>OY294069.1:49983086-51183086 GCA_958510875.1 Endomychus coccineus
AAGGAATTAAAAAAATTCAAAGTAGTTGTTACTAAATTGCTAATAACTTTAGAACCTTATACAGTTGCAGATTTTTTAGAACAATAAAGTCTGTATATATATATATATATATATATATATATATATATATATATATATATATATGTAGAACTGGATTCTCGGGTATTGATCCGCGTTGTGTGGTTTCGGTCCTCAAAAGGACCAATTTCACGACGTTTCGGCAAAGTCGCATTTGCCATCTTCAGGTGATTCGACCGTAGAGTCTGGAAAATCTAGGCGAAGATTTTCCAGACTCTAGATTTTCCAGACTCTAGATTTTCCAGACTCTACGGTCGAATCACCTGAAGATGGCAAATGCGGCTTTGCCGAAACGTCGTGAAATTGGTCCTTTTGAGGACCGAAACCACACAACGCGGATCAATACCCGAGAATCCAGTTCTACACATTACGTCCGCGAGAACCTAAGAAGAAACATATATATATATATATACATATATATATATATATATATATATATATATATATATATATATATATATATATATATATATATATATATATATATTTGTATGTTTTCTTGGTATATTGGTTCGTATATATACTGATAATGAAATAAAAATTCTGTTTTGACGTTTCGACAACGTTTATTGCCTTTATCAAAATTGTTAATTGAATTAGTGTTTCCATGTAATTTAGAAAAGATTTCGATTAATGAAATGCGTCTGCAGCCGACTTGTGTTTTAAGATCCAATTAAAACTGCAGAAAACATTGGATCGGTTGTGTGTGAGAGAGTAATGTATGGCTAACTACAATATGAAATAGATTGAATTTGATTAAATACAAGACATTCCAATATTGTACAATTATAAATATCTATGAATTATTGTATGAATTAGTTACTCTATGATAAGTATTTCTATCATAACTATTCAAGTTTAAGATAATTCTATGGAATTTAACCTCAAAATTGTTACTCTATAGTGTCATAGTTAAATAATACTTCATCTTTTTTAGGTTGAATTTTAAATAGACAATGGAAAGTGGCACTTCAAATTAATAAAATTTTGTTAAGTTTGAATTAGATTATTGTACAGTTTCGAAAGATTGGAATCTATTTTGTCATTTACACAATTGTTCTTTTTAATTTGAATAGATTCTAATATCAAACGTTTGTTGTCGTTTGTTTCAATATTTAAAATTTTTGTATTGTTGTAGTCGAAAGTATGGTTAGTGTCTTTCACATGTTTATTGAGCGCAGTTGATGAATTTTTGGTATATTTGTGGCCATTTAATCTTTTTTCGAGGTATTGTGAAGTGCCACTTTCCATTGTCTATTTAAAATTCAACCTAAAAAAGATGAAGTATTATTTAACTATGACACTATAGAGTAACAATTTTGAGGTTAAATTCCATAGAATTATCTTAAACTTGAATAGTTATGATAGAAATACTTATCATAGAGTAACTAATTCATACAATAATTCATAGATATTTATAATTGTACAATATTGGAATGTCTTGTATTTAATCAAATTCAATCTATTTCAAATTGTAGTTAGCCATACATTACTCTCTCACACACAACCGATCCAATGTTTTCTGCAGTTTTAATTGGATCTTAAAACACAAGTCGGCTGCAGACGCATTTCATTAATCGAAATCATCTATTCTTTTCTAAATTACATGGAAACACTAATTCAATTAACAATTTTGATAAAGGCAATAAACGTTGTCGAAACGTCAAAACAGAATTTTTATTTCATTATCAGTATATATACGAACCAATATACCAAGAAAACATACAAATATTACAAATGGTTCAAGAATATCAACAAAAGAATATATATATATATATATATATATATATATATATATATATATATATATATATATATATATATATATATATATATATATATATATATATAACTTAAGAGATATAGAATTAAATTTTCTGAATTATGAAGATAACTTAGATAATTTAACATAGGATTATAAAGATGAATAAACGTAAAAGATTGAACCATAGGCGGGATTCGAACCCACATTTCTGGATTTCTAGTCCAGGGTGTTTACCAATTACACCACTTCGGTCCTGTTAGATTTTTATATTTTTGTGAATATAAACCTCTGAAAGGATAGTAGATCATTGATGAACACAATGCGATTCGATGCCCTACCATAGATCAACTATTCACGCACATTCATCTGAAGTTCAGTCGTTTTTTGAAGTAAGGATTGTAGGTTAGTACTGCTATGGTTGGCAGTTACTTGACAGTTCTTATTCAAATGACAGCATCCCGGTTCTTATATATTTCAATAGAACTGACTGAGAATTGTTCTGGTTAATTATAAACAAGTTTAAAGTTTCTTTGCCTAATTGGCCACTATCGTGTATGTAACTTAAGAGATATAGAATTAAATTTTCTGAATTATGAAGATAACTTAGATAATTTAACATAGGATTATAAAGATGAATAAACGTAAAAGATTGAACCATAGGCGAGATTCGAACCCACATTTCTGGATTTCTAGTCCAGGGTGTTTACCAATTACACCACTTCGGTCCTGTTAGATTTTTATATTTTTGTGAATATAAACCTCTGAAAGGATAGTAGATCATTGATGAACACAATGCGATTCGATGCCCTACCATAGATCAACTATTCACGCATATTCATCTGAAGTTCAGTCGTTTTTTGAAGTAAGGATTGTAGGTTAGTACTGCTATGGTTGGCAGTTACTTGACAGTTCTTATTCTAATGACAGCATCCCGGTTCTTATATATTTCAATAGAACTGACTGAGAATTGTTCTGGATAATTATAAACAAGTTTAAAGTTTCTTTGCCTAATTATATTTTTATATTCACAAAAATATAAAAATCTAACAGGACCGAAGTGGTGTAATTGGTAAACACCCTGGACTAGAAATCCAGAAATGTGGGTTCGAATCCCGCCTATGGTTCAATCTTTTACGTTTATTCATCTTTATAATCCTATGTTAAATTATCTAAGTTATCTTCATAATTCAGAAAATTTAATTCTATATCTCTTAAGTTAAATACACGATAGTGGCCAATTAGGCAAAGAAACTTTAAACTTGTTTATAATTAACCAGAACAATTCTCAGTCAGTTCTATTGAAATATATAAGAACCGGGATGCTGTCATTTGAATAAGAACTGTCAAGTAACTGCCAACCATAGCAGTACTAACCTACAATCCTTACTTCAAAAAACGACTGAACTTCAGATGAATGTGCGTGAATAGTTGATCTATGGTAGGGCATCGAATCGCATTGAGATATAGAATTAAATTTTATGAATTATGAAGATAACTTAGATAATTTAACATAGGATTATAAAGATGAATAAACGTAAAAGATTGAACCATAGGCGGGATTAGAACCCACATTTCTGGATTTCTAGTCCAGGGTGTTTACCAATTACACCACTTCGGTCCTGTTAGATTTTTATATTTTTGTGAATATAAACCTCTGAAAGGATAGTAGATCATTGATGAACACAATGCGATTCGATGCCCTACCATAGATCAACTATTCACGCATATTCATCTGAAGTTCAGTCGTTTTTTGAAGTAAGGATTGTAGGTTAGTACTGCTATGGTTGGCAGTTACTTGACAGTTCTTATTCAAATGACAGCATCCCGGTTCTTATATATTTCAATAGAACTGACTGAGAATTGTTCTGGTTAATTATAAACAAGTTTAAAGTTTTTTGCCTAATTGGCCACTATCGTGTATGTAACTTAAGAGATATAGAATTAAATTTTCTGAATTATGAAGATAACTTAGATAATTTAACATAGGATTATAAAGATGAATAGACGTAAAAGATTGAACCATAGGCGGGATTCGAACCCACATTTCTGGATTTCTAGTCCAGGGTGTTTACCAATTACACCACTTCGGTCCTGTTAGATTTTCATATTTTTGTAAATATAAACCTCTGAAAGGATAGTAGATCATTGATGAACACAATGCGATTCGATGCCCTACCATAGATCAACTATTCACGCACATTCATCTGAAGTTCAGTCGTTTTTTGAAGTAAGGATTGTAGGTTAGTACTGCTATGGTTGGCAGTTACTTGACAGTTCTTATTCAAATGACAGCATCCCGGTTCTTATATATTTCAATAGAACTGACTGAGAATTGTTCTGGTTAATTATAAACAAGTTTAAAGTTTCTTTGCCTAATTGGCCACTATCGTGTATGTAACTTAAGAGATATAGAATTAAATTTTCTGAATTATGAAGATAACTTAGATAATTTAACATATATATATATATATATATATATATATATATATATATATATATATATATATATATATATATATATATATATATATATATATATATATATATATATATATGTATTGAAGTGTATACATATAATTATTATGACGTTTTTTAATATTGTATTGTTCATGTTTATTTTTTAAATGTAGACAAATCATGTTGAAATAAATATTATTATTATTATCATTATTATTATTATTATAATCTCCAAACCTTCAAGAAAAATATGAATACCTATCTCCTCTCCCTACATTCCACTGCTGGCTCACATGATGTTCTTCGAAGTATATAGGTTTCCCTCTCGTGTAGTCGAGGTATTGAAAAAAATACGGTTGTTGAGTTTGCTGTGCCACGTCGCGTTCATCCTGTTATGATTCCAAGGTCACCCTTGCTTCCACTCATTCTTTCTAAGACATTCTATTTCCTAAATTTATTTGAGAGAACCTTAGACTGTCTAAGTCCCGTAAGAAAACTCCAGTGTTTAGTACTAAATTCTTCGTCTTCTGGAGATGGCCTTTTAGGGTGTGTTTCTATACCGCAGAAGAGTTCCGGTCCTATCAGCCAAGTTACAACTCACTTGTGTGCAAGAGCGTCCGCCATCAATTCCGATATGTTCTGGAACCCAGTGAACTGTGATTCTGTTGTGCTCTCCCAAGATATTAAGTTTGGTTTTGCAATTAAGAACCATCCTTGAGCTATTGATGTTTGAGTTCAGCTCTTTTGTGGCTGGTTGACTAAAAGACGTGATGATGGCAAAGTCCTTGTTGTAAGTTGAGATATGCACATATTTCAATTGCATGGACTTAGTTTGAAAGATGCAGGTGTATTTACCCATGGGTTCCGGCTTCTGAGTATATGGTTCTGGGTCGTACAGTCCAGGATAATATCATTCCAGCTATTAACTAATGACTCATCCCAGGGGATGTTTGGTCAGACAATACGTCAATCCAATTGAGCTAGGTTGACGCATCTAATTCTTAAATGACTCCCAAGTGTAAGAAACCTAACTAAGTTCGTCCATTTGGGAGTCGGTCTATGAATTAGATGCGATTTCAAGTCCAAAAAGCTTGTCAGACTTAAAATCGTTAAGAGATTCAATACTAATTACACTGAACTCACGTTGCATTATTTTCCAAGCAGAGGAATATACAATATTGGCTCTTCCATTGAAGAACTCAAAATAAGCTCAGGATAGAAAGGTCCTCTAATGCTGATCCTCATAAGCTTTCTTAGTTATACTTTATCTAACTGGTCAAGTTTGTTCAGTTAAGTTTTCATTGTTTTTTATATATAAAACAATTCATATTAATTACATGGTATGATCCATATTGCCTTAGATTCAATAAGATAAAGTAAGGTAGGATGATACACTGAAAAAATATCCAGCAAACAGAAGTGAAAGTTAACTTTCTGAGTACAAATATTTATGATATTCTTCAACATGTTCCAGAACAATAGACCGTATGATATTGATTTTAAATCGCCCACTAAAATATCAGGCAATTCCAGACCAAACGAATTGTATTAAGACTACTTTAAAATTATAATTTGCCTACTTAGATCTTTCCCACATTCGGCACTGCAGCGACGTTAAAGAAACTACAACTGTTTTCACCATATATGGTCGAAAATTGCTCTTTTTCAGGATGAGTTAGAGTGGTTATAAAATTAAATTTGATACCTAAGATGTAACGCAGACATTGTAAAACACTTAATGGTATTACTTTTTAGACACCAAACACTATCAATATTTAATAAAGTAGAGCTATCAAAACAAAATAGCTTGCGACTTCTTACAGAGAGAATAATAAATACATTATCTGATATAACACTGATATGCTTGCTTTTATTGATATTGTAGGATGATCAAATTTTATTTGAATTTTGCTGGTTTTTCGATTCTACGTTGTTCTGAGTAATTTAACTAACAGATACTGTACTTTTTTAAGCTAGTACGTGCTTGTCTTACGACTTGGATGTTTTATTGAACAACTAACTCTTCGGTGGATTTGAGGGGTATTTCTTCGATCACATTCTCTTCATCAGTGAATAACTTCCATTAATAATGAATAATAATTATCTGATGTTTGCACAATAGATTATATTACATCCTAGCTAATATTCAATGACTATATTGAACGACATTAGGAAAAGCAAAGCCAGAAATATGGACAAAGACTATATGACAAACTGATAAAGTGAATAATTTGTGGATATTGTTAATGTGCATCGTTGTATGTGTGTTGTACAATGTTTAATATCTTATACTACTTATAATTTAACTTTAAATAATGTTTCATAATTCCATATTGTATATACTTTTTAATCTTTTCTATTTTTACTGTTTCGGTAAGTTCAAATTCTACCATTTTATTTTATGTAGGAAATGAAATCATAACAAATTCCCCTAAATCAATTTTAAGTATTAATCAAAATTTAATATTAAAATTTATTTACCTTTTGATTTTATTTTGGTAACTAGATTTATTAATAATTATACCTATATATCTGATCAATATTAAATATTCCCCTTATCTTCCCATTTTTAGGATTCATTAATTCATAACTGTTTTGGACATTTTCGTTGATTACTACATATGGACCTTCGAAAGCAAAACGTAATTTTCCACATATATTCTTTTTATTATCAGTTACTCTCATTGCTCTTACTATTACTAATTCATCTTCTTCAAATTTAATTAACTTCCCTCTTTTTCTCATTTCCCTACTAACATAATTTCTTGTTTTTCTTTCTAACCTATTACTGATATCTTTCAAAATTCCATTACGTTCTATAGAATTTTCATCTAACCATTTTCTATCAGGTTCTTCGCCTTTCATAATTACTACAGGTGTTTCCTCTGTTATAGTATTTGGACAATGATTTAAATATTTTTCTACCCTGGATATTGATTCATCCCATTGACGATGTTTACCCTCACAAGAGATCCTTAGATATTTTATAACTTCTTGTATATATCGCTCTGATGGATTGGATTGTGGATGTCTTATGCTTGTTAACTAATGAAAAATTAAATTCCTTTTACAAAAATACTTGAAACGTAGGTTTTTGAAATATGTTGCATTATCTGTAATTAATTTTCTTGGTCTACCAATTTCCTCAAAATACTTTTCTAAATTATGCATTACTTCTTTTTTTTGTTTTACAAGGGTACAATTTTATGTATTTAGAAAATAAATCTACTACTACTAAAATGTGTCTATTTCCTTTTTCACTTATTTTAAGTTCACTTAAAAAATCTGTTGCTATTACTTTTGAACATTCTTTTAATATTATCCTTTTTGCTATATTGTGATTAATTACATTTTTAGGCTTAGCTCTTTGACATATATCACATTTCTTTGTGATTTCTATTGCTAATTGATAATCTCCTTTCCCTATATAATTTTCCCTAAATATGAGCCACATTTTCCTTGCTCCTATATGATTAAATTCTTCATGTAATTGATTTAAAATTTGAAGAGTTAGATCTTGATTTATTCTATATAATTCTTTCCTACCTATATCTTGTAAATAAATTCCCTCTTTAAATTTACATTTTTTCTGATAGTTTTGTTTCACCTTTCCTGATATTGTCTAATGCAATATTTGCTCCTACTTTATATATGAACATACTATATGCACTTTGAGTACCTAAAGGTTTAACTTTAAATCTATACACTTCTCCATCTATCATAAAACCAGTGTAATCTCTACAACTTTCGTGTAATGGAATCAACCAGAAACTATGTCTTAAATCAATTTTACTGGAAATTTGTGCCCCAACTATTTTACCAAAGATTGCCTCTATATTTTTAGGAGCTTCATATTGTGGAATTGAAAACATGTTTAATGTTCGCGCATCTAAACATAATCTAATGTCACCATTTGACGTTTATATATTTTGTTTTACTTCTTTCAATAATATTTTGTTCTAGCATTTCACAGATTTTTTCTCTTACTTTTTCTATATACTTGAATGGAATTGGATAATTCTTGGATTTAAAATTTTCAATTTCTTTCACCTTAAATTTATGGATATATTTACTTGCTATACGAGTTTCGCCTATAATTAGACCCTTATGTTCTGAAATTATTTTTGATATTATTCCTATATAATTCTCGGACACTTCTATCTGCGAGACTATTTCATTAAAATTTTTGCTTGAGTCTTTTATTTCGACCGCATTTTGGTTTGTCAATACTTTCATCTTTCCCCTTCCCTATCTTTATAATTTCATTCAACAACTGTATTTCCTTTTCCTCGTAATCTATAATAATTCCATGTTTTTCTGGTTCATCTGTTCCCATTGCAATATACAATTTCATATTTTGTACTATAAATAACTGCATTTCTAGATTTGATTCCCCTATTCTAATATTTTCAGTGATCATTTTTGATACTTCCGTAATTTTCTTTCCACTAACATTGATTAATTCTACTTTTGGAATTTTTAATTGATTTGTTATGTTTAATTCTGAAAACAGTTCTTCCCTTATTAAAGATATTTCTGTTCCCGTATCACACAATATTTCTACTTCCTTTCCTTTTAAAAAACCTTTTAATTCAATTAAACCTATACCTTATTTTTCTTCCCTTTCCTGTTCATTGTCAATGTATTCCCTATGATGTTCGTACGATAATACATAAACTTGGTATTCGTGCTTTATTCAAAATCCTGATTATTATTTTGACTTGAAGAGTCTGACCTTTCCCTTTCATTTTCAATTCTATTACAATTTATTTCCCTTTGATTATTATTTTCATTTCTATCATTATTACCTTGATTTCTATTTTCATTTCTATTATTATTATATATCCTATTATCCTATTTTGATTTGCATTATTTTCATATCCATTTTCCCTACGATTACAATTTTGATTTCTATTATTCCTGAATCTATTTTGGTAATTATTTTGGAAACTATTATTATTATTATTATTATTCCCTTCTTGTCTTCTTTCATTATAATTATTATTCCCCCTATAATTATTTGTATTATTATCATATCTATTTTGTTGCCTAGTTCCTACATTATCTCTATTATCAATTCTGTTCAAATATGATAATAGTTGATTCATGTTTTTTATATTCGAAGAGGGTATTGCCTCAGATATTTGATTCTCATACTGCCTTGATATATACAACACTATCTCTTCCTCTCTTATTTTCGGTTCTAGGTATTGTGCTTCATTATATAGGGTTAGTGCATAAGCACTCATGCTTTTCTTTGTTCCCTCTATATATTTATTGGAATACAACCTCTCTCGACATTTTGATTGTTCATTTTCTCCCCAAAAATTCCTTAAAAATTCTTCTATAAATTCATCCAAACTATTCAACTCTCTTCTCTTTACAATTGAACCATAGCAATGGTTCATCAACCAATCTTTCTCTTATCAATTTCTACATCTTCTCTATATTCCTCATATACTGTACTTCATTTCTCAAGTCTTTTATAAATATACATGGGTGTAATATTCTTATATTCCCATTAAATTTAATTGTACTGTCAAACACACATTTCTGTATTCTTCTTGCATTCTCTCTTCTGATCTACTCTCAATTCTTTTTATTCTTTCATCCTGTTCATTTATCATTTTATCCTGAATTTCTTTCATACTTTGTACATTTTCATTCATATTCTCTTCGATATTTTTCTCCATATCATTCACTCGATTTTCAATAATATCTATTTCTTTTTCTACATTATTAAGCTTCCTATTTACAAAGTTATTATATTCATCTAGCTTATTATCTATTCTTTCCTCAACATGTTTTCTTATTTCCTTTTTCTCGGTTTCAAATACTTTCATTATTTCCTCAATTCTTTTATCAAATTTATCATTCATTTCCTCAATTTCATTTCTTATTTCATTTGTACTTTGTTCAATTTCATTTGTACTTTCTTTTATCTCATTTACTTTCATATTTAAACTCTCAAGCAATTTCATTATTTCTGCTTGACTATTATTTACTACTGGCGTTTTCTCTGCACTTATCATTTCACCATTTTCAAATCCTATCAATTCTGGAGTAACTTGTCTATCACCTTCCATTTTATTTCCCTTATTAATTAATCTATTTTTCTAATTTCTTATTTATTTCTTTTATTTATCCCGCGGTTCTATTTGAATTTCCCTTTTCCAAATGGGCCTCACGTTTGAGCGACAATTATTAACTATTTTACATTTATTATACAATGTTTAATATCTTATACTACTCATAATTTAAATTTAAATAATGTTTTTTAATTCCATATTGTACATACTTTTTAATCTTTTATATTTTTACTGTTTCGGTAAGTTCAAATTCTACCATTTTATGTTATGTAGGAAATGAAATCATAACAGTATGTATGCGTGTATATTGTTTTTGAGTGCGCACACCCCCATATCGAGTGATACTTCTGACATCCATGTTCATTTTTCAAATGGAATACTTATGGTATATCTTATTAAACCATAAGGACAACCGTATTGTTCTGGTTATGAATATATATCACATGTATATATTTAGCCTGCAGAAGTGTCCAAAATTCTAATTTTGAAATTCAAGTGACGTCATTGATCGTCTTTATTTTGTAGTACATTTTGATAGTTCATGTGACAGCAAGTGTCAGTATAAAAGAAGGTTATTTTATAGTGTGAATAATGGCGATAGTTAACCCAAGCATGTGTCAGTATGAAACATAGAAATGTGAAATACGTTATGTAGGCCATTTGAATAAAATTTCAATGTAACATAGAGTATAATTTAACTTCTTTCATTAGCGGTTTCCTAATCATTTCCAATTAATTTTCTGTTCTTACAATCATTTACATTGACTCCCAGGAATACCCGAAAGCTATTTTCTAACTAAAGTGAGGGGAGTCGCATGATCAATTGATCACAGCTTTTTTGAATGAATGATAATGCTTATTTCAACCTCACATCTTTCAGCTTCCACTCGATTTTTGTTCAACTACTGAGTGACTTTAATACCATGAGTGATGAGTTTTCAATTGGTGCTACAAAAATGAACTCGACAATATTCATCCTTCTATAATAGTGTAGTCAAAGTACAGAAAAAAGTACTGAGATTATCGAAAGTGGATTTGGAAAGCATTCATTGATTTGAAAATTGTGATAGTCAGGTATTTCAATAAAAAATTGCGCTTACTTCAACCTTACAATATGAAAAATAATATGAATTAATAATATTGACTTGAGATTGAAGTCACCCTTCAATATCTTCATATGAATCTTTTAGGAATGAGATCAGTATTATTTTAATAATCGACCGAGTTTGAAAAATCAAGCATTTTTAACCGGAATGTAATGAGAAATTCTTCTTGCCATTTACTTGCTTTTTCTTATTTAGTTAGGAAATTTGATAACAAAATGAACCTTTCATTGTTACTTTTGAATTTAGATTTGACTTGGAAATTTGTTGAAAAAAAATGCACAAATCTAACGGCGTACACAGTAGCTACTCGTGTGAAAGAACATGAGCGCTGTACAAGACTTCGTGACACCAGTAGATCTGCACTTGCAGAACACAAGTTTAACACAAATCATCAAATCCTTTTTGAAGATACTAAAATCCTAGTCCGAGCCCCAAACTTCTATCAGCGAAAAATCCTTGAAGCTATAGAAATCCTAAAACATCCGAATAATCTGAACTGTGACTCAGGATATTACCTTCCCAACATTTGGAAACCCATCCTCGAAAATTCCACTTCGCACATGATCCCAGAACGGCAGGGTCAGGTGCCGGAACAAAGGCAGTGAACTATGTAGCGTGAAGGATTTTTCCTACAATAAATACGGCTACAGAAACCAGTAGAAGCAGTTTCAGTTCAAGCCTCAAGCCTGCGCTGAAGATGCCACCTGTAATGGTTGGCGAAACGTCGGCATCAAGTCGAGCTATTGTGATGCGGAATCCATCCGGGAGACAAGATTTTTCAAAAAAACACTTGCTTTAGCCATTCACTTGCTTTTGATTATTTAGTAAGAACATTTCATAACAAAATATACCCTTGGTTGTTATTATTGAATTTGGATTCTACTTGATAATTTAATGAAAAAAAAAATTACGTCAGTACAAATCTAACGGAGATAAAAGTGAAACTTTTTTGGTAATGCTTCAACTGTCTTTAAGGGAAAAAAACAATATTTCTTTTTGACATTCACTTGCTTTTTCTTATTTAGTAAGGCAATTTGACAACAAAATAAACCTTTTGTTGTTACTATTGAATTTGGATTCGACTTGAAAATTTGTTGAGAAAAAAAGCGTTAGTACAAATCAAAAGGCGATAAGAGTTGAACTTTTTTGGAATTACTTCAACTGTTATTAAGGGAATAGAAAATAAATAAATTAAAGCGAATCAAAATAAATTTTGACAGTTAACGATAAACGAGATTAAGCAACATTTGTACAATGAAAAAGGCACTTGTATCATAAAATCATGTAATATACTAAAAAGTAAACAACCAAACTATTAAGTCATACCAACCTACCGAACTAACAATATCCATAATTTTACTTATCTCACCTTAGACATCCACGGTACTCCAATCTATTTGGGTCTCCGTGGAAAGTTCCAAGATACAAAAATCATTTCATACATGTTTTACTTCTAATTACAGGTATTCGAAATATATATAATTTTATGACGGTTGTGCTAGAATAAATTACCAAAAATAAAATTCGTCGATACAGCTAGCCCCACGTATATAAACCATAAAAGAAGAAGCTATTCTCTATAGATCTAAAACGCTCTAAATATTAAAACTTACTTCAAGTTCATCACGAAATTGAGTAATTAACAGTATTTAACCAAATCCAACTTTACCAACCTTAACGAGTTAGGGAAGTCACGTGATCAATTGATCACAGCTATTTACTTTTACTTTATAATGAAACAAAATTTTCATCTAATGCAGCTTTCCATATTCTTCAAAAATTCAGTTTTATTCATTTACATCGTTGAAATGAGTGTGTCTATTTAATGTAGAAATAACATTGTTTATACTTTGACTACACTAGAGGAGAACCAATAATGTTCGAAGAACATCGTATTAACCAACGGTAGAATATTGGGAGAGTTGTTTGTGACGTTACTGATCGATCTGGAGAAGAAAGATCTTATCATTGTTATCTGAGAAAACCTTAGATGAGATAAATGAGTATAAGAAAAAAACTTGGTGTGTTTCCTTCCAGCTGAGAGAGAACTAGAGTGCAACCAATTCCGAAAAAAGGAAAGAAGACCCTTCCTACTATTATCTGTGATGTCTAATGTGATGGAGAGAGCAATCAACATGGAGCTCATGAAATACCTTAAGAGCTACAAAATTGTGAATGACCGGCAATATGGCTTTCATCAGCATAGATCAACATGAGACCTGCTTTCCTGCGTAACACATGTATGGCAGAAATCTATTGAACAACATGGAGAATCTCTAGCTGTATCATTGGATATCTCCAAAGCATTTGACCGATTCTGGCACGAAAGCCTTCTTGGGAAACTTCCGTCATATGGTTTGTCACCTCAACTCCGTCGAATACTATCGAGTTTGCTCCTCCGATACAATGGACATCAACACTGGTGTTCTACAAAGATCTGTCCTGGCATCAACTTTGTTTCTGCTCCATATCAACGATCTGCTGGAAGTGACCACCTGTCCCGTCCACAGCTTTGCAGATGATAGTACACTTCATACCGCTTTCTCATCTAGAGCCACTATACCATCTAATGAAGCCAGGGGAGCGAGTAGGGATAGGTTGTCGCAATTAATGGAGATTTGATAAAAATTTTGGAATGGAGATCTGATAATCTAGTAGAGTTCGATCCAACTCAAACTCAAGCTTGCATCTTCTCCAGGAAGGCAGATCCCACAATCCCTAATTTGATGATGTCAGGTACAGCTATTCCTATGGAATCTACCATAACAATGCTTGGGATCACCACCAACAGCACCCTCTCATGGGACGTACATGTGGGGTTTATTGTGAAAACCGCTTCACAAAAACTTAATTTTCTATTTCGTGCCAAGAGCTACTTCACATCCCTGCAGCTCTTCATAATCCACAAAACCAAAATTCGACCTGTTCTGTTCTGTACTGTACAGGGTGTCCCATTTTGGGTACTTTTGCGGGGTATCTCCTTTATTTTTAAAGATAGAGAGTTGAGGTTTTCGCGACACTTTGCTACTTTTTCGTAAAACTCAAGATGCCGTCAACAGAATTTTCATAGCCCTTTTAGTTTTTAAGATACAGGGCATTTCTGAAAATGTTGCATTTTGTGACCCCCCTCGTATCTCCGTTATCCTTCAACTTATCGAAAAGGTAAAATAACATTCTAATAGATTTTTTTCCGTAGAATGCAGTGGTGTAGATAACTTTTGTTACATATTTACTGTTTTTGAGTTATAAAGTAAACTTATATTTTTTTAAATGGAACACCCTGTATATTTATAGACTATAAAATTTGTCTTTTGTTTACCTTTTCAAAAATATATGATAGTATAAACTGTTTTTCAGAAACACGCAAATAATTGACAATTTTCAGAAGATTAAATACATATTTTAATAGTAGGCTATGGATAACAATAATAAACAAGTGCAACTTACATATTACTAACAAATAATTGGATAGCTTGTATATAGGTATCTATTAAAAAAAATTCCCATAGATCTTTTTCTAACAGTAAGTTTGTAACAACAGTTTTGTGGCGTAAAGTGACAATATAACAAAAACACAAAAAAATAACATTATTAAAAAAAATTAAATGTGATGTTCAAATTGACCACCATTTTCTCTAATGCAAAATTGGCACATCTTTGAGATTCTTTGAATAGCGTTCAAAAGAACCATTGTTCTCATTCGCAGATTTCGAAAAGCTAAATGAATTGCCTCTCGAAGTTTTGCAATGCCGTCATATCGAGTTTTATATACTTCATTTTGTATATAACCCCATAAAAAAAAATCTAAAATTGAGAGATCTGGTGATCGTGGAGGCCATCTAACAGGTTCGTTGGTACCTATCCATCTTTGAGGAAAGTTATTATTTAGAAAGGCCCTTAAGAGCTTAGAGTTATGACTTGGGGCACCATCTTGCTGTGGGTAAACAGCATTATACTGGGCTAATGGAATGTTTTCGAGCAGTTCTGGAATAACTTCCTCAAGAATTTCTAGGTATCTACGTGCTGTAAGACCTCCTTCAAAAATCCTATAAACTATATGTCTACCCAAAATAAAACATGAAACCTCAACTCCAAAGCGTCCTTCTTGTGCCCTTTCAAACATTAAATGCAGATTTGTGACGATTGAAAATGCCAGCACTTGAAATAAAGCATTCGTCTGACCAAAAAACAAGTCTGCCAAATAAATCGTTAGCATCGATTTGTTGCAAATACCACTGGCAAAACACTGCCCGGCGCTCGGCATCGCCAGGATGCAAATGTTGTAGTATATTAAATTTGTATAGATGATACTTATATTTCTTCAAGATCCTCTGAGCGTTAGTTTTTGGCACACCAATTTCCTTCTAAATTTTTCTACATGAGGACGAAGATGTTGCTTCTATATATCCTGAAGTATCTATCTCTTTTCTTTCCCTGTTCTCTTTGTTGTATGTTTTAGGGCGCGGGTGAACAAATGATCCGTGCTCAACTAAATTTGCTTTTAAACGGGCAAATATCCCAAAAAACGGTTGCCTTCTTTCTGGATATCTAACAAGCAAAAATTAAAATGATAATAGAGATTTTCATAGCCATAATAGCTTACTCACCTTTGGAAATATAATTCCGAAGCTTCTTCAGAATTTTCATTACTCTGTATAAAACATACCATCATATCATATTTCTCATAATTTTCGTAAACTGCCATTATTCGAAAAAATTGATAAATATCTATTGAATAATGATACCGAAAGAACGAAAATAAACAGCTTAAATGCGATAGAGATTTGATGTTTATTTCTGTTTCTTGTCATAAACATTATCAATGGCCTACAATTAAAATATGTATTTAATTTCTAAAAATTGTCAATTATTTGCGTGTTTCTGAAAAAAAGTTTATACTATCATATATTTTTGAAAAGGTAAAAAAAAGACAAATTTTATAGTCTATAAATATACAGGGTGTTCCATTTAAAAAAACATAAGTTTGCTATATAACTCAAAAACAGTGAATATGTAACAAAAGTTATCTACACCACTGCATTTTATGGAAAAAAAACTATGAGAATGTTATTTTACCGATAAGTTGAAAGATAACGGAGATACGAGGGGGGTCACAAAATGCAACATTTTCAGAAATGCCCTGTATCTTAAAAACTAAAAGGGCTATGAAAATTCTGTTGACGGCATCTTGAGTTTTACGAAAAAGTAGCACAGTGTCGCGAAAACCGCAACTCTCTATCTTTAAAAATAAAGGAGATACCCCGCAAAAGTACCCAAAATGGGACACCCTGTACATGTTTGGAGTTCAGCTCCCAAACAAACGCTGAATGTCTTGGATTCTATCCAGAAGAGAGATATTCGTTTGATTGATGATGTCACACTTACGAGTTCATTGAACTCTCTAGAACATCGTAGAAAGGTTAGAGATCTCTCCCATTTCTCTAGATATTTCCATAGTCGGTGTTTGTCAGAAATCTTGTCTGTTGTTCCACCACGAGAGATTCTAGATAGATGGCCTGGACGAGCTCAAACTAGTTACCCCTTCACTGTCAAGCTCGAGACCTGCGAAACTTTTCCTACCAGACTTTTTCCTCAACAGCGAAGTTGTGGAGCTCTTTACTTAGTGAGGTCTTTTCCTATGCCTATAACCTCCAAACCTTCAAGAAAAATACGAATTCTCATCTCCTTTCCCTATATCCTACTGCTGGCTCACACGATGTTCTTCGAACATTATAGGTTTCCCTCTCGTGTAGACAAATCATATAAAAAAATATACGTATAAATTCACTTATTCTCTTACATTGGTATGTACTGAAATTCACTCATTATCAATTGTACAAGTTTTTTTTTGTCTTTTTCTTAAGAATATAATAATAATATCTTATTGCAAACTGAAAATGCATGGTTTTCAGAATAGTCTCCACTATTTGAATATGAATATCGAGATGTAAGAGAAACAATTCGAATTAGCTTAACTTATTCGAAATTCAGGACTTTGATGAAAGTCAGGAAATGTTATAGAATTTAAACAAAAGAAATCACTTTTTTTTTAATTCGCAGGTACTATCAAACTATTGATTCCATTCTCGAACTTCATATTGCATTTTCATTCTATGTTTTGTAAATAAACTGTTAAACGCGAAATTCCAATCAACAATTCGATACACGTGATTTGTTTTATTTATTCTTTTTTTCTCATAATAGATACATTGCGTTAATGGTATATTATCCAATGTTCGATATCATTCTGAAGGGGTCATTCTGCTAAATAAGTATATGTTAATACTTTCTAAGCAAGTAACCCCAATGAAAATAAAATAGTGGCACTGAAAAATTCATGATCCATGATCTTATTGTCTTACTTGAACATCTTCCGAACTTGGTTTATGATAAACGACCCAGTGAATTATTGAAAAGAACGTATGTCAAATGATTGCGTATGCCGCATGCCCGTCTGTTCGATGGTTTAGGGGGAGTAATGGTTTGGAAGAGGAGAGTGGCGCCACCCTCAACAATAACACATACACAATCAGAGGAATAGCACGCTCCTTGACTTTACACACCCTATAATTCATAAATAATGGGACTGACTATTAACCCACACAGAGGGATTACTTCAATACACATCGAGTATTTTCACAATCACCACTGATTCACGTTATCCGTTTCACCACCACAACCATAATATTTCCAAACATAGCTAATGAATAGTAAAGGTTAATACAATCTGGAAGAAAAGCTGCTGTTTACGAAGCAAAAAAATGAGATAGCCTTCTTCTCGTCGTTACAAATAGTTATACGCTTACCGTTTATTCTATTAATGTTTATACGCCAGGAAATATTGATACATTTCATTCTGAAACATGCCGAGAAATTCCATGAATCTGTGTGTATTTCAATGAATTATTTTAAGATAAGACACAATAAAACCGATATTAATTTCAATGAAACGGAAATGAGTTTGTTAAATAAAGGTTTAAATTTTGCAATTGATTCTAGGAAATTACCTACGGAGGATTTAATTATTGATATTGAAAATATGATTTGGTATCTCAACTTTCAAGATAAAGCTGTTATTCGTAACAAGTGCAAGAAAATTCTTGAACATTGAAATAAATCATTTAAAACTTCCTCCGATAACTCCAATAATATCTGTTAATCATTGACAGAAAAAGACTGTTATTAGTTGAAAGCAGATAAGGGAAATTCTCTTGTAATTTTGGGCAATTCGGTAAATACCTTATCAAATGATGGTCCTTATGAACAGATAACCAGGAATACGTTATCAAAATGCGTTAAACCAGTCAATAATTCCTTAGAATACAAAACGTTCAAATCCTAATCATCCTAAACTGTATTGCTTACCTAAGATTTATAAACAGGGTAATTCCATGAGACCGATTTTTCAAACATTAATTGTTCTACGTATAACATAGCAAAATGGTTAGTGAAGGAATTTAGCAGCTTCCAAGCAGCACCAAGTTTGTGAAGTTTGTGATGTTGTTTCACTATTTACAAGCACTTCAATCCTTGAGTCGTTAAACATTCTGAAGAAATGGCTTTCAAATATTAATATCCCCGATAGAAACTGCACAGAATACGTGATCGTTACATCTTTATGTATGGAGCAAAGTTATTTCACTTTTACCAAAAATTAATATAAACAAACAAGCGGATGTGGAATGGACAATCCACTCTCTCCTTTCAAAATCAAAATTGAATCAGTTTCCAAAAGTTTGGTATAGATATGTTGACAAAATTTTAGCGATTACAAGTAAAGATTTTGATTTACATGGCGTTTTGAACACGCTTGATAGCCGATTTGATTCACTGTAAAAATAGACATAGATAATCAACTTCCTTTCCTTTATATTAAGATTATAAAAGATGGTAATCACTTGGATCTTGACATATACAGAAAACCGACTCAAACAAATAGGTATACCCCGGCAGATTCAGCTACACCATTTAGATATAAAATAGATCCGTTTAATAGTCTAGTTCATAGCCAGCAAAATTATTCGGACGAAGTTGAGAAAATTCAGCAAATTGCATTGGACAATGGTTACCAAAAATCTTTTTGATCAATAATTTAATTTCTAAACAAAGAAGGGAATTGGAACGTGTGAGCTCTTTTATAGTTCATTAAGATAAGTCTTCTTATTATATATAAATTCTCGGGAAATAGGTCACACTAACACTTACGAGTGTGCTTTATATTTTCTCGTCTTTACGTACGTTTCAGTCTCACGTTTCTGTGACTACTTAGAACAGCTAGTGAACAACTGAAAGAAGAATCACTATTGAAATATAATTTCAAGATCCAAAGTTTGTTTATCTTGAATAGTAGACTTCCGCGGATAGCTAATCTTGAAAAATCTTGGCTTCCGGATGGATTCCGCGTCACGATAGCTCGACTTGATGCCGACGTTTCGCCAACCATTACAGGTGGTATCTTCAGGGCAGGCTTGAGGCTTGAACTGTCTAATTTGTTCAAAACAGTCATTTTCGTTATGTATTCATCAGTGGCGGCTCCTCGAAGGAGGCTAAGGAGGCTCAGCCTCCTCACCAATTTATCTTAGTGATCATTGTCTATTTTATTTCCTGTTTCTCTGATAATTTTTAAAATTTTACAATTAATTCCCCGTTCTCAGTAGTTATTTTTAATCTGGCAACAGTGCCCTGAGGCTAGACTCTCTATATATCTCAAACGCTGAGCATGTGTTGTTCAACGCAGTTGCCGTTTTTCCGACCAGTCCGAACGCCAACTGGGTAAATCAGCGAAAATGGCAACACCCTCTGCGGCAGCCGCTAGCAATCTATAAAATACGAGACGTGCGTTCTGCCGACTGCTGAGTAGGTTAGTCAGTGCTTGTTTACGTGTTGTCACGCCACGCGAAGTAAGGTTAGATTGTTGTCTGTTGTAAATTTAAAATGAGTGTTAGTGAGTTAGTTGCTGCCTTTTAGAAAATCCATTTAGTGAATTAAAATATGATAAAAGTGTTTCTTTTAAATAAACGGCCTTTACCGGATTTGAAAGGATTAGTGTCAGGTAACTATCAAAATCGATCATTGTTAATACTAATAGTAGTATTGACAAGACGAAGTTTAAAAAAAAATCATTGATTTCCCTGTAATGCTCCAACTCGATGGAATTTTACACCACGTGCAGTATTCACCATCCATAAAAATAAAGACAAATTTATTATATATAATACTGGGTCAAGAATTCTTTATTAGACAAATTAATTGAAACATTTGATTTTGTATTAAACAGTGATGACTTTTCAACAGATCAGGTTTCATTAAATGCTGCTGTTGGTTCAAAATCTTATTTATAAAATGAAGAATTTTTGTTTTTTCTTGATAATTTTAGATTAATATTTCAACAAACTGATCTTATTTTTCAAATTTTAAAACATAAATTCACTGATATAATTTATTCAAGAGATCGTTTGAAACATCTCATTCGAAAAATTTCAAGTTTCCGTAATACAGAATTTCATTTTAATATTTTATTTGAAAATTTTTCAACTGATGAGGCTCCTCCCGCGAAAAGGAGGAAAACATATAATTTGGTAGACAAGAAACTACATTATAAACAACTTTTTTATGAAATTTTAGATACTATTAAAGGTCAAATTGAGATTCGATTTACATGAATTGAAGTTTTTTGACTTGGCGAATAGAAGATTTTTCGAATCTTTTTCAAAAGAGTTCCTCAATACACTTTAAGATAACTTAAATATTAATATAAATTTTTTGATAAAATAGCACGGCACAATGAATTATGCGTTATATACTCGGATGAAGATGTTTTAGGCCAGTATGACAGTCACGCCGATATGATAAAATATATTTATAAACAACTTTGTTTGACAGTCACCATTTCTGTCACGTCGGCATCGGTGGAGGGATCATTTTCTACTCTCAAACGAATTAAAACTTACAAGCCAAATACAATGGGCCAAAATCGTTTATACAATGTTAGTTTAATATCTATTGAAAAAGATTTAGTAAAACACTTAAAACAAAATGATAATTTTTTGATAATATTATTGATCATTTTTTGCCAACTAAAGACCGTAGAATTTCGTTAATATATAAAAAATATTAATAAAATTAATAAAAAAAAACAAAATATGAAAAATTCCAAAAAAAAGAAAAAATATTAAAAATCCAAAAAAATAAAAGACAAAAAACGAACAAAAAAATTTTTTGCCAAGAGAAACTCTATACCTCCACGTTGGTTCTTGCTGGGTAACAATTAATTTTGTCACTGAAGTAGCTGGTACGGTCGCTGTGCAAAGGTCAAAAGGCTGTGAATAGAGTATATTTTTACAAAAACGTTTTATGTCCAGCCTCCTCTCTCAAAAATTCACGAGCCGCCACTGGTATTCATGAGAGGACGGCTTCTCAGACAAGACATGAATCACACACGGACAAGTTTTTCTTCAATTCCACTCTGGGGCTTTCGATTCCGGAATTTTAGTTTTTGGAACACAATAGCTACGTAAAAATCGTATCGATGGAACTTTTGAAACAATACCTTATCTGTTCAGTCAACTCATATAGTTAATATATGCTCCTAGCGGCGAGCGAATTAGATCAGTTCATTAAAACATCGCAACATTCACAGAAATTATAGTATTACAATGATATAATCAAACTAGTTTTCATATAAACTTTGATTTACTTATTGTATAGATATACACATACATATACGTATACATACTCAAGTTTTTGTCTTCTCCAGAAAGGCGGATCCCACAATCCCTAATATGATGATATCAGCTAGAAGTATTCCTATGTAGTATTCCCTATCCATGCTCGGGATGATCATGCGAGGTCTTTTGCGAATCCGCCTCACAAAAACTTGATTTTGTATTTCGTGCCAAAAGCTACTTTATATCCCAGCAACTCCTTATACTCTACAAAGCACAGATTCGACCAATCCTGGAGTACTATTGACATGTTTGAATTTCGGCTCCCCAACATATGCTCTTCTATTCTATCCTGAAGAGAGCTATTCGTCTGTTTGTTGATATCACACTTACGAATTCATTGATCTTTCTAGAACATCGTAGATATGTGGGCGGCGATCTCTTCCTTTTCTATAGATATTTCCATGGCATGTATTCTTCAGAAATCTCCTCTGTTATTCTACCACGAAAGATTCCAGGTAGGCAGACTAGATGAGCTGAAGCTAGTCACCCCTTCATTGTCAACCTCGAGACTTGCCGAACTTCTTCCTCCCAGATTTTATTTTTCTATCGAATGGCGAAGTTGTGGAACTGTTTATCTAGTGAGATCTTTCCTCATGCCTATAACCTCCAAACTTTCCAGAAAAGTTCCAATACCGATCTCCTCTCCCAACAATCCACCGTTGGCTCACACGATGTTCTTCGAACATTATAGATTTTCCTCTCATGTAGTCAAAATTTAGAAAAAAAATGGCATGATTTTATAACAGGAATAAGGAAAGTGAAAATTCAACATTCTTTGATATGAACATTAATTCGAAATAGCCTGGTGAATAATTAACATTGTTGAATGTAATCATAGACATAGTAAATATAATGACATATTAGGTAGCAATATATGTGAAGAGGGGCTCGAAAAACAATTTAAATAATTTTATCATTTCAAGGAAATGAGTTGATGAATTTTTTGGCAATTTTCATTCAATATCCATTTTTCTTACTAGTAGTTTGGAAAGTTTTTCAAATTTTGAGTCTTTAATCATAGGTGATGAACATAGGTACCATGAATAATTTTGGTACTAGATAAGTATAACATTTTTGACCCGAAAATTAATTTTTTTAGGTATGTAATAGGCTATAATGAGGAACGTTCTGAGAATAACTTGTGAAAGAAAAGAGATGAGCTTTATTGAAATTTATCGTTAATAATTTGGGGTTGAACCAAGCAATTATTTTTTGTAAGTCTGTGTTGAAAGACAAATTCACTATACAGGATGTCCTCGAACTGCGTGGCTACAATAAAACCGAAGATTCTTTGATTCGAAAAAAATTTGATGAGCCTTTTTACTTTTGCCTCAAGTGTCTTGTTTAGTCGGTAGAGGGCTTCAAAGTTGCAAAAATAATTTTGTTTTTTCGGTATAACTTGAGAACGTGATGGAGGACTTTTACAATATTTGGCAGGTGAGTCACTGTCAATAATAGCCGTTTTTGAGAGCGGAGCATAGAGCCTTAGAGACCATAGAAATGGCTAAAACTTGAGGATGTAACGGGAAAAGTGTCCAGAACTTTTTTGTGGTCAATGTAATTCACTCTATATTGTTTATGTAGATAGCTTATCTAATTTGAAAACTTTTTTTACTCTTAGAAAATTTTAATAAAATCAACGAATTAGCTTGAAAAAAATAATTTTCGAGTCTCTGCAATTTTGGCTTACTAATTTTACTTGATTAAAATACCTTAGTTGCCTTTGCTTTTCTAATGTCATTTTGGCATTTGAAGAATTTATTCTCAAAACTGTCAGTTTTTACTTTGCTTTCCGTAAAAATTTTATGAAATTATGGCTCAAAATTTCACTAACACTGAAATGGTTAATATCTCGGTAAAACACGAATAATAAAAACAATAGAAATGGGGAAACGATGTGATTATTTAGGAAAAACAAATGCTAAATTGAAAGAAACAACAAAACTTTTTGGGAAATCGCTAAGGCATCAATTGTTCGAAATGTTGCCCATTTTCCTGAATACACAAATTAATTCGTTTCAAGAAATTGGATTGAACTCTGGCTAGTACTTCAGGATCATTCTTCAATAAATCCGCTTCATGATCAATTCGTTGCAACAATTCCTCTCGTGTGTTTACTGGAGCTGCATAAACTTTCGACTTCAAAGCGCCTCATAGAAAGAAGTCGCAGGGCGTCAAATCAGGGGAGCGGGCCGGCCAGTTCACTGGTGCATCGTGTCCTCTACCTATCCAGCGATCTGGATATTCCGCATTCAAATGTCGCCTCACAGCTAATGTGAAATGAGGAGGTGCACCATCATGGATAAACCAGGCCACGACGAATGTGTAAGGGCAAGTCTTCCAACAGTTCAAGTAGCCTTTGTTCCAAAAAGTTCAAGTAGTTCTCCCCGTTCAATCGATCGGGTATAACGGTAGGGCCAATAATAAAGTTATCCACAATTCCAACCCAAACATTGATTTTAGTTTGATTCTGAAAATATGTAACTTCCGTTTCATGAGGATTTTCATCAGCATAGAAATGTTCATTATGGAGGATTAAAAAGACCACATCTCGTGAAAGTATCTTCGACCGTGAACAGAATTCTTCTACAAAAATTGGGGTTTGCGTTTTGTCTTTGGACAATAAGCCGACAGAAATCTAGCCGATGACCTGGATCCATGGGCAATAAGTCTTGAACTGTTTTAATATGATAGGGATACAACAGTTCTTCTTTCAGTACATTATGAACTAATGATTTTGAGGCTCCAATACGAAGTCCCAAACGTAGTGTGCTTATCCCAGATTCAGTTTCAACCGCTTCCAGCATCGCTTCTTTGAGCTCTAACGTCCTTCTTGTCCGTCTGCGTCCCGTTTCTCTGCGATTTGCTTCAAATTTGCCAGTTTCGCGAAGGTTTGCCGATTTGGAATACTGCGATGTGGATATCTTCCCCTTCTCCGGCCATTGCAACGACAAAGTCCATAAACCAATAACGTATCAACCATTTCAGTGTTAGTGAAATTTTGAGCCATAATTTTATAAAATTTTTACGGAAAGCAAAGTAAAAACTGACAGTTTTGAGAATAAATTCTTCAAATGCCAAAATGACATTAGAAAAGCAAAGGCAACTAAGGTATTTTAATCAAGTAATATTAGTAAGCCAAAATTGCAGAGACTCGAAAATTAATTTTTTCAAGCTAATCCGTTGATTTTATCAAAATTTTCTAAGAGTAAGAAAAGTTTTCGAATTAGATGAGCTATCTACATAAAAAATATCGAGTGAATTACATTGACCACAAAAAAGTTCTGGACACTTTTCCCGTTACATCCTCAAGTTTGAGCCATTTCTAAGGCTCTGTGCTCCACTCTCAAAAATGGCCATTATTGACAGTAACTCACCTGCTAAATATTGTAAAAGTTCTTCATCACGTTCTCAAGTTATACCGAAAAAACAAAATTATTTTTGCAATTTTGAAGCCCTCTACCGGGTAAACAAGACACTTGAGGCAAAAGTAAAAAGGCTCATCAACTTTTTTTCGAATCAAAGAATCTTCGGTTTTATTTTGGCCACGCAGTTCGAGGACACCCTGTATATGTAGTAGGTAGTGCTAAGTATTTCTTCATTTGTTCCAAAACCTCCGCTTTTATACCACCTGTTCCTGAACATTTTATTTTGTGTAAAGTTATTGATTGTTCAATCTCATGACAATCGGTATATTCTAACAGAAACGTTTAAGGTAAGATTTTTTCTTTTTTATTGTCAAATTACAAAGTACTTTGTAAAGAAAAGTGTTGAGAATCTTAACAAAAAAACGTTTTAGAGATGACGTTAGAAACAGTTTCATTGATTTCAAAATTATGACTTTTCCGTCACTAAATATTTATAATTGCATACTAATAGGTATGTCGTCTGATACACATGTTTTTAATAATAATCTGCATAATTATAACACTAGATGTAGCCATAATATTCATTTTGACTACTTACGATAAAATTCGAGTCGCAGCTCTGCTAACTATTATAGTAAAGTATTTATGAACAAGCTATCCAAGAAACTAAAAGAGTGCTCACTAAATGTTTCTAAGTTCACATTAAAATTCTTAGTCATGCATTCTACTCGATAAATGGATGTTTGTTGTCTCATTGGCCAATTGATTGTTTTAAATAGTTTAGCTTTATATAAATTTTATATGGCATGTCGTACATTCACACTCAAATTTGCTTTGTCTTCTGTGTTCTATATACCTAAATTATTAACTGCATTCACTAACATTTTAAATCTCTTTCTATATACAGAATGTTTCATAATATATGCGCAGAACTTCAGGATGTGATAGCTCGTCCAAAAATTTGAAAAAAAGTTCCTTTTAACTTACCCTATAAAATGCACAGTTTTCGAGATACAGGGTAGGGTGCATTGAAGCTAAGGGAAGACATTTCCAACATTTAATTTAACTGTGTATGATTTGTTATTTTTTTTTAATCTTGCAATTATGAAGTTAACGTTTGGTTTTGTTGATTGTTCTATCGTTTATATAAATTTTATTAAATTAGTAAAAAAAAATTGACCATATATTTCAACATAAAAGTTGATTTTACCTCTTTTGTGTAGAAAACGTTGGCGGTTCAAATGGGCTCAAAATCGTACTTTTTCCAGTGGCGTAGAAGTTGGGGAGAAAAACACCCACTGCCCTTTCAAAACCTTCACAAATTATGACTAGAAAATTTTTTCATTGCACAAAACATAGCTTACTATGAGTAGAAAATGCTTACAAAAGGTGTTTTTTGTGCGATAAACGGTTCCGGACATATTCGCAAAAAAATTATTTTTTTCAATTTCAACAGCGTATCTCGAAAATTGTGCATTTTAGAGGGTAACTTAATAGAAACTTCTTTCAAATTTTTGGACGAGCTATCACATCCTGAAGTCCTGCGCATACATTATGAAACAGTCTGTATACAAATCTTAGTATATCATTTTCATATTTTAGTTGACAAATGTAAACAATAGCTTACACATGTCATAAATACTATACTAATATTTGTTTAAAAAAACTACTGTGTTAGCGAAACTATAGTCACATTTATTTATTAAATCAAACTTTTAATAATTATTTTATTCAAGTTTTGTATTGATATTCATCACATAATGGCTGATTCTTACAAAGTCTTATTCCTTCATATGTATGAATTTCTTATTGACATCTGACAAAGATAAAAATGTATAATGAGGTTGTAGTAGTCAAAGAAAATTTGAGAATCGAATCGTGTTAATTGTTGGTGTATGCCAATTAAATCTTAAACAGATTATCCGAAGAGTGTTGAATGTTTACTTCAAACTGAAAGATACCAGATACACTTCTTTAAGCAAGAAACAAATCAACAAACAAAATCTCGAACGACACGTGCAGTGAATGGGACATTTACATCTGCCCGAATTATGTTAATATGTTACAGTTTTTATGAAAGAAATTAACACTTCCTTACCCTAATGCTGGTAGAGTGAACTTGTGCATGATAATCACAATGAGGAACTTTTCAGGAAGCACATTTTTTAAGAAATTGGTGATAGTAACCATTGAAATACAAGTATACTATTATAAATTACAGGTAGAAGAATATGAATTGGGAACAATCACCCTTATCCACTAACAATACTATTAAAGTACTGAGCACCTTTCAGCTACCAATAACTAGTCATCATCAGAATAAAATAATCTAAACCAATTATTCGAAGGCAGTTATCCGAACGCGTCATTTGTTCGAATGCAGTTATTCGGAAAAAAATTTAAGTACCATCTTAAGCTTAAACAGCATTGTTAAGAAAAATAAACAATAATAATAGTGGCAAGGTTTCCCTAAATCGACCAGTGACAACATAATCTAATAAATTACTTAGAAGCTTTCAATATCTTAGATGAATCACAATATGGCTATAGAACAGGAAAATCGACGACAAGTGCTTTAACTAATATATGTGAAAAATTTTTAGAATCCTTTGAGAAGAAAGAAGAATGCACTGCTCGTTTTTATGATTTATCCAGTGCCTTCGATACGGTGCGTCATGATTTATTACTGCAAAAATTTAATTATTACGGAATTAGAGGTAACAGCCTTAAACTTTTCGAAAGCTACTTAAATAATAGAATGCAGAGCGTTAAATATGAGGGCAATATCTCCACTAAGCTTTTGGTGAAATTTGGTGTACCGCAAGGCTCCATTTTAGGCCCTATTCTGTTTTTAGTTTATTTGAATGACAAGTTCTCTGTTTTACCAGATAATGTATACCCAGCGGCCTATGCGGATGATTCCCCAGTCTTCACAAGCAATAAAAGTAAAGATATCACAAAATCCACAATAAAAGCATCTGAACAAAACCTTTGCAAATGGTTCTATTGCAACCATCTTACTTTGAACTTGAGTAAAACGGAAACTTTAAATTTTTCTTTAATATCCTCAAAATATAAAAGTGAAGCATCCGTAAAGCTTCTGCGTGTATACTTAAATAGTTCTTTAAATTGGCAAGATCATATTAACTACACATCAAAAAGGCTTTCAACTTCTATTTATGTTCTCAGAAGATTGGCGTGTTCTGTTTCACTTGAATCCAGAAAAATAGCCTACTTTGCGATCTTTCACAATGTAGTGACATACTCTATTTTATTATGGGGAGGTTGTTGTAACGCTGAACAATTATTTTTCTTACAAAAAAAAGGCGGTAAGAGTATTGTTGCAAGTTGGACAAAGGGAGCACTGTGGACCATTGTTTGCAAAAATTGTCATAATGACATTGCCATGCTGTTTTATATTTCAGTGTTTATTGTATGTGAGACGGCGTGGCAATGTTGAGAAAAGGAAAGATGTTCATTCCTATGATACAAGGTGTGGTAGTCAGCTGACATTACCTAGACACAGATTGTCCAAAACATCAAATTCCCATGTCTATTTGTCTTTGAAATTTTACAATAAACTGCCAGATTACATAAAAGATGAAAAAATAACTTTTAGCATTTTCAAAATAAAAATAAAAAGATTTCTTTTGAATAAATGTTTTTATTCTTACCTTGAATTTTTGCATTATGATTTCAAACATTTTTAGTGATTTACAACATAACATGCTATATTTTATTGAAAATCACATTATGGAATGAATGACTGAATTGACAATTTTAATTCGTTGTGTTTTAATATGTAATTTATGTTATTAGTGTAAATATATGTAAATGTAAGTTTTTAATTTTAATTTTTCAATTAAATGCCTTGTATTGACTTGTCCTATCTATTCTCTGTAAATAGCAAACGGATCAATATTCTTATTCTTATTCTTAATCCAATAGTTCTGGACAGCTTTCTCGTGCTCATCAGCAGAAGAAATAGGGTGTGATGTCAAAGATCGACTGCTAACACAATGAACAGTCGTTTACTCTGATGATGAGTACTTGGTAGCCCAAAGGTCATCAGTAGCTTGACAGTAAGTAAGGTTGATTGTTTCTTATTCATAATGTTATAGTGTATCCACAGTTTGAGCTGTTTTATAGCTTATTCTAGTTTATTACAGATAGAAGATTCATATCACTCTGAACAGGATTCAACATTTGTTAGAATATACTCCATAATCCGGATATTTTGCATGTCGACCAAAAATGACAGAATATACTATATCCGAACCGAAAGAAATTTTGAAGTAGAATAGTATCATAGTTTTGAACCACCAAAGAGATTTGCATAGTTCCCCAACATCAGTAGCTTTGTCAATATATTTTCTGGACCTCATCCCTAGTTACATACCAATACCAAGAATATTCAAGGAAATACATATTACAATTTTTTTTCTTTTCTTATACTTTGACTAGAGAGTCATTTCACGGCAGAACAGCAACGCTCAATGAGTCAACATCTCCGATTTCGTTCAAATTCTGGGGACAGGTTCTCATTACCGGAAAAATATGATCCTGAAAATTTCAGGTCGATAGGAAATAAAATTTTGGATATATCGTGCAATGGAAAAATGGGGCAATTTTAACGTTAAAAAATTCAAAATCAAATTTCTTCGGCAAAAATGAACTTTTAGGAACAAAAAATATTTGGAAAGGTCCAAATTGATAGGAAATTTTCCCAGGAATCCGAGTAAATCAGAATATCTGGCGTATTTAGCTGACGCATGCAAAAAACTCAAAAATGTCACTTTTTCTTCAAAAATTCATAACTCAGCTGCTGCCACTTCGATTGTCTCAAAATTTTCAGGAAAGGTAGCTGAAACCATGTACTTTTATGTAAAATCTGCGGATCCATAATCTTGATATGAAAATTTTCGCCAAAAGACCGAAAATACGGAAATTTGATATTTTTCATTTTCATCGTTATATTTAAGTACGATGAGTATTGTAGAATTCAATCATAATTTGATAGAATTTAAAAAATAGGTTTATAAAATTTGAAATTAATTTTACTTGAGCAATTCAATTTAGCAGAATGTGAAAAAAATATTGAAATCCAAAAAAAGTTGCAGTCGATCTATAGATTTGATGTTTTTAAACTTTTCTAAATAATTTTCATATTTTTTTATTTGGTTTAATTTTCCACCGGAAAATTTATTCAACAATGTTGTGTGATATTATGAATACATTTAAAAATTCAATATCAATTTTTGTGATAATCAAATGATAATCAAATGAACATTTTTTAAATTAACAATATCCTAAGACAAGTGAGAAACAGTTGTGAGAGTAGTAATACCCAACTCAAGTACAGTAAAATATAATCATCATATTGGTCACATAATTTATTTTTTGGAAAACTATTCAAATTTACTTTATGTTTGTCCCTATTATTTTATTTTAACATAATTCTTCACAGTTTTCACTGTGAGATTTGACAGTATGAAGTTATAACCAATCTTTAAATTTCTATCGGAGAACACGTATTTATTTTTACCTATTTGATCCATGATTGATATTCCAGGTTCAAGCATATCATCGTTCGTTTTGATAATGAAACCAAGGTTCCATGTTTTGTCAACTATAAAACATATGTATTGGATACCCAATCGTAAACGAACTTATTTTTGATTTGTTAAATAAAAACGTTTTCGATTGAGTATTCAATACTGTTAATTTTATAGTTGACAAAACATGGAACCTTGGTTTTATTATCAAAACGAACGATGATATGCTTGAAGCTGAAATATCAATCATGGACCAAAAATAAATACGTGTACTCCGATAGAAATTTTAAGATTGGTTATAATTTCATACTGTCAAATGTCACAGTGAAAACTGTGAAGAATTATGTTAAAATAAAATTATACGGACAAACAAAAAGTAAATTTGGACAGTTTTTCAAAAAATAAATTATGTGACCAATATGATGATTATATTTTACTGTACTTGAGTTGGGTATTACTACTCTCACAACTGTTTCTCACTTGTCTTAGGATATTGTTAATTTAAAAAATGTTCATTTGATTATTTTTTATCACTGTGCCATGCTGCCATGCACTCTAACAATTAAAAAGAGTTACTTCGTTTCACTGTAATGGACCATTGAAATTAGAGAAAAATGCGCAACTGAAATGTATAGATCCAAGTTCGAAATCTTTCAGTTTTTCACAGACAAACTTGGTGCGGTTCGGAAGCTGGTTAATTCCTTCACTAACTATTTTGCTTTTTTTGTCATAACTGAGAAAATTAATGTTTAAAGTGTTGATAGTGTATCCATAGTGCGAACTCTTTTATAGTTTATTAATATTACAACACAATATAAATTAAATATGGAATTGAGTGGTTCGTTAATTTGTGATATTCCATTATTCATATGGTACTAAAACTCCTAAAGTATACTATAATTTTATTACGCTCACAGAAGGTCATAGAGAAACCAATTAATAACAGTTTGTTCAAAAACAATTGTTTTAGTCTTTAACCCAATTGAGTCGAGCAGGTGCTTTAAGCACATTTAAGCCCAGTCGCTAACGAAGACCACAAATTTATAAACGTCCATTAGCATAATCTAGCAATATATTTGTATTACGTCTATTTTGGATTGTACCTATATAATACTAGTTACACTTCATTATAGTTATCTCCCTTTAAAATAGAAGTGCAATAAAAATTATGTCAATGAAAGTAAAATATATGCTAATTTTATGTTTTATTAATACGATGTACATGTTTTCATTGATATGATGTTTCCTGTTGATATCCAACTATCATTCATTTGAAATAAATGTAAATTTGTGCGGTTATTCAATTATCATACAGATATATCAGTACATATCATTAAGTTGATGCACCCGAATTATCTCTATTGCAGACATAAACATGTACCAAAGATAAGAACTTATGATTGAACGTCAAATATTTGCATGTTCATGAATCGAGCAGTCTTGAGTAGCTCCAATTGCTGAACAGCTGAACATCTTTGTCTTCAATACCAGAATGAAAATTGTAGGTGTCTACTGTTTATTGTAATTGGTTTGAAACGATCTCTATGTCAACTATTTTGCTCGTGATGCTCATAAATATGTTTGGACAAATTCATTACTGGTTTGCAGCTACATAGAACTCAAAATTATTGTACTAGATGTTTCACTAACTACAATAATCAGTGATGGACATAATTCGAATTGAAAATCCGTTATCATCAAATTATTGAAACAACTTCTAGAATGCAATTATCTTCATCTGAATCAGAAAAGCTGAAAAAAAGTTGAAACGATGCGATATCGAGGTTCAAGAATCGGAATTTGGAAAAATTGAACTAAACTAAAACATTCTCGCAAAATCTAGAACATCTGTCATCCATTTCCTACTGCCTTTGATTGAAAAATCTAAATATAAAAGTGGGAACCACGCAGTCACTTGACAATAACAAACATTTACAATTCACAAGTTTTAATGAATTTAAATAATATATCTGATCCACTTTTTGCAGAAGATATGATTATGGAAAAATAATAAATTTGATGTTAATTTCAAAATTTTTAGTTTCCATTATAATTTTCCATCGAAAACAATTATAAGAACTCCGATATGCTAATGAATGATCGAAAATTACTCAGTAATGCCCCTTTAGTCCAGTCAATGGCGAAAAAAGTAAATTTGAAATAATTAAACATTATTTGTTGTTGAATAATACACATTTTTTTCTATAGCATTTCTCTAAAAGTAAATTTTCCCTCAAAAACCGCAAAACTACCCAGTTAAATTTAAGGGGGTACAAAAGGAAGGGTGAATCCTGGACCTTGGAAAATGTCTGGAGTTTCATGCCAAATCGTTTAATTAGAAAAATACATTGGTCCGATTTTGATGAAATTCAAAACTAAGAGGTTTTTCGGGTTGTTGATTAAGAATTCGTCATCAAAATTCAAAAACAAACTGAACCAATATGAGGGCTCGTAATAATTCTATGACATTAGTAAAATATGTTTATTGTACACATACATGTACATTTTTTTAATGCTTAGTGTGCTTGTGCGTTTGTGCCAAAATTCTTCAAAGTATTAAATTTAAAACAATAAACAAGAAAAACATTTTATTAATGAATTCAATTTTCCTCGATATTTCTTGTAAAATTATTGTTTGAAAAAAACAGTATTTTCCAACAACTAACAACCTCCAATCATTTTAGAATATTTTTACCTTTCTCAAGGTTCCTCCTCACACCTGAAATTTTAAAAGGGCTACAATTCGAAGGACATGCATTTAAAAAAATCACAAGAATGAAGTCTCTGCCTGGAGAAAATTCATAAATAACATTCCTTTCCCATTTTGACATAGATTGAGGGTAGGCGAATTTTCTTAATTAGCAACCCCAAAACTCTTAGTTGTGAATTTCATCAAAATTAGATCAATACATTTTGTTGTGGAAGATTTCAACCCTCAATCCAGATTGAAGGCAGGGCGCGGACAAGACTCAATAACTCAGAAAATATGTTGTTTTTTTAAAATTTCTAAGGAAACATGAATATTTGTCATCAAGCTAAATACTCCAGACATTTTTAAAGGTCCAGGATTCACCCTTCCCTTCTTACCCCCCTCAGCTTGATAGTTTAGTTTTTGAAGAAAAGTCAGAAAATACGTATTTTGGAAAAGTGTTATATAAGCAAACATATGTATTTTTCGATAACGAATGTCTAATCATTTTAAAGTTAAATTTTTGCACATTCCCTTTTTATAATAGTTTTATAACCCTCATAGTTTTTGCTCTAAAAGGCTATAACTTGGAAGGGGTGCATTTTACCGAAGAAATTATTGAAGTGAAAAAGTTGCATTATGGACCCAAAATCCATTTATACCATATGTTTTTCCTATTTGACAATATTTCCATCGGTTTGTACAATTTACTCAATAACTCCTCAAAATGTTTGAAGTCTGATTTGAAACACTCATTACCCTGTACCTTTCTGGAACCTACACACCAAATTTGATAAAATACATTTCCTGGAAAAAAATTGATAGTAACAATGCTACATTGTATGGAGTACTTTGCTAATTTGTATAATAATTAGAATGTCCGTTGGCTACCAGGTTACTGTTTAATCTCCAGATGGGTTAAACCGTAACTGAGTAAAAGACAAAATTTTACTTCATCAGGTTGAACAGTGACACCACGCCTTTTAGTTCAACCTCGTCAACCAAAACTTTGTCTATTGACTTCTAACACGAAATGTGTTTGTAGTTCCCAACCCATGCATCGTAACTAGGTAAATTTCGCTAACTAACGATATAAGATATCATTTGTTTCGTTGCGACCAAATGGAAGTCGAGGAGCCGGTTTCAGATTTTGAGTAGTTCTTTTGTTCAGATACATCGAAGGAAATAATTGGTTCGATAAATATTTCGATTTTCCATCCGATCATTAAAATCATTCTTAATCTGATTAATCGATTAATAAAATAATGCGATTCTGCCCTTCACTGCTTACAATACGGTGGAACCTAAAGAATGTAAAACATGTATTCGTTTGTTCGTTTCTGTCAAAATCAGTTACGAGTAATATAAAAATGCAAATCATAGTAGGTCATTTCCAAAATGTGAGTTCGGTGGAAAAAACAGGGCTGAATGCGACAACGGACTATTTTTTCATATCTTTTGACTACTTGCGAGGGAAACCTGTATTGATCATGAAACATCAACCAGCGGTTGATTGTTGGGAGAGGAAGGGCTCCACAAGTTCACCGTTCGATGAAAAAATTTAATATGGTCGGGAGAAACCTAACACACAACTTTGCTATTCCTACTCTATATAAATGACCTACCCGAATTGATTGGAAGTATAGTCTGTTTTGCTGATGACTCTACTGTTACAATCACTGCGGAAACAGATGAAGCCTTACAAATTAAAATGAGCAGTCATTGCAAATTTTGAAGGATTGGTTTGACTCCAATGTAGAAAAAAAGTCAGATGGTGCAATTTCATTCCTCACATGCACGTCCGAAGCAAATAAAACTTGAATATAACAAAATTGCATTAGCATCGATATATGAAATAAAATTCTTGGGGCTCTACATCGACTCTAGACTAACGTGGAAGAGTCATATTGATCAAATGGCATCGAAATTATTATGCTTGTGCTACCAGTTGAGGGTCTTGGAAAATAATGAGGTTGCTCTGTTAGCATATGATTCATACTTAAATTCTGTAATCAAATACGCTATAATTTTTTGGGGTGACGCAACAGACCTTTATAGAATCAAAGTACTGTAAAAAAGATATCTAAAAGAAATATCTTCAAACTAAAATATCAAGAGTCATGTAGACCATATTTTATAAGATACAGAATACTAACCATATCTTTAATTTATATTCTAGAATGTCCCTGCTTAAGAAACATGAAGAGTTTTTTCAGGAACATAGTTTGTTGCACAGTTATGAAACTCGTCATAAACACATTCTCTTGCAAGACCCAACTACACTAACTCAGATCTATAGAACCATGAAAAACGAATCGATCAGAATTTATAACCATGTTCCGCAAAATTTGAGGAATCCCGAGTACAGGAGTTTTAAAAACATACTAAAATCACATCTCATAGAAAAATGTTATTACTCCAAATCGGAATATTTTAATACTCAGCTATAGCTATTTAAATATATTGTAGCATTATCTCAAATTTGTACCTATCTGTCCTGACACATTCTATACCATATTTCTTTTGGTCTCATGAATAAAGATTACTTATTATTATTATTAATAACACTTGGTGCTTTAATATTTCCGAATGGGGTTTTCTGAGCCTCTGGCGGAGATGGCCGAATAGTGCCTTCATTGTCCTACTCGTTCTACTGATGAGCTTATGAGAGAAGCGAAACAGTTGTCTGAAACTGGTAGACACGTTGTCATTGTTCGACCTAGGTACTATAATTTATAAATTGTAGTGATGATGACATTGAACCATTTCAAAAATTATGATTAGTATTCTTGTTTTATTTGAACAATTGATTTCAATATTATGTGAAAGAGCAACTATGTTGAAACTAACCATCTTACTGTTATTGTTTTTATTATATTATTTTCTTTATGATTAATACAAACATAAAATATCATTATTATATGTTGAGCTTTTGCAATAATTACTTTATGACGTAAACATAACTCTAAGATAAGAGCATCTTCTGTAATTTTTTGAAAACATAATTTGAGAATTAGAGCTACATACAAGTGTGGTAAGTTACGAAATATTCAGTTTCGAGCATCGTTAATTTATCTTCAAACACCTATGTACCTAATCCAAACATCACGAAAGGAAAATAAATAGGGAATATTTACATCCGAGGTAACTACAATGTTATGACGATGTGGAGGTCGATAACACTTCAACATACCTAATTGTTGCCAACTTAATTTCACACAAGTGATATGCAAGTTTATTTTAAACGGAAACTATTTGCTTCCAATTATGTAAATATTATATTACTTGATAAGTAATGTACTAACACAGGAAGTAGTACCAAGTTAAATTCAATTAATATTCTGTAAGATGGTAATTACTATCATTTGTTTTGACAACGTTGTAAATTACGGCACGTGATAATTTTGACAGGGTATTTGTTCTTATTCTAATTTCAAGCGATACGGTAATAGTTCACAATATCTATTTACACCCCGTCGTTTATAGTTTAGTTTTAACTCTCAAGGGGATAAAAAATCATTGAAATAGATATTAAAAAAACTTTTCAACATAATTTTTGTCAATATAGAAAGAAAAGGATAGTAAAGGTATTAATCAAAATTCTGATTCAATTTAATTTTTTTTCTTGGATTGAGTGGTCTTGGACACATAAATAGATGACAAATTGTGATAAATAACCAGATTTAATTTGTTTCTATCCAATTCAACAATAACGGAATAGTTCATACTGTGGATAGACTATACCACTATATAAATAAGAAGCAAAACTGAAAATACTGTTAAAGTGGGCATTTACGACTAGCGCACATCTCATTAAAAATAATCCCCTTTTCATACCACTAGCGCCCGGGGTCAGCATACGACTAGCGCACTAGCTACCTACGGTATACCTACCTACCGGCGACATTTTTATGCGCTCAAAAAATGTACTTTTTTTTGCAAATCAATTTTTTTCTTTAATTAATCAAATAATAATAAAAAGATGACTTCAGACCACTTTGAATTTTTTGTCTAACTTAAGTCAAACTTATTATTATATACATTAACATTTCCACTCTGTGTTTTTGGGGGGTTGTGACCGCCCTAACCCACATTAAAAATGTTTATTTATTATTTTTTCTAATGTTTTTTGTAATATTTTGAGACATTAAATATATAATCAAACAAATGTCATTGACCAGGTCTATATTGTTCTTGGTATTCTGAAATTCTTTCTTTATTTTGAACACTTTTTTTATTCACAACTGGATTCAGCACATCATCAGCACTTTTCATATTTATAAGCGCCAAATCTTTGCAATTGTGAAAAATAACCAACATACGGTTCCATGATACGATAAGCCTATTGTACCTCGTCTGGTCTTAAAAATTGTATGCCAAATGTCCATCTGAGCCACATTCCAATTACAGATTGGTTATTCTTGTATTTTCGAACGAGACCAAATTCCTGAATTTTCCTGAACCATGCCTGGATGAGATGGAATAAACAGCCATGGATTATCAACCCAGACCAACGGGATCTCAATGAGTCTTGAATTGCATATTCAAAATCCACAACAACCTTGTATGGAAAAAATAGCCAGCGTTATTCCCAACATTTATCAATTATTAGTTGAAATAAAATATCGTATGTTATTTTTTCTTTGTTTGAGGACAAACAAAATAACAACGGTATGTAATTGTTGTTTTTCACTCCAGGGATGGTGAAAAGTTGCTTGAAATGTTGGACACAATGTTCAAATGTGACATCCATATAAATCGCTCTCATTTGACATAAAAACTGAAGACTTGGAATAGTTCCAAAAACTATAATTTGATTGACAGGATCGCTGATAAGGACCATACTGTCGTTGTCACATACGTATTTTGTATTATATATATATCAACGTATAATATGAGTTTGACTTGAGTCAACACAGAGTGGAAATGTTATGTATATAATTCGAGTTTGACTTAAGTTAGAAAAAAAATTCAATGTGGTCTGAAGTCATATTTTAATTATTATCTGATTAATTAAAGAAAAAAATTGATTTGCAAAAAAAAGTACATTTTTTGAGCGCATAAAAAGGTCGCCGGTAGGTAAGTATACCGCAGGTAGCTAGTGCGTTAGTCGTATACTGACCCTAGCGGCTTTAAGAGGCTTTGTGCGCTGGTCGTCAAACGTCGTTAAAGTAGTCATCCTCAGAGTAAACTAAATTAGAAAACAACATGTGCCTGTTTAAATACTATTTGGAATTAACAGGAGATATGAGGGATTATCCTCAGCTGGAGATAAATCTGAATTCTTGTGGATTGCTTTTTAGTTTATACATTTCCATCCCTTCTAAATTATCTACATATTTGTCATTACTGTGTTTCAAGGGTGATAAACTTTCTTGTGAAATGGTGTGATCTGTATTTGGAATATTTTCGGCTAACGATAATTTTTTACCATTACTTTTTTTCATATGGACAAAATGTTCTTTATATTGAGTTAGAATGTTCCTTTTTTTCGATTTTCTACACCCCAGATTTGCCGAAAACTTTATCAAAGGTATTGCCTAAACGGTTTTTAGCTTGTTCTTACATCTAAACGAGGTATTGCAAATTTAGAAAAGAACTTATGGAATGTATTAATAACTGAAATCAAACTTTTGAATTTTATTGAACTATTCAAACGTAGTGGCTCTATTTTGGTTAATTGGTTGCGTTCAATTTTCTTTCTCTTTCTAAAAATTAAGTTATTGATCAAAGATTTATCGTAACCATTGTCCAACGCTAAGTGACGTTTAATAATCCATGAACAATATCATCGACGTATCTACGCCAAACTTATTTAATTTCGATTTTATGGAGGTTTTAAATTCGCTTATAAAAAATATTGGCTAATGTATGCTTAATGTAGTTTTTGTTGAAAGTGAGAAAATTTTGCTTCATACATAAAGACGTAAGGATCACGTATTCTGTGCAGTTTGTATCGGAGATATTAATATTTGAAAGTCATTTCTCTAGAATGTTTATAGACTCAGGGAGGGGGGTATTTGTAAATAGTAAAACAACATAAAATGCAACGAGAGTATTACCAGATTCAAGTTTGAAATTTTTCAATTTAGCATTTCCTTCCAAAGAATTTTTTTACACAGACAAACTTGATGCGGCTTGGAAGTTGATAAATTCCGTAACTGACCATAATAATATACTATAGATTTGAAAGATAATACTATATTAAACGGCCTAAACAATTTGATCTGCATAGTATGGGATTGAGAATAACCAATTGAAGGTATATCTAGCACGTGGTTATTGAAGTAATTAGTGATAATGTAATAATAAAATTTGGCTTCAAAAACAATGAAATATCTCTATTTAATGAATATCTGTACTCTCTATTCTTCGACTTATATACATAAAACCAACCGAAAAACAATATAATCAGGAAATGAACTGTGATCTATAGATACTTCCCTTACAGTCCAGGCAATGAGCCGGAATTTCAGCTATAATAAGAAAAAGACATGTGGGATTCGATTCGTGGTGTTATCAGGATCATTCATAACACATGAATACCTCATCGGTCACCTTCCCCCCACCTCTTGAGGACCAGAAATGGCCCCTAAAAGGGTAATTTTGAATTTAAAATGCACCAAGGGCGTTTTATGGGTCGCTGATCACGATTCTGACGTCAGATTTACTTGAAATCAATTCTGGGGATGGAAAATCGATCAAATTGGCCATGTTTGCACCTTTAAACATTATTTTGGCAATTTGTATTATGTTCGGATTTTAAATCCACCAAGGAGGTTTTTTGGGTCACTGATCACGATTTTGACGTCAGATTTACTTGAAATCAATTCTGGGGGTGAAAATCGATCAAATTGGCCAATTTGATGGGGGAAAGGGTGACCGGTGAGGTTTTATGTGTTATGAATGATCCTGATAACCCCACGAATCGAATCCCACAAAAATGTTTCGATTCTGACCTACATGTCATTTTTTTCCTATTTTCCAGTTTGTTGCCTGAACTATTACTTGTAGGAACCGAAAATAAATAGCAAATAGTTAGAAATGGAAAAAATATGAAAGTTTATTCGAATTGACAACATAATTGTTTACAAGGGTCGATGCAAAATTGATCGTATTATTATGATAATACGAATGAATTACCTACTACTATTATTGTTAACTCTTGTTAGCACAATTCTTCGCTTTCGGACTCTTCTGAAGGTTTAATGTATGCCTGTGGTTATTTATGAATATATTTACTAGCTGTTGTCCGCAAATACGTAACGATACGTCAAATTATACTCTATGTCATTGAAAGTGAATTCTTTTGATAACATATGTGTTTTACAACTCTATGTTTTATACTTATGATCAGTGAGGAAATTTCTTGGAAGTCGAACTTGATTTCTCCTTCATACCACCTCGATATCTCTCCTCCAACATGACGAAAACAGTTATTGCAAAAATTATGTTTATAGTGCATTAAGCCTCCTTTACTTTAGTTTTTCATCTCTTCCGATGTGCTGATTTTAATATTTCTTTGAAATCTCCCACATCATTTGTATGGCATTGCGAATCAGTGATATGGAGATAATCAATTGATTACATGCATATTCAATGGTTTATTTCCGGAAAACATGCAGGAATATACTGGGTGTCCCATTTTAATCCGCCAGTAGCGATAATTCTGAAGCAGTGCATTGAAGCAAAAAGTGTTCCGAATAAAAAATTAACGGCTATGAGGGGGACATCTGATGCCGTCGACTTTTCCCCCCCAGCCCCCGGGGGCGGCGGGAACAGGGAGCAACTGTCAAATGTTAAATGAAAACCACTATTTTGTATTGTAGATTCGGATAGAGCGTTAAAAAGTAGATAAATTTTATCCGGGTTGTTTTCCACAATTGATGATAGATGGCGCTGCAAACGTGAAAATGTTTTTTTATCAATTAAATAGCAAGATTTTTTCCTTTGGGGTTACTCGAAAGACATCGTCTTCCGCGATCCCCCAACCACGCGCGAGAACATGATGGAGCGAATAACTAATGCCTGTCATGAAATTTCTCCAAACACGTTGCGGGCGTGCGTGGAGAATTTCGCTAAACGTGTGCGATTGTGTAGAGACCATCATGGACACAGTTTTGAGCAGTACATGTGAATTGCAATGCAACACACGAACATCTACACATACAAACAAACAGATTTTGACGTTTGCAGCGCTATCTATTACCAAATTTTAAAAACACCCCGAATAACATTGACCTACTCTTTAACACTATCCAAATCTGCAATACAAAATAAGGGTTTCCATTTAAGATTTGAAAGTCGCCCCCTGTTCCCGCCGCCCCCGGGGGGCTGGGGGTCAAAGTCGACGGCATCAGATGTCCCCCTCATAACCGTTAACTTTTTATCCGGAACACTTTTTGCTTCAATGCACTGCTTCAGAATTATCGCTACTTGCGGATTAAAATGGGAAATGGGACACCCAGTATATTAATTATTATTCAATTTATTATTACTTATATATAAATAGCACTGAAAGAAAGATGTTACCTACTTGTTAAAATTTGATGTTTTACCTAATATACATATAGTATAAAAAAATGTGTTCGGGTCAAAATTTTCTTCCGGGTTTTCGAAGATATATCCGGTTTGAGAACTTCTGAATCAATCTATACTATTTTTGACAAGATATCTGTGTGTAAGTGTTTTCGCGTGTGTGCGTGCATAATCCGTTCTGGAAGCAATTTTGCCGTTCCTATTGGTCGTATGGATTTGGGTGCGGTATCCCCGTTTCGAGTGGTATTTTTGACATCCGTCTTCAGTTTATTATATTAAATTATAGTATTCTATTGATTCAATGTCAACCGTGTTTTTTAGGTTATAAAAAGATATTACACGCATATATTTAACCTGGAGATGCATCCGAAAACATCGAAGGGTCTAGATGCAGTATATTTTCTATAACCACTCTGTGAGGATAATCGTGTCAAAATAGTGTCAAACAATAACAAAAATACACTATTCATTTTCAGGGCTCCTTCAAGGAATGCTGCATCAACGAAAAAATAGATTCCGACCGTTTTTGTAGTTGTAACTTCACAAATAATATTTTTTATTTCAGGTCTTGAAACATATCGCAAATAGCTGAAACCAGATACTGTGCTTCCAGGTGGTGATCAGAAAGCACAATTCTGCAAGGCAAGCTGCTGTATCATGACCTTCACATTCATCTAATGATCATATCTCAGCTTCAAATGATCATTGCATCATTTGTATCGTTCAGATGATATGTAAGAAACTGAATATTATTCACAGCTTTGTTACCAAAAAATAGTTTCATTGAAAATCACAATGTGAATCGAGAGCTATTCGTTCTATCAAATTAGAAATATAAATGAATCTTTCACATGTTACAATGTGAATGATTCCACATAATTCTGCTTTTCAGTTCCAGCTTCAGTTATTATCTCTCAAGGAAGCGGGATATCCAATGTTCTTTTCCTCTTATTTGAAATAATTTCATAAGGTCACTTTTTTCTTCGGACATTTTGCAGACACTATAAATGTTTGGGAATTACATTTAAGATTACAAATAATTTGTATTAATTTCTAAGCAGAGGGGGGTGAAACTCCAATGAAATTAGTTGTTTTCATGTTTCCACAACATGATATTTGATAGTTGGAAGCACTTGACTTTAGGCTGGAACGCCACCTCCTTTGAAATCAATCGGATATTATTTGATTGCCATCTATTTCCGAAAAAATTAAACGATATTCATTCCCATATCTTTACTTCCTTCACTATACGTAGTATACATTATAAGGGAAGTATTGTAATCGACTATAAAATGTAAAGGCAGTCTATTTTATGAGTATACTCTGTGGCAGATTTTGATAGTTTATGTGACAACATGTGTTAGTATGCAACAAGTCTCGTGATCTATTGTTCACAGCACATTTATACGTCGAAAATTGCAATTTTCTTGATAGATGCATTTTTTTATTCCATGAATCCGATCTGCGGGGTAGCCTTTTTGCACAGGAAGCTAATGTCTGCAGCGTTATGTGTTTATCTATGAAAATGAAACATTGACCACACATCGACAATGATTGGCATATGTTCTAACAAGTTACGATGTTCGTATATGTCGTAATTCCTCATTGCCATCAAAACTAATTATTATTATATTTCGCTCAGGTAAACTTTCAAAATTATTGACAAACAATCTAACTTACGGCTACCTTTCTTGATTATGTACACTTTGATGACATATTGTGACGTCATTTAAATCTTGAAATGAGAATATGATTGTGACATATATAAACAGAAAAACACTGTTATCATAATACATCCGCACACACACACATCATACCGATTCACAATACTTATACTACGTATAGTGAGGGAAGTAAAACAAGCCAAAACCAATGTTCAGGTATCGTGAAATGAACAGCACAATAGCAATTTAGCAATACATTTTACGAATTTTACTTTTACACTTGAATAAATTAATAGTAACTCCAAATAAACAATTTTTCACTAAATTTTCCGTTTAATATAAGACAAACATATTTACTATAAGCAAAATATTGTACCATTGTTATACAAAATTGAATGAAAGTTCAAAGCTGGCGTAAGTAGATTATTAAAATAGATACTATTTAAAATCACTCATATATACGAAGCTATTATATAAATATTTCGTCGTCAAAGTTAATTTCTTTAAAATCCAGAATATGTTGAACCCACGTTACAAATTTAAATTAGAAAATCCATTAGTCCTGACAAATATGTAAAAGGAACGACTCAGGCAAGAGATTTATCTGCAAAAACATTATATGGTGAACAATACTGAATTCGAAATGATCTATTGTTTGTGGGCTGTAAAATTTCTGCCTCTCGACTACTCAAATCCGGGTGGTCTTAAATTTCAACTGATTGACATTTGGCAGTTGACAATGTTCTACATACCGATCTACAGAAGCCGCCCTACAGAAAAACTACAACGCGGTGGTATTCTGACGGAATCCTATATGAAAAGGAGGCGCACGAGAAATATGAATAATAAAATTATAATCAAACTTATAAATTAATTAGGATCATGAAGGTCAATTATTATTAAGTTAAGTGAATAATATCAGATAGAAACCACAATTTAAAATGATATGAATTCAATTAATTTCAATAATTATCAAATCTGGTTATCAACCTATTTAATACTATCTTCTATATTCTCACTAGTTTCAACCATATACGATATAAATTTTAAATATTCAAATCAAAGAGATCTGATAATTAATTGTAGTTGTGCATAATCTATTTGTTTTAATAATCGAATGAATCGATATGATCGTTGGGGACAATCGAAAGATGAATATGAATGATGCGCAAAATTGATAATTGTATATTTAAATAAAATAACCATTAACAGTTTGATTTTCACTAATTTAATACATTAAATACATCTAGTTTCGCTTCTTCAAAAATATATTACAAATTACAGTATTTTATGATGATTTTTTGGAAAAACTACGAAACTAGTCGCATTTAATGGAGGTATCAAATTAGTGAAAATAAAACTTTTAATGCATATTTCAATATATTTCTATTTTTTTACAATAATATCTAGACGACATCGCAGCAGTAGCGTCAGAAAAACCAAATCAGTTAACCGAAGCTACTCCTCCCCATGGGTCGGTAGCATCAAGTTCCCAAATCGTGAGTTCTTATTTAACCCATCCATTCTTATTTTCTGCATCCTGTCCATCAAAATCTGTTCCGAGTTCTTACAGGCCGGAATGATCTTGAAGTTCGAACGCAACGAAGACCGATTTCCGCCCAAAACACCGATGATCAGAAGCACTAATACTACCTTGTGGTCTCGGTATAGCCTGCGGAGCTTGAACAGGATATCTTGATACTTTGTCTATTTTTCCTTCTCTATCAAGACTATGTTCTTCTCTTCTCTTCTGGATCAGAGAATTCGATGACATACATAGTCTTGCTTTGTTCATCGAGGAGGACAACGTCAGGCCTATTTGCTTGTATGAATCTGACGATCGAAAAATGGTAATTCCAATAGATCTGGCATTTTTCGTTTCCGACAATGGACTAAATATCTCCTGGTATATTAGGTAGCACTGGTTCTGGGTCTATTCCGTACGAGTACCATAGATGGTAATACAGCACCCGTGTGTGTGTATATAAATACAACTTAAACTCAATCTCTAACGGGGTGAAAGGAATTCGATGTATTTTGACTTTTCGGAGAGCTAATATAATTACGTACAATTTAGAGACAGATATGTTTATATACTAATGTAACAAACATCACAGTTCAGACCATAGTCAAAGTATAATATTATACTTTGACTATGGTCCAGACTATTTATGTTGACAAACAGCTGATGCATTGAAAGTCACATGATATCCGAGACAGACCATTTCAAATCATAGATGTCACATGACATAAAGTATAATTTTATGTCTTTCCGCGCCTTCAGCTATTTCTACTCATCAGAAATATTTTGAAACTTGGGGAACGACATAGCGATTACGTAGCCGACGTCCTTTTTTCGGATATTAGTTGTTTCTGAGGGCGTATCCCCCCGGATAACAACTAGTCTATATATAAGAGAGAAGTATCACTCACTCACTGCCTGACTGCTCACTCATCACGAAATATATGAAACTAAGCAGATATGCTAGAATTGCATGAATAGTGCTACGAATTGGTTAGTCATCCACCATATTCCCCAGATTTGGCTCATATTATGCAGAGATTCAGCGCCAATGTGAAGCGAAAGCGGCGGCATTTGGCAAAGAGAAAAGTGTTCTTCCTCCAGAACAACCAACAAAGTCGGAATAGCAAAATTGCATGAATTGGGCTACGAATTGGTTCGTCATCCACCATATTCTCCAGATTTGACCCCTATGATTTTTATCTATTTCCAAATTTTGAAAATTGGCTTGGCGGAAGGAAATTTGGCTCCAACGCTGATCACCACTGGAACAAACGCCTATTTTGAAGGATCGCTGAAATCGTATCATTTGGAAGGGATCGACAAATTTGAACAAACGTTGGACCAAGTGTATCAGTGTAAGGAGATTATGTTTGAAATAAAATAAGTTTTGACCAAATACATCATTTCTTGTATCATTTTTCAGGGACTTTATTAAGTTTAAACTCACTTTGCATAGACTAAAATTACTTTACGGTTTAAACTAAATATTACAAACATTACTTCCGGCTCTATATGGGTTCGCCATTATCTCCGTTATTAGCAGAAATATTAATGAATTACTTGAAAAATGAAATAGTGAATTCAAAATTCCAGTACGTACTTGTATATTGCTATCATACTATGTTGAAGACGTGATTGCTTGCTTTACAGATAGTACCCGACAAATAAATTCATTTCTTACTTATGTCATTAAATTACATCCAAATATAGAATTCACCTTAGAGATAAAAAACATCAACTTCCATTTAGAATTAAACAGAATCATAGATATTGCTCAGAATAACGGTTATGATGCCAAGATAATTAATAAAATACTTCAAAATAAACTTAATAAAAAGCCCTAAGCATAATTTATTGGCAGTTTAATGTTAATACCAAATCAATAAAAATCGCAATTCCTTGAAAACTTGACGCAGTTTTATTGTTCCACGAACATTTGAGAAATTACAGGCTCAATTAAGCAAATCTCCTTCACGTACATGATTACAATTTTACCCTCATTCATACTTATTCCAGAAGAACGATGAAGGAATAAATCCCCACCCAAGCCATTGTCTACCTCATCTTTAATATTCAAGAGAATAATTTTAGATTTAGCATTAGTTGATAACTGCTATTTTACTGTATGTAACTTTTTACGCATGATAGATTACAAATTCTTACCACTGACTTATTACAATAACTAATTTATGAATGAATAGATCACGAAAGTTATTGCAGCTATTCGCATCTTACTGTAGCAAGAACTTGTAATGCTGATGAAATGTGTGGTATTTTCGGATCGTCAGGAACTTGAGGTTATCTGAAATCGGCGTCACATCAGCAAACAATAGCGTTATAAACATCGTTTTTATACAGAACTAACCTTTTCCAATCTGATGTTGCCTTTACTTCTGTGATAATATCTTATACATATCTATTACTCTCGAGATGATATATCCTGAATTTAATACAATGAATGTTTCGGACTATATATTACAATCAGTGGAAATATTTATTCATTCTAACTATTATTAAGACACTATGATGTTATTATAATTATGCTCTTCATTATAAGATCTTAACTTCCCCATACGCCCACCCCGTTTGGTATACCTATTTAGAGCCATACTACATAGAGGGATTGACCACAATGAACATATTTTTTTTAATAAAGATTCTTGACCTAGGTATGAATTATATATAGAAATAGAAATTAGAAACAAAATTTGCAGTATCTTGACTAATGAAAAGAACTAACAGAAAGCAGAAGTAGGTATTGCAAAAAATCGTTTTAACTATTAAACAAAGAAAACAAAAGGGTTATTATGCTAACCCTCAAATATTAGTTTTGAACGCGGAGAAATGTAATACAACCGTCATAATTCATAGAAATGACTACGAAAACAAAATAGGAAACCTTTCAAATGATGAAACAACTTACAAAGAATTAATATTCGACCCTACATTATCAGTACAAAATAACATGAATAAATTGATAAATAATTGGCACAAAAATAAGATAATCCCTACTGAATTGAAAAATAAATTAATTTGCCATAATGGGCTAGCACCTTATATCTATGGGCTTCCGAAACTACATAAAAGTGATATACCTCCAAGACCCATTGTAAGTAATATCGGTGCGCCTACCTACAGGAAAAGTGATACTCATTATTTCAACAAATATTCAAGCCGAATCCAAATTCAATAGTACACAATAAAGGTTAATGTATTTTGGTGTGACATTCACTTACTAAATAAGGAAAACTGAGTGAATGACAAAAGAAAATACAAAATGGTCAATTTTCTTAACTTCACTTGATCGATTATTAAAATAAAACTGATCCTATACCTAACAGATTTAGGCGAAGATATGGAAAATCAACATTGCGTTTCAAGTCAATATTATTAAGCCATATTATTTTTCAAATTGTGAGGTTGATGTACGAGAGCAAGCTGAAAAATGAAACAAGAAACGATTTATCTGGTGAAAACTTATTTTATTTCTCAACATCATCTCCTTGTAGCCCGATACACTTCGCCCAACGTTTTTCTAATTTTTCGATCCCATCCGAGTAATGCGATTCCGACAATCCTTCAAAACAGGCGTTTGTTTCAGCGATGAGCTCATCGTTAGACCCACATCTCGCCGAGCCAATTCTTCAATTTAGGAAATAGATAAAAATCGCAGGGGTGCAAATATGGAGAATATGGTGGATGACGAACCAATTCGTAGCATTCTAGTTAAAGATGGTACATCACAAATGTCACTTGGGATATTCGATTGTGGCGCAATCTGTTCTATTTTTCAGGGTTTTCTCACCTTGCCATCGTAAGTATTATTATTTATTGGAACAAACAACTTGGCGAAAGTTTTACGATGCTTAGCGACCCGGTGGAAAGTGTTTGTTAGGGTACCAATAACAACCCCCTGAAATTTCTATTTCCCAAAGTGGGTGCAACCCCCTTTTTTTGGCCAAAAAGGGGTTTTTTGTCATTTTTAAGGGTAGTTTTGCAAAAAAAAATTAATATTTCTGGTCTAGAATATTATGAGGCTCAGAAGTTGATAGCGCTTTAGGCTCCGGGATTTCGAAATTAGAAGGTTCAAATTGTATAAAAACACAATTGCATGAACGCTAGACGTCCTATGACATTTCCCTCGAGAAGCTCGCTACGCGTCAGTTAGAGTTTATACATTTTACCTCGGTCTTGTTATGTTGGGACCGTTTCGTGCCCCGTGCGGGTGGCGCCAGTTGTGATAAAGTATTTTCGATTGTGAGCCGCTAGCTTTCACCAGCTTCGGGTATATTTTAGTCGCTAGAAAATTCCCTTTCATACGTCGTGCGTAGCTGAGACCTGAGAGTACCTGTTTCTGTTTTGTTTAAAGTTTTCTATTTAATGGACATTTATCGAAAAAAGAAGGGCCGTCGCGCACGGTCCGATACCTAATATAACTACATGGAGCGAAAACGGCACGCGAAAATTCTTCGGAAAGCCATATTAGTTACAACTAGTTTGCACTTCTCTAACTCGCCAGCTACGCGCTCCTCACGTGAACGTTATTCGATTTATCTCAAATTAACCAAAATGGCCAATATAGGACGGAAAAAAAAATAAAAAAATGAGTTCCATGACATAGAACTATATGCGAATACCTACATTTTCCTGCAAAGCGGATCCAGATCGGATGTAAATGACATGAGATATCTTAATTTGAAAAATAACTAAAAAATTGACTTAAAGTTGAATTTCTGAAAAACTGTTCAAATATTTTCAATTTAAATTCAGAGGGTAGTTTTGAGACCATAACACCTATCTTCAGTCTAAATTTCAGCCAAATCGGTTGAAAAATTACCGAGTTAGCCGTTACGCAAGATTCCTCGCATATATGAGTATATATATTTCTATTACGGGGAGGGGAGAGGTCGGATCAACTTGAAATTTGGACTGGAAATTTCTTGGACATTGACAATAAAAGGGTTTCTACTTTGGTTTCTTAATTTTCAATACAACCGGAGATATTAATTTTTTTTTGCTAAGCTACCCTTAAAAATGTCAAAAAAACCTTTTCGGCCAAAAAAATAGGGGTTGCACCCACTTTGGGAAATAGAAATAATTTCAGGGGGTTGTTATTGGTATCACAACGAACATTTTCCACCGGGTCGCTAAGCATCGTAAGATTTTCGCTAACCATTTGCCAGATTTACTCCACTGAATCTACTTTCCATAATTTCATTTAGTAACCACTATTATAGTGGGATGAATTTATTATTGCAACAAATATTCAATTATGTTCCATTTTTTGTAGAGGCAAATAAAAACACATTGCTTACGGTATTGAATTCACTCGGTAGTTGAACAAAGCATATAACTTTAAATCAATATCAGTATTAAAATATTGAATCTAATGTTCGAACTTGAGGTTATTACATAACCCCTTCAAAATATCAAATATCACACCACTGCTTTGAACACTGTAGTTCCTTGGAATATTGCAAATTAACAATAACAACAACTTTATCAGTTGGTCAAATAGTATTTGCCCATATTTCTGGTATTGTTTTTCCAGTGTCGTTCCACATTGTGAATGATTTTTTCGTCCATATGTACCAATAAGATCAATGTAGTAGCTTTCATACCCCAGATGTGTAGAATGGATAAGGAACAATCGCCCTTTCCCACTAAATATACTGCTTAAATACTGAGAGCCTTCATGCTATAAATTTCATCTTCAGAGTAAACTACTTTACTGCGTTAGTTTACTCTGATGGTGGCTACTTGGTAGCTGAAAGGTCCTCAGTACTTCAACATTATTTTTAGTTGATAATGGTGTTTCTCATTCATAATATTATAAAATATCCTGTGTGAACTCTTTTATAGTTTATTTGAGTACAAGAGAGCTATGAAGGATTCTTCTAAATTTACAAAAACTTGATAGTCGATATACTTCGTCTTCGAAGAAAATATTAGTTCGGCAACAGGAATAAAAACTACTGTACAACTAGCATGCAGTACAGTAAACCTTATGTTTCCACAGTTTTAGTGCTAGAATCTAAACAGGATATTTAAAATTTCGTTTTAATAAAGATGTAGGAGAATTTGTTATACTGCATACACTTACACGTTTCACATATGTAACCGATTATTACCATATTAAAATTTCTGAACAAATTCAATCTCTGGTACAAATCTACATCCTGGATGGCTAAAAAAGTAATCAATTCATCTCGTGATTCCTCTCAAACTAGGTTTCGGACAACAGAAAATATATTGGAAATGATTCAGAGAAGCCGCTAATGAAAGGCGTTCAATTATACTCTATGTTACATTGAAATTTTCCTCAAATGATCTACATTATGTATTTTACTGTGGTACTGATACCCACTGTGAGATGAAATATCAAAATTTGCCACATAGGAAACCCATAAAATAGACTGCGACTCCATTTTTTTTTGGTCCGATTACAATACTTTCTTTACATTATATACTACGTATAGTGAGGTAAGTAACATCTTTCATTTTATGGAAAATAGCTGGCAATCGAATCAACAACAATCAGGTATGGTATGGTATCACTTATCTGGCTATATATCTATTGAACAAATATTCGATTGATTTCAGAGGAGGTGGTTTTCTACCTTTACTTCAATTCCTTCCAACTCTCAAATATCATGCTAGCAGAAACATGAGAATTATCGTTGTTGATTTTATCGGAGTTTTACCATCATCTGCTTACAGAATAATCAGCAATATATCTTATGCTATTGCAAATTTGAAGCATCGTTATATAATAAATTGTATTACAAACAAAATTGTGTTTTTTACTTATTATTTGAAATAATATACAGGGTGTCCTCGAACTGCGTGGCCAAAATAAAGCCGAAGATTCTTTGATTCGAAAAAAAGTTGATGAGCCTTTTTACTTTTGCCTCAAGTGTCTTGTTTACCCGGTAGAGGGCTTCAAAATTGCAAAAATAATTTTGTTTTTTCGGTATAACTTGAGAACGTGATGAAGAACTTTCACAATATTTAGCAGGTGAGTGGAACACAGAGCCTTAGAGACCACAGAAATGGCTCAAACTTGAGGATGTAACGGGAAAAGTGCCCAGAACTTTTTTGTGGTCAGAGTAAATCACTCGATATTTTTTATTTAGATAGCTTATCTAATTTGAAAACTTTTCTTACTCTTAGAAAATTTTGATAAAATCAACGGATTAGCTTGAAAAAATTAATTTTCGAGTCTCTGCAATTTTGGCTTACTAATTTTACTTGATTAAAATACCTTAGTTGCCTTTGCTTTTCTAATGTCATTTTGGCATTTGAAGAATTTATTCTCAAAACTGTCAGTTTTTACTTCGCTTTCCGTAAAAATTTTATAAAATTAGGGCTCAAAATTTCACTAACACTGAAATGGTTGATATGTTATTGATTTATGGACTTTGTCGTTACAATGGCCGGAGAAGGGAAAGATATCCGCATCGCAGAATTCCAAATCGGCAAACCTTCGCGAAACTGGCAAATTTGAAGCAATTCGCAGAGAAACTGGACGCAGACGGACAAGAAGGACGTTAGAGCTCGAAGAAGCGATACTGGAAGCGGTTGAAACTGAACCTGGGATAAGCACACTACGTTTGGGACTTCGTATTGGAGCCTCAAAATCATTAGTTCATAATGCACTGAAAGAAGAATTGTTGTATCCCTATCATATTAAAACAGTTCAAGACTTATTGCCCATGGATCCAGGTCATCGGCTAGATTTCTGTCGGCTTATTGTCCAAAGACAAAACGCAAACCCCAATTTTTGTAGAAGAATTCTGTTCACGGACGAAGATACTTTCACGAGATGTGGTCTTTTTAATCCTCCATAATGAACATTTCTATGCTGATGAAAATCCTCATGAAACGGAAATTACATATTTTCAGAATCAAACTAAAATCAATGTTTGGGTTGGAATTGTGGATAACTTTATTATTGGCCCTACCGTTATACCCGATCGATTGAACGGGGAGAACTACTTGAACTTTTTGGAACAAAAGCTACTTGAACTGTTGGAAGACTTGCCCTTACACATTCGTCGTGGCCTGGTTTATCCATGATGGTGCATCTCCTCATTTCACATTAGCTGTGAGGCGACATTTGAATGCGGAATATCCAGATCGCTGGATAGGTAGAGGACACGGTGCACCAGTGAACTGGCCGGCCCGCTCCCCTGATTTGACGCCCTGCGACTTCTTTCTACGGGGCGCTTTGAAGTCGAAAGTTTATGCAGCTCCAGTAAACACACGAGAGGAATTGTTGCAACGAATTAATCATGAAGCGGATTTTTTGAAGAATGATCCTGAAGTACTAGCCACAGTTCAATCCAATTTCTTGAAACGAATTAATTTGTGTATTCAGGAAAATGGGCAACATTTCGAACAATTGATGCCTTAGCGATTTCCCAAAAAGTTTTGTTGTTTCTTTTAATTTAGCATTTGTTTTTCCTAAATAATCACATCGTTTCCCCATTTCTATTGTTTGTATTATTCGTGTTTTACCGAGATATTAACAGTTTTGAGAATAAATTCTCCAAATGCCAAAATGACATTAGAAAAGCAAAGGCAACTAAGGTATTTTAATCAAGTAAAATTAGTAAGCCAAAATTGCAGAGACTCGAAAATTATTTTTTTCAAGCTAATTCGTTGATTTTATCAAAATTTTCTAAGAGTAAGAAAAGTTTTCAAATTAGATAAGCTATCTACATAAACAATATAGAGTGGATTACATAGACCACAAAAAAGTTCTGGACACTTTTCCCGTTACATCCTCAAGTTTGAGCCATTTCTATGGTCTCTAAGGCTCTATGCTCCGCTTTCAAAAACGGCTATTATTGACAGTAACTCACCTGCCAAATATTGTAAAAGTCCTTCATCACGTTCTTAAGTTATACCGAAAAAACAAAATTATTTTTGCAACTTTGAAGCCCTCTACCGGCTTAACAAGACACTTGAGGCAAAAGTAAAAAGACTCATCAAATTTTTTTCGAATCAAAGAATCTTCGGTTTCATTTTAGCTACGCAGTTCGAGGACACCCTGTATAATAATAAATTATTTGTAATCTCAAATGTAATTCCCAAGCAGTTGTAGTGTTTACCAAATGTTCGAAGAAAAAAATAACTGTATGTTATTATTTAGAATAAGAAAAGAAGAACAGATTTCCAGTTTCCTTTGGAAATACTCTACGGACCTGGAACTAACGGACAGTGTTATGTGAAGTTATTCACATTGTAACATGTAAAATATTCATTTTTACCTCCATATTTGAAGTAGATCCTGCTTCTCTTTGTGATTTTCAATAAGATTGTATTGTAAAAATAAAATTGTGGAGCAAATTTCAGTTTCTTACAGATCATTTGAAGGATACAAATGATACAATGATCATTTGAAGCTGAGATAAAATCATAAGACGAATGTGAAGTACATGATACAGCAACTTGCTTTGTAGAATTGTGCTTTTGATGACCATTTCAGCACAGCATCTGGTTTTAGCTATTCGGGATATGTTTCCAGACCATGAATAATCATTATTCATGTAGTTATAACTACAAAAACGGTCAGTAGTAGTTTGAAATAATGTTTTAACTTAGCCCATCTATTTCCCATCTATTTTTTCGTTGATGCTTCATTCCTCAAAGGAACCTCAAAAATCAACAGTATATTAATGTTGCTATATCGAAATTATTTTAACCTTCATTTACTCTGACAGTTCAACTATTCACACCATTACACCATAAAGTAAATACAGAAAATAGACGGCATCTTTACACTTCGATGATATAAAATTTTTCTCTAAATCACACTCAGTTTTCGAGATACAGAGTGAGTTATATATTCTAGAAGCCGGCCCTTACCATGTTAATCATGATGACTCATATACGTAGAACCATAGCTTAGAGTATTAATCATTCTATTCATAATAAAAACTATGATTAAATTGAATGACGAACATTGCAGGTGATTTAAGGGTATAAATACGATGCTCGACCTGTAAATATCATCATTACTTTACGAGAGTTAGAAGCTTTAACATTGCTTATAATAATCAGTGTAATTTTCAAATCATTACTGTAATACATTGTAGCTTTTACATTGCACAATAAATATAGTAAAATCAAATCGTTTTTTAAAAACGTTATTTCTTGAACCGGAAATGAAACTGGCGCAGTCGGAACGGATTCCAAGAAAGTGCATTTTTACTACAAAATCGAGTACTAATGTTCGTGCATTTTAATGCTCAAAATTGGAATTAAAGCAAATCAAACATATCCTGAACAAAATCGTCAAGATATCCAAGTGGCCTGGACAACATCGCCGAAGTCACTCATCAACAAATCAAACATATCCTGAACAAAATCGTCAAGATATCCAAGTGGCCTGGACAACATCGCCGAAGTCACTCATCAACAAATCAAACATATCCCGAACAAAATCGTCGAGATATCCAAGTGGCCTGGACAACATCGCCGAAGTCACTCATCAGAAGACATCAATGAAGACATCAATCAAGTAAGAGAATCTGTTTATCCTATAATATCCACTATCACATGTCAAATGAAATAGATGATACATTAAGTAATATAATCAGACAAGTAAGTAACTTAAGAATAGATAACGAAGGTTCAGAATTCATTGAAGAAAACAATTCTTTTAATAATTCTAATAACAATCAAACAATGGCAAATTTCAATATAAACAAAATATTCATTGACGCTGTTCCCAGTTACAGTGGAGAACAAGCAACTCTAGGAATTTTTATCAATGCTTGCGAAAAATTCTTAACTACATTAATTGACCCAAATCAACCTCAAAATAACGAATGGCTATTAAGAATTCTAATAAATAAATTAGAAGGACGAGCTTTAACACTAATAGGTAGTAGAGAAGAGGCAAATACATGGCCTGCAATCAAAAATCTTTTAATATCTTATTTTGGAGATCAAAGAAATATTAAATGCTTAATTAGAGATTTAAGGAATGTAAAATTGGAAAGAAATGAAACCCCATATACGCTAGGTATGAGAATACAAGATATCAAAAGTATGATTTTGAATAAACTTAGATTAGAAGAACCAGATAATGCGGTAAGAATAGTGAAAACACAAATGTATGACGAAATCTCTTTAGATTCATATTTGAATGCTTTGCCTGAAAAACTTTCAGACAAAATAAGATTCAGAAACCCTGAAAATTTAGAAAGAGCTATGAATTTAGTTGTAGAAGAAGAGAATGTAAACTATTACAGAGACAGAATGCATACAGTAGGAAGTAATAGATTTTATAAACCCCCAGTAAAATTGCAACCAAGCAAACCCATGATTAATCGTCAAAATTTTAATTCTCAAAATTTTAATCGTCAAAATTTTAATCCTCAATATCAAAGTATTAATAAACAACAATTTACAAACAGACCAAATATTCCGAATCAACCAAGACCATATTATAATAGTACTAATCATTGGATTAATAGACCTCAAAATCAAAATTTTAATAATTTCCAACGACCAATACAAAATAAACCTGTACCAATGGACACAAGCTCAGGTAATACGAGACGAACTAATAATACAACTCAAAGAATGTACAATGTACAACCAGCACAAAGACCAAATCAACAAAGAAATTTCACGTCAGAAGAGTTATTCCATCATGAAATGGATGAAACCGAACCAGAATATTCAGATAATCCAGAATATAATGACGTTGATTATGATTGTCAAAATGAAGAATTTGACGAAAACTATGATTACGATGAGCAAAATTTTCATTTAGACCAGACACAAACAGAGAAGACATAATAGATTTAAATAATATTGATATTAATGTATTACCCTACATTAAAATCCCACATGCAAATTTAAAATTTTTAATTGATACGGGATCGTCAAAAACATTAATAAATCCGAAAACCGTAGATAAACATTATAAAAATTATATTTGGAATGAACCATTTAAAATAAGATCTGCACATAACACCACTTACGTCGCGAAAATACCTTTACCAAAAACATTTAATACAAAATTAGTTCATAATTTTTGTGTATTCAATTTTAATAACAGATATGACGGTTTGATAGGCATAGATTTACTAAAGAAATTAGATGCGAATATTGACATAAAAAATGGAGTATTAAGAACAAAAACTGCTGAAATACCAATATACTTTGAAAAACAAAATACAAGTCACGAGAGTTATAATAAAATGAACCTCGTACAAAGCAAGTAATTAAAATCCCAGTAAATTCAAACGCAAGTCAGGGAATAATAGAATACTCTTTATTAGAACCAGAAGTTGAATTACCATCATCTCTAGTAACAATAAATAACAATCACGCTATCGTTTCAGTAACAAATTCAAACGAATACCCAGTAGAGATAAAACTTGAGAAACCGCTTGAAGTGACAGAATTAAATAATTACAATCAGTTAGAGATAAAAGATAATGACTTAATTATCGAACATGATAACGAATTGAAACAAAATCTTAAACACCTAAGACTTAACCATCTAAATTTAGAAGAGAAAAAAGCAATCAGAGAATTATGTTTCGAATATAGAGACATTTTTCATTGCGAAAAATTACCTTTACCTTTCACAAACGAAATTAAACATTGTATTAGAACTACAGACGAAATTCCAGTATATCGGAAACCATACCGGTTACCTCACGAAAATCAAAAAGAAGTAGAAAAACAAGTCACACAATTATTAGAACAAGATATAATTAGAAATTCAACAAGCGCATGGAGTAGCCCTGTAATAATTGTACCAAAAAAAGAGGATGCTTCAGAAAAAAAGAAATTTAGAATGGTAATCGATTATTCAAAATTAAATGAAAAAAGTATTGACGACAAATATCCATTACCTAACATAACTGAAATTTTAGATAAACTAGGTAAATCACAATATTTTACAACTCTAGATTTAGCATCTGGATTCCATCAAATAGAAATGAATGAAAATGATATATGCAAAACAGCTTTCAGTACACCAAGAGGACATTATGAATACAAAAGAATGCCCTTCGGTCTGAAAAACGCCCCAAGTACATTCCAACGAGTAATGGACAATGTTTTAAGAGGAATTCAAAATGAAAAATGTATAGTATATATGGATGATATAATAATATTTTCAGTATCCTTACAAGAACATATTGAAAAATTGAGAATTGTATTTGAAAGATTAAGAAAAGCTAATTTCAAAATTCAAATTGATAAAAGTGAATTTCTAAGTAAAAAAGTAGCATTTTTAGGACATGTTGTAACACCTAATGGAGTGTTACCTAATCCAAAAAAAATTGAAGCCGTAATTAAATATCCAATACCAAAGACAACAAAAGAAATAAAAGGATTTTTAGGACTAGTCGGTTATTATATAAAATTTATAAGAGACTTTGCAAAACTTACTAAACCAATGACCAAATGTTTGAAAAAAGGACAAAAAATAACTCATGATCAAGAATTTATAAAATCATTTGAAACTTGCAAAAAATTATTAGTAAATCACCCAATACTTCAATATCCAGATTTTACAAAACCCTTTGTCTTAACGACAGACGCTTCGAATGTAGCTTTAGGAGCAATATTATCACAAGGTATTATTGGAAAAGATAAACCAATATGTTATGCCTCTAGAACTTTGAATGAAACAGAACAAAAATATAGTACTATTGAAAAGGAACTACTTTCGATAGTTTGGGCAACAAAGTATTTTAGACCTTACCTATATGGTAGAAAATTTATAATATATACTGATCACCGACCATTAACTTGGTTATTCAAACTCAAAGATCCAAATTCAAAATTACAAAGATGGAAAATACGCTTAGAAGAATACGACTATGAGATAGAATATAAAAAAGGCAAATATAATACAAATGCAGATGCATTATCAAGAATTCAAATAAACGCACTTGAAAATGAATCTGTAATTGCAAATATTGATGAAAGCGATATAGAAAATGCGCTTCGATCACTAACAACACCTAATTTACCCCAAATTGACCAAGAAAACTTAGATGAAATATTAGAAGGTATTGATACTATCCATTCCCGTGAAAATGATGAACCATTAGAAGCAATCAAAATTTTAGATAATATAATAAATAACAAGTCAAATCAATATTACATTTCAGAAGTGTATAATAAACCAAAAAAAGTAAAAGTTATAAAAGAAGACGGAAATACTAAACTATACGCACAATTTACAAAAAATAATAATGACCAGCAGATAATCGATTTTTTACGAGAATATACAACGGAAAACAAAAAATTCTATATGTATTTTGAATCTGAAAAATTATATAAAGATTTTTGCAATATATATATACAAATATATAATAACAATGGACCTGAATTGATTAGATGTACACAAAACAAACAAGAAATAAAAGATAAAGATGAAATATACCTCACAATAAGAAATCAACATGAATCGAAAACAAATCATAGAGGAATACAAGAGACTATGAAGCAAATTCAGAGAAAATATTATATCAAAAATATGCAACAAGAAGTTTCCAAGTTCATAGGAAATTGTGAAATTTGCAAAAAATCAAAATATGACAGACATCCACCAAATCCTCCAATAATGATAACTGAAACCCCGAGTAAACCTTTTCAAAAATTACATTGAGATACTTTCGTAATAGAGAAACAAAATTATCTCACAATTGTAGATGCTTTCTCAAAGTTTGGACAAGCAATACCAATTCAATCAAAAAATAGTATAGATGTAACAGACGCGTTATTATTATTCTTTTCCTACTATGGATTACCAGAACAAATAACTACAGACAATGGACCAGAATTCACTAGCAAAGTAATTCAAGATTTATTAGAAATACATAAAATTAAAATTCATTTCGTAACTGAAAACCACCCATGAATCGAATGGATTAATCGAAAGATTACATTCAACAATTCTAGAACACATAAGATTACTAAAACAAAATCATAAAGACCCAATAACAACTTTGATGAAATATGCAATTATAGCATATAATAACTCGATAAATTCAAGTACGAATTTCACACCAATAGAATTAACAATAGGGAGATTCAATGAGAAAAATCCGTATGATATAGATTATGAAAAACAATTATTTCAAACTTATGTAAACGAACATAGAGATAAGTTAGAAACCACATATAATAAAGTTAAAGAAAAATTAGATAAGGACAAAACAAATACTGCAAATAAACATAATGAAGAGTGTAATTTAGAAAAATTACAAGTAGGTTCAAAAGTATACGAGAAAAATTATAGAATGAAAAGAGCTAAAACAGCTGATAGGAATTTAGGACCATATGAAATAAAGAAAATAAGTGATAAGAATGTAGCATTAATTGAAAATGACAGAGTAAAGAAATACGTACATTTAAAAAATTTGAGACATGTTATTGTTTCAGATGGACAATCTTCATCTGCCTCGCAGCAATCTCAATTAATCAAACTGAATCAGATCTATATTCATTAGTAATGTCAATCAATGTATTTACGCAAATTAATTTAGCTTTAGAGACAACAGGTAAAATCCTAGATACTTTAGAAAATGCTGTAGTGTTTGCCAAGTTAAATACATTTCACACATCATTAATTGAATCAAGAGAATTATTAAACGAATTGATAAGCATTAAGCCATTAATTTCAAAAAGTAAATTGCCATATGAACCCACAATCGAAACTATATTGTTATTTGAAAAAATAATAAATATAAAAGGATATATAAAAAATAAGGAACTTGTATTTATTCTTCAGATACCATTAGTAGAATCAGAATTTTATAATTATTATCATCTATTTGCATTCCCAATCAAACGAGAATCCCAATTCCAATTAATAATACCACAAACCAAATACCTGATCCTGAATAAAAACAGATACGCCATGTTCAATAAAGAATGTCGAGAAATCAAGAAAAGTGAATACCTATGTGACTCAAGGAACACCAAAATTGTAACAAACAACAGCCCATGTGAGACTCATCTATTATCATTTTCCCAAGATTATAACAAATGTCATCCCAAATCAATGAAGATATTGGAAAATAAAATACAGAAGATAACGGACAATAAATGGATTATTGTAGTACCAAAAGAAACAACAGTCACTGTGAGATGCAAAAACAACGAATATAGAAACCTAATAAAAGGAAGCAATATCGTAACTGTACCAGAAGGTTGTAATCTACGAATAAAAGAAGAAACTATAAGGACATATCAAAATCCAGGAATGGAACAAACATACGTTGAAGTGCCAAATATAAAGATAGAAACAACCGAAATAAAAAATGAACCAACTGAAACACCACTTCAACTAGAAAACATCGAATTAGACTAGATACATCCTTTTATACAACAAATGAACAATAATAAGAAACTGGTTCAATCTATTGAACCAGTGAAAGTGCATCATAATAATATAAGTGTATGGACAATTATTCTTTATGTAATCTTAATTTTAATAATATTGTACTTTGCACGAAAAATTGTAATGAAAAAGTTGATTGAAAGAAATAATACAATCACAGAAATAGAAATACCCATAGAAAGTATTCAATTGAAAAATTAAAGGGATTTACCCTTAATGTTTCAACTTAAGGAGGGACGAGTTATATATTCTAGAAGCCGGCCCTTACCATGTTAATCATGATGACTCATATACGTAGAACCATAGCTTAGAGTATTAATCATTCTATTCATAATAAAAACTATGATTAATTGAATGACGAACATTTAAGGATGATTTAAGGATATAAATACGATGCTCGACCTGTAAATATCATCATTACTTTACGAGAGTTAGAAGCTTTAACATTGCTTATAATAATCAGTGTAATTTTCAAATCATTACTGTAATACATTGTAGCTTTTACATTGCACAATAAATATAGTGAAATCAAATCGTTTTTTAAAAACGTTATTTCTTGAACCGGAAATAAAACTAGTGTTCAAATTGAAAAAAAAATTAGTTTCTTGCAAATATCTCCGGAACCGTTTGTTGTACAAAAAACAGCTTTTGTGAGCGATTTCTACTCATAGTAAGCTATGTTTTGTGCGATAAATTTTTTTTTTATCCATAATTGGAGAAGATTTTGAAGGGTTAGTGGTTGTTTTTCTGCCCAACTTCTACGCCAGTGGGAAAAGTACGGTTTTGAGATGCCTGTTTGAACCATCAATGTTTTCTACACAAAAAAGGTACTCGGTCATAAGTTCTAAATTTGACCGTTTTCGAGAAAAATCAACCTTTATGTTGGAAAACCTGGTCAATTTTTTTGGTTTACTACTTGCTTAAGGAAATTTCGTTTAATTGGTGAAAAATAAATTTTATTTCAAAGAATTGACAATGTTTTCTACATAAAAGTAGATTTTTCTAGAGAACGGTCAAGCTTAGAGCTTATGACTAGTATCTTTTTTGTGTAGAAGACATTGGCGGTTCAAATGGGCATCTCAAAACCGTACTTTTTCCAGTGGCGTAGAAGTTGGGGAGATAAACAACCACTACCCCTTCAAAATCTCCACCAATTATGAATAAAAAAAAAATGTATAGCACAAAACATAGCCTACTATACGTAGAAATTGCTCACAAAAGCTATCTTCTGTACGATAAACGGTTTCGGAGATATTTGCAAAAAACTAGATATTTTTTTCAATTTCAACACCCTGTATCTCGAAAACGAAGTGATTTAGAGAAAAATTTTATATGAAGGACACCTATTATTTTTAGAAGTTCCATCGTTTACCGGAGTTATGAAAGAAAAAACTGAAACACCCTGTATATATAACCAGAAAACACGGTTGTCCTTATGGTTCAATGAAATACGTTAGTTCCGGTTGAACAACTGGAGATGGATGTCAGAAATACCGCTCGAAACGTGGCAGCCGCGCATAAAAACAATACTCTTATGTTCACCATTTTAAAGCGATCTGCAAAATTTTAAATACATACGCGCATTATTTTTCTTAGCATTTTTCAATAAAATCATGTTTACCGGTACACTTTGATCTGGCATCTGTGTGTCTTCAGTAGAGTAAATACTGTTTGAATAGATCTTATTATTGACATCTTTTTCACTTATTTCAAGTAACGGTTTGCTCTTACCAGATGTGTTTTTCACTGTTTCATTTTTACTTTCTTTGGAATTGTTTTCTTTCAGCAGATGAAAAGGAATGGAAGTTGTTATTAACTTATAAGAGTCTGTGTTCAACAGTCCCAAATTCATTATTTACGCTAGTATTGATATCAGCCTGAGGTAGTGAAGTTAACGCAGTATTTCTATAAAAGTAGATAGGATTTTCAGTTTATCTGTGGATTTTGTATAAACATTTGGGTTGTGGAAAACGTTATTTCCTGCAGGAAGAGCATTAAAAGTCTGAGTTTCTCAAATCGTAGATTTCTTTATTTGTAGTACAATAATCTTGTCTATAAGCTTCTTTATTTACGAATATATTCGTATATACATTTTTATCTATATCGTTAACCATATTTCCATATCAGCACGTTTTCCTTCATTTGAGGATTTCTCACTGTCATCAACTATTTGTTTGGTGGTTTCTGGTGCATCATGTCAAAAATTGTCTGAATCGATTCAAAAATGCTCAAAATTAATATATCCGCGGAAATCCAGGAAGTGAAAATCAATAATGTCACAATTACCATAATTTTAAGTAGGTTAGCTTTCTATTTCTCTTCTTGTTTATCACTTAGAAGTTTACAACTTGTTAACTTACGGATTCACTCTCAATATGGACTAACAACGCACCCTTTAATGAATGATCTATCACTATGGTGTGATTGGTAACAGTGATGTTATTTAATCCGGAAAATAATTTTTAAACTGAATTCAAATAGAACGTGATGATTCCACCAAAATGCTAGTAGGAGTCACTGAGTGACGAAACAATTGCAGTTCGTCTAAATTTGAATAACTGAATCTTACAGTTATAGTGCAGTCAAATGGGTATAAAAATAATAGGCCAAATCTCGAATTGAACCGATTTTGAGGGGTCAAAGTGCATTCTCTTCGGAATTTTATCAGGAACAAAGTCTACCTCGTCTAAAGATGCGCAAAAATTCTTCATTGCTTATAAACAATATATTGATAATTTAATTAGCGTATTTATGAAATTACATAAAAATTCATAAAAAATGGTCGGGTAAAGACTACTTTTGGTCAGTAAACAAATGAGAATAGTTAAACAAGTTGTTGAATTGACCTTATTTGTTATAAGCAATTTATTTATTAACAGAAAGACGAATTCGGCCAAAACTACGAGCTTAGGATCGTTTTCGAATAAAAGTACTTTACATTTGGAATTTTGGCGCAATCCGTATATTTATCAATAATTTATTTATAACAATTTAAAAATGCATCTATGCATTTAAAGACCATGATAACAATAAAACCGAACTCAGGCCAAAATTTGCTGAAAACGACTATAAACTTAACATTCTGGTCAATTCGTATGTTTATTGGTAAATATAATTTGTTTATAACAAATTAACAAATTAGTGGGTATACATTCGATGATATTGACGTCAAAATCGAACTCAGAAAGCCAAAATTAGTTTTGGTCGAATTCGTCTATTTGTTAATAAATAAATTGTTTATAACAAATGAAGTTAATCCAACTTCTTATTGAACTATTTTCATATGTTGACTGTCTTTTCCCGATAACTTTTTATGAGTTTTTATGTAATCTCATAAATATGCCAATTAAATTGTTAATTTATTGTTTATAAACGATGAAAAATTTTTGCGCAACTTTAGACGAGGTAGACTTTATTTCTGATAAAATTCCGAAGATCATGCACTTTGTTCCATCAAAATCGGTCCGTTTCCCAAGGATTTCGACCTCAAATACCCATTTGACTGCATTATTATCAGGATATTGCGAGTATCAATTTCTCAGTTGAACTCAAATATGAAATTATCAGTTAATTGAATCGTAAAATCTCACAATCATAATGATTTCGTATCATAAAGGAATAACTTCAGGAGGATAGATGAGAGAAATACAATGTAGAGTAAATATGTTTTATAAATATCAAATCTTTGAAATATAAAAAAACTCATCTGCTGAATTTCAACTTCAGGGACAGGTTAGGATAGAGGACAATAATTACGGCCTGAAAGAAGGCATCTCTTTGTGCGAATCTGTATTTGACACCAGATATCAACATAGCCATCGCTAAGGGAAGGAAATGGGGAAGGCGACTGCAACTCTATTGCTTTATACGTTTCGGAAGGAAGCGGGGGCCCTCGTATCACCCCGAAACTGAAGCCCTCACTATTTCTGCGTAACTTCTTAAAATGTACTATGAAAAGTGAGACCTTGTCATCATGTATGTGCAGCGTAAGCCAATAAAAATTATCTTTACTAAGCAAATAGAGATGCAATTACATTGTTGTTTATCCCACCGTTGAGTGCAGTTTGGGAATTTACAGTTCATTTAAAAAAGTTGCAATGAACGTTCTATATTCTTGAAAATATAAAGTTCAAAATTGCAATCAAAAATTAATTGGTAGTGATATATAGCAAAGAAATTGTGTTTACTTTTGTTCAATATGGAATATTACAAAGTAACGGTCAACCAAATCAAAAGTTTTTAATATTAGATGGATGGAGCCTCTACTTTTGGTTAACCTCTTAGCATAATGAGAATAAGAATGTTTCTCCGTTTTTACCAACACTTAATTAGAAAAATAATAATTGAGACTGTAGCTACGATGATCATTGTTCCGATAAAGGGTTAGTAAAAAAGAAAAAAATTCTTATTCTCCATCATTATCTTATTCTTCTGAAAAAATACTTTCGTTTTATTAACACTTGGTTGGTACCGTTATAATTGTGACTGTAGTTCCGATGATCATTGATCCAATGAAGTGTTAGTAAAAAAAATTATCATTCTCTATTTCTTATCAAAAAATACCTCCGTTTTTACTAACACTTTATTTGCACCGTAATAATTGTGACAATAATTTCGATCTTTATTAATACAATAAAATATTAGTAAAAACAATTCGCATTCTCCATCATTCTGTTATTCTTTTAAAAAATACTTTCGTTCATACTAACACTTTATTGGCACCGTATTAATTGTGACTGTAGGTTCTATGATCATTAATTCAATAAAGTGTTTGTTAAAAACAAAATGTTCATTCTCGATCATTTTCTTATTCTTATGAAGAAACACCTTCGTTTTTACTAATTTTATTGGTAACGTTATAATTATGACTGTAGTTCTGATGATCATTAATCCAATAAAGTGTTAGTGAAAACCATTCTCATTCTCCATCATTCTCTTATTCTTGTGAAACAATACATTCGTTTTTACTAACACTTTATTGGTGCCATTGTAATTGTGACTGTAGTTTCAATGATCATTAATCCAATAAAGTGCTAGTAAAACAAACAAAAATTCACATTCTCCATCATTCTCTTATTCTTGTGAAAAAATACTTTTTTACTAACACTTTGTTTGCACCGTTTTAATCGTGACTGTAGTTTCGATGATCATTCATCCAATAAAATGTTAGTGAAAACAAAAAAAGTCTCATTCTCCATCATTCTCTTATTCTTATGAAAAACTAGCTTCGTTTTTACTACAACTTTATTTGCACCGTAATTTACACTTTAGTTTCGATGATCATTAATATAATAATGTTAGTAAGAACGAAGAGAAATTTGCATTCTCCATCGTTCTCTCATTCTTATGAAAAAGTAGCTTCGTTTTTACTGAACACTTCATTTGAACCGTAATGATGGTGATCATTGTGCCAATAAAGTGTTAGCTGAAACGAAGAGCAATTGTTATCCTCCATCATTCACTTATTGTTATGAAAAATTTCCTTTTTCAGAACAATAATAATTGTGACTGCAGTTTTGATGATCATTGCTCGAATAAAGTATTAGTAAAAACAAAGACAAATTCTTATTATCATCAATTTTTTTTTGTTTTTCTATAATGAAATAAACATACTAATATAATGTGATATAATATGCTCGTCCTATTCTGACTTTAATATATTCTCACATAATTCAAGTATAAAATTGACACTAACCATTCCCAAAATATTGGAATAATATAGTTTATTCCAGAAATTGAGAACTTTTTTATTACAACTGTGCCAAAAATGATTTGTTGAAAACAAATTTGAAATTTATATGATGTTCCGCAAATGTAAAATGAATTGAATTGAAGACATCCATTCAAATTTTTATTATGTTAAGATTTGAATGACGTCACAGTACGTCCTCGAATTAAGATGTCACTTAGTTACAGTGAATTAATTACTCTGTGGTATCACAGATAACCACATAACTTTGCAAGAAGGATACGTATTCTGTGGAATCATAAATGTAAGGTTGACTATGACAATAATTTTGTCAGTTCAGCAAAATAAATATAAACTGTTTTAATACAATGGACATATCAAATATAAATACAAAAAACTTGTCGATGGGAAGAAATTTGTCTTTATAAAACTATTTCAATTTTGTGAAATAATTATTTGATGACAAGAATATAATGTTGCATGTTGGTCATCTAGAAATATTTATTGTTGGAGCGGAAGTTATATTTGATTCAAAAACGTGCAATCCACAATATCAGGACGAAATGAACTTTCATGAATGATTTCAAAATTGAAGCAGATTGTCCTTTTTCCTAATAATAGCGTAATGTCACCAAATATCATATCGAGAAAGGGAGAAAAAGAAATTAAAATAGCATAACATCAAATTTGAGCAAGTAAGTTCTTCTGGTCCTATTCATTACTTGCACTTGTATGTCTTGTAGAAATAAACCACCGAAGATGTATAATGTAATCGATGAATTAGTTGCAGACTGGGGACCTATAGATTATATTCATATCACTGTGGTCTCTTCAATGAAATATAAATGGTGTGAGGAATTTCAAATTAGTTTATTATGACCAAAACTATATTAATAACTGCTTAAATATTTATCGAAGAAGCATTTGAGCACTGTTACACATCAATTTGAAATAACAGTTTTCTTCATATTCATGGAGAGATGGAGGTGGTATAAAACACAGAGGTCAATTGGAATAAGCTTTCAATGACATAAAGTATACTCTGACATATTTCCACATATTCAGATGTTTCTAAATCGTTTGTAATATAATTCATGTTCCTAATACGAGGGAAAGATGGCGCCCCAATCGAAAATTAAATGTGACATTTGTGATGTACCATCTTTACGTTCTGATCGTCCAATTGAGGTTACAACGCCAGAAGTCGTCGATAAAATCCATGGTATAATATTGGAGGATCGGCAAGTTGAAGTGCAAGAGATTGCTGAGGCTATGGGCATCTCAACCGAACGGGTATGGAACATTTTTCATAAATTTTTGAATATGAGAAAGCTATCTGCCAGATGCCGCATTTGCTCTCTGTTGACAACAAGCGCGACCGTGTGACAACTTCAAAGGAGTGTTTGGTGACGTTCAAGCGCGATAAGGACAACTTTTTGCGCCGTTTCGTGACCGTGGATGAAACATGAATCCATCACAACACACCAGAGACCAAAGAATAGTCGAAACAGTGGACTTGTCCTGGCGAATCTAAGCCGAAAAAGGCCAAATTTGGTTTAACGGCCAACAAAGTCATGGCGACAGTTTTTTGGGATGCACACGGTATAGTCCATATCGATTACCTTGGAAAGGATCACCGGAATATATTATGCAGAGCTGTTTGATCGATTCGACGCGGATTGGAAGTGAAACCGGCCGCATTTGGCAAAGAAAGAAGTGCTCTTTACAGGACGACGCACCGGCGCACAGCATTGGCATGAATTGCTCTAAAAATTGGTCATTCATCATATTCTCCAGATTTGGCCCACTGCGATTTTTTTCTATTTCCAAACTTGAAGAAATTGCTCGGCGGAAAGAGATTTGACTCCAACGAAGAGGTCATCACTGAAACAAACACCTATTTTGAAGGATTGCCGGAATTGTGTTATTTGGATGGGATTTAAAAATTAGAAAAACGTTGGACGAAGTGTATCGGGCTACAAGGAAATTATATTGAGAAATAAAAAAAGTTTTGTCAAAATAAATCAGTTTTTTGTTTCAGTTTTCAGGAACTTTTCACCTTGCCCTCGTAATGTTACCTATTCAACCTGCATAAGTGTTCGAGAGCAGAAAATTGAGATAACGAAAGGAGGTTACAATAGTAATGAAAATAGGTAATTTATTCGTATATACTTATAGCAACGAATGTTCTAGAATCGATCCTTGTGAAATACATGTGCTTGTCATTATGACACGAATTTTACAAACAAAATAGAAATAAAATTTATTTTTTTATACTGTAACTGAACTGATCGGCTAAAATGTTATAAGTAAATTCTCACTATTCAATTTCATAGCATTAAAATTAACTTGCTCTGTCATTACTACAGTAATGGTCTGTTCCAGAGAAAACATACTTATTTTCACAGTGAAAAATGAAACGGTTCACATATCGATACAGATGCAAAAAGATCAATTTTTTTACCAGTTGTACGAAAAGTTATTTTTGTGTTAAGTGCATGGCAGGACTCCTCAAAGGACAATGCCATCTGAACAAACATTTACACTTAATAGGCATCGTTGATGACACAGGTTATAGTAGATGCAGAGAGGCAGACGAAACTGCCTCTCATATCCTTGTAGAATGTTCAGCACTGGCTTTCTTAGGCTACAACACCTCGGCAGCACGTACATGCCACCTGAAAACATCTGAGACATCTAGCATCCGGCGCTGCCTTAGGCCTGCTGTATCAAGTGGTCTAAGTGCTCTGGACTTGTCCGCCCCTGTTCCGATTGATTAAGTGATTCATTGAGTGCGCGAAATGAGTGTTTTTTAAAATTTCATATGAGAGTGTTAAATGCTTGTCTTCACGGTGAAAAAAGGAAAAATGTACGCACTGACAGAGGAGCAAAAATGTGAAGCTTTTTTGACAGTTGTACAAAATAGTGGTTTTTGTGCGTGAGAGGATTCCTCACAGGACTCCGACATCTGAATAAACATCTACATTTAATAGGCATCATTAATGACTCAGGTTGTAGTAGATGCGAAGAGGCGCACGAAACTGCCTCTCATATCTTTGTAGAATGTCCAGCACTGGCTTCTCTTAGGCTAAAACACCTCGGCACCACATACATGCCGCGTGAGAACGTAAGAGACATCAGTTTATGTAGGATCCTAGCCTTCGGCGCTGCGTTAAGTCGGCAGAACTGAGTCTTGTATCGAGGGGCGCACAATGGACCCCATCAAGCGGCCTAAGTGCTCCGGACTAGTCCGCCCCCGTTCTGATTGATTAACTACGTGAAATGAATGCAATGGCATATAACAGTGTTAATTCTAGTTCCAATGAGTTTTTTACTGCATACTCAAGCTGAAAGTTACTCATATTTTTAAAAATTGAATTTGATTTTACCGCTAGTTCATGTGTAGGACTATTAACTATGGGGCGTGAAGGAGCATTTTGTCTGTGATTTTTTTATGAGGCCGTAAAATGTATGAGAAAATGGATTACAGTTAATTAACCTATTCTTTTCAAATTTACTATTAAATGAAATTTAGCTATTTTCTTCTAATTGTTCAGTTTTCAACTGGAATTGATTTGTAGGATCTTTCTTGATTTGAGTCAAATCATTTTATCGTCATAATATATTTTATCGGATGACAGTTGTATTAGATTTATCGGCTTTCGTAAACACTAAATTGTTGAATTAGGTACATTATTCAAAGCAATTTCTTTCATTTTTAATATGAGGTGAATATTTAGGTCCTGTTTGTTAAAATGTTCAGCTCTTCATTGGAAAAATTTACGTTTGAATAGTTAATGATTCTATCACTAAATTCTACATTGGTGATATTAATATTGGTTTTACTATTAGGTTTTGATTTAGGAAGATTTTCCAACTTTTATGATTGTGTAATGAATTTTAAATGAATGACAGTACTTACGTTATCTTTTACATAATCAACAAATAAATCAAATTCAACGGGATGGAGCTTAAAAGTAAATTCTGAAAGGAAAGGTTCACGTATCGACGGAGATGCAAAAATGCTTTTTACAGTTGTACGAAAGTATAATTTGCCATATTTTCACTTCCTTTGGGTGAAAGAATTCAATGATCAATGGATCATAGTTAAATATTAATAAAACCGGAATCCTATACGCAGACATTTCCAAGGTATGGAATACCCCAGACAAAGATTGCCCGGCCTGTGTATTGATGTAGATATCACATTCACCCAATTTCAATGACCCAACACAAAACAACAATAGTTATAATAATGCTATTATGGGACACAATATTATATTATAAATAAGAACATTTCAATATCTTCTGGTTATCTCCGACTCGTTATAGATAAGACATGTGTGAGTTACCTTTTTATGGAGTGGAGGCAACAACTAATTAGTAAGGTAATGTTTAGCCATAATAATAGCCTACAGTCCCAGAAATCGCGAGTTTCCATCTGACGTTAACAAGGTAGGAGGAGCAGAGTACATTGGCTGTCCAAAACAGATTCTCCGCCACGCGCTGAACTGCTGTGTGTGAAGTGTGTACATGGCTTAATGAGGGATTTCATATGAATTACTCTTGCCTTACTGACTTCACATCATATCCACTGACAATCTATTCATAACCGAATTTAGTATATGTATACAGTTTAACCAAGAGTTTATGTCTACTATACAAACACATCACTCACAGAATGATCGGGATCGCTGCCACGACGAAACTTTATCAACGAAGTTTCCAACAAATTGGAATTGTTAGATGTAGGATATTACCTATAATTTGATTTTATTCATAATGAAGTTTTTCCTCAGCAGCTACAACATTCAAGAACTCAATAAACTATAAAAGAGTTCACACTGTGAACACTATAACATTAAAAATAACAAATATTCACCCTTATTCACTGAAAATACACTTGAAGTACTGAAGACCTTTCGGCTACCGAATAGTCATCATCACAGTAAGCAGAATTATGAATCAAAATGTGCTTGTTTAAATACTATTTGGCGATAATAATGCAAACATGGGGTTACCCTCAGCTGGAGATAAATCGGAATTTGATAAATTGATTTTTCGCTCATATATCTCCATCCCTTCTAAATTACCTAGATATATGTCTACACTGTGGTTTAAACGTGATATTTTCAACTGACGCTGATTTTACACCATTATTTTTCTTTATATGGACAAATTGGTCTTTATACCGAGTTAGGATGTTATTTTTAGTTTCACCCACATAGAATTTTGAACACGTCTCACAATCGGTTTTGTAAATCCCGGATTTGTCCGAAACTTTATAAAAGGTGTTGCCTAATCGGTTTTTTTGGGTTGTTCTTACATTTATTGACTGTCTTGGATAGTAGATTTCCGCGGATAGCTAATCTTGAAAATTCTTGGCTTCTGTATGGATTCTGCGTCACAATAGCTCGACTTGATGCCGACGTTTCGCCAACCATTACAGGTGGCATCTTCAGGGCAGGCTTGAGGCTTGAACTGAAACTGGTTCCACTGGTTTCTGTAGCCGTATTTATTGTAGTAAAAATCCTTCACGCTACACAGTTCACTGCCTTTATTCCGGTGGTTAACTCCGTTCCGGCACCTGACCCTGCCGTTGTGTGATCATTTGCGAAGTGGAATTTTCGAGGATGGGTTTCGACATGTTGAGAAGGTAATATCCTGAGTCACGGTTTATGACAGATTGCTTTTGGGCAGGGTGGTGGTGGGAAAGACCATTGAGGTATCTATCGGTATGAGTGGGTTTTCGATACACAGAATGTCCTAAAGTACCGTCAGTCTGTCGACTAACCAATACATCTAGGAACGGGAGTGAACCTTGCGATTCGACTTCCATGATGAAAAGGATATTGGGATGTAATGAATTTAAATGATTGAGGAAAGGAACAAGCTTTTCGCGACCATGTTGCCAAATAACAAAAGTATCATCGACATATCTAAACCAACAGTTCGGCTTGAGAACAGATGAGTCAATGGCATCTTGTTCAAAAGCTTCGATGAAGATATTAGCTATGATCGGAGAAAGTGGGGAACCCATGGCAGCTCCCGAGTACTGCTCGTAAAACTTGCCATCGTATAGAAAACATGTGGAGGATAGACAAAAATCAATTAACGGTAGCAAGTCCGTTGAAATGTTTTTGGCAGGTAACGATTGAGAAATTATGGAAAGGGTGTCTGGAATGGGAACATTGGTAAACAGTGATTCGACGTCGAAGCTGACAAGCAAATCACCTGGGTCAACTTTTAGCGTTTGGAGTTTTCGAACGAAATGGAAGGAATTTAGGATAAAACTATTGGAATCACTTACAAAGGGTTTGAGAATAGATGACAGATATCGAGAGAGTTTATAAGTGGGGGATCCGATAGTGCTGACAATTGGTCTCAGGGGAACTGAGGGCTTATGAATTTTATGCAAACCATATAAACGGGGACATTTTGAACAATGGGGGATAAGAAATTTCTTATCTGAATTAGGAAGGGAAGAATGACGGATAAATTGTGAATCTGAACGTTCTATAGAGGAGGTGGGATCTTTTGGTAAGAGCTTAGAGGAATTAGTTTGCAGATGTTGCGGAATTTTATTATCATAATCTGAACGATTCATGACAACAGTGGAGTTTCCTTTATCAGCCCCCAAAATAGCTAAATCAGAATTTGATCTTAGTAAATTGAGAGCTTGAATTAAAGGCTTAGGGCAATTTGATTTAGGAATCTTGGAATGGCGAGGAATCTTAGCAGTTTCGGAAGGAATTTCAACTGCTGCGAGATGGGGGACTTTATGTAGGGATGCTTCTACAGCAGAAATAATGGATGTCGTGAGAATATTTTTGGGGGAGAAAAGAAAATTAGAACCTTATGATAGAACTGATTGTTCTGATTCAGTAAAGGTATGTGAAGATAAATTAACCACAGTATTTACAAGAGGGGTTGATCTTGAATGTTGGTGCTGAAGGCGTTGGGAGGCAAGAAGTTTATTGAATTTTTGAATATGACGTTTGGAATTGAGGGTACGAATTTGATCGGCTTGATCATAGGTAATTCGGTCGAGAACCAACCAATCGGAATGCTGAAAAGGTATTTGAAAGTTCAAGGTGAAGGCCGAAGAGGGTTATATTATACTGTAATGGTTGGCGAAACGTCGGCATCAAGTCGAGCTATTGTGATGCGGAATCCATCCGGAAGCCAAGAATTTTCAAAATTTATAGACTGGTTGTATTGCAATTTAGAAAACAAATTATGAAATTTATTAGGTAATTACTGAAGGAAGATAAGTGAAACTCCGGAATTATATTGAAGTATTTTTGTAGGTAATGGCTCTAATTTGGTTAGTTTGTTACGTTCCAGTTTTTTTTTGTCTAGAAATTGAATTATTGATCAAAGATTCGTTAAAACCATCGTCCAACGCTATTTGCCGAAGTTTTTCAACTTCGTTGTTGTAATTTTGCTGGCTCAAGGGGACGTTCAATAATCTATGAACAAGACTAGATTATTGAACGTCCCCTTAAACCAACAAAATTACAACAATAAAGTTGAGAAACTTCAGCAAATAACATTGGACAATGGTTTCGACAAATCTCAAACCTATTTTTTTTTATTTGAGCCAGTTTATAGATGTGAGAACAAGCTGAAAACCCGTTTAGGCAACACCTTTGACAAAGTTTCGGACAAATCCGGGATTTACAAACTCGATTTTGAAATGCAATGTAGGTCAAACAAAAAGGAACATTCTAAGTCGATCTGAAGAGTATTTTACCGTATAAATAAAAATAAAGGTGAAAAATCAGTGTGAGCCGAATATATTTTGAATACAGGTCACACCATTTCTCAAGTTTATCACTTTGAAAATACAGTACGGACAAATATCTAGGTAATTTAGAATGGATGAAAATCTATAAACAAATAAGCAATTTATCGAATTCCGATATATCTCCACCTGAGGGTAGCCCCTTGTTTACATTATTATCCCCAAATACTATTTAAACAGGCACACTTTAATATATAATTTAGTTCACTCTGATGATGGCTACTTGGTAGCCGGAAGGTCTTCATTACTTTAAGAGTATTTTTATTGGATATGGGTCAATATTTCTTATTTGTAGTATTCCAGAATTTAGCTTTCAAGTAAAATTAGTAGTAGATGAACACCACGAGTTCGGGACCAGGATATCCGGTCTCCACTTCCCGGTCTAGCTGTCGATGAGCTCGTCCTTATCAGTTTTGAAAGGATGTAGGTGATACGGATTTTATTTTATTTGTAAAGAGTATACAGGGTGTGTATAAAAAGTGTGTCACATGTACAGAGTCACGTGACTAACACATGACAGCATGGCGGCCCTAAGGTCCAACTGTCATGGCGACCATAAGGTCCAGCTGTCATGGTGACCATAAGAACCAGCTGTCATGGCGGCCATAAGGTACAGCTGTCATGGCGACCATAAGGACCAACTGTCATGGCGACCATAAGGTCCAGCTGTCATGGTGACCATAAGAACCAGCTGTCATGGCGGCCATAAGGTACAGCTGTCATGGCGACCATAAGGACCAACTGTCATGGCGACCATAAGGTCCAGCTGTCATGGCGACCATAAGGTCCAGCTGTCATGGTGACCATAAGGACCAACTGTCATGGCGACCATAAGGTCCAGCTGTCATGGCGGACCTAAGGTACAGACTGCTTCCTGGAGGGGGCTCCGCCACCTCTAGGAAGCAATCTGTACCTTTGGTCCAAAGGTACAGGCTGCTTCATGGAGATGTCACCACCACGTGACAGCTGTCATCGAAGGTACAGAATGCTTCGTGGAGATGTCGCCACCACGTGACAGCTGTCATGGCGACCCTTGGGTACAGGCTGCTTCATGGAGATGTCGCCACCACATGACAGCTGTCATGGCGGACCAAAGGTACAGGTTGCTTCGTGTAGGTGTCACCACCACGTGACAGCTGTCATGGTGAGCTAAAGGTACAGGCTGCTTCATGGAGATGTCGCCACCACATGACAGCTGTCATGGCGAACCAAAGGTACAGGTTGCTTCGTGTAGGTGTCACCACCACGTGACAGCTGTCATGGTGAGCTAAAGGTACAGGCTGCTTCGTGTAGGTGTCACGTGACAGATGTCATGGCGGACCGAAGGTACAGGCTGCTTCGTGTAGGTGTCACCACCATGTGACAAAGACTGCTTTGTGGAGGTGTCGCCACCAGTTCGACTCGTCCGACTCATGCGACTCGTACGATTTTGAAATCACATGATCTGTCACGCGGTGAGATATGGTGTCTGTCACTTCGACGGAGTGTCTGTCACAAGGTGTCATGGTGGCTATCACGTACCATAGAGCTGAAGGTTACAGAGCTAACCCAACTCAAAACCATAGAGCATCATGGTGGTTGAAAGAGTTGTCATGATGTCTGTCACGTGAGGTCTTCATCGAGGTGTCATGTCGCGTCTTGGAGGGTGTGACGTGGTGGATCCATGAAGCATCTGTCACGCGAACTGTCAAGACGGATCTATGAATGTCAACCATAGCTTTATAGGTATCAAATGAAAAGTCTTGATATGCAGAATGTTAATTTTATTGAATTGAAGATCCTACGATCATAGTTTACCAACGGTGATGACGTCACGGGAGGCATTCATTGTTTCAATCCGGCGACCATAGTTTACGAACGATGATGACGTCACTGCTTCGAACAGATGACAGTAACTGATTCAATCCGGCGACCATAGTTCACGAACGATGATGACGTCACTGCTTCAAGCCAATGACAGTAACTGATTCAACCCGGCGACCATAGTTTACGAACGATGATGACGTCATCATCGTTCACGAACTATGATGGTCAGATGAGGAATGAAATGCGAGTAATAATAATGATGTGTAAATGTGAATAGTTAGAGGTTATGATAAAGATATCCAGTAAATTTGTAAATGTGTCATTATGCATATATCTTTTGAAGAATACACACGTATACTTTGAAAATTTCTGGAGAAAGTTCATGAACTAAGAAGAGACTTGAATTTTTACGAAGATAAAATAAAAGTTATAAGACTGTTGAATACATTTACAAGTGCAAAAAGTGAAGATAATGATGGGAGTGGGGATGTTAAAAACAAATTTCGTGATTCTAACCACAATTCTGAATGGTATTCTATACGCGAACGTTCCCCAACACGTTGAGCGCATTTATATTTGTCTGAAGGATGTTGCAACCGATGGTGGTGGGGGGTGTAACCGTACCGAATGGATTCCGATGAATTTTAGAAAAATCAACGATAATCAATTAGAGGTATTAGCATTCAACATTCCTCAAGATAATCGTACCACCATACATTATAAACTTAAACTTTTATTCTTTGATCGGAGTGAGGGAGATATGGCTGAATGGCAATTGCTCCAACAATCATCATGTTTACCACATGTCATACAAAAGACAATATCAACACCATCCACACGTACATCATCCTCACTAGACGGAAAAATTTCTAAAATTTTCGCAATTTTGTATGCAATTTTATCTTCTTTATCAGTACTAATGTTGAAAATGTTTGTTAAATATGTAAAGAAGGCTATTTACCATGTGAATAAATGATTGTATGAAGATATAAGTGTTTTAATAAAACAAAAAGGAATGATAATTATAATAATATATTGACATTATCATTTGCTAGTTCATAAGCTTTATTTTTGTGATTGATAACACATTCTATCAATTACTCGATGTTGATATCACTAATCAATTGTTCACCCCCCTCTTCTTCTGCGGCATGAATAATATTTCCTCTTGCATACCATTTCAAATCGCGGCGGAAATTCTGTTTCACTTCGTTACCAATATCGATAGCATGAGATATGTTAGACCATTTACGTATTAATCGCATTCGTCGATTTTGTAATTTTCTGTCGGCATCACGCCAACCATCCTCCTGTCGACGCATTAGGTACCATTCTGGTCTCATATCATTCGATGTTCGATATAATCCTAAATAATATATATTATATAAATTTTATTATAAAAAACAAAGTAATTACCTAAATTTCGTCTCTTTCCGAAATTTATAGGAGGTGGAACAATATTTGGTGCAATGTTATTCCGTAAGGTGATAACATTCATTTGAATTTGTTGAGATAAGCGTTGAGATCGTTCTTTCGCAAGACATTCACGTTCCTCAGCTCTTTGACGTTCTTGTTGTCCATAGAATTTCTCGTACTCACAATATTTCATCATAATAAATTTCATTAACGAAAACAGTTCACGTAACTCGATGACTTTAGGAGTTCGCATTTGCATCAATAATGATTCGAAATCAATAGCATCTAGAACATAATATTTCTTTCGTGCATCAGTCTTATCACAAATTTCTAAATGGTGTATATGCGGGTTTTTCCTCAACAATCTTGTTATAACACCCTCTTTAGCATGATATTTTTTGCCGCGATAACCTAACCAATCCAATAGATCTTCATTCATCAGAACGCGTTGGTTTAGTTGAATATTCCAAAATAAATAGTTTCTTTTATCGTTTCTCATATCGATCCCAAATTTTAGACACACTTCATTAACTGTTAACTTAATAAAATTGTTGGTGGACCATGTAGCCACATTTGAATCACGAACGCACGCTGCTAAGTTCATTTTTATAACTGAACATTTTCTGAAATGATTCTCTCTTACATACGTGAGAACGTGAACGTGAATAGTGAGGGTGGGGGGTAACTCTCCGTTTCGATGTCATTGCAAACGTTGATAACGTCACTAGTTGTTTCAATTTGTTTCATTTCCAGCAACCGACTACCATAGTTTACAAACTATGATCGCCGGATGTTTACATCACCACCTACCGTTTGAGAAATAAAATATCAAATATAATAATAATAATAACATTTATTGGGAAAGATACATTTTGATAGTACATCATTTAGAACTAAAATTATAACATTATGATTCATCACCTGGTTCTTCACACCAAATTCCGAACTGATCCTGTAATCGGAGAATACTCCATTATACGATCGTTAATGATGATGCAATAAGCCCTGGTGTTTTTGGGGAAATTCAGGAAACTTTCCATCTCTAGTTTGACGTCAACTGTTGATGACTTTATAGCATCGTTTTGTTTTGAACAGTCAATCACAAAAATTGCTCTATTCTTGAATGCTATATAATCTAACATGGGTTCGCTTATTATTTTATTTGAAAATGATTTCTGGAAATCATAGTACATCTGGTATGCTTCCACGTATTGCTGGTCGGTGAAATTCAATTTCATTGCTTCATATGGATAACACTCTGAATTCAAGTATAATTTAACATTTAGCAAGTTTATATTATCGAAATATGCACTGTGCTTAACAGGATTATTTTTTCGATCAGTTTGGAAAGCTAGAATCACATATCTAGGACGTTCCAAATTCATTGATGTTTTAACAGCCCAAATGTCACGAGTGCTCTCCTTCATCAACGGATTTTCATGCAGATCCCAACTACGGAATGGAATCAAAATAGGCTTCTCAGCACTCAAATTCCCCAACATTTGAAATTTAACTTGATCACTTGGAAACACATGTCGCACTTTTAATGCTATCGTCTTCACATTTATTTTAGCCGTTTTCGTGCCTGTGCTATTAGTATAGCAATCGTTATCGGTTCAAGACCTTATCAAGCGCAGCTTATGTTTTCCACTCAAAACTTTGTTATAGTCAATGAATAGGCCTAGTAGAAAATTCAACGGTATCCATAAATTGATTTTATTATTGTAGACTGAACTCAATACATCCTTAAATGACCATCCAGAAATAGCTAGAGGTATAGATTCATGTTTGGCATATGTTAGATAAGCTCTGATGGTGCTGACAGTACCAGGATCACGTACTTTGTCTATCTCTTTTCCATTCAATTCATAACTGATATATTCGAAGAGAAACGCTCCGAAATTATTCGTTAGTTTACATTCACCATCACCACTTGCTTCTGGCTGGAATTCTGCCTCGATGAATAAAGCAGACGATGCCAAATCTACCAACACATCTTGTTGATTGATTAATATCTCAATTTCATCGCTGTTGCCAAAAGATGTTGTGTGGGGATAGTAGGTATGAGTTTCTTCTCGGATGATGTCTTCATTGAAGTTTGGCTCGTTGAATATTTGAAGTTATTCCGACATTGTAACCAAGGGACTTCAAAAAATTGATATTTTCCAATGATAGTGATGCAGAAGCAACCTTCTCCCTCGAGCTCGTTGTAGATAATGACTGATGATCACTATGGAGATGTCTTTTATTGCTGAAATCCAAACCCATGTTCTCAAGTGATGGCTACTGCAACCTTCTCAGTTGAATTCCTTTCATATAATGAGTGGTGGTGAGTATTGGATTATTATTTATCGTTGTGAGGTATAATCCCTAACGATCTTTTTCAATTCCAATCGTATAATAATTTCTTCTCCACGAAAATTTACCGGTTTCCAATTCTGATCTAAAATATTCAGCGTGATGTTATCGAAGGACGTCTTGCTGATGACCGGTAGATAAATAAGATTCTTCGGCTCTATATCAATGGAAAACCCAGGTGGTACAAGAGGTGAGAACTCATATATCGTATGAGCTATCTTATTGTTATAATATGCTCCTGCGGTTAAGTTACACTCAACACGTATTGTTTGAACTTTGATTATGTTTATAGGTCGATCAGATACGTGTAGTTCGCGAGATGTCAATTTCTTTTTGCTGAATCCCAACAGTTCGCTTATACTATCTTTAGGAATAAAATTCACTTCAAAATCACTCTTCAGCTCTGTGTGTAGAGTAATGTTGTTAGATTTTATTGATAATTTCCGGTCACGTTCTTCTTGCTTCACTCCTATCCCACAAACTGCACTTTGTATGAAATCCTCGATGTCTGTCAACTCGTAGGACCCCGTAGGTATAGTTACTACTTCTTCCTCACCCTTCACATTTTTATAATAAAATTTATTAAAACCTTCTTCAATGTTCGGAATGCTATTGTACGTATGCAAGCCAACAAGTGCGATAGAATAATATGAATGAGGATCTAGTTCTATAGGTGGGTGGAAATCTACAGATAAGCGGGAGCTCTTACCCGTGATAGTGAACGTCTGAGACATGATTGATGCAAACTTTACCAACAATCTATTTATATACTAATAAATGCAGGGTTAGTCGAGCACAACTGAAGAGTTAGAGAGGAAATCTAAACATAACTGACCACAATTATAAGTGTTATATTGTTGAAAATTATCGTGATTGAATAATATCTTACACTTTTTGAAATAATCCACTAGTTCGCGAGGGGGGCGTAAATTGCCAAAACTATCATAATATAAAACTGTATCACCGACTTTATTAAACACAACCCAGTGAGTGCCTCCATTGTCCGAGCTATCTAAATTAACTATTCCACGCTCGTTTTTCCATGGTCCGTTGGATGGCAGTTCATCACGCATAAATACTCCTCTAAAATGGGGAATTTTCAGAGCTTTTGCTAGTTTTCGTAGATCGAGATCGGTCAGAGGTCTTCTGGGAAGGTTTACTGACAGTTTTTGGGATGTTTATTTAAATACAGACCAAGACCTTTGCGATACTTTTTCAAATATAGACCAGATCCTTGTTTCCCCAAAGCTATAGCTTCCATTGTTTTATTATGTCTTTCCGTTTCCTCCAAGGTTTTCCGAGCTGCTTTGCTGTCGTTGACGGCCTTAGCGATGCCTGCACCACCCCCGCCAATGTTCCAGCAGCTGATAAGCCGGCAAACAGAGGTATTAAAAATGGTAGAAATCCTCCAGTCTTTGGAATAGGAATTACTCTTGGTAACCGAAAATTTTTCCGACCACCCGCTTTTTTGAATTGTTTTCGTGCAACTTTCAACGCTGTTTGGGATGTTTTCTTCAGATTGGATGAGTCAAACTTATTCTTCATAACTTTTCTCACCCCATCGACAATTGCACTTCCGAACCCAACCTTCTTTCTCATACCCATTCCCAATTTCCTCTTTGCCTTCATAATTTTATTTACACCGAAAGCGAGGATTGCCGCTTCTCCAAATTTTGTGTCTTTAGATTTGACACGTTGCCAAGCAGCGTTCTCTAATATTTTATCCGCCTCGTGACGTCCTTCCAAACTAGCGTTTCGCAGATATGAAATATCGTGTTGGCGGCAAGCTTTATCGAGTGGATTGATACCTGAATCTCCTCTTCTCAACCGTTCTTCTAATTTTGTACCGGGACCACAGAATTGATAACCAGGAATATGAAGTTCAAACGGGAGCTTGTTTATAAGCGTATTGAGAACACCTTCTCCTACGTACGCTTCCATACAGACTGATGAAAATTCAAGATTGCACCGTTATTTAACGAGGGGAGGGAGAAAGACCAAAGATCTCAAAATAATATTTTTTATTAATTTCAAAATTTTCTCAATACAAAAGACTTAAGTATAATCTTAACAATATATGTTTCAAATATTATAATCTTCACTCTTGATTCACCCTCATATTCACGGAATTTTGTTCTATTATAATAACCATACCCTCGAGTCAATAATATTCCAGCTATTTGTTTGTTCCTAATAATCTCCAAATGGTTAATGATGGATTCATTGTATAATAACCATACCCTCGAGTCAATAATATTCCAGCTAACTGTTTGTTCCTAATAATCTCCAAATGGTCAATGATGGGTTCATTGAACGAGATCCGAATTATTGATCCAACTGTTGTGATTATTATCTAAACCCAACCATTTCACATACTGTTGACCCCTCCTCTTTCGTAATATTTTTTCGACTAAATACACATCGGGTTGTTTTGTTTTCTGTAATTCTTCCTCGTAGAAACAGCCGCTGATTGGTGCGTTGGTCATATCTTCTAGTAGATATGTGACCGGGTTGGTAATTTTTACTTTGATGATTTTAAATAATTCCGTACTCCAATTGGGCGTAAATCCCTTCTCAAAAATATGTTTAGCCTTACTTATTCGTACCACATCTCCAACGTTGTATTTGTGAGGCAGAGCTAACTTGATGTGTGAGTAGGATCGCTTCAATATCTCGCTCTCAATCTGTTTCGTCACTTTTATTGGAGCCATATTTATAGTACTATGTTTACGTTTATTATATTTTTCTGTGGTTTCTTCAAGTATGTCAAGCCATTTGTATTTCCCGCTAAGACTGAAATGTTTGTAGAGCGATTCCTTTAACGTTCGAATGACACGTTCAGCAATGGCTGCTTTTTTCACACTATACGTATTATAATGATTGATATTATGTTTCTTCATTAGATCGTTAAAGTGTTTATTGAAGAATTCTTTTCCCTGATCGCTTTGCAGATTCCTAGGCTTACGATGTCCTTCTAGCAATATAGAACTGACCGCTTTCCGAACTTCTTCGGCTGATTTCGTTTTCAGCGGGCGTGTCCATAGAAATTTCGAGAAACAATCGATCATAATCAAAATGTATTTGAATCCTATATTTTCACGAGCGTAATTACCCATTTCTGCCAGATCCATTTGCCACAAATCATCCAAACCTTTTATGATCGTTCTGCGTCTTTTGAAATTCTTCCTACTCGGCTTATGACGCTCATGCACAACTTGTTCTCTACTCATCTTATCAATGTAGAAATCTAGTGTAGAATTAATTTTTTGGGTATATTCACAGGATTTGGAGATATACGTTTCACAGGGCCCTGCTTTGTTGTTGTGGATGATGAGGGTCTATTCTTAGAAGGTTCCACAGATGTCATCCGTCGTTCTAACGCCTCCACTTTACTAGTAATGTCATTTAGACGCATGTTCACACTGTTAAATCTGTTATTGATCTCTTTCAATTCATTTCTGTTTTCCCTCACACTATCACTGATTGTTTTATACTCTGATTTCATATAGATCCCCATTCCGTTATATTTATTCTGGATGTCCATCAGATGTTTATCAATGTTGAGAATAACCTTATCATTCGTTAAGTTATGTTCATCCAGATCCTTGTTGACATCTTTGATCAAATTATCAACCCTAACATTGAAGGTATCTTCAAGACTGGTTTCCGTTTTCAGATTCAGTTTGTGTGTTAATTTATCAACATATACTTTATTTGCAACATCTCCATCATCATTCGGTGATTTTACGTTGCACAATCTACGATTTTCCATATCATAACTTCCATCGCTCGTTAGGAATAATCCTTGTCCGTGAACTTGTTTGAAATTATTATTAAATACATTTGTATCATATATCCACATGGAAGAGGAGGCTCTGCCAAACTTATCCATTGAAACCATCTTTATAACTGTGATGAATTTGTCTTACACCTGGTTTTTGTTCAATTACCCCTGCCTCTATCAATTCTTCTATTATAGAGATTATCTCGTTGTGATGATTATGGTTACCTGCATGCGAGGATGCAACAAGAAGTCTCAGTCTATCCACAATTTCGTTAACGTCATCCCAATAAACATATTCGATAGGTTTCTCGTTATATTCAAGCATATCATTTTTGATATATGCACTTCCAGTGTATGTTTTGGCTCTGGGTTTTTTCATGGAATTAATCAAAGGTTTCAGTACATTTTTGTATTTTACAATGTTTCTTATTCGATCAGCTGGATCGTTATTACGTCTATGGGCACTAGTCATTTCCATCATTTGACTGTAATTTTTCCCATCTTCCACAGTGTAAGTATCAGGTAGAACATCTCTGTAAAATATCAAATTATACAGTCCTGTGGTACCCTAGAACGGAGTACCCTTGATAATTATATTACTCTCACTATCAATTTTTATAGGTTGATTACCCATGAACCATTTGTCTAAAGTTGAATTATATTGCAATCCCATTCTGTCATCGTATTTCTTGACATCATCATCCAATAGGAATCCTTCCAAGTAATAACGTGCTAATGTGGGGTATTGTTGCAGAAACTCCTCTGTAGCCTCTGCATTATCTTTCTTATGTTTTCTGAATTCTTCACGAATCTGATCGATAGTAGGTTCGAGGGTAAACACATCCTCCTCAGTATTTTGGGGGTTATATACGAACTCTTCCCCTTCAGTTACAATATTTGGGATTGGTATGTTCTCCATTTGTGTTGCTGTAGAAACAATACTTTTAGGTTTAACCAACGAGTTTTGTTTGATTATTTCAGCATTTTTCGCAATTTCCTCCAGAGGTTTAGATACATTCCTGAACATATTATCTAGAATCTCATCATTTTCAGCTTTACCCAATTTCACAGCCATATATTTTTTCCTCACAACGTTTGCTAACTCCCAAATTTTTTTCTTCAATTGTTGTTTTTCTTTAAGCATGTTACTCACACCCACGTCCATGCTGAGCGGGTTGTCTATTTCAAATGAAAGTATATATACATGTTAGATGTATATATAACTATCAAAACCTTTGCGATAACGTCCTTTGTTCATATCACAGTCTTTGTTTATCATAAGGAATCCATATTTATCTTTCCAACATACGCTACATATCTCTTTGAATTTTTCGAGTGACATGTCGGTACTTACATGATCGGTGAATATATGTTTCAAATTGAGCTCATCCTGTTTGAAAATAATCAAGCAATTGGCATTGTCGCGCAATCCATGTTTTGGACATTTAGCAAAAGACTGGCAAAGATAGAAACTATCAATTGAGTTGTGTCTCCCTCTTGAAAAATAAGCACGAATTTTCTCCTGTTTCTCAAACATCACGTCATCGAATATTATGATTGAATTAGGCCTCGCTTCTGTGGGGTCTATGACCTCATCACTTTCGGTACAAGGAAAATATCCAAGCCCCTCAATTTTCTTCAATGTCTCCTTTAGTAACTGGTATTTTGGTTGGTGTAAAGACTTTGAATATATGTACACGTTTTCAAATTTCAGACCGTTTGCATCTAACAATAGAGATAACATCACATTTGTTTTCCCACAATTACTTGGACCACAGATTATTGTTCGTAGAGTATTAGGCAGCAAAGAGCTGTGACGTTGTGGTTGTTCAACATTCTCATTGCTTGACCCTAAGTTCATAATACTCAACGAGTCTTTTTGCTTAACAATCTTCATCATGCCTGAAGGCGAATCGAAATCATACTGGAACATATGTTAATAAGCATTTGTTTATATACTAGATGATGATGTTATATTGTGTATGTCTGATCACGCGGTTAGGTGCTTCTACGGTTCTGTCAAAATCAGGTATCAAATACATGTTAAATAGGTATGAATGCTGGAACACGTGTCTGAATGTTGAAACACGTGTCTGAATGTTGAAACACGTGTCTGAAACACGTGTCTGAATGCTGAAACACGTGTCTGAATGTTGAAACACGTGTCTTAAACACGTGTCTGAATGCTGAAACACGTGTCTGAAACACGTGTCTGAATGCTGAAACACGTGTCTAAAACACGTGTCTGAATGCTGAAACACGTGTCTGAATGCTGAAACACGTGTCTGAATGTTGAAACACGTGTCTGAATGTTGAAACACGTGTCTGAAACACGTGTCTGAATGCTGAAACACGTGTCTGAATGTTGAAACACGTGTCTGAATGTTGAAACACTTGTCTGAATGTTAAAGCATGTGTTGAATCATGCGAAAAAACATGTGCATGAATGTAATACAATCATTATGATTATTCACATTTTATTCCTCTTTAGCCCATCATAGTTCGTGAACGATGATGACGTCATCATCGTTCGTGAACTATGGTCGACGGATTGAATCAGTTACTGTCATCGGTTTGAAGCAGTGACGTCATCATCGTTCGTAAACTATGGTCGCCGGATTGAAACAATGAATGCCTCCCGTGACGTCATCACCGTTGGTAAACTATGATCGTAGGATCTTCAATTCAATAAAATTAACATTCTGCATATCAAGACTTTTCATTTGATACCTATAAAGCTATGGTTGACATTCATAGATCCGTCTTGACAGTTCGCGTGACAGATGCGTCATGGATCCACCACGTCACACCATCCAAGACGCGACATGACACCTCGATGAAGACCTCACGTGACAGACATCATGACAACTCTTTCAACCACCATGATGCTCTATGGTTTTGAGTTGGGTTAGCTCTGTAACCTTCAGCTCTATGGTACGTGATAGCCACCATGACACCTTGTGACAGACACTCCGTCGAAGTGACAGACACCATATCTCACCGCGTGACAGATCATGTGATTTCAAAATCGTACGAGTCGCATGAGTCGGACGAGTCGAACTGGTGGCAACACCTCCACAAAGCAGTCTTTGTCACATGGTGGTGACACCTACACGAAGCAGCCTGTACCTTCGGTCCGCCATGACATCTGTCACGTGACACCTACACGAAGCAGCCTGTACCTTTAGCTCACCATGACAGCTGTCACGTGGTGGTGACACCTACACGAAGCAACCTGTACCTTTGGTTCGCCATGACAGCTGTCATGTGGTGGCGACATCTCCATGAAGCAGCCTGTACCTTTAGCTCACCATGACAGCTGTCACGTGGTGGTGACACCTACACGAAGCAACCTGTACCTTTGGTCCGCCATGACAGCTGTCATGTGGTGGCGACATCTCCATGAAGCAGCCTGTACCCAAGGGTGGCGGAGCCCCCTCCAGGAAGCAGTCTGTACCTTAGGTCCGCCATGACAGCTGGACCTTATGGTCGCCATGACAGTTGGTCCTTATGGTCACCATGACAGCTGGACCTTATGGTCGCCATGACAGCTGGACCTTATGGTCGCCATGACAGTTGGTCCTTATGGTCGCCATGACAGCTGTACCTTATGGATGCCATGACAGCTGGTTCTTATGGTCACCATGACAGCTGGACCTTATGGTCGCCATGACAGTTGGTCCTTATGGTCGCCATGACAGCTGTACCTTATGGCCGCCATGACAGCTGGTTCTTATGGTCACCATGACAGCTGGACCTTATGGTCGCCATGACAGTTGGACCTTAGGGCCGCCATGCTGTCATGTGTTAGTCACGTGACTCTGTACATGTGACACACTTTTAATACACACCCTGTATACTCTTTACAAATAAAATAAAATCCTTATCACCTACATCCTTTCAAAACTGATAAGGACGAGCTCATCGACAGCTAGACCGGAAGTGGAGACCGGATATCCTGGTCCCGAACTCGTGGTGTTCATCTACTATTAGTATTTATGTACTAAAGAGAGATAATTGAGTATTGGAAATAAATAAATAATAGGTAAACGTATTCGTCAGTGGCGCTATACCGGTAACCATATATATTATTTACTTCTCTCACTATACGTAGTATGAAGAAAGCATTGTAATTTTTTCGTAATATAAGAAAAGTATTGCAATCGGTCTGAAAAAGAAAATTTTACGGATTTTCGCGGATATAACCGTTATGAACATTTCTGAATCGATGTAAAATAACAAATTGTCAGATAATGAAAAATAAATTATAAGTTATGAACGCTTCACAAATTACTACCACTTTAGGTTCATCATGAAATTGGTTGAGTAATTAAATTTAAACAACATTACCGAGGTAGGATAGTAATTGATCACAGATTTTCCTCTTATAAAACTTGAAAAAAAGTGAGGTTAATATCTAAGAATCTATGAAATAAATTTACGAAATCGTTCGAACATCATCAGTATTTATTACAGCTTCCCTATGGATGGTCAGTTCTTTTCAGCGTTGTAACTGCCAATATTCCCAAAATATGCAAAAGAAAGCAAATATTCGGAAATACATTTTTATTGCATTATTGAGTGTTTCTAGTGTATGTTTTTTTATCTTTGAAATTGGCCCACCATAAATCTCAATATGCTTGTAAAATACTCTTTTTCGTCTGGTAAATCATCTGAATAGAATTGGATTGTGGTTTCCAAATTTTTGAGAGATTTTATCCCTCAAAATTAAATGGAAGGACCACGTTTGTTGCCAACAAGATTTTCTCATGAGTTAGAAGCGTTCTTGAAATGACCAGAATCTGTTATAGATGTTTTTGAAGTATGTTCTAATATCCTTCCAGAAGTTTATATTCACAAAAATATGAACTCTGGCTAGTTTAATTGGGCAACATGGTAGACTAGACGTGAACACCCACACATGGTTCGATCTTCAACATTTAAACAATTTCATCTGTATCTCTTTATTTTGGGTCATTAGGCAAAGAAACATGAAAATTGTTGATGACTGTTCCAGTGTATAATAGCGATATTTCACCAGTTGATAGTCCATCGAAAAATAAGTCGATATTCATAATTTTATTTTTTGAAAAATGTTTCTCAATGGGGGCACAGCCTTTCAAAGTTCGGTTCGTGAACTCTTTTTTTTCCATCGTACCTCTTTCGCCGTTGCCGTGATTTTGACAAAATAACGTATATGTAGGGAAGTTGCTTCCCTTTTCCACCATATTTTCTAACTAACCAAATATTTTCCGAAATCTACCTTTTTTCAGGTTCCTTTGGTTCAATTTGGAACTTTCTGTTATCGCATTTTTTCCTTTCGAACATTTCTGCTGGTTAAATGTATTATTATGATATACATTTGCTGGCTGTTATCCAGAGGCAACTAAATAGGTTGAAAGTCATTCGAATTCACAACATAAGTTTTTTTACAACTCCAATATTCAAACTTATGTATTGTTATAGTTTGCTGTTAGTGGAAGTGCCAAATTCAGTGACACAATCGATCTCATTTTAATGATACCACAAAGTGATTAATTCAATGTGACTATGTCGCGTCACTCCTTATGATATAAGGGTGACGTCATCATAATCTTAAAATAAGAATTTTGGGCAATTCTGCGGGTTGAATGTAAGTTGCTGTAATAACAGTTCAATAAAATAATATAGCTCCATTTGAAAAACTGAAGATGGATGTGAAAAGTGGCAATTGCAACGGGGATACCACGACAAAAAATTATACAGTTCTTATTCGGGGCGATTTGAAAATTTTCAATCCATACGACCAATGAGAAAAGCGCAACATCTCCACAGTGGTTTACGCACATACGCATACGCAGCTATCATCTCAAACATGGTCTAGATGGATTCAGAAAAGCGAAAAATGGATATTTCCGTGAAGATTCGGAAAACATTTTTTAGGTCGATTTCAATACTTCCAGTATACTACTAAGCATATTAGGGAACAAAAAATATGACCTCTACTTGAGGAACATCCTGTAGTGTAAGCAATTGGAGTATACTTTCGCTCGAAATAATCTTCAAAATGACGAGGAAAATTTTTGGAGACAGAAAAAAAATGAAGAACATTCATGCTGCCATATTCTTTCCCATTTTCAGCAAACTAATTGTCAAGTTGAATTCAATCTTGATTCCCGATCACGATGAATGTTCAAATGATGGCACAGTTAACAGAAATATATTGACTATCTAAATCCGAATTTATTATTGGGAAATAGTCATAATAAAAGAGTGAAGCCGTTTAAAGGGTCAAACAGTTTCACTGAAGCGAAATTATCATACAATAGAAAGATGAAAACGATAGTGTTGCAGACAGTGAGACGACTTTATAAATACAAAAATTCCTGGAATGAATATTTATTCTAAACAATAGATCCCGCAAATACTATCGATGCAAAGCATCTCAACAATGAGTCGCGTGCTTCATGACTTTATATCATAAAAACTGCTTCACTTTAGGTATGTAATAAATAATAAACATATTATAAGAACCTATAGCTTGTTACACAATATTATAAATTACTTTCGTCCCCTCGCGTTACCAATTATTAGTCTCAACAGCTAGATTTTTGAATATGATTGCTATTTGGTAGTATGTCACCAATATATTTAATCACAAGTAAATCATATCAGCAGGGTAGAATCATTTTAACTTCCGGAAATTAGAGAATTGAACTGCAATTTACTCACACAAACCTTGTAACATTCGATTTATATATAAACTTAGGTATTTACTAAACATGAATCCTCAACCACCTTCTCCATATAGCTGTTGAGGATATTGAGAACTCTGTATTAGTCGTTGTAGCCATTATTCTAATAGGATGGTAATAACCGACCGCTGGCAGCAAATGTTTATTACTTTGTTATTTCCATGTACTTGGGCAAATTTTATTAGGGTTTCAACCCCGGAATTTCTTATCCCATAGTGAGTGGAAAAATCTGCCGAAATACGTCGAATGATTTTGTTTGGGCGACATCTTTTGACGTATATTTGAGGCTTGAACGAGCAACCCCCTAATAGGGGGCGCTTCAACCCCTCAAAATTGAATAGGGGAGAGGGGTTGAGTGATACGTCATTTGAAAGGTCTTGGAAGCCTCTTTACAACGGTGTATGAGAAACGTAAATTTGATGAACCGTTTTTGCCAAAAATTAATTTTGTTGCTCGAATGCGCCACCTTTTATATTTTGGTTATTTGTACAATGTACAAGCTCATTTTTATTAAGCCTTTTTTACAAACTTAAACAATCTTCAAAAAATCACATTCGTAAAAAAATTGAATTGTGTTGTCATGCTTACAATGAAAAAAATTAAATCTGCGTGCTTAAATCAAATGTTCAAATTGTCCTCCATTGACTTCCATACAATAATACATTCTCTCAAACTAATAAATAAATAAACAGCAAAACATTTCCTTATGTTGCCTTCATTTTTTGTTCTTAGAAGGTGTTTATCTGGTTTTAACGTTTCTTCGATCATTTCATGATTTTAATCAATCTGTTGTTACTACTTTGCTGATTTGTTTAAAATGTCAAGAAATATGGTGTACACATTGCAAGAGCTTTTGAGCTGGTTAGCCTTTATTACCAAAATCAAAATTATGCCCGAGCGACTGCAAGGATATTTAACGAAAACCGTCCTGAACGTAGCGTTTGCCATAAGTACGTAATGGAATTGATTTCAAAATTTGTGGAGACGGGTTCAGTAATGGATAAAAAAGGGCACCCATTGGAATTGTTAATGATGAAGGAGCAGCTGTGGCGGTATTGGGACATGTCCAACTTATGCCAAACACGCAATCTGTACAACAACTTTCTGTAGCTTCCGGTATTAGCCAATCTCACGTTTTCAGAATTTTACATAAGCCCAAGTTCCATCCGTACAAAATTAAATTTATTCAGGAAATAAATGATGATGATTGGGATCGAAGGCAAGAGTTTTGCGAAATTATGGTCGAGCGTATCAACAATAACACAAATTTCTTGTACAACGTTTGCTTTTCTGACGAATGCACTTTTTTGCTTAATGGAGAGGTTAACCGGCATAACTGTAGAATTTGGAGCGATACAAATCCTCATGTATTTCGTGAAGCTCACACTCAACATCGGGAAAAGCTAAACGTTTGGGTAGGAATTTTGGGAGACCACCTAATTGGACCACTGTTTATTCCTGGTAATTTAAATGGCGAAATTTATCTTGAAATGTTGGAAAATGCGATTGATCCGTTAATAACTGAACAATTAGAAAACGATCCTCTACTACTTGAACAACAATTGCATTTCCAACAAGACGGAGCTCCTCCTCACTACGCCGCACCAGTTCGCCAATACCTCAATTTGCAATACCCCGGTCGTTGGATTGGAAGATGAGGTCCTATGGAGTGGCCTGCCCGATCTCCTGACCTGAACCCTCTGGACTTCTTCTTGTGGGGACATCTTAAGTCCAAGATTTTTGTGACTCAGCTTGAAAATTTGGACGAACTACGCCAACGAATTGTAAATGAGTGTCATCAAATAACTCCAAACATGCTGAACCATGTTAGAGGCTTCCAAGACCTTTCAAATGACGTATCACTCAACCCCTCTCCCCTATTAAATTTTGGAGGGTTGAAGCGCCCCCTATTAGGGGATTGCTCGTTCAAGCCTCAAATATACGTCAAAAGATGTCCCCCAAACAAAATCATTCGACGTGTTTCGGGAGATTTTTCCACTCACTATGGGATAAGAAATATACGGGGTGGCTCGTCTGATATGGAACACCCTGTATAGTGATATATTAATAATAATTCAATATGTAAAAAAGATGAATTGGAAAATCTTGAGCTGAGGTGTGATGCCTTGTACATAGGACAAACTGGAAGTGGTTTCAGTGTAAGCTTCCATGATTTATTTGAGAAGTTACAGGCTCAAAAAAGATAATTCTGATTACGCGAATCACCTATTGGAACATAAACACAATTTCACCCTTAATCCCGATATTTTACATATTCAAGAAAAAGGACCTAAGCTCAATATTCCCTTAAGACATTCGAAAAACAAAAGTAACATAATAACAATATTAAATGACCAAATCGATACCTATAATTCACCACTTGTCAACAATTTTCTGATAAACATTCACACAAGGCATTGTCTACCCCATCCCTCAATTTATATAACATTCAGATTGATTTCTGATATTTGAGGACATTGTTTTAGATTTAGCTTCAGTTGAAAACTCCTAGCTTTAATAATGTTAAAGTGTGGTGAAACAATTTGTCAGCATTAATTCTAAATTAAATGTTACAAGTTTTGTGTGAATTTGAGTTTAATTTCCAATCTCCGGAAGTTAGCAAGCATATTAATATGAAGGTGGTATCAAAATTCGAAATATGAAAAGAAATATTCGCTATCATCTTAACATAACCATTTATACCGACTTTTGACGTTTGATAAATATTTAAAAAGAGATGCGTTTGAAGACTTTTAATATGGAACAATACATGATTATCTTGATCATTTGATATTTTGCTTTTTAAATTCCTCTTCATTATGAAGGTGCTTACAGCATTCCCTATTTTTGCGGTAAAGTCTACATTGGTGAAACAGGTCGTACAGTAGCTATTCGTGTGAAAGAACATGAGCGCTGTACAAGGCTTCATGGCAACAGTAGATCTGCACTTTCGAAACATAAGTTTGACAATAATCATCAAATCCTTTTCGAGCATACTAAAATTCCCAAAATTTCTATCAGCGAAAAATTCTTGGAGCGATAGGGATCCTAAAACATCCAAATAATCTAAATCGTGACTCAGGGTATTACCTCCCCAACATTTGGAAACTCATCCTCGAAAATTACACTTCGCACATGATCACACAATGACAGGGTCAGGTGCCAGAACGGAGTTGACCACCGGAATAAAGGCAGTTAACTGGGTAGCGTGAAGAATTTCATCCGACAATAAATACCGCTACAGAAACCAGTAGAATCAGTTTCAGTTCAAGCCTCGAGCCTGCCCTGAAGATGCCACATGTAATGGTTGGCGGAACGTTGGCATCAAGTCGTACTATTGCGACGCGGAATCCATCCGGAAGACAAGAATTTTCAAAGATGAGCTAACCGCGAAAGTCTACTATTTAGGATATTCATATAGTGAGTAAACAAGTCTGATTGGATCTGTTACATGGATTGTCAGAAGGTTCATTGTTGAACAGAAGTACACATGTGCTACTCAGCTACACTATATACAGGGTGTCCTCGAACTGTGTGGCTAAAATAAAACCGAAGATTCTGTGATTCGAAAAAAATTTGATGAGCCTTTTTACTTTTGCCTCAAGTGTCTTGTTTAGCCGGTAGAGGGCTTCAAAGTTGCAAAAATAATTTTGTTATTTCGGTATAACTTGAGAACGTGATAGAGGACTTTTACAATATTTGGCAGGTGAGTTACTGTCAATAATAGCCGTTTTTGAGAGCGGAGCATAGAGCCTTAGAGACCATAGAAATGGCTCAAACTTGAGGATGTAACGGGAAAAGTGTCCAGAACTTTTTTGTGGTCAATGTAATTCACTCTATATTTTTTATGTAAATAGCTTATCTAATTTGAAAACTTTTCTTACTCTTAGAAAATTTTGATAAAATCAACGGATTAGCTTGAAAAAAATAATTTTCGAGTCTCTGCAATTTTGGCTTACTAATTTTACTTGATTTAAATACCTTAGTTGCCTTTGCTTTTCTGATGTCATTTTGGCATTTGGAGAATTTATTCTCAAAACTACTTTGCTTTCCGTAAAAATTTTATAAAATTATGGCTCAAAATTTCACTAACACTGAAATGGTTAATATCTCGGTAAAACACGAATAATAAAAACAATAGAAATGGGGAAACGATGTGATTATTTAGGAAAAATTAAATTAAAAGAAACAACAAAACTTTTTGGGAAATCGCTGAGGCATCAATTGTTCGAAATGTTGCCCATTTTCCTGAATACACAAATTAATTCGTTTCAAGATATTGGATTGAACTCTGGCTAGTACTTCAGGATCATTCTTCAATAAATCCGCTTCATGATTAATTCGTTGCAACAATTCCTCTCGTGCGTTTACTGGAGCTGCATAAGCTTTCGACTTCAAAGCGCCCCACAGAAAAAAGTCGCAGGGCGTCAAATCAGGGGAGCGGGCCGGCCAGTTCACTGGTGCATCGTGTCCTCTACCTATCCAGCGATCTGGATATTCCGCATTCAAATGTCGCCTCACAGCTAATGTGAAATGAGGAGGTGCACCATCATGGATAAACCAGGCCACGACGAATGTGTAAGGGCAAGTCTTTCAACAGTTCAAGTGGCCTTTGTTCCAAAAAGTTCAAGTAGTTCTCCCCGTTCAATCGATCGGGTATAACGGTAGGGCCAATAATAAAGTTATCCACAATTCCAACCCAAACATTGATTTTAGTTTGATTCTGAAAATATGTAACTTCCGTTTCATGAGGATTTTCATCAGCATAGAAATGTTCATTATGGAGGTTAAAAAGACCACATCTCGTGAAAGTATCTTCGTCCGTGAACAGAATTCTTCTACAAAAATTGGGGTTTGCGTTTTGTCTTTGGACAATAAGCCGACAGAAATCTAGCCGATGACCTGGATCCATGGGCAATAAGTCTTGAACTGTTTCAATATGATAGGGATACAACAGTTCTTCTTTCAGTACATTATGAACTAATGATTTTGAGGCTCCAATACGAAGTCCCAAACGTAGTGTGCTTATCCCAAGTTCAGTTTCAACCGCTTCCAGTATCGCTTCTTCGAGCTCTAACGTCCTTCTTGTCCGTCTGCGTCCAGTTTCTCTGCGATTTGCTTCAAATTTGCCAGTTTCGCGAAGGTTTGCCGATTTGGAATTCTGCGATGCGGATATCTTTCCCTTCTCCGGCCATTGCAACGACAAAGTCCATAAATCAATAACATATCAACCATTTCAGTGTTAGTGAAATTTTGAGCCATAATTTTATAAAATTTTTACGGAAAGCAAAGTAAAATCTGACAGTTCTGAGAATAAATTCTTCAAATGCCAAAATGACATTAGAAAAGCAAAGGCAACTAAGGTATTTTAATCAAGTAAAATTAGTAAGCCAAAATTGCAGAGACTCGAAAATTAATTTTTTCAAGCTAATCCGTTGATTTTATCAAAATTTTCTAAGAGTAAGAGAAGGTTTCAAATTAGATAAGCTATCTACATAAAAAATATCGAGTGAATTACATTGACCACAAAAAAGTTCTGGACACTTTTCCCGTTACATCCTCAAGTTTGAGCCATTTCTATGGTCTCTAAGGCTCTGTGCTCCACTCTCAAAAATGGTTATTATTGACAGTAACTCACTTGCTAAATATTGTAAAAGTTCTTCATCACGTTCTCAAGTTATACCGAAAAAACAAAATTATTTTTGCAATTTTGAAGCCCTCTACCGGGTAAACAAGACACTTGAGGCAAAAGTAAAAAGGCTCATCAACTTTTTTTCGAATCAAAGAATCTTCGGCTTTATTTTTGCCACGCAGTTCGAGGACACCCTGTATATTCGAAGTTTTGATCCATACATAAGTTTATTAAACCTAAAAATGAAATAGATTGAAATTTCAACAACAGGAGTTCCTACAACAATACAAAACTTCACTGCTTGAAATTGAAATCACACTAGAAAAGAATTCATCCTTTACAATGTTACTCAAGGATTTTTATTTTTATCGTCATTCATTTATTTCATATAATATACCAATCGATATGGACAGATTCATTTCAAACCTAAAATTCGGAATAAAAGAAAACGTCATCTCGTGTTTCAACATCGTGGTTCCTTCTATAATATTGAGGTTCAGTTTACTGAACTTGGTGCAATTAATCGTGAAGTTCCATACGATAGGTATACGATCTTCAAATAAGCCCAGCGTTGCTAACTTTTTTATACCTTTGTTTATCACTCAACATTCTGAAAAGAATTGACTTTAGATACATTATTGTTAAGGATCGAAACCAGGAGCTTAGCCCCTCCCCCCTACAAATGTTTGGCATTGTTGGAAATTTTGTATAAACTTGATATTTGGGCTCTTACATAGGCATGATGAATACTACACTTATGCATGTGTCATAATTTATAGAATGGAGATGAGTTGTATAAGTGAGAAGAAAATAAAATTTATAATTTACTTCAGAAAAATTAGAATAAACGAAATTTTCGTTGCTTATGGTCGTTGAAAGCTCAGTCTTCCGTGTTCAGGATCAAGGGAAGGTGAGTTAACAAAATATGTGAAACTTCATGGACGAATATTGAGAAATTATATACCTCACCTCATACGATAAATTTCGAATAGATAAACCAATAAATAAATGATACAGTGATGAGGTTATTCATTATTTAATTAGATTAAATTATTTAATCAAACATATTGAAAAATACATATGCAAATATATTAAACAAATTCATATCTACAGGGATATGTGATATCTACACACATACACACATACATATACGAGCCTCCTTAGACACCCCAGGGGTGTTGTCAGAATTTTGTTTCATTGTTTTCAAAAGTCATTATTATATTAGCTGTGCACTTTCACCCCAAAGCTTAGATAAATTAAATACAATAGTTGACAGAAACAAATAAAATTATGAAAATATGATAGTGCCTATAACGTTAGAATTATTGCCTTCACATGATATAATTTGATTGAATAGAATAATTGCCTTCACCTTGATCTTAGCCGATTGGGATCATCGACTCTCAATTAGATTAAACACTATCTTCGCTAAGATTCGACGAAAATTCAATAGGCTGAAATAGTTTTTAGTTTCTAATGTCAGCCTCAGGCTGGAAGTCAGGATTTACGTCCGACTTTTGTTTCCAGTTTAGGGGTATTTGTCTCAACAACAAAATTGCCCTAGTAGAATACCAAACATGAAGATTGGAATAATTTAATGATTATCGTGTTATAAACTATAAAAGAGTTCACACTGTGAATATGTTATTCGCAATAACCGAAATCTCCAACTGCCCGATGTTTTTGTCCACAACGAGTTATGGGTATGGTAACTTACCCATGATATGTTAAGAGACTTTTTCTTTGGGCAGTGAGTAAACCTAATTAGTCAGAACGCGTTTTGGATAAATTGCGTCACCCACAACGCGAAATAAGTTTTGGCGCGCTATTGTTTTGTTTTGTGGGTTATTTCTTTTGCCCACCTCGCGCTCTGGTTATTTCGCTTTACCCAGAATGCGTTTTAAATAAAGCAATACAATGCAAAAAAATTTGGAGTTTATTATGAAGCCATGTTTGGAACTCCACAGAGAAATGGAATTTTTGGATACCTCTGTCGTTAATGAAATTGAGACCGAAGAACAACTTGAAGAGCATCTGAAATTAATGAAAGATTCTTTAGGAAAGCAAATCATATAAGTGAATATACGTGATAATAAGTGAAAAATCAGAACTGGAGATTGAAATCGAACTAGAAATGAAAACGGAACTGGATATAGAAACAAAAAATAAAACAAACGATAGAATGAATAATTTTTTTGTTTGTGATAGCATATACGTCTCAGAAATTCTGTGCATCGAATTTGATAAACTGATGAATAATAATTTCATGGAGCTTGTGGTGCTGATTTGAATTTACCATTCTGCAAACTATGTGGTGATGAAAAAGCAGCTGATACGGAGAGAAGAGGTTGCAAATGGGTGCTTGAAAAACAAACTTAAGATGCGCAAAGCAAATTTCGACCTGCTAATGTACCTAGATGACAATGTTTTGATAAACACACCGGAGGTGGATAGCGGTTGTCGATCTTCTCGGAATGTATTAACTGCCATTATAGAAAAGACTCATCAAGATTTGTATAGTGTGGGCACTAAAAATGGCAAATTGAAACGATTATACAGCTGATATGGGTTTCAAATATAACCCTCAGTATTTTTATCCTTATCTGAGGTCGCTGCAGACTCTTCTGTCAACATGCGCCAAGAAGCTATGTTGTCCTCAGGGTCTGAGCAAGGATTTGATAGATGTAATTGCCTGAGGGGTGCTTATGTGCATGCATAAAATTGAATAAGAAAGGTAATTCAAATAGCCGTGAGAGTAATTCTTGTAAAAAAAAGTAATGTTTCTTTTTTAAGTATTTGTTTCTCAATTTCTAGTTTTTTTTTGCGTTATAATAATGTATAATTGATATTGTATTATATTTGAAACGCATTCTGGGTAAATCGCATTAGCCAGAACGCGACGTGGGCAGAAGAAATGCCCCACAAAGCAAAACAACAGCGCGTCAAAACTCATTTCAAATTGTGGGTGACGCAATTTAACCAAAACGCGTTCTGGCCAATTAAAAAAAAGTCTCCAAACTTATCATGGGTAAATCACCATAACCATGATGCGTTGAAGACAAAAGCATTGAGCATTGTGCGATTTCGGCAATTGTGAATAAAAGATTCACTATAACACTATGTAAGAACAGTCACTCTTATCCACCAAAAATACTGTTAAGATACTGAGGACCTTTCAACTACCAAATATCCATCATCAGAGTACTCTGATGATAGCTACTTGGTAGCTGGAAGGTCCTGAGTACTTTAATAGTATTTTTGGGGGCTAAGGGTGATTGTTTCTTATTTATAGCATTATCATGTTAATTGAATTAGATTTTTCTCATATTATTTGTATTATGAATTTCTTTCAATCTAAATTTTAGTTTTTGACTCAAAAAGTTATTAACCGATAGAGTTGTCGTTATGGACTGTTGCTCTGTCATAGATGGATGTACGTAGCGGCGGTGCGTGTATCTGGAAGTGGTGACGGTCGAGACGAAGTCGCCGCCGCCAGAGTTGCGGTCCCCCACAACACTGTCGCGGTTTCCATGGCGACACATCGCAGCGGAAGGCGGGGCAATCGATACTCCCCAACCCTACACCCCATCAACCGTCAACTGCAACACGCATTTTCAGATGGTGGACGCATCACCGACGACATCGTCATGCTATTCCCTAGATCAGTTCTGGGAAGTATTTTGACGTTTTTATTGGAGTGTACAGGGGCTATTACCGGAACAGACGAATTCTGATTTTGTACAGAAATAAAATCATGTTTCATTCTGTTCTATGTAATCATCGATGAAAATGATGATAAACATTAAGCATTTTCTCTCACTCTCCCAAAGTTATAGTAATGATTGCATTGCTGCATCAAATTTTGTAGTTTATTATCGAGGATCTATGATGAAAATTTGAGTAGGTACTTGATACCTCTGGGATCTACAAGTGAAGGTATAAGACTTGGAAAAATTCGTTTATAACCGTTCATATGTAGTAATATTACATTATTCTGGATCTATATTTATGATATAGCTAATCTGAAACTCAACTTTGCTCTTTCACGTATTCTATATTATATTAGAAATAAACAACACACTGAGTAATATACTGTAGAGAAATTTCAAAATAAACTTTTATTTTATATAAAAATATAAGAAAACGCAATATGTTACGCCACAATGTGACTTCTTCAGGTGAACAATGGCACTTGATGCTAATGATATTACTAGCTATTCATACATAAAGAGAAAATGATCAAGTGAGCTGACTTACTAATTAGGAATTCAGATTACTTACAGTTAATTCACGGATTACAACAATGCAGGTAGTTGAAAATTCTACCTGATTATTGAGTAAAAGATTACTGTGCTTATATTTAATGATTTCTGTGTATTCAAAGAAGTTATCTAAAAGTCTACTCTTATTTACAACATGTAAGATTTCAACATTTCATAACAAAACATAATGGGAGTGAAATTGTGATTCTTATAACTACTTAAATGCTTACCCAATCTACTAGAGAAAGACCTACCACTTCGACCTAAATAAATGCTTAGACAAGATCAAAAAGTTAACTTATAGACTCCCGAGTTTACTCCTTTTTCTGACTTATTTTCATCATTTTTCAAATAATGACCTAGTGTGTTAGTACTTTTGAAAGAAAAAATTCAATTCATATCGATGATCAATTCACGTTTTATTATTATCATTCGAAATTTTATTCCCTAGCGCGTTACCTTTCTAATGGGGTTGTGTATCTTATTATCATAGGAGAACCTGTGTCAATTGATACTACGGCCAGAACTGGATAGTTACTCCAATATTCAGAATAGTACCAAAAATTGGATGCAAATTTGTCAATCCTTGGTAAAAAATCGGTAGGCCTTAACTTTGAGGAACACATGAATGTTACTGTTCAACAGGAATTATCTTCATCAAGTGAAAATAACAAAAGCATGTTAATTGACATGCTATCAAAGAAACTATATGACCATAAGATTGAATTTGGACGAAGCACTGATGATGTTGATTGTTTCATCGTTACTCCTGCTTTCGAAGCATCTTTTTCACATGAAAATGTATTAATTATTGGTGAAGATGTTGACCTTCTCGTATTATTGCCTACAGTAGCTTCATCAGGGAAAAGTATTTTGGTCAATCCAGGACCAGGCAAAACTGAAATAAAAGCATATGCGTCACAGAAAACGCAATCATCAAGACTTGGCAATATAATTCTATTTTCAATGGGGTTGTTTCTCTTGTTAACACAGGAGAACCTGTGCCAATTGATCCCCTACTGTTTTTCCAAAGAATAGCTATTTCTTAAACATCAACTGGAGATCTAGGGAGATCTGGGAAGCCATTTGCAATACATGTTGGCTCCATATCCATTGTACATGTTCAACGAATTGTTAATATAGTGGTCGATGGTTTTCTGTTACATCAAGTCGTTTGGAAGCAAAAATCAACAAAGATTTGAATAATTACATTCCATATTTGAAACCAATAATAATTGGTAGTATATTAGGTACCAGTGTGCAACGGAATTTAATATAATTTATTTTTTCTACCCAACATTATAACTTATCTAAAACAATGTTCAACTGCGATGCAGCCATTATAGAGGACGTATGTAACTAAGATTATGGAAGAAAGTGGAAAACTTAACAAATTTTGGGAAGGGTTAATTACTACCAGGTTCAAAGAGGACTTTCATCATGTACTAACAATATTATGTTCGCCATGTGTAAGAAACCGCTCATATAATCACAAAATCGGGTCTTTATCTTCTAAAACGTAGCAACGTGCCATTTTTAGTTTGTCTCCAGGAACACGTATTTATAAGTAATTATAGGTTTACTAATAGGATTTATTACTACCTGGAACATTTGATGCTTGTTTCAGCCAGGAAATACATGTTACTCTTTGATTCATTTTCATTAGAATTAGCATAAGGTCCGCTTCATTACTGGTTGTAATTAACCCTTCCCCACATTTGACCGTTAGGTATTTCACTTTCTTTGATAATCTTAGTTTACAGTCAGTTTATAGACGTTTCTTTAATAATGGCTGCATCACAATTGATGAGTGCTTCAGATTTTTTTTTTGAGTGGAAGAAGACTGTAAACTAAATTATGTAATAATAATTAATTGAGTCTGATAAATATTCATTTGAAACTACTCAAATAAAGTAGTACATTTCATCCAAATTCTGATGTCCCTCAGTAAGACAAATAATCTAATTGGTTGGTCGATACTAATGAACTATTACCGATAACGTTTTTAGTATGCGATATACTTTAAAGATCGTGGATATTATTAAAATTTAAGTGACAAGTGAAACAAATCTTTCAAACAATGAAATAATTTGACAAACTGATACGAAAATCAAATAATAAATTAAAATGCCAATTATTTTAGATAAATGTCACTACATGAAGCTACTGTCAAACTTTTTAAATAATGTTTCAATCGGCTACAATTTTATTCTTCAAAATCTTCAGGGGACAAAGGGCAGATCCAGAAAAAATTTTAATGAAACCTTTTCCTTTTTCAAGGTATTCGATCTTTTTTTCAGTTTTTAGTTCAGTTTATTTTAATTATTAACATCTATATTACTTGTGTCGCTACTACATCACTAGCTAACTAGGGTTCAGTGATTTCGATCATGACCTAAAGGCTTATTGACGAACCTAATATAAACGTACATTCGTACACTTTACAAACATATTTATGTAAAATTAATATAGATTCTACAGCATCTATTTGCTCAGATTAACGTAAATATTACACAAATTATGTATAAATCTGGTTATATGAGGTTGTGCAGTACTATAAATTTGAGCCGTGTTACGCATAATACAAGATAAATGGTTACTTCTTTACAATCTCGATTTTCAGTTCTATTCAGAGTTCTGACACAGTGATGGTGTTTTCCACTAATTCCATTTCTTACTAAATAACTAATAAAACAACTAACCCAAGGGGGGCCCCAATGTCCCCCCGTGGATCCGCCCGTGAAGGGGACACGTACTGCTTAGCCTCCAGCTGGATTTACCGCTGCATATACACACATACACACCAACACACAAACCAATTTGACCAAAACTGGAGGACAACACGACAAAATGCCAGATTATTCTTAGGTATTAGTGAGAGAAAGTTAAAATCATAATCATATTTTCAAATCGCAAATAATAAACCACATTCCAAACGTATGCTTCAAATTATTTTTGTAGCTTATCTTCTGTTTTACTGACATTTAATCAGTAGTAGAGAGTTTTACCTATTATTATTGAAATGAAGTATACATTTCCCAGTTGTTATTGTGCTCATATTATATCGAAGCAGCTTTATTTTAGGATAATCACGTGTATCTTTCCTCCACTGGAATCTTTCTCTTTTATTACACCTTTTCTTCACACTAATTGGATTTTTGGTACGAATCCGTAAGGGGGTGGGGCAATGCACCCAAAATCCAACTTAATAGATCCGCCACTGTCCAATACGTTCACTAGACCATAAAGTTCAAAGTTCAAACGTGAGAGTGTTCAATACTAAAATTCTATTCTATCCCAGTTTATTTTAATATTTGAAATAAAATCTACTTCCAATGTGAAACAACAAGAATATATGTCGAAAGTCGATATAGTTGAAGACATTCGTAACTAGGATGTGAAGTAGATACAATTACTAGCTAATTAAACCAATATACTATAATTTCTAGCCCTGTAAAATTCCAACTAAAAAGTAGGTACTTCAGCGATATTATGTTTGTGTTTAATTTAAACTGTCTGAGCGTTCTCTGCAGTTTTTTTGTGGGTGTTAGAAACGAGAGGGTCTACTTTTCACAGATCATAAATTATATCTGCAGATGATTCAGAGTTGTAGAAGATTATGTTGGGATGACCGGAGGGTGTGGTTGGTTAACTCATTAACGGCTGAGGTCATAGGTCACATTCGTTGTCATCACTTACTAATTTCTCAGACAACACCTGGTTGAAGCTAATGCTCGATTTCCGCCTATTTGAAACATCGATGCTTCTACAATGAATGTACCATGTTAGATAATTGAATATTCCATACTTCGCTAGAACAATATTATGGCAATTGTTACATGTGATTTGATCTTCATATAATCTTCGAATAATTGTTTTTGCTTACATTATATTATTGGAGCTGTACATTTGGATGAAATAATTCGAAAGATGAGTCAGATAATCAATAAAGTCAGTACATGAATTCTTTTCATTTCCTGTTTGAGGTCTTGAAAAAAATGTATGCCATTTTTATACCTTCCGTAATGAAAAATTTCAGAGAAAAGTAGAATTTGTCGCCATTACAACATCAAATGTTGCTTCTCATCTTCAAACACTCTTAGCAGCTAATGAAACATTACGTAACTGAAGAATGATACCATTTCGAACAAGAACTGCATCTACCGGGTATCATGTAAGCGTGGAACGTCGTATCTTGGGAAAACCAAGAGAATGTTACTAGTGAGGATGGCAGAACATAAGAAATGGACACGCTTTAGGTGAAACGACCAAATCCAGAATTGCATATCACGTATAAACAGAGGAACACAGAATAAACTGAACCGATGCCGAGATTCTACACCAGGAAGATCAATGATAGAAGCTCTTATGCTACTTTCACAACAGGCAATAACTTCATCAGTGTTAGCTTACCCCACAGCGCAAGCAGGGGCCTCCGAATGGAAGCCTAGTACCTAATAATATGTTTTTATTTCCGTTATCTTATTTTCAAGTGTTTATTTGTTGTTGATTCCAAAAATAAAAACCTTATGATTTCCTGTATTGTTCATTCAAATGATCCATCCATTCTTAGTAGGGTTAATTTGAGCCTCCAGTTGCGCCTGGGGCCCCACAAAGTCAAGACCTGCCACTGAACATTCTTCCTTCATGGTTTCTCTATATTTATAACAATATAGAGAAATCATCATAATGTTCATTTTCCAAAATACTAACTGGTCGTTTATAATTATCCTTGGTGTTGATAAAAATTGAACTATCGGAAAGATAACATCAAAACATTTTCTAAATCATAGAACTGGTGATCTTGACTCTCTTGATGAAGATTATGACTGACCTTTTTTCCATTAAACCACTACTTTTCTAATGAAGTTTCACCATTTTATATAAAAGTTCAAATTCAAAGTTTTTTTTCGAAATTATAGTGGTAATAACTAATTATATTTGAAATGGAGCAGCAACATTTATGTTAACATTAAAAAGTTGTGATCAATTAGTTTCGTCACTCATTAAAGTTGGATTTGGTTGAATTTATTACTCAACCAGTTTCATAATGAACTTGAAGCAGTTTTAATTTTTCAAACGTCCTCAACTTTTAATACATCTTTCATTAACCGCGGACGGAATATGGATCATTTACAACACACCAGATATCAAAGAACAGTCGAAACAGTAGATTTGTCCCGGCGAATCGAAGCCGTAAAATACCAAAGTGGGTTTATCGGTCAACAAAGTCATAACGACAGTTTTTTGAGTTGCACACGGTATCGTACATATCGATTAACTTGAAAAGGGCAAAAGGATCACCGGAGTATATTATGCGGAGCTATTGAATCAATCGACGCCGATGAGAGTGAAAGCGGCCACATTTGGCAAAGAAAACAGTGTTCTTCCACCAGGAAAACGCACCGCACCGGCCCACAGGTCCGCAGTCGCAATGGTAAAGTTGCATGAATTGGGCTACGAATAGGTTCGTCATCCGCCATATTCTCCAAATTTGGCACCCTGCCATTTTTCCAACTTGAAGAAATGGCTCGGCGAAAAGAGATTTGGCTTCAACGACGAGTTCATCGCTGAAATAAACGCCTATTTCGAAGGATTGTCGAAATCGTATTATTTGGAAGAGATCGAAAAATTAGAAAAACGTTAGACGAAGTGTATTGGGCTACGAGAAGATTATGTTGAGAAATAAAATAAGTTTTCAGGGACTTTTCACCTTGCTCTCGTATGTCAAAAATATTTTGAGCTATATTTTGATATAATCATATAAATGATATAAAATTGATTAAGATTGGCATATTGAATTTTCATCAACATAATTTTACGGTTTTTGGGTTGTACAGTCCATGTGAAACATGTCCACTGCTATTTGTAAATTCTCTAAAACAATTTTTCAATACACACGGCTGACCATAAAGGCCGAAGCATCCTCGGATTGCTTGGATTACCTGGGCCATTGGGGATGAGATCCGACAGGATCAAGGTTCACAGCACTTCCGTGCCTTTCATGAATAAAACCGTGAATGGGCGGAAGAACGCTGGGGGCAGTCCTCATATGATACTAGGGGATTCCATATGGCTTACCGAAGGCACCAAGACGGAAAAAAGTACGGGTGCTGGAATAGTCGAGAAAACGGACAAAGGGGATAGAATTTCTTCGAACCTAGGGACTTTTGCGACAGAATTCCAAGCAAAAATAGTTGCAATTACAACATGTGCTCAAATTATGGGGGAGAGAGCCTATGAGAATAGACAAATCACAATCATAGTGAGCAACCTGACAGTGCTTAAGGCACTGGAGTCATACACAATCACCTCACAATGTGTACTTGATTGCGTCAAAGAACTAACGGCACTAGTAATGAACCCCAATAGAGTAACACTCGTGTGGGAGTCTGAAGAAACCAAACGAGAAGGGACAGAAACTGCCGTCGCACTCACTAAAATGGGGGCGGAAAAACCACTGATTGGACCAGAGCCAACCTGTGGCATTTCTCATGCCACAGCGAAATCTGTAATTCAAAAATGGCTCGAGATAGAGCACCGTGCCTACTGGAGAGAACTGCTACGTATGTCGCACTCCAAGCGGCTGATGATGAGAGATCTCCAGCAGCAACGAGTGAAAAATCTGCTGACGTTCAGCAGACAAGAAATACGGAATCTTGTTGCATTCCTGACCGGACACGCCCCATGCAACAAACACCTCTACACGATGGGACCGGTAGATTAGCCCACTTGCTGGGGTTGCGGCGTGGGAGATGAGACACCTATGCATGTGCTGTGTCAGTGCACGGCATACACGGTTGGTCGTCGGAAATACCTCGGAGACGATGAGACTACACCCGAGGATATCAGAAGTATCCCCTATATCAGGCTACTGAAATTCATAGAATACACCGGACTGATGAGGAGGTAGAAACTAATGAGGGCACAATATGACTACAATGACCGCAGTGCTGTGGGGCTCCCATTAGGATGGAGAACCAACCTCACGGAGGAGAGGTTTTAGTCGGTAGGAATCCGGCACACCCAGGGGCACGGGCACCCGAGGCGTCTATGCAAGATTTCCCCTCCACTACGCAAAAAAAAATACACACGAAGATAGGCCTATCCTCATCAGTATTTTTACTGGGGATATGAACGATTGCCTCCTGTTCTAAATCAAAAATTCCACAGTTACGTTTTTTTCTGCAGGGTACATATTTGTATGTATTTCATATTGCTATTTTTATTCCCTTATTAGTCGAAGGAATAAAGCAATAAAAGTCAAAAAAATAGGCTGAATCGATTCTGACGTTTACTTTTAATCGATTCAAGAAATCATTTAGAAAAAATGTTACCAGTTTCTTTTTGTATGACGTGCATTTCTGCATTTCTATAGAGGGAATTGCATCTCTTTGAATGCATTTCCAGAAGCTGAAATTTAATATGAAAAAAAAACAGATTTAAAAGAAATAGCCCAGAATTTCTTATTCTGGTGTTCTTGGGGTCGCTGATCACGATTCCGGTGCCGGGTTCGAGCTAAATCGCACCTGGGTTCAGGGCATCCAAGTACCCAATTCGTATCCAGGGGATTCATCAACATATCTTCTGCAATAGAGTAAAACTTGTTAGGGAGGTTCTCTTGAGGTTTCCGGTCATGACCTTGTCCCTCAATGTGGTCAGAATACTTTGACTACCTGGGTCTTCTCCAGGGATTATTTTCCAATACGCTCAAGAACACAACCAAAATCGTCTCTAGAGGTATTTTGGGGCCGCTGGTTACGATTCCGGTCCCGAATTTCAACAGCGTCACAACTGGGTCTCTGGGAATCCACTAACGTCGTCTCCAGGGAATTAGTGAAATTATCTTTTGCCATTGCAAAAGATAATAAATGAATATTGTGAGGGAGGTTCTTTTGAACTTGTTGGTTGTGATCATGCCCCTGAATAGTCACCTGCTGGTCAGGATACCCTGATTACCTGGGTTATCTCCTGGAAATGTTTCTCAATATGCTCAGAAACGCAACTTTCGGGTGTTTTGGGATCGCTAACCACGATTCTGGAGTCGGAATCAATCGACAATACATCTGGTGAACATATCTGTCATGTTGGCAACGAAGAATTCGGAAAATACCATTTTAACTCTAAGGACAAAAAATTTTAATAATCTATTTTCTTACGAGTCAATCGATAACAGAGATGTTGAGATGTTTGTAAGAAAAAACAACGAAATCATACCGTAAAACACAAACTCCAACTTTTTGAAATATTTTATTGTAAACTTAAGTAAAAATTAATAGAAAATGAAAGGAAGTTGGTTAGAGATCCCTAAAACCCCCGAGAGATGATTTTCGTTGTGTTTCTGAGCATATTGAGAAATATTCCCTGGAGAAGATCTAGATAATCAGGGTATTCTGACCGCCAGGTGACTATTGAGGGTCTTGGTCATGACCGGAAACCTCGAAGGAACCTCCCTAACAAGTTTCACTTTATTGCAGAAGATATGTTGATTTTCGTTGTGTTTCTGAGCATATTGAGAAATATTCCCTGGAGAAGATCTAGGTAATCAGGGTATTCTGACCACCAGGTGACTATTGAGGGTCTTGGTCATGACCCGAAACCTCGAAAGAACCTCCCTAACAAGTTTCACTTTATTGCAGAAGATATGTTGATGAATCCCCTGGAGACGACTTGAGTTCCAGGATGCTCTGGACTCCAGGTGCGATGTAACTCGAATCTGACACAGGAATCGTGATCAGCGACCACGAAGAACCCCGAGTAAGAAATTCTGGGGTATTTCGGTTATACGCAAAATACCCCGAGAGACGATTCTGATTGCTTTTCTGAGCATATTAAAAAATAGTTCCAGGAGGAGACCTAGGTAATCAGGGTATTCTGACCACCAGGTGACTATTGAGAGACATGGTCAAGACCGGAAACTTCAAGAGAGTTTCACTCAATTGCAGAACATATGTTGATGAATCCTCTGGAGACGACTTGGACACCAGGATGTCCTGAGCCCAGGTAGGACATAGTCGGAATCTGGCACCGGAATCGTGATCAGCAACCCCAAAACCCCCCGTGTAAGAAATTCTGAGCTATTTCTGTTAGAGCTGGGCTTTTGTTTTCACATTGAATTTCTACTCTTGAAAGTACATTCAAAGAGATGCATTTTCCTCTATAGAAATGCAAAAATGCACGTCATACAAAAACAATCTGTTAACATTTTTTTCTAAGTGACTGCCTGAATCTATTTAGAAAAAAACCTCTTTTATTTCGACATATGTTCGAGGCTTTTTTTCAAGGAGGAATTGTAGAAATATTCTTTCGTTTCCTAATAGAGGAAACCATTTTTCTCGATATTTGAAGTACATAGGAAATTCGTTGGTGAATTGCTTTCAAAGAAATTGTCATTGTTATTCTTCTTTTCTCGTTTAATAGATTCATAATCATTTGCTAGGATTGAGAATTCCAATGCTTACCTGGTTTATCTGATCTTGAACAAAATAAGAATATGATTCCTTATTCAACATTTAATTCAGGTTAAGTCAAATAATTCTCGTAATATATTCATTATCATTAGTGAAAATGTGTAAGTAGTTACACAAATATGGATATGATATCCTCAAGTAACTGTGAGGACAACGTTCTGTTATAAACCGAGAAATAATAACTATAGAAACTAAAAGAACACGAGTAAATATGAAGAAAAACTATCATTGCCAGACTGCCCTAGTCAAATTGTTAACTATTGACATGCGTTAGATCGTCAAGTAGTTGGATTTGTGACCTAAGATTTTCACGTTTATCCTAATTTGATGCAGTTAGTGAAGACAAGAAATAAGATATTTGTCTCTGTTAGTTGCAGTAGATAGTACGATACGGTACTAGTATAGCGAGATAGTATTCGCCTTTGATGCCATCGTGAATTGATGACGTGTGACTAATCATTCGCCGGCATAACTGTTATTTCAGTGAGAATTATTATCTTTTAGACACAATCTGTATATATTCATAAGAACTAAACCAATATTCGAGCCTAGCTTCAAACAGCCAGCTCATCCAAATGAACATAACACATTATGAAATAAATAAAATTGTTTTGAATACCAGGCTAATCATACAAGTGCAGTATGATAAGACTTTCGATGGAAATTAAATAAGACAATAATTATTAATCGTTCTCGTTCAGTTTGTTCCCTGACGTATTCCAGAATGTCGGGTCCAGTATCTAAGACCGAATTAGAAGCATTAGCAGATCTTGCTAATAAAATTAGAATACATAGTGTTACTTCCACATCTGCCTGTAATTCTGGGTATGTATAGTTCATTCCTTATTGATTCAAATAATAACAATTAAAATACAATATATCCCAAGGAAGAACGGTATTCAATAGTTTTTACTGATTCGACTTTTAGCTGCTAGAGTAAAGAATAATTTGAATTTAATCCGGTAGGCTCAAGTAAAACTAGTCAAACCAAGTTAAGAAACCAGATATAGATGAATATATTTATTTCACAAGTAACAATGATAAGGTCTCTCTTGTCTAGATCGATCAGTAACGCAACAAACTTATATCAGTAGAACGAGCAACTTTGCAACGTTACTGAACGATTACTGTTGAAGTTGACAAAAACGGTCAAAACCATGGTAAAAAGACATTCATTCGTAGATGGGGTGAGATATTTTGTTCTTCTTACCATGCTGTTTGCCGGTTATGTCTCTCTTCAATAGAAATCGTTCAGTAACGGTGCAAACTCGCTCGTTCTACCAATAAGATCAATGACAAAAGCGAACCGCTGTCTAGAACTATAATTTTGTACCTTTCGGCTACCATGTAGCCATCATGAATGCTACTTGGTAGCCGAAAGGTTCTCAATACTTTGGTATTTTTACTGGATAAGGATGATTATTTCTCATTTACAGTGTTATAGTTTTCCATAGTGTGAACTCTCTTATAGTTTATTAGAGAGACCTTATCAAAACGAATCAAGGCTATCGAATAACGATGTAGAACTAACGAATATGCTGATGGTAAATGAAAGAAAATGTAAATATGTTTTGGAAGATGAACTTCTCACCCACATTAATCTACATTATTTTTAATGTTATTAATTTCGTATAATTATGATTGTACCAATATCATGACAAGAATATGAACACTCGGCCCAATATCACATACTTCCTTGCATCGATATTGGGATACAACTTTCCAAAATAACCGGGATTAATTGCGTTAGTAAGGAGTGAAATGCAGGATGTTTTGACATATTTTTCTCTGTAAAAATCTGTATTATAACTCAGTTAAAGAAAGGCAAACTGATTTGAAATAAATTTTATCTTAATGTTAGGCATATGCGAAACTATTTGTGAAAAATAACATTATCCAATATTCTTTTTCTGAGTGATTCAAATTTTTCGGTGCCGTATCAGATAATCGATAAATCAATGAATCAAATCGGAAACTTACAAGTTCAGTTCACTTAAACTCCTTGATTGGGTCTATGGGACCACCCTCGGAGCAAGACCGAGACCAGCAGACCTGTGGCAACCTGAATGGTGAAAATACTGTTTGGAGTGATGTCTCTTGTGGCCTTAGGCAGGATGTATGCGCTGCCGAGGTGAATCAGGGCTGGGCATTCTACTAGGATGTGAGAGGCAGTTTCTTCCACTATTCTGCATCTCTACATAGGTCATCAATAGTGGCTAGTACTGCCCAGTAAGTGCAGATGTCTGTTTAGGAGACCTGTCATCAGCTTTATGTCTTTTTCACACATGGAGAGAAGGGCTCTCGAGCGTTTGGGCAATATGAAGCTTTTCCTGCCTCGTACCAAGAGCACCGCTGCACTCCAATAGCCACTGTTTGTAACAGTTTTAGCTTTCCGAGGGCGTAATAAAGCCCATATAAGAAATTTATGGGTGCTGAGTCGGGACTTCTGAGTGGCCAGTTAATATATGTATGTGCTTCGAGGTCACTTTTCCCGGGAATTATCGTCCAGCGACATCCATCGGAAGATTAGCGTAGTGTGCTGTGACAATGTCTTGTTGAAACCAAGTTTTCTCTTCGAATCCACCGTGCTCTCAAGTCCTGGTATCAAAAAATGATCCAAAATGTGTACGTATCGAGGAGACGTAACCGTAACTGCAAAGTACAAAAAGGTGAGCATTTTCGTAAAAGGTCCTATAATTAGAGATGGACTAATTACAGCCCCTTCAGTCACTCTGGGAGAGTTCAATGGCCTCTGATGTTTCTTTCAAGGGGTTTTACGAGACCAGCAGCGTCAATTCTGTTCATTGACATACTCATCCAAATGAAAGTAAGCTTCTTCGCTAAATAATAAACAGTTCAAAGTTTCCAAATTGCTAGATAATATATCCGCAAAAGCAGTTCGAACAGGATAATCTTGAACTTTCAAAGTCTGTACTAACTTAAATTTGGGAAGATGAAATTTCAAATTTTGGGCATTATGTTCTAAGCAGCCATTTTTGATAAATTTCATGCTGCTACATATTTCTTGATGGAACGTCTAGGATTGGGCGAACGAAAACACTCGATGTTTTCAGGATTAGTAGCAGCTCCTATAGGCTTTGTATTCATGGTGGTGCCTTGTGATTCAAATTTTTCAACCCAAAATCTAATTAATCTGGCCAGAGGTGTTCGATTAATATCTTGAAGATGATAATGGGCTTGGGGACAATACATACGTCAAACGGTTATGACAGATTGTTCCCGTAATACGCCTTAACACACATATCACGTTGTTGACCCTTAAAGCGCTCCATTGTAACTAATTTTCCAAGCCGTGAACTTCGCTCATAACATGTGATCGCGCTCTTACCCCTACTAATTTTCGAGATCTTCAACAAACAAAAACATTCCGGGACAACCTATATTATTTTGATTTAACTTGAGAACTCAATATCTACCAAAGTAAAGAAAAGTATCCATCTTTTGTAGTGTCAGAAATAAAGTCAGACAATATCAGCACAAAAGTCGTACATTGTGCAGCTAACGGAAAATAGGATATTTCATACGAGTGTGACAAGATAATAAACCACGAGCCGTAGGAGAAATAACCAGTTTCCGCATGATCTTCTTTATATACATCTTATAACTAGGTATCTATATAAATTAAATTGAACTTAGGTAGCTCAATGGAATAAACTGATACATTGACAGGGAATTATTTGTAGATTTAACATTGTCACAGCTGCCTATAATTGAGTCAAACTTAGAGTAAATGTACCTAATACGTAATCGCACTAGCCGCAGAGTAGTTTTCTGCGTTAGTTCGTAGTGCAAAAAGATACGTTTTCCAAATAGGTCGTCGGAAAATACAAATTTCCTTTGTAACGATAGGGATACAAAAATAAATGAATACATTCATTTCTAGTTGGTTTTTGCCAGATAACAATAATAACATCTCTCTACTCTTGATCAATTAGTAACATCACAAACTAATTATTCTGGACAGCTGTTTCGCTTTTCTCAGAGAGCTCATCAGCAAAACGAGAAAGTTTGTAACGTTGCTGACCGAACATGCTGTTGAAGGTGCACAACCGGCATACAGCGTGGTGAAAAGATCAAATTAGTTAACGCCATCTATGAATAGAACTGAAGAATTGCGAAACAGTTAACTATTCGTTTGTAATATTACTGATCGATCTAGGCTAGAGAGACCTTATCGTTATAAATTTCCTAATTAAGCCAATGATATTTGTCTGATCTAGACAAATTTAGGAAAAATAGACATATATACAACTAAATGAATGTAAAACGTTTTGATTCATGAGACTAGTTCAGTATATAATTTTTTAGACATTTTCTAAAATAATTTAGTTCATTGAAAATATTTACAGTGGCTTAAGAATGAAGGACTCCACTCACATTACGATAGATCCTTCGACATGTCGTCCTCCAAGTTTTTATGTTCAAAACCTGGTTTTTACAACATGAATTTCAGACACTGTCAAACACAGTTCAGCTTAACATTAATTCCAGGCTTGTGTTCAGTATACCCAGTTTTGTAAGGAGATTGCAAAATAGCGTTTAGTTACCTTTCCTACATTATAAATGTGGAAATGAAACCAGCGCTATAGAGGGAAAGTAGAAAATTGGATTTTCGTACAGCAACAAGCAAAAATTCTATGATGAAGAAATACTTCTGAAGATTACTTGCGAAATGATCATTCGATTTCGTTTTGGAATTAGTGAGCAAGAAAAAACCGAGGAAACAGAATCTGGTTGTAGATTTACTGTAAGCCACGACGTTTCGGCTCTAAGACGTATCATATATGACAGTCTGCTGCTTATAAGAGGACAACGTGAAAAATCCCTGAAAAATAAAACAATCCAAAATCCCATGTGACATTTGTGATGTGCCATCTTTAACTAGGAAGCATTAAAATTTTCAGACTGATATGTCATTCAGTTCTGTTCTGACACCCATCGAAATCAAGCAATCTTGAAGATTCTTGTGAACATGGAAAATTGTGAATCAAGCGTCTTGATTCTACATCATTTCTTGAGTGAAAATAAAAATTATGCGAACCAAAGCATCGCTTGTTAAATATTATGGAGACTCTTCACCATCGATTGGAACGATTCACAATTAACTTACTGATTTTCGTTGCGGTAATATGACCACGAAGGAAGCCAAATGTTGTGGTCATTCAATTGAGGTTACAACACCAAAAATCGTCGATAAAATCCATCGTATGATATTAGACGATCAGCGAGTTAAAGTGCACGAGATCGCTTTTTGAATATGAGAAAGCCATCTGTCAGATTGGGGCTCCATTTGCTCTATGTTGACAACAAGCGCGACCATGTGAAAACTTCAAAGAAGTGTTTGGCGCTGTTCAAGCACGATCAGAAGAACTTTTTGCACCGTTGCGCTATGAATTGGTTCGTCATCCACCATATTCTGCAGATTTTGCCCCCCTGCGATTTTTATCTATTTCTAAACTTGAATAAATTGCTCGACGGAAAGAGATTTAGCTCCAACGATGAAACAAACGCCTATTTTGAACGATTGACGAAATCATATTATTTGGAAGGGATCGAAAAATTAGAAAAACGTCGGACGAAGTGTTATCGAACTTCAAGGAGATTATGTTGAGGAATAAAATAAGTTTTGAATGAATAAATAATAATAAATAAATAAGACATTGCCTTGCCCTCGTATGTTCTTTTCTGAAGCAGGTACATCATTTAGAATTCAATTCTGAACATATCGATGCTCGGTAGTAAAATGGAAATGTACTGTTCTAAGTTTGACACAACGAAACCAAGCTTCTCAATGTCACTTATAAGACATCAAACTGACAAATAAATTTCGAATCATCAGCTTATCGAGTCGACCTCAAAGTCAAACTGTTAATTATCACTTACAAGCTTATCAATACAGGATATTTTTATCATATTGAATTACATAATAATTTAGTTTCGTTGTGGTAATATGACGATGATTATTGGAGACAATGTATAGATGACAAACTTGAAATAGCTATCACTATAATCCATTAGTTCTTGGTGAAGCATCTTTTCCAGTAAAGTTCGAACATCGGGATTACCTTTGTTGACAAACAGTTCTCGAAATTTTTGAGTTGTCTAGTGAATAATAGTTATAGCACAATAAAACGAATGAACTTCTTGTCGGTACCTCCTCCCAAAAATGATGAGCCAAAGCCACAACAAATATAACTGCTAATGCAGATATTGGACCATTCTACTTCCCTCACTACACGTATTATAAAAGAAGTATTGTAATCGATCTAAAAAAAAAATTCATTCTTTCTTTAACTATCTACCTATATTTTAATTATTTGAAGTGATATGTTCAATTGAGTGAGATTGTTATCATTTGTTCAACGACATTTTTTCTTATTAGAAATGGCACGATACAATAAAACCAGTTGATCGACGAAAAGAACATTTAACCATGTATCATATTCCTATAGCTAAAATGCATAGTTTTTAACCCCAACCCCTTTCCCCACCCCTTGAGGCTGACGAATTTCGATTTTTATAAAATTCTGCCTACTTAACCTTCAAAACAAGAGGAAAGTCACTCTAGATGACATTTCACGAAAACTACATCACCAACCCCTTTCATCACCCTTCAAATCAGACAATTACCAATTTGAGTTGAGTTACTGTTCACATGAGATTAAGATACCTTAAAACCCTCTTTCCACCCTTCAAAACAGACAAGTACTTGATGAAATTTTGTATACTTGACCTAAAAAACATGAGGACAATCACTGTTTACATAAGATTTCGAGTAAAAACCCCACTTCAATTTGTCACCCTTTAGATTATGTATCTTGATGAATGAATTTTGTACTCTTAACCTTCATTTTCTACATCAAATTTCGAAAAAAATACTTCAACCCCACTTCTCATTCCTTAAAGCAGACCGGTACTTAAAGTACCGATCGTAATGAAATTTCGCAAACTCGATCTCCAAATCAAGAGAAATCTTACATGTATACATAAGGCTTAGAAGAAATCACACCTTCCCTCTTTCACACCCCTTGAAGCACATGAGTAGCGATCTTAATAATATTTTGCGCACTTGACCTGCAAAGAGGGAAATTACAGTTTGCATGAGATGTCAAAAAAAATACTATATCTATCTTTCACCTTGCGTGAAGCAGATATCACGGCCTTAAACCAGGCATGAATCGAGCTTGATGAAATTTTGCACTCGACCTTCAAAACAAGAGGAAAATGTCTACATGAAATTTCGAGAAAATCTCCTTAAAGGAACAAGTGGCAATTTTTATGAAATGTTGTGAACTCAACCTTCAACACGATAGAAAAGCCACATTAGCCACAAAAACTCCCCGTCTCAATTTATCATCCCTCTAAGCAGAAAAGAACTGATCTCGGTGAAATTTTGTCTAGCCATCACAGATTTTTCCAAATAGGAATCAGTAGTTCGTGGCTAAGGATACTACTTTGCATTTACAGGTGACATGAATATGGCTATTAAATTCAGCAAAAGAGAACGCTTGCTAAAATTGAATACTGGCTTGTCAGCATAGTCTAGTAGAGATTCAGTGAAAGACTGTTTAAACTCCGGTGCTTTCATTCTTTGGCCCGTAAAGATTCTTTCAATTGAATTATTTATCATTAATATATTCTCCTGTAACGTTGTTAAGTCGGTGATCATAATTTTCTTTAATTTTCAGACATCCAACAACATGCTCGTCAATCGCCGAAATCATTTCAGTATTATTCTTCAAAATCATGCGCTACAGAGTAGAAGATCCCAAAGATCCAGCAAGTGATAGGTTCGTTCTCTCCAAAGGTCATGCAGCTCCCGCACTTTACGCAGCTTGGGTTGAAGCAGGTCTCGTTCCTGTTGAAGACTTAAAAACGCTCAGACAACTCGGATCGGATCTGGAAGGACACCCCACTCCTAGATTGAGTTTTGTTGATGTAGGAACTGGATCTCTAGGACAAGGTCTAGCAATTGCTGGAGGAATGGCATATGTAGGAAAGAATTATGACAAGGCAAACTATAGGTGAACAAATTCTATTTTCTCTGAATGAAGATATATATAACAAATGTTTCTAATTGTAGAGTGTATTGTTTAATTGGAGATGGTGAGAGTGCTGAAGGATCCATCTGGGAATCAATCCAGTTTGCAAGTTACTATAAACTAGATAACTTGTGTCTTATCATCGATGCCAATCGCTTGGGACAATCGGAACCAACAATGGTAGGACATGATCTCAATGTTTATCAGCAACGTTTGGAAGCATTTGGATTCCATGCAGAAATTGTAGATGGACATGACGTTGCTCAACTAGTCACAGCTTTCAATATCGCTCACCAAGTTAAAGGCAAACCCACTGCTATTATCGCAAGAACTTTGAAAGGAAAGAACTTCCCCGAAATAGAAGATCGACCAAACTGGCACGGAAAACCACTGGGCGCCCATACGGAAAGTGTTCTACGTCACCTGAATAGTTTGATCAGACACCCTGGGAAGCATAATTTGAAAATTCCAGCACCTTTCCCCATTTTTGTACCTAAAGTTAGTATTGAAAATGTTAAACTATCTTCACCACCGAATTACAAACTTGGTCAATTGTTAGCTACAAGATCTGCTTATGGAACGGCTTTGGTCAAACTTGCTCAGAATAATCCAAGAGTCATCGCTTTAGATGGTGATATGAAGAATTCCACATTCGCAGAACAGCTGAAAAATTTCGACTCAGAAAGATATATCGAATGCTTCATTGCTGAGCAAAGTCTAGTTGGAACAGCAATAGGGGCAGCCTGTAGAGATAGAACTATTCCGTTTGTATCTACATTCGCAGCATTCCTCACCAGAGCATATGATCAGGTATGAATTTTATATGAGCTTTGTTACTTTTCATGTACTTTTTAGAAGTTGGCAACTATCCCCTTATAGCCATCATGAAATGTATGTGCCTCAAAAATATATTCTGATATTTTCAGCAAATCCATTGCAGTAAGATTGCATTGCTAAAACAGTGTGAATAATCATTATTTCAGCTAGTATTGATTTAATTTTATTAAATTTTTCAATGTTCATTGTTATAACGATAAACAGTTTGATTCAGAAGTAATCTTTTGACTATTCCATCTTAGTATCAATCTATTGCCAAACAGATTTCTTACAGATCGAAATTCCAAAACTTTTCGATGATAAATGTTGCCAGCAAAACTTTTTTCTGATTTACTTGTCTTACATCGATCTTCCCACTAAAATAAACATTTTTCTTCATTTGATACAGGGTGATTCGTTGCGAGTTTCAATGAAACGTTTTAGAGAAACAAGACGTAATTAAAATCTGAAAATTTATGATATCACATTTTTGGATATACTTGGGTTCCGTATAGATTTCGCGTCAGAATAGCACGACTTGATGCCGACGTTTCGCCAAACATTACAAGTTGCATCTTCGGGGCAGGCTTGAGCCTTGAACTGAAACTGTTTAAGTTCAAGCCTCAAGCATGTCCTGTAATGGTTGCCGGAACGTCGGCATTCAATCGTGCTATTGTGATGCGGAATTCATCCGGAAGCCAAAATTTTCAAGATTAGATATCCGCAGAAGTCTACTATCTAAGATATTTTTGGAAATACTCAATTGATCTAAAATGATTAGATTATCTTCCGATTATAGCGAGATTGAACTATAACTTCCTTATTTTGAATAGAAAACTGTATATTATGACATGTTTCAATGAAGCTGCCCTTGGGGATACTATCAATATAGGTTTCTGTTTTTCACGACAGCTGGCCACTTTTATCACGAAAGTGAGTTTAAGTCAGTGCTCTGCATCTCTTTGAATAATGGGCATTAACATTTCTTTTTAGTTACTCAATTAATTTTACATTATATATTTTAATTTGACTTACACATTTCTTGTATAAAGTGATTTTTTAGGTACAGGTTGATTCAAAAGTCAAAACGTATAAAGGGAAGATTACCTACTCAACTTTTTCAAATGGAGCATCTTGTCTGATATAACGAAGCTAGAATAGTTATTGATGTATTTTCAGTCTAGGAAGATCTGGAGTTTGTATTACATGATTTGAGGATTGAAATCGTGCATGGAATGAGTATTTTTTCGATGGCATATGAGTGTTAATTTCAAAATGTGTCATTAAAGCGCGAATTCCAAAAACGAAATTCAAACAACATTGTTTGTACAACTGTAACTTAGAAATAATTGGTTAAACTTATTTGTTATAAATTAATACTGTCTATATAATTTCACAGCGCTAAAGTTAACTTGCTACACCGTTACTATAGAAACGGTTTGTTACTTTTTTTCCTAGTGAAAAAAAGAATAGGTTAATGTATCGATAGAAGTGTAAATATTTCAACTTGACAGTTGTACAAAGAGATATTTTTTCGCATTCGACTAATAATATGCTATTTTACTAAATTCGAAATAATTTATTAATGTGACACTTTACCACTTAGAAATGTCACTTTACTATAAAGTAGTGTCAGTGTTGATAAAATACAGTTTGACTTATTTAAATGTTGGAAACATCGTCCGTTTTCAACATGGAATATGTAGACTATAAACTGGATACCTTGAGAGCTTTTGCCTAAGATAATGAAAGACATTGTATGAAAAACACTAAAATTTCGTTACGATCTCAAAAAAATACGCTAACATTACACTTTCATCAATTCTTAGTGTCTAGAGATGTCTAGATACGTCTATCTGGGAAGTAATATCTCTTCTTTAATGTACCTACGCGAAAGGATGTCCTAGATTATTATCTACCTTGTATTATTACTTCCATGATATAATATTAAATTACTTGAATTTTTTTCAATTTTAGATACGTATGTCTGCAATCTCACAATCGAATGTGAACTTTGTCGGATCTCACTGTGGAGTGAGCATAGGCGAAGATGGTGCAAGTCAAATGGCTCTAGAGGATATATCCATGTTCCGGTCTATTCCTGGAAGTACAGTTTTCTATCCAGCTGACGTTGTCGCTACGGAACGTGCAGTTGAACTAGCAGCAAATACAAAGGGAATTACTTTTATTCGTACCAGCCGACCAGCCACAGCAGTCATTTACCCGAATGATCATGTTTTCGAGGTACCGATTTTTCTATTAATTGTATGAGATTACAGATCCAAACTGATGTAGTATCAGGATATGTGAGAATTATTCAATTTACTTTAGAAAGTTAGCATTTATACAGTTGTGTGAACCAACATCAAAAACATATCACTTCATACGTCAGTAAAGTCAGCGGAAGCATTTCAGCAGAACTTTTCCGCTCCAACATTTTTTGTTATGAAAAGGGTCATTTCGACAGAACGCAATGAAAAATATATCGATTTTCCGTTGCGATATTAAAATGAAGTGTGATCACTCTATCACCGACATTGCTAACTGTTGTTAACAAAACCTGCGGGTTAAATGTATTGTAGGAACAGAAAATATATATGAAATGATTCAGAAATAGCTAATGAAAGACGCTAAATAATACTCTATGTTACATTGAAATTTTATTCAAATGATCTACATAATGTATTCCACAATTCTATGTTATATACTAACACCTACTGACACATACATCATTAAATTTTGCCACAGTGTAAACATATAAAATTGACACATCAATGACGTTACTTGAACCTTAAAATGAGAATTTCGGAGACTTCTGCACTTTAATATGTGCGTGTGATATATTTAGAACTAGAAAAATAATGTTTCATTATGGTTCAATAGAATACTTTAATTCCATTTGAAAAACTGAAGATGAATGTCAAAAATACCACTTGAAACGAGGCTACACCTCCAGTTTCTATTTTCACCGTTTTAAAGCGATTGGCAACACTACGATTCCATACGGCCAATAGGAACAGTGTAATCAACTCCACAGCTTTTATGCACATACAGACATCATGTCAAAAATAGTATTGATTGGTTTAGAACGACTCAAAACGGACATATCCGATAAAATCGGGAAAACGTTTTTAGGTGTAGGTTATTCAAGAATTTTTATCATTGGAACTATAGGTTTATGGTAACTGAAATAAGAAAGATAAGTTTGAGACTTGATATCCTCTATATATCTGGAAAATACCGCGTCAATGGTGGTCCCATATTTTGTTGTGGATTCTTGTGGATCATTACTCATTTTCAAATTCAATTTTTCCGAAAGAAAAGTTGTCAACCGCTCTGATTTTTTATCAGCGAAGTTGATGTTGAAATCGCCAGCCAAGATAAGTGGAAATTTATTACCATTTGTACCAAGTATTTTCGACCCTTCTTCAGTGTACTCCAGTAAAGTGCGATGAATAAAATGATCTACCTCGTCCAATTTTGGATTCAGATAAATGTAAATTGCTACCATGATTATGTGTAGGCCATTTCTAAGTTTGCATAAGCACGCACAAATATATCCAACAAATGAGCACATTAACATCGCTAACGTGTGCAATATTTATTTCAATATTCGGAGTCATAATATTAGTAACATTATTATTATTTTGGTAAATAGCTACCCCACCTTTTGGAACAGTATCTACAACAGTATATATACCTACATGTATACTTACGGGGCCCACATGCGGTGAGTGTGGCATTGTAAAGATATAATAGATACCTATACACCTATATACATTCTCACAAACAGCTGCATACGTATTCGTCCGATTTCGGAGCAGCTCGTCTCGATCCGTGCGAGCTTCGTACAGACGTACCATATACATAGACGTTAAGCGAACGCTCGGCCGAGCCACATGGTAGGCGGAGTGGGGGGTGTTAGGTTATTTCCGTTACGGAATTTCTTGATTCGGTCGCCGCGCTCAAAGCCCGCGATAGAAGCTATGCAATAGCTTAAAAAGGGAAGTTATGAATTATGAGTTTTCGCGTGTAACTGCTCTTTAGAGCAAAATAAAATTGGAAAAAGCAAAATAAACAATATATATTGTTTTTATGGTTTATTGATATGAATAAATGAATATATACAGTTGTTTAAAAGTGAAAAACTTTTTTTGTTCAATTCCTTTGAAATTTATACACAAACTTCATAAACATATTCTTCAGAACAGTTCATAAAGTTTTTTCTACCCAACAATTCCTTACTTAAAATATTTGTTTTCGAATTATAAATACAATAGCGTTAATAAATGTAATACTTATTCAACGATTATTATTGGGCAACAAAGAACAAGCCGATAATATTGGTGTAAAGTTCTCATTTCATTCCATTACTTAACTAACCTATTCAACACTTGAAATAGAAAGCCGATAATTAAAATGAACCCTTGCTTGGAATATTGTACTTTTAACATATTTCTATAGTAGTTTGTACTACTAATATTACGATGAAACTAGCAGAAACTTTTAATAGAAAAAAGTTTTTTTGGGCATTTAATTAGCCTATAAAATGCCGTTATACAGGGTGTCCTCGAACTGCGTGGCTAAAATAAAACCGAAGATTCTTTGATTTGAAAAAAAGTTGATGAGCCTTTTTACTTTTGCCTCAAGTGTCTTGTTTACCCGGTAGAGGACTTCAAAATTGCAAAAATAATTTTGTTTTTTCGGTATAACTTGAGAACGTGATGAAGAACTTTTACAATATTCAGCAGGTGAGTTACTGTCAATAATGGCCATTTTTGAGAGTGGAGCACAGAGCCTTAGAGACTATAGAAATGGCTCAAACTTGAGGATGTAACCGGAAAAGTGTCCAGAACTTTTTTGTGGTCAATGTAATTCACTCGATATTTTTTATGTAGATAGCTTATCTAATTTGAAAACTTTTCTTACTCGTAGAAAATTTTGATAAAATCAAGGGATTAGCTTGAAAAAATTAATTTTCGAGTCTCTGCAATTTTGACTTACTAATTTTACTTGATTAAAATACCTTAGTTGCCTTTGCTTTTCTAATGTCATTTTGGCATTTGAAGAATTCATTCTCAAAACTGTCAGTTTTTACTTTGCTTTCCGTAAAAATTTGATAAAATTATGGCTCAAAATTTCACTAACACTGAAATGGTTGATATGTTATTGATTTATGGACTTTGTCGTTGCAATGGCCGGAGAAGGGAAAGATATCCGCATCGCAGAATTCCAAATCGGCAAACCTTCGCGAAACTGGCAAATTTGAAGCAAATCGCAGAGAAACTGGACGCAGACGGACAAGAAGGACGTTAGAGCTCGAAGAAGCGATACTGGAAGCGGTTGAAACTGAACCTGGGATAAGCACACTACGTTTGGGACTTCGTATTGGAGCCTCAAAATCATTAGTTCATAATGCACTGAAAGAAGAACTGTTGTATCCCTATCATATTAACACAGTTCAAGACTTATTTCCCATGGATCCAGGTCATCGGCTAGATTTCTGTCGGCTTATTGTCCAAAGACAAAACGCAAACCCCAATTTTTGTAGAAGAATTCTGTTCACGGACGAAGATACTTTCACGAGATGTGGTCTTTTTAACCTCCATAATGAACATTTCTATGCTGATGAAAATCCTCATGAAACGGAAGTTACATATTTTCAGAATCAAACTAAAATCAATGTTTGGGTTGGAATTGTGGATAACTTTATTATTGGCCCTACCGTTATACCCGATCGATTGAACGGGGAGAACTACTTGAGCTTTTTGGAACAAAGGCCACTTGAACTGTTGAAAGACTTGCCCTTACACATTCGTCGTGGCCTGGTTTATCCATGATGGTGCACCTCCTCATTTCACATTAGCTGTGAGGCGACATTTGAATGCGGAATATCCAGATCGCTGGATAGGTAGAGGACACGATGCACCAGTGAACTGGCCGGCCCGCTCCCCTGATTTGACGCCCTGCGACTTCTTTCTGTGGGGCGCTTTGAAGTCGAAAGCTTATGCAGCTCCAGTAAACACACGAGAGGAATTGTTGCAACGAATTAATCATGAAGCGGATTTATTGAAGAATGATCCTGAAGTACTAGCCAGAGTTCAATCCAATATCTTGAAACGAATTAATTTGTGTATTCAGGAAAATGGGCAACATTTCGAACAATTGATGCCTTAGCGATTTCCCAAAAAGTTTTGTTGTTTCTTTTAATTTAATTTTTCCTAAATAATCACATCGTTTCCCCATTTCTATTGTTTTTATTATTCGTGTTTTACCGAGATATTAACCATTTCAGTGTTAGTGAAATTTTGAGCCATACTTTTATAAAATTTTTACGGAAAGCAAAGTAGTTTTGAGAATAAATTCTCCAAATGCCAAAATGACATTAGAAAAGCAAAGGCAACTAAGGTATTTTAATCAAGTAAAATTAGCAAGCCAAAATTGCAGAGACTCGAATATTATTTTTTTCAAGCTAATCCGTTGATTCTATCGAAATTTTCTAAGAGTAAGAAAAGTTTTCAAATTAGATAAGCTATCTACGTAGAAAATATAGAGTGAATTACATCGACCACAAAAAAGTTCTGGACACTTTTCCCGTTACATCCTCAACTTTGAGCCATTTCTATGGTCTCTAAGGCTCTATGCTCCGCTCTCAAAAACGGCTATTGACAGTAACTCACCTGCCCAATATTGTAAAAGTCCTCCATAACGTTCTCAAGTTATACCGATAAAAATTATTTTTGCAACTTTGAAGCCCTCTACCGGCTAAACAAGACACTTGAGGCAAAAGTAAAAGGGCTCACCAAATCTTTTTCGAATCAAAGAATCTTCGGTTTTATTTTAGCCACGCAGTTCGAGGACATCCTGTATATGAGATATTTTTCATTGACACTGCTGCAATGTCTGTTCTCTGCGTGGTTCTGCTAGAATTACGGTGGAGCTAGCAGACACTTTTAGAGCAGAAAAAAAATTTGGGCATTTAATTAGCCTATAAAAAGCAGTTAAATATGATATATTTTTCATTGGGTTCTGCTGAAATGTCACTGCTCTCTGCGTGGTTCTGCTAGAATTACGGTACAGCTAGCAAAAGCTTATATAACAGAAAAATATTGGAGCGGAAGAAAATGTGTTGCCCATTTTATTAGTTTACAAAAAGACGTTAGTTATGATATATTTTTCATTAAATTCTGTTGAAATGTATCTCCTCTCTGCGTGGTTTTGCTAGCATTACGTTAAAGGTAGCAGAAAGTTTAATAACGAAAATGCATCTGGGCATTTGAAAGCCTTAATATATATATATATCTGCCGAAATGTCCCTGCTAAATTTGCTGATGTCAACTTCATACTAGAGATCCAGATGTCTCCATCTAATGGATAACTTAGAATTAAACTGTGAATTTACAAATCCCAAATTTCTAAAATGCGTACATTGAATTGAAGCCCATTAGGCGAAGAAACTTCAGAGTTGTTCAAAACTGCCCAAAAGTCCCTCAGTCGAATCTATAAAAATCCAGGATGCTAGTAGGTACAGTCTGAGCTGTAGAAGCGATGGTCAACCATAGTAGTAGTCCACATATAGATAGAAATCAAAATATTTATACTTGATAGTTAATCAATGATGAGCATCATACATTAATGTTATTTTATCCTACAAGAGGTTTATATTCACAAATATAAAAATTTAATGATGATCAAAGTATCTTAATTAGTAAAGCTCTAGGCTAGGCATCAGGGTTTGTTACTTCGAATTCTACCTATGATTCAATTATAAGTTCAATCACCTTAATAGACCTATGTTAATTGTTCTAAGTCATCTGTTGAATGTTAGAATAGATCTTAAAATCATCTCTGAATGAAAGGAGGCTGATAATTTTAAGTCATCTGGTGATGTTTTGCATTGGTGATATGTTTTTGTGTACTCAGACTTCATTTTACATACTTATTCTTCGCGATATCTTGGCGACTTTCCCCAATAACGAACAAATCAATGAATAATAAACACCTACTTTTCAGATCGGTAAGGCTAATGTGATCATAAAATCCGAGAAGGACGAAGTTCTCATCATTGGAGGCGGTGTAACTTTGTTCGAGGCCATAGAAGCATCTGGTACCTTGTCAAAAATGGGACGGGGAGTCAGAATTCTTGATCTGTTTACTATCAAACCTTTAGATAAAGACAGTCTGATCAAGAATGCTAGAGAGTGTGGTGGAAGGATATTGGTTGTTGAAGACCATTATCAAGAAGGAGGAATCGGCGAGGCTGTTACAGCTGCTCTGTCATTAGAACGTGATATCATCGTTAAAATAGTAGCAGTTCCACGAGTACCCAGATCAGGAACCACAGCCGAAGTTTTAGATCATTACGGGCTGAATGCAAGACATATTGTTAAATATGTTGATGAAATATTGAAATTGTGAAAAAGAACTGTTTCTAACAATACCAATAATTAAAAATAAATAATTTCCCAATCTATTGATTTTTTGTACAGGGTGAGCGAATTTCGATGTTTGTATAGGGTAACTCGGTAACTATAGGAGATACAAAAAATAGTAAAATTCTACATCTCCTTTTTTGAGGCTGATTCACTGACGGAAACAAAAATGTTTTTTTCATTCTGAGATATAAGCAAAATTTCGAATATCTTGGTTGCTTGTAAAGCTAGAAGAAAATAACTTTTGCGGATTTTTCCCTCTTCTTAACTATGTATCATATGTGGGGTCACTTTTGACGTGTAAGTCTTCAATTGCGAAACTAATTATTTTCAAAATTGGTATATATCAATTCTGGAAACGGTCCAGATATTAAGAAGTGGTGCAACATCTTCTTGGAAGAACTTTTTTCTTGCCTCAATTAAGGATAGATTGTCTGGTTTAAGATTTGGTAGTACCGTTGGCCATTAGGATTTTCTTGATATATGTGATATGTTAAAACACGATTTCCCTGTAGAGTGCACCAAACACTAAAACCTAAGCGTCCCTGAGATCGAACGTCGACTGTAAGGTGATGGTTCATATCAGACCAGTAGCGCTCGTTATACCTGTTGAAAATTCCAGCACTGCTAATGTAGGATTCATCTGTCCGAACTACATTTTTAGAGAATAATGGATCTTGTAGACACTTTTGATGATACCATATGCAAGACTCTACCCTTCGTTCTAGATCAGTTGGTTGCAGGTGTTGTATGTCTTCAAAATGTCACTGACTTCCCTGACTTTACTTGAATTTTAAAATGAGAGTTTCGGAGCCTTCTGCAGGTTAAATATGTGCGTGTGGTATATATTTATAACAAGAAGAACATTGTTGTCACGATGGTTCAATAAAACTCCATAGTTCCATTTTCAAAACTGGAGATGCATGTCGAAAGTATCACTTCAATAGAATACTATGATTCCATATGAAAAACTGAAAATGATTGTCAAAAATACTACTTGAAACGGGGCTATGCGCCCAGTTTCGATTTTTACCGTTTTATAGCGATTGGCAAGTTTCACTCTGACGTCTTGAAATTGAAGAATTTGCAACCGTCAATCCAATCACAGATGTACTAGTTTCTTCAGCATCTTCAATGTTGAAATTTTTTAGTATTGGCTTTTTGAAGGATCCACAATTAATAAGATTTTCTTTTGAACTCTTGAAAATACCTAGGTTGTCTCTTTCTAGATAGCGATAGGAAAATATTCAAGATGCAATATCACAATTGTTATTACTTTGAATAACGTTTTCTAACATATCATATTTCTCGTAATTTTCGTAAGACATCTCCACTTTTACGATTGAATGAGTTAATTGTTATCATGACGGAAACAAAATCGTTAATGTGCAATTTACTGAAAAATGGATAAACACTGTCATAGCGGACACCCGCCTACTTGGAATAAATATAAAAAAATTAAAAAAGTAATTTATTAAAATATTATTTTCGTTACTGAAGACTTACACATCTTAAGCGACCCTACATATAACATAGTTTTAGAGAGAAAAAATCCTTTTCAACTAAACCATACCCAACTATGATTCCCATTTGAAAAAATACAACTTCAGGTCCTAATTCGAAATTGCAAATTTTCCAAATTTTATCGATTCCACTAGGTGATTTAGAATAAAGTGCCTCAAAATTGAAAAAATATTTTCTCCTATATTCACAAACAACCACGATATTCAAATGTGCCCCGTACAGCTTTGTCAATTCTTGTTCTAACAAAAAACCGTACATTGTAACACAACTGTGAATCATGAATGAAAAAAACTTTTACACCTTTAAAAATACCAACTAATAATAAAATGTACCGGTCAAAAAATGCAGTATTCTGATACCGTTGGAAAACTTCAGCCTTCATGGATAGATTCAATAAAATCACAAAATCGTAAAATAAAAAAATCAGCAGGTTAATCCTAATTTTGTGTGAATTGCAAAATTTAGGTATATACAAGCGTAGGATCAAAAATTTCCTACCTGACATAGATCCACCTGACATAGATCCAAGTACCGCAGTGGGTCAAAATGTTGATGAAAACACAAGTTGTGAAGTCTATTACCCTTGGAACAAAATAAAAATTGTAAGTCAAATTATTTTCTCACTAATTTCACTCTCTTACACAATGTCAGAAGTTTGAAAAAAATGAGTATTGAGCTGTTATCGAATTTCTTCCTCGAAAAGGTATTTCTTCTTAAACCATCAAAGATAGGCTGGATATGGTGGATGAGAAAAATTCACCGTTTTATTCGTGGATAAAAGATTAGTCAAAATAGTTTCGAATGGGTTAGAAATCCTTGGAAGATGGCGCTAGAACAAGAGTGGTGACAGATGACAAGATTGCCTTTGTTGAGGATTCCCTATTAGCTGAGCTTTCGCCAAAACATCCACGAACATTTGGGCTTGAATAAAGTAAGTGCAAGGTGAGTTCACAAACAACTCTCAGTAATCCTGTTCAGTGATGTGTGGAGAAAACCTTGCGGACATGTTGAAAACAATTGTCGCATGAGATGGAACAATGGTTCTGTACTAAGATTATATGTCTAAAAGGGACGCGATGGAATGAAGGCAGAAAAGATAAGCATGTTAGGGTCTTTCAGTCGACAAAAAGGGTTTCTGAGATTGTAAGGGTGAGAGCGACACAGAGAGAGATATTTGTTGATGAAATACCTTTTTGCACTTGCACCTTCTGGTTAGAATGCTGATAATACAAATATATCCACAAGGTTTGTGTACTATTTTGTCATTTTCAATGTTCCCCAGTTGGATCTTTACGAAGGACTGTGAATTTCTCACTCTCCATTCTGAGAGAACGTTCAGAAATTACGTTACGCCTTTAGGGGGGGAGAGGAGGTACGAATTTGTTACGCGGCGTTACGGAGGGAGGGTTGGGGGTCAAGGTCCGCTTAATGTAACATGAGTTTTGATAAATTTCAATAAAAAAAATGGATTTAACACAATTTTTTTCAAAGATTGAAAATCAAAATTGGCACTTTTTTCATTTTTATCTATAAAAATACAAACATTGAACGTCGATTGGCTCCATTGGGACGCGCAACAGCGGGCGTCATTTTGGAGCACGATCATTATGGCTCGCATTTAGATCAAAATGGAAAAATAATTGATAAGGATTTAGAGGAACAAAATTTCAAGTTCGCTGGTAACACTCAGTGAAATATGGAGTGACATTCTGATGGATGATCACCCAGTCTTTGCCATGTATGTTGATCCGTCGAAAAGAAATGACCTGGTTGTACCTGATTATAGTCAAAAATGATTCAAAGAGCACGTACGAACTTCACAGTATTTATTACAAATTTCGAAATGTGACTCCAAAGAGTGTTGTGGCATTCCTAGAAGCGATTTTCGTCGTGTTCTACCAACAGGATGTCTACCTGGTCCGGTGAAAGTTCAATATTCTAAAGAGAAGAAGATAATTGCAGCAGATATTAACAGCAAAAGCGGGAGGTTTCTTCCTCTATTTCAGCAACTCAGTTGTGATATTAAGCCACATTCAGGATATATTAAGGTAAAACCTTGAACTATAAAAAATAATTCTTCAAAATGAATTTGTTTAGCGAATTATACTTGTATCTCCGGATGCCCTACAACTATTATTGCCCTACGGTTAATCACAAAATAATTGATCGAACATGTGTTGTTTGTAATAATTATTTTTGTTCCGGAGTACTTCTTAAAAAACATAGCGCTGCCTTACATGATAAAAGTGAAACTGCGATGGTATGCATGAGAGTAAGACCACACCAAATTCTGAGATATCGAAATGCAGAAGCTCTATGCATCGTCAACAAAGATGATCAAGAAATTGATTGGGTAGATATAGAATCACTGGATATTGATATTAATAAAGAAAGAATGAAGGACGATAATGAAAATGAAGGTTTTCTGGTAATTGATGATATTTCTGAATGGGTCACTAGCCCATGGGAAGAAAACAAATTTAACTTATATTTATATTATCTACTTATGATACTCTTAGCCATAATTATATTATGAACTATATGTTCAGTTTATTTATGTATATTATTGATGGATATTTTATACAAAACACTATAAATATGTTTAAAAATCGTTAATAAATTAAATATTGTTCAAAAATTTTATTATAAACTTTTGTTTTGTTGTCAATTGAATAATTTGATTATTTTAATCGTTTTATCTATACTACATAAAAAATATATAGACAAAGGGGGTGTGTGAGGGGGTCGCGTTACGTAACATGTAGGGGGGTATCCAGGGTTTGTTATGCGGCGTTACAAAGGGAGGGGAGGGGGGTTGAAAAGTCAAAAAAGGCGTAGCGTAATTCATGAACGTTCCCTAACTGGCAAACTATCTGAAACATTTCCCAATTCTGCGACGATTATATTACAAATAGTTTATGAAGAGAGGTTCGGATATGTAAAATCATTTATTCTAGTTAATTCCGATGAATCATAAATACCGTTTAAAGTTTCTGTTGTATGAAAAAGCGGATCACTCTTCATATAAATCGATTACATGTTTTATATTGGGTTAATTTGTATTACCAAAACAGGCGATATTGAAGCAACCATCAATGGAGGTAAGCCTGGTCAAGTATTTTGTCAAAACGAGCATGCACACAACAATATGTATTTGATATTCAGATATAATAGTCAGACCATTGTAGTCCGATTTGTCCGTAACCGGTCGAATAAGTTATTTTGAACACAATAGTTCATTAGTTTATCGAATCAGATCGGTAGAGTCATTAATCTTAACTCAGTCGTCCAGTCAAACATTTAAAGGAAAGTATTAACAACTAATGGAAAATTCTCAATCATTATTATAACTACAAGAACATCAAAGGTAATGAATAAATTGAAAACATTTTGTGACAAATTTAATATCCTAAAGCGGGAACTAGAAATCTTCGTGATATGTGAGTTGAATTCTGATGTAAATGCAACATCATGGATAAAGATCGTTCAAATGTTGCCAACAATTATTTGATAAAGATCCTGAAAGTAATAGCGATTCCTCATTTCAAAAGTGATGAGCTTTGCCAAAATATGCAGTTATATTATACAGGGTGTTCCAATTTTTCCGTTCATAACTCCGACAAACGATAGAACTTCTAAAAATAATAGGGGTCTTCCATATAAAATTTTTCTCTAAATCACTTCGTTTCCGAGATACAGGGTGTTGAATTTTTGAAAAATTATAACATTTTCTTCATTATTCTCTGAACAAATAAAAATTTTCAGTTCAAACTTGGTACACTGCAGTTTTATTGGATGAGACATTTTTTTGGTCACAGAACTTTTTTGAGACAAATGCAGTAGCGTAGTTACGGGGTTTTGTACCCATTTAAACCCCTCAAACTTCTACGCCAATAGTCGGAAATCATCATTATATACAAATTTAGAAACTTTGGTTCATTTCCTATGAAAAAGGAATTCAGATAAATTTTTTTTGCTTGAGATTATTTTAAAGATAAAATTATGCCTCGCCGGTTCATAATATATAAGATCTATTTAATCGTATTCGAAGAGCTAGTGGTGAAATTAATAATAAAATATTAATTCGAACAAGAAGATCGTTGAGAAATATCTATGTCGGCGTTGCGTTGAAGTAAATGGATCATTTTGAGCATTTACTATGAATTATTTTTCATCTTTACCAATAAATAGCTATTTAAATATTTTCTTACGTTTTAAATAGCCTTTCAAAAGAAATTCCATAAGATAACCCTGATTAGACTAATCAAAATAGCTCAAACAGGAAGCCTCTAAGTGAAATTTATCAAGAATACTTTTTTATAGAAAATAAATCAAAGTTCTCAAATTTGTATACAACAAAAAATTTCGTCCATTGGCGTAGAAGTTTAAGGGGTTAGAAGTTTAAGGGGTTTAAATGAGTACAAGATCCCATAACTAAGCTACTGTAGCTGTCTCGAAAAAATTTTGTTTTGTCACCTCAATAATGTCTCATCCAATAAAACTGAAGTTTACCAAGTTTGAACTGAAAATCTTCATTTGTTTAGAAGGTAATGGAGAAAATGTAATAATTTTTCAAAACTTTAACACCCTGTATCTCGGAAACGAAGTGATTCAGAGAAAAACTTTATATAAAAGACCCCTATTATTTTAGGAAGTTCTATCGTTTGCCGTTCTATCGTTTGCCGAAGGTATGACCGAAAAAACTGAAACACCCTGTATATTGCTGATGTTGATAAATATAGTTATTGACTAAATGAAGCAGTAACATCATATATTGAAACCTTGCCGCAATATATTGTTCTGATATTCAGGAGTTCTTCAATTTTTGGAATGAAATCCTCTATACTAAAATATTTTCAAGCTCTATAGAGTATGTTTTTCCAAAAGATCAAAACATTTTCACCAGTATCTCACAAACGATGGAACCATTCACTTACTCTCTTGATAGTAGCCGGATGGATGATACATATCACAGAATAGAATTTTACTATCATATTAGATGAATTGAAGAAAACCACGAAATCCTCTTCAACCTATAAAGAAAATGACAATGATCAAGTTTTTCATTTAAATACATTTTCTTATTGTATTCACATACTTAAACAAATTGTAGACATGTTCGTTTGTTACATTCAATCCAACAATAGATTAAGTTGGCCGCTTCTATACTTTTTAGGTTCCCTGATTGATTCTTCAACTACCGTGTACAATAGTGTACATGGAGAAGATGTTTATTTTGTCATGATAAGCTATAGACACATAAACCCTGTTGAAAAGGTCACTATCAATCCAGATCCCTATGAAGTGAAAGTTCATCGGGAAAGTCTGACCATTCTCTCATCTCCACGACCTACCCCTATATCACTCCACGAAGCAATGCAATACATTCACGCACAGCTTGGCATTACAACTCATGCGACTGGGTTTCCTTGGAGCAACGTATGTTTTGAATCTGAGGACCCCACGTAATGTGCCGAAGATATTTTAGATCTCATTATGCTGGGAATGGAAACAACTTACATACCTGCCCATAGAATATTCAATGAACTGTGTTCAAGAGCCTTTGATCAAAACACTTAGCATACCGTCGTTGGTGCGGTGACCCATGCCTGGATACCAGAATAGAATATGTTAAGGACAGTAATATCTGCCATCAAACAATAAACGCATCGCAAGAGGCATATAACGCCAAGATAAGATCGAAACTAATCGAATTCTCAAATGGTTTGGGACCACCACCAAATCAATTGAGAGAGATATCTCTTCCGGGTCATTCCCTTCTCTAAACGAAGGCACCCCTACTTCTAAACCAAAAGCATTTTTGCCGAAATGTTTGCAGTAGATTCCTCCTCGTATCGCTACCATCAATAATTACATCCTTGAACTTATCTTCCGTCTCCGCAAATTCTGCTTGATCTCTATATCAAAAAGACTATGGGGCCAAACGGGATTCCGCATACCGTTCTTGAAATATGTGCCCCAAATTAACCCCAGTTCTTCGCAGTATGTTTACCTTTTCATACATACTTGTTGGTCTGTTTTTCGCCAGCTGGAAGACAGCTATACTTCAACCAATTCCAGGAAAAGTAACCCTTCCTGATAATTTTAAGCCCATTGTACTACTATATATGATCTCTAAAGTAATGCAGAAAGCAATCAACATGAAACTCACCCAATATCTAGAGAACACCAAAATCGTGAAAGACCGACATTATGGCTTTCGTCACTCAATAACAACAGGAGACTTTCTAGCCTACGTAACACATATATAGGAGACATTCATCGAAATAAAGAACACTCCCCCCCCCCCAATGTATCAAAATTGGTACAATTGCCATTAGTGCTATCCTACTATATTCACCAAATGTACAAGATGGTATCAAGATGCAAGATGTCCTGTACGTTATTAAATGTGTTTTAGATTTTACTATCTTCACACCTAAACCCCAAACGTGACTCTAATAATTTACTGCTACTAGTATTTTTAATAAAATCCTCTCGGTGCTGCCCTGGGTATGCGTGTGCTTAAATAACGGAATTTGCAATGAGGCAATTAATAGAATAATTTATTGAGATTATGATAGACTGCCACCACCTGCGTATTTGAAGAGGGAAGCAGGAACCATTCAGTACTTACTGACCTTGCTGCTTTATAGGTAATCTTTGGGTTTATTTGACTATTAAATTTAATACAATCAGAATTATCGAATTGATTCAATAATAAATTTACCTAAATATGGAAGAAATGTAGGTTGATCACCCAGTTGCAGTTATATTTATCCCACATGGAATAATAGTTGTTACTAAAAGAAATTATTAATACTGCCTACTGCCCTTCTTGGGATGATTGACTTATCGTTGAAAATCGTTAAATAACCAATCAGCAAAAATCGTCCAGTATAAGCCCCAATCGTAGCAGTTATGATTAATTAGTTCAAAAACGTATCCATTTGCTTAGTCGATGCAATAACTAAAGTATTTTGAAATGGAGACCTGATAATCTAATAGTTCAATGCAACATGAACTCAAGCTTGTATCATTTTTTCCAGGAAAACAGAATCAACAATCCCTAATATGATTATGTCAGGCACAAATATTCCAATGGAGTCCTCCATAGCTATGCTCGGTATCACCACCAAAACTGCCTTTTAAGAGACGATTGCTGAAACCGGGTTACACACTCCAGCACCTAGTCATGATCTACAAAGCACAGATTCGATATGTCCGGGAGTACTATTCATATCTTTAGAGTTCAGCTGAAAATTCCAGATTCTATTCAAAAGAGAGATATTCGTCCGATTAGTGATATCACATTTACGAATTCATTGACCTCTCTAGAACATCCCAGATAGGTGAGTGATTTCTCCCTTGTCCATAGATATTCCCATAGTCGTGCTCATCAGAAATCTCTCTGATATTTTACTACGGGAGATTCCCGGTAGGCAGGTTAGACGAGCTCAAGTCGATCATTCCTTCATTGTCAAGCTCGAGACTTCAGTCTTATATCGTACGGCGAAGTTATTAAACTGTTTGCCTGTGACCTCCAATCATTGAAGGAAAATTGATACTCTTCTCTTCCATCATTTCATAGCTGACTGCCACGATGTTCTAAAGTTCGAGACATCTATCAGTCAATGTAGTATATTGCTTGATTTCTTAGTGAAATATCTATTCATAGATGGCGTGAGATATTCTGGTCTTTTTACCAAGTTGTTGACCGGTTATAACTACCTTCAACAGAGATCGTTCAGTAGTCGAGGAAATAAAGCAAAAAAGGTCGATCGGATGAACCGATTTTGATAATTATTTTTTTAATCGATTCTAAATCTAAAGGTCATTTCGAAAGAACGTTATCATCTTTTTTTCCAATGTACATTCTAGCATTTTTACAGAGGAAAATGTATCTTTTTGAATGAATTTTCAGGAGCTATAATAAAAAAAAATTAAAGTCAGATAAACGTCCAAATATAGCCGAAATTTCTCACTCGGGGGTTTTTGGAGTCGCTGATTACGTTTCCAGTACCAGATTCGAACTACGACGCACTTGGGGCTCAGGACATCCTGGTACTATCGTCGTCTTCAGGGAATTCGCAGAAATGCCTTCCACAAAGGAATGAAACCTGTTAGGGAGGTTCTCTTGAGCATACGGTTCATGACCATGAAACTTAATAATCACCTGGTGGTCAGGATATCCAGATTATCGAGGTCTTCTCCTAATATTTTTCCTAATATGCTCTGAAATACAACCAAATTCGTCTCTCGGAAGGTTTTTGGAACCGCTGAATGCGATTTCGGTTCCAGATTAGATATACGACGCACCTGGGGCTCAGGACATCCTGGTATTATGGTCATCTCCAGGTAATTAGCAGAAACCACTTCTGCAAAGGAAATTTTTTCGATTTTTCGTGACCATAATCATAATAGTCACCTAGAGGTCAGGTCTAAGTCTTCTCCAAGGACTACTTTTCAATATATATGTGATATAATATAATGAAAAAACCTATTTGACAAGGTAAGAACTGAAAAACAAATGAAATATTGTATTTTTTGGGATATTATTATAGCTTTAACACTTCACATTTGTTTTTTTCGGATTAGAAGAATGCAATCAAGTTTCATTGTAGTGCAAACGGTATTTTTTTAATTCTTTGTTGTCGATATCACAGATCTGTTCACCAGATGCTTCGGTGATTGGTCCGAACTCCAGAAAAGCTTTCAGCCATCCGAAAAACCCCCAGACAAATTTGGTCTTATTCCAGAGCTTAGTAAAAAATATACCAGGAGAAGACCTAGATAATCTGGATAACCTAACCATCAGGTGACTATTGAAGGTCATGGTCATAACCCGTATGCTCAAGAGAACCTCCCTAACAGGTTTTATTCCTTTGCAGAAGGTATTTCTGCGAATTTCCTGAAGACAGCGATAGTACCAGGATGTCCTGAGCCTCAAGTGCGTCGTAGTTCAAATCTGGCACCGGAATCTTGATCAGCGACCCCAAAAATGTTCGAGTGAGAAATTTTAGCTATATTTGGACATTTTTTCTGACTTTAATTATTCTTTTTATTATAGCTCCTGAAAATGCATTTAAAAAGATGCATTTTCCTCTGTGGACATGCTAAAATGGTAAAATTTTTTCTATATGACTTCATTAAAAAAATTTATCAAAATCGGTTCATCCGATTTAATTTTTTTCACTTTGGCCTTTCTCCTGCTTTATTTCCTCGTCTACACTAACGTTGCAAACTTGTTCGTTCTACTGATGAGCTCCATGAGAGAAGCGAAACAGCTGTCTGGAACTATGAGTTTGTTACTTTGCTGACCCATCTGAATTAGAAAGACCTCATCATTGTAACGTTATTGCTATTTCAATATTCTACATCACCTTTTTTAAATGTTCTTCAACATTTTGCTGCTTCTGGAAATCAAATACAAATTAACCCGTTGCGAAATCATTCTATTGAACAAATGAATTAATCACTGAACCATCGACGAATATTTTCTGTTTCATGAAGGTGTATAGAAAGAAGATAATCTTTATATCTGTACAGTATTTCAGTGAGAAAATTCTCGTTAAATAATTGTGATATGCTAGACAATCTGCTCCACCTATTGATTATTATGAAGACTGATTGCACTGTCTCCTTTTGATCTACTTGCATCCTTGAAACATGCTGTATAGTCAGCAAGCTGTATGAAAAAAGAGAAACGATTTTATAGTCAATTTCAGATGATCAGTTCGACGTCTGATACAAGCTTTTATTTTGAAATGTGGTTAATTTATATTTTACGGCTCGATTTTCAAGCATACGATTCTATACGTCAGGAGCATTCATCAATCAATATTTTAGTCAGATCATCAATAACACTAATAGTTGTTCTCGTGAATTTAGAATGGTTGTTATACTGGAACAATGCACTCTATTATAATTCGAGTAGAATGTGAGTTTGTATTTTGAAGAAATAAGGGCCTGATTGTTCGACAATTAATTATCTGAATAAAATCTAGAATTAAAAATAGGTTGCGTCAACCTTAGCGATGATTTATTAATTATTATAGCTTTACATCATATGGAAATATAAAATTTAGTCAGTGTCTTGGCTTCACTATTTTCTCTTTAATATTATGCATAAATTATCCAAACATTCAAATAGTAATGGTGCGTTCAGATCCTGTTGGTTCTGTGTGTTCGGGCTAAAAAGTTCAAGTCCGAACCCACCATAATAGGTTTGATAACTAACGATGCATTTTCGAGTCATCTTTAAATTTGAAGGGAGCGCTACAGCCCAGAATTTATTGTTGGTTCAGTCTGTTTGTCATATACACCAATTTTTTTTCTTGTTTTGTAAATTATATAATTAAAAGATTTTTTTTTAATTTCGTTGAGAAATAAGATGCAATTAATTTGTTATCTTGAATTGTAGACTTCCGCGGTTAGATAATCTTGAAAAATCTTGGTTTCCGGATGGATTCCGTTTCACAAAAGCATGACTTGATGCCGACGTTTCGTCATTACAGGTAGCTTCTTCAGGGCAGGCTTGAGACTTGAAGTAAAACTAATTCTACTGGTTTCAGTAGCGGTATTTATTGTAAGATAAAATTCTTCACGCTACACAGTTCACTGCCTTGATTCCGGTGGTTAGCTCCGTTGTAGCACCTGACCCTACCGTTGTGTGATCATGTGCTTCCCGAGGATGGGTTTCCAAATGTTGGGAAGGTCACGGTTTCGATTATCTGGATGTTTTAGGATTTCTATCGATTCAAGGATTTTTCGCTGATAGAAGTTTGGGGCTTGGGCTAGAATTTTGTTATTTTCAAAAAGATTTGATGATTGGTGTCAAACTTGGGTTCCGCAAGTGCAGATCTACCAGTGTCACGAAGTCTTGTGCAGCGCTCATATTCTTTCACACGAGTAGCTACGGTACGACCTGTTTCACCAATGTATACTTTACCGCGAAAAGATGGAATGCTATGAGCACCTTCTAAGTGAATAGGAGGAGAGTGATCTTTGACAGGTTTTGTAAAACTGAGATGATTTTGGAAGTGTTGAAAGCCGAGTAGAAATATTATGTTTTCTTAAGAATTTTGAGAATTCGATCTGTTATATATTCAATACATGGAAGATAGGAAGTAGATATAGCAGGCCGGGACTTTGCTGCTCAGGTTGATTTAAAATTATAGGCGAAGTATATTTCTTTAGACTTTTTGAATGTTATAATGGGAGAAATTATTTGATAATAAGACAATTCTGATTTTACAGATTGGTTTTGAGATAAGTTGACAGCTCTGTGGACCAAGGAGTTTATGACAGATTGCTTTCGGGAAGGGTGGTGTAGGAAAGGTCATTGAGGTATCTATCGAAGTGAGTGGGTTTTCGATGCACAGAATGTCCTAAGTTACCGTCAGTCATTCGACTAACTAATACATCTAGGAACGGGAGTGAACCTTTCGATTGAACTTCCATGGTGAGAAGGACATTTGGATGTAATGGATTTAAATGATTGAGGAATGGAACAAGATTTTCGCGACAATGTTGCATCATTTAGGCTTGAGAACAGATGAGTCAATAGCATCTTGCTAAAAAGTTTCCATGAAGATATTATGATTTCTGTCATCTATTCTCAAACCTCTTGTAGATAATTCCAACAGTTTTATCCTAAATTCCTTTTATCTCGTTGAAAAACTCCAAATGCTGAAAGTTGACACCAGGCGATTTGTTCGTCAGCTTTGATGTCGAATCACTCTCTACCAATGTTCCCATTCCAGATACTCTTTCCATAATTTCTCAACTGTTACCTGCCAAAAACATTTCAATGGACTACTACTACCGTTAATTGATTTTTGTCTATCTTCCACATATTTTCTGTACGATGGCACGTTTTACGAGCAGTCCTCGAGAATTGCCATGGGTTCCCCACTTTCTCCAGTCATAGCTATTATCTTCATGGAAACTTTTGAGCAAGACGCTATTGACTCATCTGTTCTCAAGCCGAAATGTTGGTTTCAATATGTCGACAACACTTTTGTTATTTGGTAACATGGTCGCGAAAATCTTGTTCCCTTCCTCAATCATTTAAATTCGTTACATTCAAATATCCTCTTCACCTTGGAAGTTGAATCGAAAGGTTCACTCCCGTTCCTAGATGTATTAGTTAATCGACAGACAGACGGTACTTTACGAAATTCTGTGTGTCGAAAGCCCACTCACAACGATAGATACCGCAATGGCCTTTCCCACCACCACCCTGCCCAAAATCAATCTGTCATGAGCTCGTTGGTCCACAGAGCTGTCAACCTATCTCTACCCCAATCCTTAAAATTAGAATTAAAACATCTTTCATCTGTCTTATTATTAAATAATTTCTCCCATTATAACATTCAAAAAGCCATAAATAAATACACTCCGCTTAAAATTTCAAATCAACCTGAGCCGCAAAGTCTTCCATATATTGGAAATATGACAGATCGAATTTCCAAAATCCTTAAGAAACACAATATTTCCACTCGGTTTTCCACATTTCTAAAATTATCTCTGTTTTACAAACCTATCAAATATCCCTTTCTTCCTCTTCACTCAGAAGGTCTGTTCTTGCGGTAAAGTCTACATTGGTGAAACAGGTCGTACAGTAGCTATTCGTGTGAAAGAACACTGTACAAGGCTCCGTGACACCAGTAGATCTGCATTTGCGAAGCACAAATTTGACACTAATCATCAAATGTTTCTTGAAAATGCTAAAATCCTAGCCCAAGCCCCAAACTTCTATGACCAAAAAATCTTTGAAGCGATAGAAATCCGAAAACATTCAGATAATCTTAACCGTGACTCCGGATATTACCTTCCCAACATTTGGAAACACATCCTCGAAAATTCCACTTCGCATATGATCACACAACGGCAGGGTCAGGTGCCAAAACGGGGTTAATCACAGGAATAAAGGCAGTGAACTGTGCAGAGTGAAGAATTTCATCCTACAATAAATACCGCTACAGAAAACAGTAGGATCAGATTCACTCCAAGCATCAAGCCTGCCCTGAAGACGCCACCTGTAACCTGTAATGGTTGGCGAAACGTCGGCATCAAGTCCTGCTAGACAAGTGTTTTAAGTTAATTTGTTATTCTTTTGATAATAACATGAAAACGTTGCCATAATTTCAACACCGGAGTGTCATTATCAAACAGATACAAAATTATCTGTCTGTATCTGTTTGATAATAGCACTTCGATGTTGAAACTAGGAACGTAATTCCATACGTTTCATGTTTTCCACTTTTGACTCCTTTTCAGGTTCGTTCATGATCTTGATTTGAAAAAAATTGTGAGATGTTCCTCTTGTCAATATGAAGTGTCTGATTGACGAAGCAGTCAGGGTGGATCTGTTTTGACACGTGTGTCTGAAGTGTACTCAATAAAAATCAAAAGTCACAACAATGGAATGCCATTAAACTTATCCTCAATTTATATCTTGCTGATCTGAAGTTACAGTCGCTGACCATATCCATCTATGCATATGCTTCTATAATAGAAGCAATATGGTGAATGAGTTATTGATCAAATGCTTATATTTATTCACTCAAAGCACATAACGATTAAGTCATGAAGATCAAGAAACTGCAATATTCCAATGCGATTATGTCAAACCTTTTATTGATTTATAAATTTGTATGAATATCTGAGTCGATGGTCTAGTTTGGATTGAACTTCCAGATTGGACTGATTTTCTCTTCAAATTCAACATATTTTTTGATGGGCAAATAACTTTGATTAGTGAACTCGCACTTCCAATAATTGTTCGTTATGCTAGATCCAAGTCATGTTATGGCAACTCTTAACATTAAATATGCCATAAATATGAATGTAATCATGTTGGGTCAGGAACCCTCTCCAATTCGATGGGATCTTCCGAGATAGTTGTTGTGAACAGTGATCTCAATTGAGGACGATATGAACACACCTATGAAACAAAGAAGAGTGGATCCAGGAGAAAGTTTATCTTGCTAGGAAAGGAGCTATCTGTTGGTTTCCCGATGTATCCAAAATAGCAGAATGTTGTTTGGCCCAGAACCGAATACTCGAAACCCATCACGTGTAACTACACCGGCACACCAGTATCTGTCCTGCGGAAGTCCATTCAAAATGCGTCTGAATAATAATAAGTGGAAGACACATAAGAATCTCGGGGAGACATAATACACCGGTGGAGGAGTAAACAGTCTCTGAAGAAGGAGCACTCAATACTCATGACACCAAGAAGCGACATAGGCAAGGTGTTTGTGTTAACATAGAACTTCCAAACACACCTATGAAAAAAGAAGAGTGGATCCAGGAGACAGACTACACTGCTAGAAAACGGGCTATCTTTAATTTTACCGATGGCTCGAAAACAGCAGAATGTGGTTTGACCCAGAATCGAATAAACGAAACCCATCATGTGTAACTACACCGTTAGAATAGTATCTTTCAAGCGGAAGGCCATGCTAATGAGAGATGTGCACAAAACAATCTGGACAAAAGATACAAAAAGAAGGACATAGCCATCATGTTTGATAGTCAAATAGCCATGAGATAGCTGTGTTGAAACATATTTAGCTTCAGGATGATTCTTAAGTGCAATATCTTATTAAGCACATCAATGGTGCAAAATACAATCACCCTCCACTGGGTCCCAGGACTTGAAGGAAACGAACAGGTGAACGCCATCGCACGCAAGGGAGATGAAGCACCACTAATAAGACCGGAATCCTTCTGATGTGTAATATCACACACCACACCTGAAATCTTCAGAACAGAAGACAAAGAACCCAACACTAAGCCCTGGAGTTCTTTTCCGGTACACAGACAGTCCAAGGTCCTCCTAGATACATTTAGGGAGAAGGATATCTTTGAATGCATGAGGGGAAGCAAGAACAACCTAAGAATCTTAACACTGCAAACTGGGGGGCAGAATTACCAACAAGCAAATCAAGCAACTGCTTGTAAGTCTCCACCCACAGGAGGCCCCTCGCCTCTTTTTTTTGGTTGGTATGATGTTCGCTTAATACAATATTCTTCAGCAAATCATATATACAACCGTCATAGCTGTGAGACTAAAAGAATAAGCGTGAAACTAAATATAATTAGAAATATCTCAATTCGTAAAGCCATGGTTACTTAAAATATATAGTTTATAGTTTATTTAAATAAAATGTATGTTCCAATTGCAGTCCATGTTTTTTCTCATTAAAAGCCAATTTGATTTATTCGAATTCAATAGAAAAAGAAACAGATAATCATCTTCCTTTTCTTGATATTAACGTTTTCAAACAAGGTCATTACATGGAATTCTACATAAACAAAAATCCCAATAAACAAATAGGTATACTTCTGCGAATTCAGTTATACCAATTAATTATATAATAGCCCCTTTTTATAGCCTTGTTCACTGATTATTAAATATTCCTTTGAGCCGTCGAGATTATAACAATGAAGCAGATAGCGTTGAATGATAGTCACGACAAATTACGAACCAACAAATTAGAAGCACTACCTTCAAATAATTCAACTAAATTCGAAAGTTTCACTTATCATCTTCTAGTAATTAATAAATACCATAATTTGCCTTCTGAATTTGCAATACAACCCGTTCATATATGTAAGAACAAACTAAAATTCTGTTAAATCTTTGATAAATATTCCGATTTCGGCAAATCCGGGATTTACAAAATCGATTGTGAGTCATGTTCAAAATGGTATGTGGGCCAAACTAGAAAGAACATTCTAACTCGGTATAAAAAAAAACCATGTAAAGAAAAATATTGGTGAAAAATCAGCGGTAGCTGAACACAGTTTAAATACAGCTCACACCATTCCTCAAGAAAGTGTAATACTCTAGGAACACAGTAAAGACAAATATCTAAGTAAGGGATGGGAATGTATAAGCGATTCAATGAATTATGATTTATATTCAGCTGAGAGTAATCCATTATATACTCTATTAATTCCGAATAGTATTTAAAGCAGATTTTGATATCTAATCTAGTTTACGCTGATGATGGCCACTTGGCAGCTGGAAGGTCTTCATTACTTGAGTATTTTCAGTGGATAAGGCTGATTTTTTCTTATTTATAGTGATATGTATATATCACTTCGACTAAAGGATCTTATGTAATTATTTTCGAATCAATTATTCATGTAATGGAACCAATTATGTCTAAAGCGATTATATCTAACGTAAAGGTGGAAATTGAAGGTATCAGATACAAAAATAATATTTCAATCTTTACCAAATCATTTTTCAATATAATATTCTATAGATAAGATCAGAACCACAGTTTTTCTAGGTTCTATTTGGTGCCCAATTTGTGTTGTATAGTATAATGTATATTTATGTTTATCGATTAGGTCTCAAAGACTAAAGCAGTTCTTCTAATTCTAAGACGCTTAGAAAGTTCACGATATCGGCTAGGCTAGGCAAGTCTCTCTCTTCTATTTGATATGAACCAGGTGGAATATTGGGATATATCCTGATTTTCGACGCTTGCAACCACATTGTAGTCTAATTTTCATTAAAATGGTTCTAAGATTCTGTTCATCCGTCACGAATGATGATTATTAATTTCTATTATTTTGAGCTGTTGATTTTTCAAAACATTGGGCTTTCCTAATTTAATTCAAGTGAAATTACACTATTTTGTAGCCAAAATTGAATAGTATTTCAAATTTCAAAGACCGTTCCAGATACCAATTTGACAATGAGGCACTTTCTTCATTTTCACCAAATTGTCATTTTCGTACACAATTCTCGAGATATGAAGTATAACCCTAGCATATGAGAGAATTTGTTGTTCCACTGGTTTTTTTTTCTGTTCTAAGACAAACAGTGGAAAATCAAGATGTTAATTTCTGACAGTTCATGATTACAGATTTGTCCAAATCTAAGATTACTTTTAGACGATCAAATTACATTTTTATTGCTTGTTGCTGAACTGCATTATCATGTTGTTAGCTTGAATGTGATAACCAATTTGGTCTTAATATAAAACTCACATCTCCTAGTGCATCATATATACTGAATAGGAACCAGAAAAAAATTTAAATGGGGTGTTTTGCCAGGCGCATGCACCATATTATTTATATTACGAATACTTTGATAAAAGTTTCCATATTTAGTTGAAAAATGATCGATAGTTGCTGAATATGTGTCAGACATCTGTGGTCGAAAATATTTCAATTTAAAACTGTACCTTTGAACGTCGTCTGCTCTTTATATATGTTTGCAAATGAACTGTTAAAAATTGAAATTACTATTGTTAACGGATAGAAATTGAAAAGAATCAGCCATTACGTGGAACAAATCAATTCTGAACTTGAATAAAATAACTATTAAGTTTGTTTTTCATTCATATAATGAATAAACGTAACTATAGTTTCGCTAACACCGTAGCTTATTCAAACAAATATTACAAAGTACTTAATACAGAAGAGCTATCCTAATACATGCATTTGATAATAATCTTCCACTAGCCATCCGTCATGGGATTATCATGAAAGTGCTAGTTTTGAAATAACTTCGTTCATTATTTTGATACTTTGAAAATCAGGCAGGGTGACCTTATAGCAGACGATGAACATGAAACCTGTTTTCTTGATATTTGCTTCTTTTTTCCGAATCAACTCCTTGATGATTTTTTTTATTTCATCTCATCTGAGCTTTTTGTATCTCGAAGCAGTATCACCAGCAAAAAGAATGATGAGGCATATCAATGAATATGTCATATATGTTTTACAATAAAAGTTCAGTTTGGAATTTGTCTACGGTATTTTATTTAGTGTTGTGTTCATTTGTAATAAATATAATGGATTTCGAACAAACGAAATTAAATTAGAATTTATCTCTATTGTTAAGATACTCTCTAATGAGTTTATTTAATAATATTTGTTATATGATTTTCTTTTTATTCCGGCTAGCTCTTTATTGACTTTAATTTTGAATTTATTCTCTGATTGTCTAATTTGATTGAATTGATATTATTATTATATTATATGGAATTAAATAAAACCTTATTGAAAATGTTAAAACTTTTATATTCTATTTAAATATGAACCCTGTATCATGTTATGTTTATAAATTATACAAATTAACTTTATGCTTCTAAAGTTGACAATTTCCTTTATGCTTTAAAATTCTCTACGTTTCAAGTTAACCTCAATTCACTTAAAATTAATACATGATTACAATAACAATTTTACATTCAGATACAACGTTACAATGATGAAATTGTGAGTAGACTTACTTTTATATATCCTACAAATATTAGAACGAATGTTGGTAATGTTCCGTAGATTTTTATATATTCTTATTTTATTTGGTTATGCACTTATAAAAACATATACTCTGCTATTACACATTCACAGATAACACGTTGATTCTTCTTATCCTTATTCAGGAACTTGTTGATAATTTGTTGTTAATTGTTTTATTCTGTTTTAAGATATAAAACTTTGTTTATAACAAACTGGAACTGCTATCGAAGATTGATTACTCTCCGATGCCACTTAAATAACTTTGGTTATGTTAACCTTACTAACGTTTAGATGAAGATTTATGAATACTATTTACTTCGTAGGAATTACCAATTGACTTTGGTTATATAAACTTTTCGAAGCTGCAGAGACTCTTTCAGTTCTCCGATGTTACTACAAACTCAGGTTATGGAAATTAAATTGAACTGCAAGAGACACATTCAGTGCTCAGATGTAAATGAAAAACTAGTAAAGCTATTTTGTAACAATTGGCGCCCAACGTGTGGATAATTAAATCAAAACTAGTGAAGCTATTTTATAACACTATATACCCTTATAATGGTTGCCTTTTCATTCGTCACTATGAATGAGAAACAATCACTATTATCCATTGAAAATATTGTTGAAGTATTAAAGACCTTTCAGCTACCAAGTAGCCATCATCAGAATGAACTAAATCATAAATCAAAGTGTGTCTGTTCAAACACTATTTGGAATTAACACGATATAAGGGATTATTCTCAGCTGGAGATAAATATGAATTCATTATATTGCTTTTTCTCTAACACCTTTCAATCCCTTCTAAATTACTCTAAATTGATATTTATCATCACTGGGTTTCGAAAGTGATGAATTTTCTTGAGAAATGGTGTGACCTGTATTTGAAATATTTTCTGCTAACGCTGAATTTTCCCGATATTTTTTTTATTTAGGCAAAACCTTTTAAATACCGAGTTAGAATATTCCTTCTAGTTTGTTCCACATAACATTATGAACACGATTCACAATCGATTTTGTAAATCCGTTTCCGGATGCCGCGTTTTGAGCATACCTGAATCGATCTAGACAATTTTGACATGATGTGTGTGTGCGTGCGTAGCCCACTGCGAAGATGATTGCGCCGTTCCTATTGGTCGGGTCAATTTGAAATTGTGCGGATCGCTTTAAAATGATGAAAATAAAAACTGTATTGTTTTTGGGTTCGGTAGCCTTGTTTCGAGTAGTTCTTCTGACATCCATCTTTATTTATTCAAATAGAATTACCGTATTTTATTGAACAACAAGGACAACCGTCTTGTTCTGATAATAAATATATATTACAAGTATATATTCAACATGCGGAAGTGTCCAAAATTCTCATCTTAAGATTGATTTACGTGACGTCGTCGACGTAACATCACGATCTGGTTTATGTCTTTATTATCTGCAGAAGTTCTAGACTCCTTGATTCTGTGGTACATTTTGTAGTTCATGTGACAGCAAGTGGCAGTATAAAGTAATGCTACATTATAGTGTGAATAATACCGAAAATCAACCTGTCAGCTGTGTCAGTATGAAACATTATGTAAACCAGTTGGTTAAAATTTCAATGTAACAGAGTACAATTTAACGGCTTTCGATAGCGGTTTCTAAATCATTTCCACTATATTTGTTGCTTTCAATCATATACATTTGACCCGCAGGAATCTTCGGAAGCTATTTTGTGAACAAAAGTGGGGAAAGTCAAGTGATCAATTGATGAGATATCTTTCAGCTTCTTCTTACATCTACAAATGGGTTGTATTGCAAATTTAGAAAAAAATTCATTAATTTCTGTACGATGATAAGTGGAACGTTTCATTTTTATTGAACTATTTGAAGGTGTGGCTCTAATTTGATCAAAGATTTGTCGTAACAATTATTCGATGACAAGTGAATATTTTGATTTACATGTCTTTTTGAACATGCTTAATACCCAATTTGATTCACTGAGATTCACTGTCGGAATAGAAACCGTTAGTCAGCTTCCTTTCTTTAATATTAACATTATGGATGGTAATCACTTGGATTTCGACATATACAGGAAACCTACTCAAACAAATAGGTATACTCCGGCGGATTCAGCTACACCATTTGTATATAAAATAGCTCCGGTCAATTGTCTAGTTCATAGATTATTGAACGTCCCTTTGAGCAAAATTATAACAACGAAGTTGAGAAACTTCAGCAAATTGCGTTGGACAATGGTTACCACAAATTTTTGATCAATAATTCAATTTTTAAACAATAAGGAAACTGGAAAGAAGCCAAATTAGAGCCGTTATCTTCAAATACTTTAATAAAATTCAAAAGTTCCACCTATCATTCTTCAGTAATTGATAAATTCCATAGTTTGTTTTCCAAATTTGCTATACAACCAGTTTATAGACGTAAGAACAAGCTAAAACACCGTTTAGGCAACATCTTTGATAAAGTTTCCGATTTCGACAAATCCGGGACTTACAAAATCAATTGTGAGTCGTGTTCAAAATGCTATGTGGGCCAAACTGGAAGGAACGTTTTGCCCATAAAAGAAAAATAATTGTGAAAAATCAGCGGTAGCCGAACATATTCTGAATACAAGTCACACCAATTCTCAAGAAAGTTCCTCACTTTTAAAACACAGTAGGTACATATAAATATCTAGTTAATTTAGAGAGGATGGAAATGTATAAACGAAAAATCATGGATAGTAGACTTCCGCGGACAGCTAATCTTGAAAAATCAATTTATCAAATTTCGATTTATGTCCAGCTGAGGATAAGATAACCCTTTGTTTACATTATTATTCCCAAATAGTATTTAAACATCTACATTTTGATTTATAATTTAGTTTACTCTGATGACGGCTACTTGGTAGCAGAAAGGTCCTCAGTACTTTAATAGTATTTTTAGTTGATAAGGGTGATTATTTCTCATCAATAGAGTCATAAACCAGTTGGTAAGTATATTATTCTATAAAAAATCATTACAATATGTGATGAAAATAAATCGACCTAAATTTAAATCCAACAGAAACGTTTTCTCTGAAATCCATTTCACAATATCCAACGTCTTTTGTTCGGCCCAAAGTTCATTTAATTGGATTATAAATTATATCAGGTTTTTACTCTGGTTAGAGGAACGGACGGCACGGCGATTTATGGCAGTCATATTTATTTATTGGATTAATACATGTAACATATTGCCAACACACGAAAGAGATAAATAACTGGAGAATGTATGGTATTAATTTTCTAGACTGGTTCTTCATATCGTGTTATATATTGTCCTCTTATGTGGTAAAATTCTCCAATAGCCAAACGCACCGATGAAGTATGTTAAATTGTGTCTTATCTCCAAGTAATTTCAATCAAAGCGATGCACATTCTCTTTTTCAGATGAGAACTTTCTCAAAGTTATAACTTTATCACGTGAACAATTTGCTATGTATGAATTTATCAACTTTTCACACCAAGGAACGAGTATTTTTTGAGTTTTTTATTTATAATATTCGAACCACTTCACGTGAAACGATGAGCGGTTCCATGTGGATTCGTGAAGCTTCCCTTCGGATACATCGATTCGACAATCATACAGAGGATGTCGAGAATAATGATAGATTTTTCAGCTAAAAATTTTCGGCAAAACCAAATTTGAAATCTAACTATAGTGGAGTCAATCTACGGAAAAATAGGATGAGGTTCGTAAAAAATTGATGGAGGTTAGCGACCTAAAAAAAATGGTGTCTTATGATAAAAAATAATAAGATTGGGTAGAACCATTTCTAACCTACAAAAAACTGGTTTCTTGCCCTTCTTTTAGATCAGTTCTGGAGTAGCTATTATTTTTGTTGGACCCCTTAGATTTCCGGCTAAGGTTTGAAATTGGTATTCTTTTATTGTTGCTATTTGAGGAACGTTCAGTTCAAATTTCGTAACATCCGCTCACCCCACTCCAGGTATATATATTTATATAAATACGTTTTTTGGAGCAAAAATTCAAATTGCAACCAAATTGGATGAAATGAAATGATTTGGTGAAAAAGAAGGCCGTGGCGGATACAATAAGTGCTCCATATATGGGCTAAAAATATAGAACAGTTTTGCTTAAGATACAAATTAAAATCACCTTCAATTTGAGCCTGAGTAGAGTACGCTTCGACTTTTTTGACAACTGCACATTTTTGGACCACTTATTGTGACCGCCACGACCTACTTTTTCACCAAATCAAAATAGCCCAATTTGAATTTTTGTTCCGAAAAACGTATTTATATGTATATTCCAGGGGGGGCCTGAAAGTTCCTCAAATACCAACAATATGAAGGTAATAATTTCTAACCTTAGCCAGAAGTCTGAAGGGTCAAAAAAATAAAACTCCAAAACTGACCTGAAAAAAGAACAAAAAAACAGTTTTTTGAAGGTTAGACATGGTTCCACCCAATATTGGTAAAATAAATTTTAGGATCTTATTATTTTTATCATAAGAGACCATTTTTTCCAGGTCGCTAACCTCCATCAAATTTTTACGAACCTCGTCCTATTTTTTGTAGATTGACTCCACTACTAGAATGCAATGAAATATACAGGTTTTCCTACTTACTGACCGAGTATTAAGAATATTCACTGTATCCACCTCTCTTCTTCGACACTGCATGTAGTTATAAAAATTAAATCAAATTGTCTATCATCCTCTCAATTCAGCACTGAAATATGTAGATAGTTGTTTCTAATTATACATACAAATCACATCACCACAGTATCATACATCATAACTAGTATCATTAGGAATTCCGCAAAACTCATTTCACATTCGAAATTTGTTTCACTTATTCATCAATCTTTCAATCAAGCACTGAAATATGTAGATATTTGTTCCTAATTATATAATACAAATCCATAGAATGCAGAAATAAATCCACACAGTATCATACATCATAACCAGTATCAACAGGAGTTCCACAGAGCCCAATTCAAAGTCCAATTATATTCTACTTATACATCAACCTATCACTCAAGAACTGAAATATATAGATATCAGTTTCTAATTATTTCATACAAATCCATAGAATGCAGGAATGAATAACCAAAGTTTCATACGTCATAACCAGTATCATTACGAGTTCCATGAGGCTCATTTCACGGTTCAATTTTATTTCACTCACTCATCAACCTTTCAATCGAGCGCTGAAATATGTAGATATATGTTTCTTATTATATAATACAAATCCATACAATGCAGAAATGTATCACCACAGTATCATGCATCATTACCAGTGTCATGACGAGTTCGGGAAGCTCATATCATGAAAAAAAAAACGGGCAGTCACCGAGCACTGCTGACAGAAGTGAAAACTGACATTATGAATTAACCAATTTATTTTATGTTATCTTTGAATTATTGTAGCATCCGAAATTACAATTTTATTATATTTAAATGGAAATTAATATAATTAGTTCTTCTTTAGTTTTCACAACTGTCAGCATTTCAATCAACAATTATACACATTTTTGTATTTAATAATAAACAACGTATAATGGGCGGTACAATCCCTGTAAAGAGTATGAATGTAACCCGATAGCCATTATAATAAATACACATTATTTTATTTTCTAACATATTATTTATTGATATTTACATCGATGTAAATGAAAGTAATGTTAAACAGCATTTTCTTCATTTGCGATACTTAAATTATTAGATTAGATCCAAGCATGAAACAGTATATGGAATCAGATGTTCTCATATATAAAAACAGACTACTATTACCGATCACACGTAATTTAATTATCACTTTTTACTCTGTAATAATTGAAGTATGAGTTGCGTTGCAAAAGAAGGTCCATTTTTTCAGTTAGCAAAAAAATATAACTTTCGTCTGTACGAGGACGGAGGATTGAGTAAATGAATAATGTCGAGTATATGCGTGCTGTTGTAGCTGTATACAGTGTATAGTGTGTATACGCTGTGTATTATACCTGTTCTGTATACCGTAATCGAGAGCACTGGCTCACACAGACAGGCTCACCAACATCGACTCAGATATGCACACGTGTATAAGCGTATATAAAGACTGCCTGACGCCTGACCCGAGTCCCACACGGCCGCAGTAGCGCATGCAGCAGTATACATAATACCTAATATATAAAGCTACAGCGTGACGTGACGTGACGGACTCATGATTTTACCCCTCATCTGAAATAGACCAACGCGCCTAAAGAAGTTTTCACTTCAAAAGTTCATGAACCTTTTCTTGAATCACTAAATTATGTAAATAGCTGCTTATAATTATACCGGGACATCAAAAAGTATCTTGGTCAAGGGTGGTTGTGGAATCTGAAACGTGTGTCTTTACTTGTGTCGAATTAATTAATTTGAAGTTTCTAAAAGTGCGAAATTTCGCAATTTTATACGAATGTTATAACACTCAGAAGTCTCTAGCGCTTCAGACTCCGGGATTTTCACTTGGCCTATCGAAATTAGAAGGTTCGAATTATCTAAAAACATAACTGCATGAACGCCAGACGTCCTATGTAATTAGCTACGAACGAAATCATTTTGACGTTTCCCTCGAGAAGCTCGCTACGCGTCAGTTGAGACCTGAGACTACCTGCTTCTATTTTAATTAAATTTTCCTATTTAAACTAAATCTAACTACATGGAGCGAAAACGATACCAAAAAAGCCCTCGTAAAGAAGTTCTATGTTCCTAACTTTTGCATTTTTCCAACTAGCGAGCTACGGGCTTCTCACGTGAACGTCATTCCATTTATCGAAAATTAACTATTTTAAAACCGTTTTCGACCCGGTTTGTGGATATCCCGACCTTTTAAAAGGTTCAAAGTTAATATTTTTATTACTATATTAATTTGTATTCATTATTGTTTTACAACTCAAATAAATAGGTATGAAATTTGTAGGTTATTGATGATGTCAGTGTGACAGTGACATAATTATTTCAAACATAAACTAAGATATACGTTTTAGATTCTACAACCACCCTTGACGAAGATACTTTTTGATATCCCGGTATAATGCAAATCCATAAAATGCCAAAATATGTCACCATAGTATCCTATATTATAATCACTGAAACAGGTAATTCCGAAAGGATCATTTTACTGAAAATTTTCATTTCATTCATTCTTCAACCTTTCCCCCAAGTACTGAAATCAGTAGATAGCTATTTCTAATTATATATACAAATACATAAAATTCAGGAATACATTACCACAGTATCATACATCATTACCAGTGTCATGCCAGGTTTCGCGAGGCTCATTCCATCGAAATAATTTATTCCAATTGTTCATCAACCTTTTCTTCAAGCAAAGAATTATGTAAATAACTGTTTCTAATTATATAATACAAATCAATAAAATGCTGGAATACTTCATTATAGCATTCTATATTATAACTGAAACAGAGAATTCCGAAAGAATCATTTTACTGAAAAATCTCATTTCACTCGCTCTTCAACCTTCCTTAAAGTATTGAAATAAGTAGATGTTATATGCATCTCAATAGTGGGGTTGGTACAGTCAGGCGTTGGAGTAGGTATAATGAAAGCTCATGTGATGTTGAATCAACTACCTTAAGTTAGTCAATCCAGGCAATGGAAAAGTAGTGCTTGTAAAGTATGGAGTCCTGACAGATAGATCTATCTATCACCAGGCATTTGATTGAACATCACATGTGCTTCTATTATACCTACTCCAACGCCTTGCGGTACCAACTTCACTATTGAGATGCATAGAACATCTGTTGCCACTCTGGAAGACTCGTTCTGCCATCACATCAGGCACACGACGAGTCTTTACAGAATTGGTAAGATTCATGAGGAGTATTTCCCAATGAGACTCCCTGACTCCCCTCTTGTTCAACATCTGACTGCTGCAGCTCTCTATTACGTTAAGACGGACTCGTGGATACTACTATGGACCATCGAACGAACGGAGGCATCAGATCACTCATTTGTTTTACATGGATGATCTGAAACTGTATGCCTCTGGGGAAAAAAACCTTAATCAAGGTCTCAACGTGGATCAATATTCACGAGCAGTAGGCATCGATCTGGGATTGGACAAGTGCGTAGTGTTTCAATTGAGGAAAGGACTATGTCCGGAAGGGCACGAGAATATGCAGCTTGCCAACGGAAGCATCTTTGGAGATCTTGATACTGGAAAGACCTATCAACACCTGGGAATTGAACAGCGTCGTAATTATGACGCTTCCTAGGTGAAAGTGGCTTACCCCGACAAGTACAGAAGCCTTGTTTGAAAGATTTGGTCTTCCGAACTTTCGAAGGAGAACAAGGCGTCTGCAACAAATATGTTTGCCGTTCCAGTCCTGCTTCACTCTTTTGGAGTGCTGAAATGTAGGGTCGATGAGCTGCATAGACTCGACAAAGACACCCGGAAAATCATGCATATCCATCACAGTTTGCATCCCAGGTCGTCCGTTTCCCGCCTTTATCTCCCACGTCAACAAGGAGGTAAGGGACTCCTCAGTCTGGAGGGCCTGCATCGGAGTATGGTTCCGAGGATAGCTTGTAAAGCTCTTAGGAGTTCGAACCCACTCCTGTGTCTCGTTAAAAGTCTTGAATTGGCCGGAGTGGGGGCATTTATCGTTAGTGCAGCACAAGAAGCTGCAGAAGAACTTGGTCTCAAATTTCATATCAGTCCGGAAAGCCCTGATAAATGCCACGAAGCTAGATCTTATGCTCAGACGGCATGTTGACTAGCCGATACAGAGTGTTTTGTACAGAAATATCCAAAAGCTCGAGCTGACAACCAGGCTGACCTTCGGCTACCTAGACAAAGTATCAAAATCTCCTATTCAAGCTCCGCACGCTTCACCCATGCCGCAAGGTCGTATTAGTGGTTCTCATCATCGATGTTTTGGGCGTAATTCGCTCTTCGCTGTGTTCGAGGTCGAAGATCATTCCAGTATGTAACAACTCGGCACAGATCTTGATAGACCGGATGCAAAAGGCAGTCATTCTGGGTTTAATGAAACGGCCGAGAGGAGTAGCTTCGGTAAACTGATTAGGTTATTCTGGCGCGATTGCTGCCATGTCGTCGGAGCGCGCAGCAGCCCCGACCAGATATTAATGTAGAAAAAAAAGTATATATAAGGTAGGTGAGCTAATTGTTGCCATGTTCTTAATATTGCCTCTGCCCATAAATTCATTAGTTAGTCCTTTGCGTCACCGATGGCTTTGTCAGGTCAACTGTTCTATAAAGACAAACACTGTGAATACATTGTTAGATACATCCAATCAGTAATTATGATCGTTAACTCCAGAAAATGAATGGAATTAAATTAATTTTAGAAAGGATTTTGTTTGATAAATTCAACAAATGAATTTAATTGTGTAATCTATTCGATATGACTCATGGAAACTTCTGCTAAATTGAAACTAAGCCATGAGCACATGGCAAGACCTTCCGATTTTGTCATTGAGGAGAAAATTTACACATACCTACTGTTAACTGTTCTAAAATTTTACTTATAATGAATGGACAAATGTTACGTTTTTCAAGTTCTTGTTCAATGAGATTCTTGGAAATAGGTTTTTTACGTCAAATGAAATTACCTTGTCATTGGAAGGTAGTTCGAAATCCTTAAGTTATCCTATTAGTTCTAAAAAAATTTTGATACTGAAAGATGGATTAAATTGCAAATATTCATTTAATATTTCAACTACGTGTTATTTTATAACGCGGTGCATTGACATATGAAACCACCGGACCTATTGTAAAATCTTCTTTGTACAGTTTAATCAATGAATATAATTTAGGAGAATGTGTGCTCATCACCATGAGGTTAAATGAGTTAAAAATGTTCTTAAAGTTAGGAATGGTGGCTTTTACATTTCTCCAAAACATTTCAGTGGAATCAACTTTCAAATGGATGTATTCGTTTTCGTTTGAAAATTTCATTTTTTTTAAATGTAGGAATGATAATATAAATAATATCATAATCTTTAGTTTTTTGTTTAACAGATTTTACAGTTTTAATGTCTCTGTTGTCGTGGGATTTTAGATTGAAATATTAAATTTTCGACTTGATCAAATTTTAGATTATTTAGAATACACAGTAATCAACAAATACAGAGTTCCCCATGATAGACTACCCATTTTAATATTTGAATTAAAAATTTTTTAGTTAACAAAACAAACTTTTCATTTTACTAAATTACAGCTAACTCTTTGGGATGTATGATAACTTATGAATATTTGGCTAATTTAATTCTAACTTTTAAAAATCACGTCTTCTAAATGACCTCCACCAACTTCAACACATTTTTCAATATTAGATAAAAAGTGGTTCTTTACATGGCGTAGCACAAACCTTCGTCTATTCCTTCAACTTCTTCACGAATTTTGACTTTCAGTTCCTCGATTGTACCTGGACGACTCGCAAACACTTTGGCTTTTAAATATCCCCACAGGAAAGAATCGGGTGCCGTTAAGTCGGGGGACCTCGAAGGCCAAGGCAAATCTCCGAATCGGGAAATGAGTCGGCCATTAAACATTTCTCGCAGGACCCTCATTGAGTTTCTGGCGGTATGAGCTGTTGCCCCATCTTGTTGGAATAGTAAGGCATTGTTTAGTAATCCTCGTCTATTTATTCTGGAATGAGAAATGTCTCTAGCATATTAACGCAGCCAATAATACCAAAAGATCCTACTCCACACCACACAACAACTTTTGGATTATGGAGGTTCTGTGTAAAGATTTCACGAGGATTTTCATTTGACCAGTATCTAAAATTCTGCTTATTGACCATTCCGTTCAAATAAAAATTTGCTTCGTCGGTCATTAGGAGACTGTGAATTGCTCCTTGATGTAAATCCAAAAATTCTAAACAAAATAATAACCTTGCTTCTTTATTTTGATTGCTAAGGTGCTGTGTCATTTGGTATTTATAGGGATGAAATTTTAAATCCCTTTGAAGAATTCGATCTAAGCTCCCCTTCGATATTCCTAGGATAAGGGTTTGTCGATTAGCATACCTTTTAGGACTACTCGTAAACGCAATTCTAACTCGCTCAATATTTTCTGGTGTACGAACTGTTCGTCGTCGTCTAGGCTTCAAATTTTGTACAGAACCATTTTCACGCCAATGACGAACCCATAACTTAACAGTTTTACAATTTGGCGCGTGACCCCTATTGTTGTTATTAAACTGACGCCGGAATGCACGCCTAACTTCTTCTATCAAATTGCTTCTTATATAAGTTTCTACACAAAACACACGTTGTTGGACTGAGTAATCCATGAAAGTTCAAACGGATATTGAAATAATGTCTCAAAGCAAAAGAATTAAATAATTATTGATGAAAACTAACAAATTTCTCGTAGAAAAATGGCGTTCCACGAAATTATTAATTTGAAATTTATATGTGACAGGCGCCTACTTGATTAATAATTCACTTGAATCCCAAAGACTACAGAAGATAATCCCACAGATAACAACCTATTTAGTTATCTCGTAGGGAATTTATTAATAATATAAAATGGGTAGTCTATTATGGTGAACCCAGTATAAGCACAGTAATCTTTTACTCATTAGTCAGATAAATTGATCATTCTCTCGGCTTCTCAATCTGTTCCCACATAAACAACAATATAAGATATTATTTCCTTATTTTAATTAACCCCTATTCTTATAATCCGTAAATTAGCTATAGACAAACTGAACTACCAATGATTAAGTCTCTTGGTCATTTTCTTTTTATGTATAAATAGCTAGTAATACCATTCATCATGTGAAGAAGCCACGTGTGCGGGACATGTTGTATTTCTTGTTATTTTTCTAATGAAAGTTCATTTTGGAAACTTTCTACAATGTTCATTCTTAATGCTAAATTAACTCAAAATTTTGCGCTAGAGAGCCTGGAGTGACCGAGAAACACTTCGTATTCAAATCAACAATTTATATCCTGCATTTATTTACAAGACAGGCCGCCACATACGATGCTATAATTTACGACAACTCAAATGCAGCCGCCCATTGCTCCACATCCTTTCGTATAGGAACTTTTCATGTTGAGAATGGAGTCAGCAGAACCCAAAGATCTTGTGGATAGTCAAGAATTGCTCTTTCTTTGTCATGCCAACAATGCAGGGGAAACTGGTCTTCGCAATCATTGTTGTACCTGCTGGTATAATCTGATAGATTTCAATCTTCCAGCATGTTCAGTTGGAAAGTAATAAGGAGGATCTGGTTTTATTTCCCTAGAATTTCTTTGGAAACAAATGGAACTCTGATGATTTAGAGAAAGTATGTCGAGGTAGCTCCATTCACTGCCAGGAACTGTCTAAACCACCTATTCTGGAGTCGAAAGTGAATTTGTGAACACTTCTGGTATTTTTCTGTGGCCATGATTTTGTTGTAGCACATTGATGAACTTAATTTTTTGCTTGTTATAAAGGATCAGATATGGTGACAGGCCCGGAAAAAGCATGGAGGAATATAATTTGATCTTTCAGTTCTCCTTTTTTTGCACTTCTTGTGAGGGAAAGACTTGTTGTCATGAGATAATAATTTTTGAATCATCAAAGTGTCAGCATTATCATCACATTGGGAAAATCCTACACCAGCTTTTTCAAAGTGACGATTTTTATCAGTCTAGCTTTGTTGAAATTGGACAAGAAGTTCTCTTACGATATAACAGTGAGCATCGATGTTGTTCCCAAAATTTAATGTTATTCACGTTGGAAAATCCATCAAAGACAACAGTGGAATTGTTACCGCCATAATACCTCACAATCTGACTGACGAAATCGTACAAGCTGCTCTGAATGGTTGTCTGATCCCATTTCAGGATTGTAGCAGGAAACCGTCATACACGACAGTGTAGTCAAAAAGGGTAATGAAATATGGAGCTAATTAGTACTGGAAACAATCTACCAAGTCTGTTTGACGATAGCGATTCTTAGAATCAATTGCAGTTTTTCGAGTTTGAACTTTCAATGCACTATTCATAGGAGCTAATGCTAACGACAACACTTTGCTTATTCGCATTAATTCAACATCCGCACCCATGCGTTCTATGAGCCGTCTAGTTAACAATATTTTGCTAGTTCGTCAATTCCGAGGCCGAATATCTCGGTAACTGTTATAGCTACATAAAAATCAATGATACCTTTTCGTTGGGAATTTTATTCTCTTTAATAACAAAATATGCTCACTACTTTTCGAGAAACTTATGAAAAATTGAAAAAGTTACATAAAAATCAAAACCATCGCCACCGGAGATATTTACTATGTTCAACAGGAGCCATGTCTCCATGTCCAAGTGTTTAAGAATTTTTCAAACTATACGAGGGTGAGATGAAAAGTTTCTGAAAACTGAAAAAGGAATGATTTATTCGGTCAAAACGTATTTTGTTTCTCAACATAATCTCCTTGTAACACTTCGTTCAACATTTTTTAAATTTTTCGATCCCTTCTAAATAATACGATTTCGGAAATCTATCAAAATGGGCGTTTGTTTCAGTGCTGACCTCATCGATGGAGCCAAATCTCTTTCATTCGAGCCATTTCTTCAATAGATAATAACCGCAGGGGGGCAAATATGGAGAATATGGTGGATGACGAACCAAATCGTAGAGCGATTCATGCAATTTTGCCTTTGCGACTTCGGACTTGTGCGCCGGTGCGTTGTCCTGGTGGTAGAGTACTTTTTCTTTGCCAAATGCGGCCGCTTTCGCTTCAAACCGGCGTCAAATCTATCCAACAGCTCTGCATAATATACGCCGGTGATCGTTTTGCCGTTTTCAAGGTAATCGATATGAACGATACCGTGTGCATCCCAAAAAACGGTCGCCATGACTTTGTTGGCCTTATCCCGCTTGTACATCGCCAAACACTCTTTCGAAGTTGTCACGCAGTCGTGCTAGTTGTCAACAGAGAGGAAATGCGGCACCAATCTGGCAGATAGCTTTCTCATATTCAAAATTTCATGCAAAATGTTCCGTACCCGTTAGGTTGAGATGCCCATAGCCTCAGCAATCTCGTGCACTTCACCTCGACGATCGTTCAATATCATACAATGGATTTTATCGACGATTTCTGACACTGTAACTTCAATTGGACGACCAGAACGTTCGGCGTCCTTTGTGGTCATACTTCCACAACGAAAATCAGTAAACCACTTGTGAATCGTTCTAATCGATGGTGGAGAGTCCCCATAATGTTTAACAAGACTCGAAATTCACTTTTTTTCATGTTTACGAAAATCTTCAAGGCTGCTTGCTTTCGATGGGTGTCAAAACAGAACTGAATGACAATCAGTCTGAAAATTCCAATGCGTCTTAGTTAAAGATGGTACATCACAGATGTCAGATAGGATTTTCGATTGTTGCGCCATCTGTTTTATTTTTCAGGAACTTTTCATCTTACCCTCGTAACTTCTAATGTTTTCTTAAATGCCTCCGTTGCTTGGACTACGGGTGAAATGTATGATTGTAATATACATTCACTAGCTTTCTATTAGTAACTTAATGAATTATAGCTAAAAAGTTATACTCCATGTCATGCCATTGAAAGTTTATTTGAATTGACAACATAGTGTTTTTTACAACACATTTTTTATACTCCAATATGTATCATTATAATATTCTGATGCCAAGTGAACTGCCAAAATCATTGACATAAAGTACTATGCAACCTCACTTTCATGATAACACAGATTAATTAATTTAATGCACCTAACCTTTTTATGAGTCTACTATAGATTTTAGGATTATCTCTATGACCAGGACCATAAAAACATGACGACAATACTTCAATAACGTCATTTTCTGAATTTTAAGGTATCAATTTCGGACACTGCTGCAGATTAAATGTATAATTGTGATATATATTTATAGCTAAAAAATCACTTTGCATATTGATTCAAAAAGAACGATAGAATCCATTCGAAAACCTAATATGGACGCCAGAAGTACCACTTACTAAGTCCAAAAACAATATAGTTTTTACTTTTGCCAGTTCAAAGCAATGCGCAAATTTTCAAATGTGTACGACCAATAGGAACGGAGCATTAATCTTCAGAGTGGCATGCAAGCACTCACGCACATACACGTCAACACAGACGGATATTTCCGCGACAGTCCGGTAATTTTTTCATAACCAAGATTGCATTATCTGCTGTAAAATCATATTTGCTTAATATTTCACTGTGCAGTTGTACAACTTACTGAAGTCAACTCAGTTGATCCAGTGGGTTTCAACCGAAACCGACGTACATAGGTGATTACTGTGAGATCTTTTTATTTGATCTTTGGAAGTAATTGTAGAATAACCCATTTGCCATTTATTAGTTATGTTGCCTCCATATACTCGTACTAATATTAAATATAGCGTACTTTCTCCATTCTCGACTAATTCTAATGTTTATTTAAATTCTTTATTACATAGTTGTTACCGCAAATATTAAAGGATCAGTATGATAAAGAACCATGATTTATTCTGATACGCCGAATTCTGGGCTCCTAATTACTTTCCGTAATGTATGGAAGTTAATTGATAAAATGATTGATAGATCACATATATGTTAAACAGAAGACAGGAGGAGAGAAAGAAAACAGGTACTGACGCCCCACATGATGGTGGCAACATAAGACAAAAGACACGCGACCAATAAGGACTGGCTCTACATAAAGTGCCCCTAGGCTTACCAATCAGGGAGCGTGATCCACACCTGTCCAGGTGAAAGACTATAGACGGACCTCACTTCAACTCTTAAGCTTGTACCTATCTGTTATGACGACGCTGTAAACTCTCGGTTGATTATAGATTACTTAGTAGAAATAGTACTGCCTATTGCGGCGGTGCCATTATCACGTCTGCAAGTGAAGAATAATCATCAACACATACAAATATGCTCAAAGTGCAGTGCTAGTATTCAACGTGTTTCCGAATTATTTATCATACTTCTAATCTAGTAAATATGCTAAAATAGTAACAGAGTTTAATAATTTTCCAAGGAATTTATCCTTTTCTAAATTAAATTTTGGTTGAAAAATATAGCTTTTCTACTGTGACATTCTAATTGATCGTGGGTTTTTGTGCCGTATTATAGTAATAATAACGATAATACATAACATGAATCGTCTAAAGACGGAAACAGCGGCAAGTAACCAGAATTCAAGCCCATACGCTCCCAAGCCCCCCTCACAAAGGGTTCTATTTTCAAAATTACGGGTATTGGTAAAATTTGTTGAAACATTAGATTAGCTTAAAATATTTATTTATTGAAAATTGGTTTAGAACTTGAATATTCTCACTTTCACTTGATATTCACCAATCTTCGGGATGAATGCAATCTGTAAAATAACTTTTTATTACCAGCTTTTGAGCATTCAAAATATGTAGCTTGTAGAAATTTATATTATCAATTTTTGGCCTTACCAAAAATATATGTAACAGAAGAACATTGAAGTATACTATATTTATAAGTTATATTGAGCTATTTCCAAATTTTGGATACATATTATGTTTTAAATAAGAAAATTTCGAAAATCGTATCATTGGTCTTGGTCAAATTTTGTAATTTGACCTATACTTAAGTCAAAACTATAGTCAGTTTAATGATAAATTGTATGTACAGAACTCAGGTCCTGCTATGGGTAACCCGTTGAGTCCATTATTAACAGACATTTTCATGTATGATCTAGAGGACACAGTTATGAACTGTGCATTAGCAACAAATCACATTCCTTTTGGTATGGATACGTAGATGATGTACTTGCTTCCTTCAAAGGCACATCTACACAATTAAATTCTTTTATTTCACTTATCAACCAGCTTAACCAACTGGAAACAGAAAAAGATGGGATAATGAACTTTTTAGACTTAACACTAATACGTGACCATGATAGAATAAACTACAGACACCACTAATCCTAATTCATAGCCCTAAATCAGCAGCATATCGCTCAATGATACATATAGCATTGTCAACAGAATACCTCACTATTGAATTGGATATAATGAAACGAATAGCTATCATTAATGGTTTTTCGGTAGATTAAATAAATAGAATTAATTAACCGCAAACAACAACAATTAACTTTTTACAATATTTACCCGTACATAAGACACATGGATGTGTCAACAAAATTCATTTCTCTGACTTATTTTGGTTCCGTAAGCGAAAAATTTGCTAACATTTTATCACGCCATAATCTTAAAATCAGTACCAAACCATAAACCAAATTCCGCAATCTGATATATAAAGCTATATATGATAACTTTCATAAAGATAGAATTTGTCGTAATTTTAAACTTAGATACCAAGAATATTTTCGTTCAGACTTAACAAAACAGAATGAACCTTTGCTAAACATTTTTCCCAAACAGGTCATACCCCTCCTAATTTAGATAGCCTAAGCATTTTACATAATCAAACCAAAAGTTTCATTTTGAATACATTAGATTCAATAGAGATTTATAAAGGTGTCAAAAACTCCTATAACATTATACTAAATGATCAGTTAGACCTATATAAAAGCTATCTTTTCCTTTCTTTCTAAGCACTCTTAGAATATTAAATAATAATTATCCTAATGCACAGTTCACTTTATTTCCCGGGATCTGCATATTTAGGAATTCCCGATAATCCCGCATTCGTAATTGTTATCGACATGCTTCTATTATATGGTGACTTAAGAAACAACAAATAACCAACCGTATCATACCAGCACAGCATATGGGCAGTTGTACCCTTCACGAGGAGAAAGGACATTGGAAACATGCAAGTTTTGCATGGGGACAACCTACAGATGACGGATGCTGCCAAGTACCTTGGATAAGCCTAGATAAAAGACTGATCTTTGGGAAGCATCTGGAGAAAACCACTAATAAAGTGATATGGACCCTGTGGACCTGTCGTCGTACAATCGGAAGAACCTGGGGACTCACATGCACCACGGATGATGCACTGGGTGTACACCAACATAGTGAGACTCATTGTAACATACGCCGCAATCGTGTGGTGGCCAAAAACAAAAACGAAAGTATCCCAGCATTCCCTGGACAGTTCAGAGGAATAGCAGGTGAAATTTCGACCACCCCAAAAGCTGCAATGAAAATTCTGTTGGGGTTAGAGCCACTGCACCTTGCCGTTCAGGCAAAATCCATAAAAGGAGCGTATGGTTCACGGAAGGCAGCAGAACCGAAAAAACTACAGGTGCTGGAATAGTCGAGACAAGGGACTAAGAAAAAAAAAATTCTTCGAACCTAGGGACACTTGCGACAGAATTCCAATAAAAAATATTAGCAATTACAACATGTGCTCGAATTATGAGAGAGAGAGAGAGAGAGAGAGAGAGAGAGAGAGAGCCTATGAGAATGGACAAATCATAATCATAGCGAGCAACCTAACAATGTTTAAGCCACTGGAGTCATATACAATTACCACGAAAATCGTATCATTGGTCTTGGTCAAATTTTGTAATTTGGGCATCACTGAAGTCTGCATTGACTATAAAGGTGCGTATCCACAAAAAATCATTTTCACCAAACGTTTTCAAACGTTTGCAAATGTTTGCTACTGTGTGTAGGCATGTGTCTCCATTAAATAAAATATTGCAACGAACAATATGTTTGCGTTTATTTGTCATTGATCCGATTTTGAAATAGTACGTATTCGAAATGGCTCTGATAATGGCTAATTGTTAGTGCCGCATTTTTTATAATTATGTCTGATTTGACTGACAAAGAGAGTATTAAAAAAGAAATAGAAAACACAAATTTTGGAATTCAAACTTTTCGAAAACAAGAGATTGAACGCCACTGCTGGCTGACTGAGACAAGATGACAGGAGTCGTTTATTCGAAAACTTTCATTATACGTCACGTCAAAGATTTTGGATCCCTAACTTCACTAATCGGTCCGTACAAATTAGAGAGATTGAGGAAGTTAGATTAGCAATTACTTCTCGGTTTTCGCTGCAGGAAATTTCTGCAACCGTCTCGTGATTTTTGTATGTAGACTCGCTTATGTAGCCGTCTCCACAGAAAAAATAAAGAACCAACAAATATATGTGTTTGCAAATATTTTGCACGCTTGGTGAATACGCACTATAACATATACAGTAACAAAAACTCCTGTAACAGATAATGAGATTTGGTTAGAAATTAATAATCACTTGAGATAGTAATATAGAATGATTCAGAATAATATAGGTACTTGGAGTCAGATAACGAGCCTTTCAAAACTCAACACTGAACTATTATTGAATGCAATAAATTGTGTTAAGTTTCGCGGCATTGAACTAATGTCATACAAATAACATGAAGTTGAATATCACCAGAGGTGTCTTTAGTATTCATCGTACTAAGATACCTGAATTGTTTTAATTCTTTTTCTCTGGTCTGGTAGTAGAAAGCGCAAAGTTTTCCTGGCGGAAGTGTACGCAATATTGACTTGCGCCATGAGAAACCTGCGGAGAAACTAGGTGAATCAAGTCACCTAGAGTAACATCAATGCTTGTCAAAGAATGCAGGGATACACTGGCTGAACTAGCCAAGAGAAATACAGTTCAATTCATCTGGGTCCCTGGATACAATGGTCGACTTCCTGGCTATGCGGGGTTCGTCTGGCGCCCCTGTAAGACCGGAGTCAATGGTCACTTTATCAAATTGCGGAGGGGTGTTCAACCTTTCGAGGTCAACTGAAGGAGTAGTCTGACTTGTGGCGAGAATCATCTCGTATGAAGCAGGTCAAGCTCTTCATCGAAGAGCCTGTACCTAGGCTCTCAAAAAACTTCTTCCTCTAAATAGAAGAGACATCATGAGATGGAATCGTAACGCGTCACTATCGTCTTAACAAACACCTTCATACTATGGGCATCGCAGATGATCCTATATGTAGGAAATGCAAAGAGGTGAAAGAAAGTGCCTCCCACATTCTGTTGGAACCCCCTGGTTTGACATCCCTCAAGCACCGTCACTTCGGCAAAACAAAACTGCTCTCAGAAGAACTTATGGAAGTCAGCATTAGCAATATTCTTGGTTTCTGGTGGGCCATAAGTCTGCTAGAATAGAATAAGCTTCTGACCACGGGCTGCACAATGGGCCCAACTGAGTGAACTAAGTGTATCTGGGTGCTAAAATACCTCAACTCAATTGGTGATGATGAGGGAGAGAGTAGAAATCTTTCAGAAAATAAACAAACTATATTAACCTCTCGATCGGAACACTCCTCCCAGCGATATTTCCATTTCCGAGAGCAGCACCTGTCTTTCAGAGCCTCACCTGTCTTTCAGAGCATGTTCCATATTTATTTTAATCCGCTCAATTACTTCATAACGTTCCCCGTTCAACATTAGCTTCAATTTGAGGAACATAAAAAATTCCTCTGATGCAGCGACTCGGAACATCTCTAACTTTGCTGTTAGAAGTTCTTGACACAATATAGTAAAATTGCCACAATGCACGATTAACGTAAGTCCTGAGTTATTCAATATGAGATTCGTCTTTTTATCGCTTTTTGGAGCAATGATCATTGTTGATCACTTTTGAATCGGCTAATCAATACAAAGTGCGGCTTGAAATCTGATTATAGTAAGCTTCTTTCAAACATTAGGTACCCGTGAATGTTTCTCAAGCTTCACCCAGAATTTCACATCAAAATGTTCATCAAGTTAGTCAACACCAAAAGCATACAGCTCATCAGAGCACCTTTAATTCAAAAAACAATACCACAAGCAATAAGTCAACCAAAAGAAGCATGTTATTCGTGATATTATATACTGAACCTAGTGCGCCCAACCACGTCTCAAAATTTTTTCCCCTTAAATCTATTGTTTTGGAACAGACCTCGTGATTACAACATAATAATACATAAACGCAAAATTCATATTTGAATTATATTATTAATATGTCGAATACTTAAACAAAATCATCTCTGGCCTCGATCGATACTGAATAACAAAGTTAGAAATAGGTAAATCAATCTCTTTGTCTAATCAAAAACCATTCAATAATACAGGCGCATATAAAGTCAAATCTATTGAAAGTAATTAAAAGTGAACATATTAACCCTCACACATATCGAATGCAATAATAATCATCCCTAGACAAGATTATGAAGATAAAATGTCATTATTTATTCAAGCTGAATTGGGCGAAATACATGAATATTTACCTAACCTTTTTCAATTAAAAACAAATCAATTCTTACAAACTAGCGAAGCTCTATCTGACAGTGGTTTCGAAACATATAAACTTATTAACAGTAATCCATGCTCTCCTCAACATTGCGGACTTATTAAAAATCATAAAAATGATTCCCCTATACGACCTGTACTATCTCACATTGACAGTCCAAGACCAGACCTTGCAGTCAAATTGAATCAGAAATTCAAAATTTTCACTAATTTTTAACCGAATCTTACTTTTAAAAACTCACTCGAATTGTTTGAACTAGACAAAAACCACTATATCTGCTTTCTTTTTTTATGTTTCCAACATGTTTTCAAATATTCCTACTCTTTCTATTTAGATAGATCAGATATTAGCCCTTTGATTCATAATGAAATAAAACTTGCGTTCAACCTAATACTTAAGTCAAAACTGTAGTCAGTTTAATAATAAATTGTATGCACAGAATTCAGGTCCTTCTATGGGTAACCCGTTGAGTCCATTATTAACAGACATTTTCATGTATGATCTAGAGGACACAATTATAAAATGTGCTTTAGCAAAAAATCACATTCATTTTGGTATGGATACGTAGATGATGTACTTGCTTCCTTCAGAGGCACATCTAGACAATTAAATTCCTTTCTTTCACTTATTAACCAGCTTAACCAACTGGAAAAAGAAAAAGATGGGAGAATGAACTATTTAGACTTAACACTAATACTTGACCATTATAGAATAAACTTCAACATTCACAGAAAACCCACATTTACAGACTTCACTGTTCCTAATTCATAGCCATAAATAAGCAACATATCGCTCAATGATACATATAGTATTGTAAAAAGAATACCTCACTATTGAATTGGACAGACGGATAACTTTTATACAGATAGAATTTGTCGTAATTTTGAACTCAGATACCAAGAGTATTTTTATTCAGACTTGACAAAACAGAATGAACATTTGCTAAGCATTTTTTACAAACAGGTCATACCCTTCCTAATTCAGATAGCCTAAGCATTTTACATAATCAAACCAAAGGTTTCAAATTAAATACATTAGATTTAATAGAGATTTATAAAGGTGTCAAAAACTCCTATGACATTATACTAAATGATTAGTTAGACCTATATCAAAGTTATCTTTTCATTTCTTTCAAAGCACTCTTAGAATATTAAATAATAATTATCCTAATGCACAATTCACTTTATTTCCCGGAATCTACCTATTCAGGAATTCCCGGTAATCCCTTATTCGTAATTGTAATCTGCATGCTTCTATTATATGGTGGCTTAAGGAACAACAAATAACCAACCGTATCATACCAGCACAGCATATGTGCAGTTGTACCCTTCACGAGGAGAAAGGACATTGGAAACATACAAGACTTAGCTTTGTATGGGGAAAACATTCAGATAACGGACCCGGTCAAGTATCTTGGGGTAAGCCTAGATAAAAGACTGACATTTGAGAAGCATCTGGAGTAAACCACTAATAAAGCGATAAGGGACCTGTGAACCTGTCGTCGTACGATCGGAAGAACCTAGGGACTCACACCACGGATGTTGCACTGGGTGTACACCAACATAGTGAGACCCATTGTAACATACAACGCAATCGTGTGGTGGCCAAAAACAAAACGAAAGTATCCCAGCATTCCCTGAACAGTTCAGAGGCTGACGTGCTTAGAAATAACAGGTGGAATGTCGAACATCCCAATAGCTAGCTGCGATGGAAATGCAGTTGGGGTTGGAGCACCTTGCCGCTCAGGCAGAAGCCATAAGAGGAGCGTATCGGCTTGATCAATAAGATTACGTATGGTTTACCGAAGGTACCAAGACCGAAAAAATTACAGGTTCTGGAGTAGTCGAGACCAAGGACCAAGGAAAAAAAATACTTTGAACCCAGGGACACTTGCGACAGAATTCCAAGAAAAAATATTAGCAATTAAGCAATGTGCTCGAATTATGAGACAGAGAGAGAGAGAGCCTATCAGAATAGACAAATCATAATCATAGCGAGCAACCCAACAGTGCTTGAAGCACTGGAGTCATACACATAATCATAGCGAGCAACCTAACAGTGCTTAAGGCACTGGAGTCATACACAATCACCTCACAATGTGAGACTAGTGAAGAACCTCAACAGAGTGATACTTGTATGGGAGTCTGAGGAAACCATACGCGAAAGGACTGAAACTGCCGTTGCACTCCCAAACAACCACTGTTTGGATCAGAGTCAACCTGTAGATTTCTCATGCCACAGCAATATCTGAAATACAAAAATAGCTTGAGGCAGAACACCATGCCTATTGGAGGGAACTGCCCCGTTCGTCGCACTCCAAGCCACTAATAGGTCTAATAGGACATCTCGAGCAACGAGTGAAAAATCTAATCACGCTAAGCAGACAAGAAATACGAAGCCTATGAGAATAGACAAATTACAATTATAACGAGCAACCTAACAGTGCTTAAGGCACTGGAGTCATACACAATCAATCTACAATGTGTACTCGATTGTGTAAAGGAACTAACGGCGCTAATGAAGAACCCCAATAGAGAGTCACTCGTGTAGAAGTCTGAGGTAGCCAGAGCACCGTGCCTATTGGAGGGAACTGCCCGGTATGTCGCACTCCAAGCGACTAATGGGAGATCTCCAGCAGCAACGAGTGAAAAATCTACTGACGTCCAGCAGACAAGAAATGCGGAATCTAGTTGCATTCGTGACCGGACACGCCCCATGCAACAAACACCTCTACACGATGGGTCTGGTAGATCAGTCCACTTACAGGGGTTGCGGCGTGGAAGATGAGACACCTATGCAAGTGCTGTATCAGTGCACGGGACACGCGGTTCGTCATCCGACATACCTTGGAGACAATAAAACTAACACTCGAGGAAATCAGAAATATCCCGTACATCAAGCTACTGAATTTCATAGAATGCATGACTGATGAGGAGAGAGCAATATGTGAGAGCACAATAAGACACTAATGACCGCAATGTAGTGAGGCTCACTCTGAAAAGGAGAACCAACCTCACGGGGGAGGGGTTTTAGTCCGTAATAATTCGGCACACCCAGAGGCACGGGCCTCCGAGGCATCTATGCAAGATTTCCTCTCCTCTACGGAAAAACGAATAAATAAAAACTGTTTACGGATGACGGGGAATACGCTCACAACACCGACTGCACCTATGGAAACTCTACTTGGCCTGCCCATGTTACATATATTAGTGGAGGTGGAGGCTAGTAGAGTGGCATACATAGTGGTTCCGGGTGGTTTACGGGCTCAAGCAAGGACCATAGCAAAATATTTAAGAGATTGTATAATGCTGATTGATCGATCAACACCTCGCTAGGCTCACCCTGTCTTTGGCATTTATCAATCAAAAGCGTGAGCCGCAGCTTGTCTATTTCGAGTATTCAGACGGACCACTCTGCTCTATAACTCGAAAACGGTGTAAGGTACGACATCGCATTGAAATCAAGTTTCATCAGAATCGATGATATCGACCAAAATCGAAATTTTTCGATACTAAAATTTGTTCAGCAGGATCTCAGAACGAGGCCGATACAGACCACGGTCGTATATACAGGTTTGGGAACTCGAGGATATTTGCTATGTGAGAAGTGAGTCCGCTAAGCGTCAGCTGTTGCATAGTACCAAAAGGGTGGCGCATGAGTCGAGGAATTATCTCTGGCACGTATACGACCGTGTTCTCTGGCAACTGTCATTGTTGACTTGTAAACACAAGGAATACCGGCGTTTTTAGAAAAAAATTAAGAACCCGTGCATTGTGCCGAAATGCAAAACGGGGTACAAAAGTGTAAAGCAAGAAACTTCTGTTTTTAAGTGCCGAAAGATGCGGAAATGCGAAAAAAGTGGATGCTTGCGATTCCGGATAGAAATCGTTTGAACGAGGTCTTTTATGTGTGCGAGCATGTATAACGAAAAAGGGGAAGTTATTTTTAAGGTGAGTAATACATTTTGACAAGAGTAACAGTTCTATTCCTCTCTCAAATCAGAATAGTAAATATTGCGTTACTAGAAAAATTATTTTACTTAATAATGTGATTGTTGCCATACTTCGATCCAAGCACTAGCTGGTGGCGGAGCGAGGGACTACGAGTTTGGCGACATGTAAGAGACTCATGTCAAAGATAGAGTTCCCATACCTGTATGTATGACCGTGATACAGACTATAAATATATAATCCCTTTACAACATGATTTCATTAGTCTCTGTCTATGTGATGAGATACAATTTATGGTCTCGACATTCTGTACCGTGATGAATCATGATATAAGGTTGAAACTAACACTGGATTCAAATTTCTCATCATAGGAAACGAATTGAAACCAAGTTTTATGATAATCGATGATATGGACCCAAATCGATATTTCTATCCCAGTGAATTTCGAGCATCATATCCAGTTATGTCAAAATGTCGAGTGGATCGCATTAACCATTTGGCCGCTACACGATAACATACATGTGCCTACTAAGCCTACTGAATCAAGAATCGACTTCGTATGCTAAACTTCCTCTGTCCTAATTAAACACATAAGATTTTTTTTTGCAATATAATATATATCGTCACTTCATTGTTTACAATTACATAATAGATGATACATCTTCGCATCGCAAGCCTTTCTAGGAATCCATTTAATATAAGATAGAGGCTAATTAAATCGAAATTGTATTCTTGTATAAACTGCTCATGTTCACAAAAAATTGTTCAACTCATTTGAAGGATAAAATATTTTTAATTCGTGTTCGGGCCATTTAATCCGGTTCAGGTTACACACATGTCTGACACTGTAATGTACTCATTTAATATTCTTGGAACATTCATTCATTTATTGCTAAGAATCGATATTCAAATACTTGAATAATGAATGATTCCGAGAGTCCCGACTGTTACCACAAATCTTTGGATCTTCGCTGTTGTCATGTCAAGACATTGACGTATATAGGAGAAAAAATATAACAGATTAGGCGTAAGCCATAACATAATTCTCATCATACATGTTCATGTTCAGTATATAAACACGTCAGCTGTGAGAGTGAAGGCATTAGAAAACAACAAATACTAGATTTAAAATAGCAAGGAAATGGTTAATCATTTCCTGATTCGCGGAGATACAGTTACCTGAAACTTAAAGCAGTATCAAAAGAACAGACTGGTGTACGGAGAAAAGTGGTGTTAAAGCGAAGGTTTGTAAGGGGGCACAACAATACCCCCCTGCTGAGAGACAACAATGAGTGCCAGAAACATCTGCTAACGCTCAGGGACGTCAGAGGCGGGGGCGGAACGTTTAATATTGATATTCGTAGATCACATCATTCCTTGGATCATTCACAAACTAAATCATCTCATACCTTCTCTATTTATTATAAAATTGATTCAATTGTACAAAGCCTGATACATTAAATTTGATAAAAGTAATACAGTTTTAAAACAATCACTCATTAAATACTCGAATTCTTTCAACTAATCATGAATACGAACACAATTTTGAGGAGTACGTTTACAATGTTACAATCCATAGTGTGGACTTAAGTGGCAATAGGACTACTTACAAGACTTACGGTATAAATTGAAATGTATAACTAACAGTGGCGAATTTAATTTAACCATCAAGTTTCTTGAAGGAATTTCTACGATAATAAAGACAAAAAACTAAATCAATCAAACTTAATTAATCGACATCTCTTATATTCTAATAATGATTCTTTACATTGAAAATTTGTCGACTTAAGCTTACTAACTGGAAAATGTAAGCCTTCAATATTATGTCTCACTGAAACTCATTTAACCTCAAAAATACCAGATTCTATCTGAATATATTCTTTACCGCAATTACATACCCATTCGTCTAGGTGGTGGCACATGTGTATATGCATAGTGAACTGCAAACACATGTCGTGTTACAACATGTCTTTTAGTCCCAGATAGCTATTTCACCCTTTTCATGAGCTCGTCAGTGGGAAGAGGCAAACGTGAAGTCACTGATCAACCATCTCCGAAATTGATATGATCAAAACTCTCGGAAGTATTTGGCGAAGCTAGATGTTCCAACACTCACTGAGAATGAAATTCACAATGCTACGCATTGATAACACACTTCTCACGATTCTATTAATTGACGGGGAACAAATTTTTATTTCGCTCTTATCATGAGCTCGTCACTGGTACGAGGCAGATGTTAAGTCACTAATCAACCATTGTCAGTGCTACATCTGTTTCACGGCAAATGTTGTTGGAACATCTAGGTCGCTAAAAAAATTTTGAGGGTGTTAATTATATCACTTTCGGAAATGGATGATCAGTGACTTCACGTCTGCCTCGTCCCACTGACGAGCTAATGAGAAGAGCGAAACAGCAGTCTGGTACTAAAAGACGTGTTGTCACTGTTCAACTTGGTGGGCCAAAACTTTGACCTGCATATATCTTAACAATATCGCTTTTTCTCATGCTAAAATTGCACATTCAATCGTTCATGCACCAGAAAACGAGCTTATACGAGGGCAAGGGGGAAAATGAAACAAGAAACGATTTACTTGGTCAAAACTTATTTTATTTCTCAACATAATCTCCTTGTAACCGATACACATCGTCCATCGTATTCTCTAATTCTTCGATCCCTTCCAAATAATACAATTTCGGAAATCCTTCAAAATAGGCGTTTGTTTCAGCGATGACCTCATCGTTGGAGTCAAATCTCTTCCAGCCGAGCCATTTCTTCAAGTTTGGAAATAGTTAATAATTGCACGGAGTCAAATCTGGAGGATATGGTGAATGACGAGCCAATTAGTAGCGCAATTCATGCAAGTTTGCAATTGCAACTGCGAACTTGTGCCCCGGTGCATCGTCCTGGTGGAAGAGCACTTTTTTTTTGCCAAATGCGGCCGCTTTCGGGTCAAATCGGCGTCGAATCTATCCAACAGCTCTGCATAATATATGTCGGTGATCGTTTTTCTTTTTTCAAAGTAATTGATATGGACGATACCGTGTGCATGTCAAAAAATTGTCGCCATGAATTTGTTGGCCGATAAACCCACTTTTGCCTTTTTCGGCTTCAATTCACCTGGTCAAGTCCACTGTTTCGACTGTTGTTTAGTCTTTGGAGTATTGTGATGGCTCCATGTTTCGCCCACAGTTACGAAACGGAAGAAGGACTCTTTCTTTTATTCTTGCACCTGAATATCATCAAACACTCCTTTGAAGTTGTCATACTGTCGTTTGACGATCGTTCAATATCCTACCATGGATTTTATAGACGATTTCTGGCGTTGTAATCTCAATTAGACGACCAGAACGTTCGGCGTCCTTTGTGGACATACCACCTAAACGAAAATCAGTAAACCACTTGTGAATGTGAACGTTCCAATCGATGGTGAAGAGTCCCTTCAATTCTTCGGAAGTTGGAGAATAAAACTCAAATTTTACACAAAACTTTTAACATTTAATTTAAAAATGCTGACAAATTGTTTCACCACACTGTACTGTGGCATTTTCAAAGCAAGGAGTTATCAACTAAAGCTAAATCTAAAAGTATGTCCTTAAATATCAGGGATCAGAATGTGGTACAAATTGAAGGATGGAGGTGGATAATGGTGGGAGTGTGTTTACAAAACTGTTAACAAGCGGTGAATTATATGTGTCGATTTGATCATTTAATATTACATTATTATTGTTTTTTGAGTGTTTCGATATTTCTATGGATTCTAGTATATTAAGTTTATGTCCTTTTTCCTGAATATGTAGAATATCGGGATTAAGGGTGAAATTGTGGTTATGTTCTAACAGGTGATTTGCGTAATTAGAGTACTCTTTTTTGAGCCTGTAACTTCTCAAATGTTCGTTGAACCTTAGGCTGAAACTGCGTCCAGTTTGTCATATGTACAAAGCACTACAATCATCACATCTCAGTCTGTAAACTTTTCTTTAATTTATCTTTTTTAGATTTGGAATCATTAATATACGAGCATAGGTTATTTGTTGTTTTAAAGGCGACGTTTTTATTCTGTTTTTTAAGGAATTGTGATATTTTTAGTGCATGTTTATCTAAATATGTTACACATGTGAAATTTGATGTTGAATTATTATTAATCTGCGGATAAATTAGGTTTAAGGCTTTTTTATTGAGTTTATTTTGGAGTATTTTATTAATTATCTTGACATTATAACCGTCATTTTTGCCAATATCTATGATTCCAAATGGAAATTATCTTTACATATTATCCGCTTGTTAACAATTTTGTAAACACACTCCCACCATTATCCACCCCCATCCCTCAATTTATACCACATTCTGATCCCTGATATTTAAGGACATACTTTAAGATTTAGCTTTAGTTGATAACTTCTTGCTTTGAAAATGCCACAGTGTGGTGAAACAATTTGTCAACATTTTTAAATTAAATGTTAAAAGTTTTTTGTAAAATTTGAGTTTTATTCTTCAACTTCCGAAGTGTTATGAATTTACACTACGTAAACGCCGAAACCATAGATATATAGTCCCTTTAATGTTTAACAAGCGATGCTTTGGTTTGCGTAAAGTTTTTCCAAGCAAGAAATAATCTTTAATCAAGACGCGAAATTCAATTTTTCTCATGTTTACAAAAATCTTCAAGTTTGCTTGCTTTCGATGGGTGTCAAAACAGAACTGAATGATATATCAGTCTGAAAACTTCAATGCGTTCTAGTTAAAGATGGCACATTACAAATGTCTCATTTGATTTTCTATTGTGGCGCCATCTATTCTACTTCTCAAGGACTTTTCACCTTGCCCTCGTAGGTCCTTTCAAAAGTTCAATTTCATCTTGGCATATCTCTGTAAGCTACTTTGCCAACCACTTTGCAGAATGATGTCAATCTATTTAACATAATTAGTGGATTCACTACTAAATTCGATAATGTTGTGATTGCGGGAGACTTCAATCTTCCTGATCTTCCATCTTGTATGACCAAATGTACTTCCAAATAATTATAATTCCTACTATACTACTTAGTTAATAAATACTAACGTTTCCCAGATGATTTCTGAATTTACTCGACATCGACAAAATCAAAATCCCGCTTACAATACCTTAAATTAGCCACTTACAGTAATCTACTATCAATACGCACTCATGACTCACCTATTGATATATCAGATCACATTGTTATATCCTGTGACATTCAGGTCATCAGCGCTACGACATCCAAAAAAGAGAATGTTGTCAAAGCAGTAAAGCACGTAAATGAAGAAATTTTGAATATTCACTTGAATACTTTATTAAATGCGGAATGATAGCGTTTCGTCAGCGTGTTCTTGAAGCGATAGAGATTAACAGCAAAATTATTGAATACGAAGATGTAATCGTCAAATCTTGGATAAATCATCGTTTGCTTCAAAAAATTGATTCAAAAAAAACCTTATGGCGGAGATGAATTAGACCAAGAACCCCAGGATAACTATTCGCGACGTAGAATGTTCTCTAACAAAGACTTCATATAAAAACAAACCCATTACTTCAAACAACAAAAATGACCAGTGTAAATATGTTGGACAAAACCTGAATTCTAGTGTACATATTCCAAAGGTTGAAAATTTGCAAGGTCAAATCTGCGAGCATGATACTGGAATGACTGAAGTTTTCTCTAAATTTTTCGCTTCAACATATACCTAAGAAACTGCTGGCAACCTACCAACTATTGATATATTACTGATGAACTTCTCGCTCGAAACAGTTTACTGAAGAAAAAGTTCATGAGAAAATTTAAAATATAAAATTAAGAAGTACTACATCATCTTATGGTCTGTCTGCGAGTCTGTTAAAAGAACTGCATCACTAAGTGAACCGTTTGCTCTCATGGACATGTTTTTCAAAATGACTGGATTGCAGTGATTTCGTTGATATTCACAAGAAGGGCGATACGCTACTGGCCTAAAATTACCGCCAAATCAGTCTCACACCTAATAAAATCAAAATCATGGAATGTATGATAATTGATAGAATATTACATTTGCCATTTGAGCATTGCATTATACCGGACAACCAACATGATTTCTTACCGGATAGATCTATTACTACTAATCATCTTGCATGTTTACATGACTCTAAAATAGCTTATGATAATGATATTCCAACTGATGTTATTCACTGAGACTGGTTGTTAAAAATGCAATTCGGCAATCACCTAGGGACTTTGTCGATCGCGCCGAGCGCAACATTTCAGCAAATTCTAAAGACTTCTGGTCATATATTAACAGAATGAAATCTATCTCTGGAATGCCATCCAAGATGACCTACAATGAGACATCGCTCGGGAGTCAACAGGAAATAGTCGATAGCTTTGCACTATTTTTTGATAAATGTTTCAGTGATGTCCAAGCTCCCTATATTCCCGAGTTCCATACAAATGGATGTTCTTCAGTGCCGATGCCATCTTGCTTTTCGAAGACAGATGTGCTGGTTGCCGGAAGGAGAATGAAGTCCGCTATGACAGCAGGCTCGGATGGAATTCCTGCATTTTTTCTGAAGGACTGTCTCCGTGTCCTGATCTGCCCCCTTCGCCATATATTCAACCGGATTCTCTCGACCCAGTCTTTTCCAGAAATATGGAAGGTTTCAAAAATTGTACCTATTTTCAAAAAAGAGGAGAGGGCTGACATCTCTAACTACCGCCCCATTGCTCTCTTAAATAATTTCTCGAAGTTATTTGAGTTTTGCTTGCATAACGCTATATCAGAGAGTATTACTCGGCGACTGACGACTCGCCAACATGGTTTCGTCAGGGGCAGATCGACTGTGACCAACTTGACTGTTTTTCATCAGTTTGTAGCAGAGTGTTTGGATGTTGGTACTCAGGTTGATGTCGTCTTCACCGATTTTAGCAAAGCTTTCGATCGTTTGAATCATTGTATCCTCCTCTCTAGATTAGTTGATTTTGGTGTGTCGATCCGGCTGGTGGGATTGTTTGAGAGTTACTTGACCGGGCGAAGTCACTATGTAGAGCTTTCAGGTTTCAGATCTGATGCTTTCAGCATTCCGAGCGGTGTTCCACAGGGATCGATCCTTGGCCCACTGCTATTTAATATCTTCATCAATGATGTTGCCTCCATTTTTACTGCCATGTATCTACTATATGCAGATGACCTGAAGTTGTTCCTTCCGATCAGATCTTCTAGGGACGCTCTTCAACTGCAAAACGATCTAAACCTGTTTCATTCCTGGTGCTCTGCTAACCTCTTAGATCTCAACGTGTCTAAATGTGCAGTTATGTCATTTACAAGAAGCAAGACTCCTATAATTTACGAGTATTATATTTCTGATTCAGTTCTTCTACGATGTGAAAATATTCGAGATCTGGGTGTCTACTTCACCTCTAGTCTTTCTTTCGACACCCATGTTGATTCAGTGGCGTCCGCAGCATCCAGGCTCATGGGTTTCATTATCAGAAGCTCGCGAGACTTCGTCAATGTTGAAACACTACTGCTGCTTTATAATTCATTTATAAGATCTCGCCTTGAATACGCTTCAGTCGTGTGGTCTCCTACCTATCAGATTCATATCCACCTGCTAGAGGGTATTCAGCGAAAATTCTTAAAGTATCTCAGCTTTCGCATAGATAACGTTTATCCTCCGAGAGGTTTCCCTCAATCGGAACTACTTGCTCGATTCGGGGTTTCTAGTCTTGTCGGGCGCAGGCGGACTAGCTCGATAGTGTTTCTATTCAAACTCGTTAACAATACTGTTGACTGTCCCGACCTGCTTGAGCAGTTGAATTTCGAAGTGCCTAGATTGGGAGCGCGAAATCCGAATACTTTTTATCTGAACACGCCTCGCACACGTATGCTGCAATCATCGCCTATCTATGAGATATACAACAATTATAAAATGTTTCAAAATAGTCTAGACATATTCAATTCATCCGTTGCACATATAAAAGCTATTACTGGGAACATAGCTGATGTAGTGCAATAATTTAAAACATTGTTCAATACATCCTGCGTGCTCTGCTTGCAGAACAGCCTTGTATCAATGTTGATATCAGTATTGATGTCTATCTAATTTTTTTCTCGTTTTTCATTTTGTATTTATGTTCTTATTTCATATGAATTATTTTTGTTTTTGTTATAATTATATTTGTGAATTTTAATCAAATTGTAGCTTTTCCCATCCTTAATTGGCCTGTGGCTGTTGGGTGGTGTAACTAAATAAATAAACTAAATAAATAAATAAATAAATAAATAAACTTAGACTTCAGCAAAACCTTTGATAAATTATCCAAATTACGCCTTCTCTTAAAAGTGGAGCACAATGGCATTGGTGGCCCATTACTACAGTTGATCTCAGCTTCCTTGTCTGGAAGCACTTTTGGGGGAACATTGGAACTGTAATCTCTAATAATCGATGTAGTGTGTGGTGTACTTCAAGGATCAGTGATTGGGCCATTATTGTTTCTAATCTACATATCAGACATCCTAAAACTGATAGAGTCTGAGTGTTCTCAATACCCAGATGACACAAAATTGTATGCAAACCCTTTCTTCCACTACGTCTCACTTCATATACCATATTACAATGGAGCGAATTATGTCTTATACCACTCAGTACATCCAAGTGTACGGTGCTCCATATTGGAAAAATTGATCCAAAACTTCCTTATACTAACCAAGACTATGTATGTCATCGAATACTCTGCTCCGGCAGCGAAGAGCATGGTCTTGAAAGAAAAGGAAAAACGGCCAAAGTATCAAAATCTCCTATTCGAGGTCCGCACGCTATACCCAGGCCACAAGGTGGTCGTATTAGTTGTTCTGATCATCGGTGTTTTGGGTGGAATTTGGTCTTCGCTGCGTTCGAACTTGAAGACATTCCGACCTGTAAAAACTTGATAGACCGGATGCAGAAGGCAGTCATTCTGGGTTCAATAAGACTACTTACAAAAAATTAACTATAGGTGCTTCGGACATTGACAATAAAATGGTTAAATTTTTCTGTCTTAGCTAGCACTCTAAGGGATAAAAAAATTAAAATGAAAAAACAACAACCAAAAGAGTCGAAAAACCTGCTTTCCGCAAATAAAAGAGGATTGAACCAAATTTCAGAGGGAGATAACTAAGGGCTCTGTTATTCGCATCATTACTAACTTTTCCGCCAGGTCGCTAGTCACATTCAAAAATTTCCCAACCTGGTCATAAATTGTCGTAGATTGACTCCACTAGATTGGAAGTTCATAAATTTCAGCGCAGTGTTAAACCACAGTGACGACAAGCTGATACATAGGTATCTCAAATATATCAGGTTACTGGCAAGTGAGGTATGCTACGTGATTACAAGAAATTCTAACTTTTCGAGTAATATCACAAAATATACTAATAGTATTATCAAAATACAAGGGTTACGTGGACAAATCATAAAATCGGAAAGAAATTGTCAATATTGCAATGAATTGTATCGTCAAATGTCAAATTTCGGATTATAATTACTGATCGCGTACTTTAAAGAATTTAAATTGAATATAGAGCAAGACATAATCTGCAAAAGGATACAATGATAGAATGATTGGTTGCCTAACATATAAACGAAGTAGAAGCAACTTACTAATGAACGTGCGAGTTGCCCTCAAGGTTATATATTATTTTAGGTTACATGTAATTTTCAAGCAGAAGGTATCTATCATACATTAGGTATTGAGTTTACACTTTGACTTGAGAATTTGTTTGTAAATGAAATTGAAGTTATTGTTATTAAGAAAATTGTGTCTGTTTCTGTATAATTATACGATAGAGGATAAGCGTTCAATTGATTTCAGGATCAAGTTTAATGATGATCTCAAAATTTGATACAAAGATGTCGGCAATAGTTCGTTTTGTTATTGACGTTCCCCAGATGAATTTTTACCTAAAACAAGTACTGTATTGTTTTGAGGCGCGGTAATCCCTTTTCGAGTGGCACTTTTGACACCCAGTTTTTCGAATGAAACTATTGTATTTTATTGTTTATTGAACCGTTATGACAGCAATGTTTTTCTGGTCATAAATACACACCATACGCATAATACATTTAATCCGCAAAAGCGTCCGAAATTCTTATTTTAAAATTTGTATGACTTCACTCTACGTCATCGAAGTGTGACTTCACATTGCTACCTTGAATTAAGTACTCTGTGATATCATAGGAGAATACATAACGCTGCAGAGTTAACAAGAGGAATTACGTACTATATGGTATCATTAATATAAAGTTGATTCTGTTTCAAAGATTTTGACAGTTCACCTGAGCAAACTATAATCAACATAAATGTAAGCTTTATTATTAATAATAATACTTAATTTTGATGAGGTACCAATACAGAACAAGTTACGATATGTATGAACATAATATCTAGTAAGTACATTTGCCAATCATTGACGGTGTTTGCTTAATTTTTCATAGACAGACACATAACGCTGCAGACTGTACAAGAAAAATTACGTGAATCCGATTTATTCAAAGGCTGCATTGAGTCATTACGACACATTTTGTGTAACGTTGGTTTCCAATACAAAAAGGCGATACTCGTAGAGATCTAATGGAATTGTCGAATATACATATCTAGTCCGGTCAATGAAGGTCAGAACCACAGAATTATTTGCGCCACCACCAAGGAAAGAACCAAAATGAATTTTTGGCCCGGTCCATAAGTGCGCTTTTTCCCTAGGTGTGGAAGTCCCCCTTTGTCGTCGTTGAAAGTTTTTTCAATTTGAAATAATCCCAGGAATGAATTGACTATTGAATACTAAAAAAAAGGGTCCTTAACAGTTTTCGTGAACTCTATCGTTACTAAGTTATTTACGGTTTAAGTTATAAATTTTGCTGTGGAAAATCGAATAACTCGGCTCTGCTGGAAATTCGTAAGCCAAACTGCAGGAGGTGATTATACACGAAAAAAAATGAGAAAAAAGTTTCTTATCATCATATGAAGATGAAGATGGGTGCTAAAAAATGGTGTTCGTTTTATACAAGGGCAAGGTGAAAGTTACCTGAAAAATGAAACAAGAAATGATTTATTTGGTAAAAACTTATTTTATTTCTCAACATAATCTCCTTGTAGCCCGATACACTTCGTCCAACGTTTTTCTAATTTTTCGATCCCTTCCAATTAATACGATTTCGGCAATTCTTCAATATAGGCGTTTGTTCCTCATCGTTGGAGCCAAATCTTTTGCAGCCGAGCCATTTCTTCAAGTTTGGAAATAGATAATAATCGCCAAATCTGGAGAATATGGTGGATGACGAATCAATTCGCAGTGCAATTCATGGAATTTAGCCATTACGACTGCGGGCCTGTGCGCCGGTGCGTTGTCCTGGTGGAAGAGCACTTTTCCTTTGCCAAATGCGGCCGCTTTCGCTTCAAATCGGCGTCGAATCGATCCAATAGCTCTGTGTAATATACGCTGGTGATCGTTTTGCCCTTTACAAAGTAATCGATATGGACGATACCGTGTGTATCATAAAAACTGTCGCCATGGTTTTGTTGGCCGATAAACCCACTTTGGCCTTTTTCGGCTTCGATTCGCCAGGACAAGTCCATTGTTTCGACTGTTCTTTGGTACTTATCTGGTGTGCTGTGATGAATCCATGTTCTGTCCACGGTTAAGAAACGGCGCAAAATGTCCGGTGGAGCTTGTTGTCAACAGAGAGCAACTTTCTCATATTCAAAAATGTATGTTAAATCTTCCGAACACGTTCTGTTGAGATGCCCATAGCCTCAGCAATCTCGTCCACTTTAACTCGCCGTTCAATATCATACCATGGATTTTAACGAAGATTTCTGGCGTTGTAACCTCAAATGGACGACCAGAACGTTCGGCGGCTTTTGTGGTCGTACTACCATAACGAAAATTAGCAAACCGTTTGTGAATATTTCCAATCGATAGTGAAGTTTAACAATCGATGCTTTGGTTTGCGTAATGTTTTTTCTATGCAAGAAATAATGTTTAATCAAAATGCGAAAATGCGCTTTCGAGGGGTGTCAAAACAGAACTGAATGACATATCATAATTTTCTTATTTTAATAATATTTACAGTTTTTTGGGTTTATTTTGCTCTGAAAAAATATTTCTGAAAAACTTTGTCAGACGAACCATTTTCGAGTAAAACCGATTTGAAAATGGTCGTGCAATCTCTTATTTAAAAGAATAAAATAATTAACCCAACAGAAAAAAATAATCAAAGAAAGTTTCGAAACTTCAGGGTGACAATTAAATTCTGATGTCAATGAATGTCAACTCAAGTTGCATTAACTTTCAGTTTCGCTTCATTTGAAAAAGTTTTCGCTCTTAGACCTTCAACATCTTCATGTTTGGATACATTGAATGTAAAAGAATATCCCTTGAAAGATCTAAGCGTATGTGTTGGACGACGTGTTCAGCCAGGAATATCAGATTTGCATAGTTGGAACGATAATTCCTTGGCCTCGATAAAAAAATTGAAGTGGCGGTCTGTTGAACTGTATCCTTTTCCCGTTCAAAATTCATGACATTTTGGAATCATTTATCAAGTAACCCTTCACTAGTTAAAAGCAAAAGCGAAAATAGTTCCTTTTCTAATCTACGGCACTTAGGGCGTTGTTAAAGCAGCGAAAAACTTTTTGGAAGCAATTTTATCATTTATTCTGGATTCCTAAAAATGATGGTACCGACTCATATACCAAGACACCAATCATAGACCAGCGGGCAGGTGTTTTTGGAATGTGTGATAATATCAAATTGATAAAATATCTACATTTCAATAGGTATCGATTCAACTTAATAGTTAATAAGGATTAACATAATTGAAAATGAAAAAGTGATTTGTTTCGGATAACGCATTCTGTTGTACGGCAAAGTTTATTCATGTAAAAGTGTGAAACTACAGACGTTAAATTGTCTCCAATTCATTTAAGTCTCATTTAACACATTCCCAACCTTTAAGAGATTTAATGGAAAAATGACAATGAATAATAAAATAAGTGATGGATATACTGTCTGTACAGTGAATCTCTGTGTTCTCACACACAGAATATTTTTGACTTTTCAATATAAAAAGTTATTACTCAGTTCATCTAATAGCATTTTGAATAATATGGCACAACTCAATTATTTTCAACTCCGATCAGATTTTTGCCAATAGATGCAATTCAAAAGCCAGCAAGACTGTCACTTCCATTGGAAAATTTTGTTCACTGATGAAGTCGGCTGCACGTGGGAAAGAATAGTGAATTTCCACAACAGTCACGTTTGGGCAGATTAAAATCCCTATGCATATTTTGAAGCAACATATCAAAACAAATTTTCGATAAATGTGAACGTAGGGGCAGGGATAATCGAAAATCATTTAATGGGACCTTTATACTTGTCATTTGAGTGATGAAACATATTCGAATTACTTGGAAAACGATCTGACAGATTTCGTAGATATGTGCCATATGCAATTAGAATAGAAGTTGGTTTATACAGGGTGTACCAGAAAGACCTCCCGTAAATGCAGAGGACGGTAGATTTTACAATAATAATCAGATGTTTTCATACAAACAACGGTCCTATCTTCTTTCGTTTCGGAGATACAGGGCTTTGAATTTAATTTTATTTTAACGGAATTTTGCTGTAGCTCCTGTGCAATTAGAGATGTTTCGTTAAAATGGTACTCGAGGGTTTCAGAAGACGCCAAATAAGACAACTTAGTCAGTTTTTGAATATGCGGTAGAGAGAACTGAATCTTATTCGGCGTCCTCTGAAACCCGAGTACCAGATTTAAACGAAATATCTGTAACTGCACATAAGCTACAGCAATACTTCTAAAAAAATTAAATGAAATGCCCTGTATCTCCGAAACGAAAGAAAATAGGACCATAGTTGATATGAAGAATCTGATTATTTTTGTAAAATCTACCGTCCCTTGCATTTACAGGAGGTCTTTCTGAAACATCCTGTATATGATAGAGCACCTGCTTATAGTGTTCGAGCTCAAAATCATTTAGATTCAGCTTAGCCTCAGAAGTGGATAGTTCATAGCGATCCAGTTTTGTACCCTCCTTGTTCACCCGACATCAACCCTTTAGATTTTTTTTGCGGTTATTTGAAATCATTGGTCTACTCGATTCCAATAGAAATGAGGGTCATCTTGGAAAAAAGGTAATAGAGCAATGCGACATAATTCGGAATAAGGAAGGCTTATTTGAACGAGTACGAGCATTCATGAGAATCGACTAGAAATTTGCATTAACATGAATGGCGGACATCTCCAGTAATTTATTCGATAATTTTTGTTATTTAATAATTATTTTATGATAATAATTATGATATAATATGCTATGATATGATTAATGATGAGTTTGTTAGTTTGTAGCTCTTTATGGAAGAATTTCGGGACATATGTTGATTTTTTTCTTACTTTTTCGTGTATAATCACCTCCTGGAGTTGACCATACGAATTTTCAGACATCCTGTATAACAATACAATAAAGGTCCTAGTATCGAGTCTTGTAAAACTCATTATGTTGTCAATTCGAATGAACATTAAATCCGATGACATCGAGTTTGACGTCCTTCCATTTCATTTGTTTCTAATCATTTGCAATATATTTTCGGTTCCTACGACGAAGGGAAGTTAGTGATCCATAGATCACTAAATATTCCCTCCGTCGCAATCCATAGATCACAGTTCATTTTGATTTTCAAAAGAGGCGTCATCATATTCTAATAATACTTAATAAAATATATTATCATTTTTCAATCGCGTTCCCTGAATAATCGAACATTTTGCCGTGTTGTTCTTCGGAGACTTTATAAAAATCTGGAGAATCAACAACTAGGTATGATCGTGAGTTCGATATTTATACAATTCCCTGCACTCTGTACCATTAATTATAATAAAACTGACCAGCTCGTATATGTTATACCGAAACATCATATACCTGTATAATTTCAACAATAACGAAGATAGTAAATATTTCACAAATACATTATGAAGGATATGAAGAATATGTTAACGGTGACACTAAAACATCTATTAAAAATTATACAAACCAATCCGGCTCTTATAATTTACGACTGTCTACCGAGAAAACAAACCAGCTTCGTGATAAAATTATTCAAAATTATTCAAAACACCTCACAAAAAACATAGACGCAGTGAAATATGAAAACCGTAAAAAATATGACAAACGCTTTATACCTTTTGTTATAATATTTTTGAAATATATCAGGGTTTTGTGATCTTAGATAAGGGCGCCAGGATTGAAATAAGCAACCATAAAGAATGTTTCATTATTTGATTTCACTTTTAGAAGGCATGCGTCTAGAACTAAAGGATTACACACAGCACACTATTAATCATTCTAAATTACTATAGCATATAACTCTTATTCATCTTTCCAAAATAATAAAGATTCTTGACCCAGTATGAATTATATATAAAAATTCTCGGGAAATAGGTCACATTAACACTTTGTTTTATATTTTCGACTTTACGTACGTTTCGGTCTCACGACCATCATCAGAAGACTTATTATGTCAAACAGGTTTTTTTAAAAAACTAATTATATCATGAAGCGTCCATATCGCACCAATTTGAATCAAAAATGCCCACGTCGTCGAAACGAACAGGTTCTGTTCTGTTCGTTTCGACGACGTGGGCATTTTTGATTTAAATTGTTGCGATAATGACGCTTTATGCTATAACTAGTTTTAAAAAAAACCTGTTTGATATAATAACTCTTCTGATGATGGTCGTGAGACCGAAACGTACGTAAAGACGAAAATATAAAACAAAGTGTTAATGTGAGCTATTTCCCGAGAATTTTTATATATAATCTTCCCAGAATAACTATTGAGAAGCTATATAGATCTGATATGTACGAACATCACATAGCTTCGTATTTTGAATAAATTTTCAGCAGACATGAATTTTAAATATAAAAACAGTCATAAATGTAATAATCCTTAAAGTACAAGTAGATGAGGAACACCCGTGTAATCTTGATGGGGCAACAAACTGATTCTAACTAATTTCCATCTGTGATTTTGTTCACCAGCGATTTTTGAGACATGGCAACATGGAGCAATTTTCAAAGAAATAGGTTTCAAACTCAACATATTATGTCAATGACAATAATGTTATTTGACAAAATGTCCGCGAAAACCTAAAATCCTTCCTCTATCATTTAAATTCATCGTACACGGTTTACCATGGAACTTAAATCGTAAAATTGACTTTCGATTCTGAATGTCTTGTTGTGTCCAAAAGTTGTACGAGCTATTAAAATATTTATAAACAATACCCTAGATCGAATGCTTCAAATCAAAGTAAGTCACAACAAAGCCGTCTCTACTAGAGCCATCTGCTTGACCACGTTACGCCCATGTCACATGGCCAGCTCGGGCCAATAGAACCGGCATGACGTGTAGGAATCATAATTCAGTTAGCACAGAAAATTCCTTGTGTCTGTCAGTCGGTGTATATAATCGTGCTTATATTTATTTTGTGTCATTTTATCTAACAACCTTTGTGTTGTATATTGTGTACCTAATTTATTATGTCAGTAATTCTGATAAGACTTATCATTACACAGTGTTATGAAAATACCTCAGAACATGTTGCTGTGCAACGAAACGTTAAGTGAGTACATCAAAGTTTCTTCAGTGTAATCTCGTTTTAATTTTTTTCAACCTTTCCTAAGGATGATTGATTTATATGAAGTCGAAACCAACTTCATCAAAGAGTTATAATTCAACATTTGCTTTTTCACAAGAAGAGGGCTTGCTTGAAACAGAAATTGGATTAATGTAATTCATAGAGATTCTTCCGTTTCCAATTAAATTTCATATTGTAAACATTTTCTGTGAAATTGTTAGAGAAAACAAAAAGGATTTCTATATTGTGTATCCTATAAAACTTACAAAACTGGCTACGTACTATTCTTCCAAATCGACCTTCCTATTTGTCAAAAAAGCTCCAATCAAAGGTAAACATTCTGAAGAAATAACATCTTGATGAGGTTGATGTCTAAATCTGGCTCAAAGAAGATATTTTAAATCAAAATGACTTTATTTCAAAATTCAAAAACAAAAATTATAGTGAAATTTATCATGAAACTTCCGAAAATAGCATTTGTTTTCCAACTGTATCAAAAGAATATCAGGTGATTTCAAATGTCATGTAAATAAAAGTCACAAATTATTCATCAATGTAATTTTAAATGTTTGAATTCAACGCCCTACGAGTAGTAGTTTGCCCGGGCTGGTCACGTGACAAATTCTACATCATCGCCCAACTGTCTAGTAGGCTATGGTCACAAACTTCCTGATCCATTGGCTTGCTCTCTTGGTGCAGATCGGACCCTATCCAATAATAGAGAATTTATTAATCAGAACTTACTTTGAGTTTTCCAAAATACACCGGAAGGTATACTGAGTAAACTGACATTGATTCACAGGTATTCTTATTTCAATTGATTCTACATCGTACTATCCCATATAACAACAGTTCCAATGACGTTGTCATCAATTATTATGAATCTATTGACAATCGTAATGAACATCCAGAGAGAGCTTTTGAAATGATTTTTGCAGAGAAATGACGACGTCATTGGACAGGTTTTCAATGTTTTTGAATACAACTAACCATATAATCCATTAAACTGTATTATACAATGCTTCACTTATTATACTTTCAAATAATTCAAATTATTTGTATTCTTAAATATAATTCACAAACTGTTAAGTTAAAAGAAGATATTTTTGAGGAGATCCATTTCGGTTGCATACATAATTTTTAAAAGTGGTTTATAATACATGACACAAAAATTAAAAACATTCCTATAACTAGAAGTTTTAAATACAGGTAAAAATATTCAGAAAAGGAAGCGTACTTCAAATCGATATTAATTATATTTGCATTAAATTTGCTGTCGTGAGTATTTAAATTGCTATTGTAACCTGAGGGTATTGCACAATCACATTAAAATGGTAAATATCACTTCACTACTTTAAGCACTATATTTCTTCTGAATATTGCACATTAACAATAACACAAAATTATTCACTTTTATCCGTATGTCGAATAGTCCTTGCTCATAGAATGGTGTTTCTTTTCCTAGAGCCTCTTTCCACAAAGCTTATGATTTTTCCGCCTGACTACCATCTGTACCAACGTGATCCCTGTAGTAGCTTTTAGTTATACCTTCAGACTTGTGAGCCGAAATATACAATGCACTTCTTGACAATATCTTTCAGCTAACATATACTGGCTGTGAATCATTCAGTTTCACCAAGTACACTACTTTCGTGTTATCATAATGTATATTATCCCTACTTATAGTCGAGGAACTTCCAAAACTGGCGCAGTAAGATGAATTGACTTGTGATTCAGAATGTAATTTAGAAATTTTCTGCCGGGGTTTGTTTTTTGGGCAAACTCTTTATTACGTTTCTAAAGCGGAAATATGTATTTTCACAAGTGCGCTTTCTGAGGTGAATAAAAAAAAATAATTACTCGGTGAATAATCAATCAAACAGGCTCGAGTTGGTTTCTCGGGGATTTTGGAGGTCACTGATCACGAATATGATTTCCAAAAAACTCTCTGAGGTCACCTTGTACCATGTATCCGGGGTCCTGACGCCCTGGATATTGATTTCATTACAAATCATGTTTTTGTACTTGTAAACTGATCGAGCGTGGATATGAAGGTCGATGTTGATGATTACGACATGCAAAAACTTCCCTGGAATACCTAGTCATACCTGGAAGCCGGATATCAACGTCATCTTCTAGGAATTCGTTAATTTTTCTTCATGATATACAAGAAATTCTGGCTTCCGGGGTTTTCATGATCGCTTTCTCCTTGTACCTGCAGGTGTCACCTCTGCGCCGTTCACCTGCGATTGTTTTCACTGTTGAGGCACTCAGTTGTGAAGTTGGAGCAGCTCTGTCTCTAACGTCAGTGATAAAAATATATGACTCTCCATTTTCATGTGATTTATTGTTGATCTAATTTCTTGAACAAAAGATGATAGTGACTTCAATATTTTCGCGGATTACACACTGGGTAAATGTTGGTAGAAGTACTGCTCATATACTGAAGTTTAATTCTATCAACATTTAGATTTACAACGAATATATGAAATGTCAAGTCAATTGAATACAGTAGAGTGTTTTAGCGGCAACTCCGGAAAACGTTGACAACTGTTAAAAATGAAATATTTTCGATTTGACAAAGTTAGCTCGGCACTTATTTGGAGAATTTAATCAAATGGATCAGTCTTGTAAAAGTTACTAAGTATGACGTAATCTCTTTGTTCAGCGAACCATCTCATACGTATCCCATTTTCTCCTTTGTATAAGAGTGGGCTTCCAGTTTCTTCCAGTCACACAGTGCAGATGAAGGATCTGAGCCAAGGGAATGATTCGAAAGGAGGAACTAAGGAACTAAGCGCATTTATAGATCCCAGCATTCGCCTGACCGAGCTAGTAATGCAATACATTAAATACTCAGCAAGTCGTGAGAAAACCCTCTGTGAAAAATATAGTCAATCTGTAACAAGATTCTAATCCAAGTTTCTCCCAAATCCTAAGTGAAGTAGATATGCTGAAATAATCTTCTCTACGAAGTTGCCTGACGGGGAATCTATGCGAACCTTTATATATTCTTATGAAATGTGTATTGTTAATTCGTGTTGATAAAGGTAGAAGTTGATCCGCCCCCAAATCAGACTTCATTGTCATTGAAATTTAGCGTCAGGTGAATACAAGTATCCCCACCTTACGCTCATAGTCAAAAGTGACTTTAATAGTAACATACACGGATAACAAACGAATGACATTTGATTATAAATTTCCATTTTATAGCATAATACTGTCAGTTGCTACTTCTTTCATGAAATATTTATTGTATTATAATAATAGAATAATATGTTACTCTGTAATCTCTATCACAGTTTATTAGCATAATTCTATTTTATAAAGGTGAATTTTCTGGCAAATGAGTGCGAACAATAGAGAACTCCTTCCTTACATCTTTATGTATGGAGCATAATTATTTCACCTTCAACAGCAATTTCTATTAACAAACAAGCGATTGTACAATGAGCAATCCACTCTCCCCTTTCCTGGCCATTATTTTTCTGAGCGAACTTGAAACCTCCTTAAAATCCCATTATGAGTATATATTTTGATCTACATAGGTTTTTGAACACAATAATAACAATTTGATCCACTTATGTTCAGTAGGTTGTGCCACAAAAATCGATATTTTTTTATTTCGCTCTTCTTCGAGTATATCAATCTCCATTCAAATTCATCCAGGTCCCCCAAATTGGAAACAAATCGGTTAATATTTAAAGGTGCATCAAGCCCAAAATGTGTTTTTTCAAGTTTTTCCTCAATTTTTGAGAGGTTTCTCAACACTGTTCTACAATAACGGGATGTTTGACCCTTGAGAGTTATCACTATCACTACATCCAAACACAAAGAATTTGATGCAGTTCAGTCGCCCCATCTAGTTTCCGACAGATATATTGGCGAAAAGAACCATTTTCTTAAGGCCTAAAAACTGTAATTTCAACTTTCAACTTCAATAACTTCATATTTTTAGGTTCGTGATGCGTCATATGCTCTTTTAGCATAGTCTAGTATCACGTGGAAAAACGCACCACTTGAAAATGTACCAAAAATGGCAAAAAATTCAGATTGTCTTAACTCGGTTGCATTGCATCGAAAATGGATGAATATTTTAGTTCTGAAAAGTTTAGAACCTTCCCTTTAATGTGATGTTAGTTAATGTGATACCAAATTCATTCCACCCCCTCCCACCCGCTGAAAAATATGTTTCTGGTGTCAAAAAAGGTCCCACTTTGACAGCTCGTATGCCGAGCTGAAAAAATCATGGACTCAATCAGACAACAGGTCAATAAATTTCAATAATTTTTTCTGAGTTTCTTAATAAATTCGAGTTTCTACGATGATTTGGAGGGAAGTTATGAATTTTTCAAAAAAAAGTACCCTTTTGCGTTTTTTTTTTGGCAACTTTGCCAATTTTGTACCTCTATCAATGAATCTTTATAAAATTAATCGACGAGTCATAAAGTTGATAGAATTTGTTGAGTACTTACAGAGTATATTCTAGTATTTACAATCAAATATTTTTAACAATCATTTAATAATTTATAATCATACATTTAATAATTTGTAATCATACATCACATTAACGCTTTTTTCGCAACGCTTGGAATTCGCCGCCTGTGCTCCTCGACAACTTTCAACAGGTACTGCTTTTGCTCTTCGTTCTTCGTCAATTCGGAATTATATTTTATAATTAACGCTATACCTCTTTCCGCGGTGTCATTCGTAACGCGGAAAAATGAAAATTTTTCTTTCGCCTATATAAGACTCGTTGCTTTTCCACGCAGATGGATCTTCAGTTAAAAAGTCGCAGTTCACGTCAAATCTTTTCAACAAGTTACCTGTATATTGAGAGAATAGTTCATCGATACAACGCGTTCTCCACATCTCTAATTCGGTGTCAGAATTTGGATTTAATAATAACCTTTTATTTCTGACCGAGATATTATAAGCTTATATCGTCATAGTTACGCTATCAATAAAGAGGGTCATAACTCCCTTGGGACATTATAGATTATAGATTCTATAATTCCTTCTAGTTCATTGAACTTGGTGATATCTCGTTTCTCATGTATAGTCACCATCGATTTTAGCATTGACCATTTAGTCCATAAAGAATTCGGACTATACGTTTCTGACTGCTACGAATAAACACAATTACTATCAAATCTACCGAAAAACATAGAAAATTCCTTACCAGTTTTCGAAAATATGCCAGAAATACAGTTTCAGTGGTATCTTTTGGCATAACATTTTTCCGTGTCAGCCACTCCAGATATATATTATATATTCTTTTTTGTATACGGTTTCACTTTTCGATGGAAATAATGATTCTCTTGCTTTTTCAGCATTTTTCAAAATATCCTCCATGATATTTGGGGTGGAAAACACGTTCTTAACGCAAACACAGCTTGATAATGAAGCTTTGTTTGTAAACAAGTAACATAGCAACAACCTAGCAACAACAAAACTCCTATAATCAACGGTACTTGATTCCAATATAGCGGGAAGGTTATGAATTGTTGCATTTATTAAGTTTCAAAAATGAACAAAATTTTATTGAAATCGGTCAGAAATAAAATTATCTATGTACCACGGGAATTAATGAGCCTTAATAACCTCAGGCAATTGCTGTCCCTCGAGCCAGAGGCCCTCGGGACGCAAACTTTGCCATCGGTAATTAAGGCCCTTATAATTCCCTTGATACATAAATAACTATTAACCGGCTACGAGCTGTCATTGGGACATTTTTTGACACCAGGAACATATTTTTCTTAGCGGGGTGGAGGGGGTGGAATGGATTTGGTATCACATTAAGTAGCATCACATTAAAGGGGAGATTCTAACCTTTTAAGAACTCAAAGATTCTTCTATTTTCGACTAAACGCAAACCGAGTTATGGCACTCTGAATTTTTGACAATATATCTATGGGAAAGTGGATGTGGTGACTGAAATGCATTAAATACATTGTGTTTGAATGTAATAATGTCAAACATCCAGTTATTGTAGAACAGTGTTATGAAACCTCTCAAAAATTGAGGAAAAACTTCAAAAAACACATTTTGGGCTTGATGCACCTCTAAATATTTCCCGATTTGTTTCAAATTTGGGGAACCTGAATGAATTTGAACGGGGAATGATATACTCGAGGAAGAGCGAAATAAAAAAATATCGATTTTTTTTTGCACAGCCTAATGTTCAGTATAATAAAGACTCTTGACCCAGTATGAATTATATATAAAAATTCTCGGGAAATAGGTCACATTAACACTTTGTTTTATATTTTCGTCTTTACGTACGTTTCGGTATCACGACCATCATCAGAAGTCTTATCATGTAAAAAAGGTTTTTTTTTAACTAATTATCGCACAAAGCAAAAGAATAAGCAGAAAGCAGAAATAGGCTTAGCAAAAAATAGTTTCAACCATCATACAAAAAAGACAAAAGAGTGCTTAGATGCTAACCCTCAAATATTAGTGTTGAACGCGGAAAAATGTAATAAAACCCTCATAATGCATAGGAATGACTACGAAAATAAAATAGGAAACCTTCTACATGATGAAACAACTTACAAAAAAATAAAGCCTGACCCTAAATTATCAGTCCAAAATAACATGAATAAATTAATTAATAAGTGGTACAATAATAAGTTAATCCCTATTGAATTGAAAAATAAATTAATTTGCCATAATGGGCAAGCTCCTTATATCTATGGGCTTCCAAACGACATAAAAGTGATATACCTTAAAGACCCATTGTTAGTAATATTGGAGCGCCTACCTACAATTTATCAAAATCTATCAACAATATAATAGGAAAAAATGAATTTTATGTGAAAGACTCATGGCATTTTAATGAATTTATAAAAAATCAATCCGTACCCGTAGATCATCAACTGATTTCTTTGTTCTCAAAAATATTGAGTTATGAGCATTTTGGACATTCAAATATCGGACGTACCTTTTTTTATTTCATTCTGGATGGATTCCGCGTCACAATAGCACGACTTGATGCCGACATTCCGCCAACTATTAGCATCTTCAGGGCAGGTTTGATGCTTGAATTGAAACTGATTCTTCTGGTTTGACTAGCTGTATTTATTGTGGGAAAAAACCTTCACGCTAAATAGTTCACTGCCTTTATTCCGGTGGTTAAGTTCGTTCTGGCACTTGACCCTGCCGTTATGTGATCAGGTATGAAGTGGAATTTCCGAGGATGAGTTTCCAAATGTTGGGAAGGTACTATACTTGATCACGGCTTAGATTATTTGGATTTTTTAGAATTTATATCGATTAAAAAATTTTTCGCTGATAGAAGTTTGGGAGGATTTGATGATTAGTATCAAACTCATGTTCCGAGAGTGCAGATCTTCTGATGTCGCGAAGCCTTATTCTCAGCGTTCATATTCTTCCACACGTGTAGGTACTGTACGACCTGTTCCACCAATATAATCTTACCGCAAAAACAGGGAATGCTATAAACATCTTCTGGATAAAGAGGAGGAAGGGATCTTTGATAGGTTTGCAAAACTGACATAGTTATGGAAGTGTGGAAAAACGGGTAGAAATATTATTCTTCTTGAAGATTTTGAAAATTTGATCTGTTTTATTTTCAATATGTAGAAGATAAAGGAGGTGAGGGTTTGTAGCTCAGGTTGATTTGAAATTTTATGGGAAGTGATTCCTTTATGGCTTTTTGAATGTTGTTATGGGAGAAACTATTCGATAATAAGGCAAATGAAAGTTGTTTTACTTTTGTTTTTAAAGATTGGGTTGAGATAAGTTAACAGCTCTTTGAACCAACGTGTTTATGGCAAATTGCTTTTGGTCAGGGTGTTAGTGGAAAAGGCCATTGAGGTATCTGTCGGTATGAGTGGGTTTTCGAAACATAGAATGTTCCAAAGTACCGTCAGTCTGTCAAATAACTAATAAATCTAGGAACGGGAGTTCACCTTCGATTTAACTTCCATGGTGAAATAGTTATTGAGAAGAAATGAATTTAAATGATAGAGGAAGGAACAAAATTTTGGAGACCATGTTGCCAAATAACGAAAGAGTCGTCGACATATCTGAATCAACATTTCGGCTTGAGAACAGATAAGTCAATAACATCTTGCTCAAAAGTGTCCATAATGATACTAGCTATGACTGGAGAAAGTGAGGAACCGATGGCAGCTTCCCTAAAACTTTCTTACAGAAAATATATCGCAAGTAGCAGTTGAGAAATTATTGAACATTGGTAAAGAGTGATTCGACGTCGAAGCTGACGAGCAAATTTCCTGGGTCAGCTCTTAGGGTTTGGAATTTTTCAACGAAATGATAGAAACTTAGGATAAAACTGTTGAAATCACCTACAAGAGATTTGAGAATAGATGAGAGATATCGAGAGAGATTATAAGTAGGGTTTCCGATAGAGCTGACAATTGGTGTTAGGAGAACTGAGGGCTTATGAATTTTAGGCGTACCATATAGGGACTTCGTGAACAACGAGGGATAAGAAATTTCTTATCAGAATCAGGAAAAAATGACGGATGATCTGTGAAACTGAACGTTCTATATAGGGGTAGGATCTTTTGGTATTCATCAGCTAATACCAGAGTCCCACTGGAGTGAAAGAAGTCAAGTCTTCAGCTCGGAGAAATAACGAAAGCTTCTTTAGACTATTTAAATATAAACAAATTGGAAACATTGGAAAGTGTAGTGCCAATCGATGAAATAGATACAATATTCGACTCGTACGCTATTTTTAATTCATCAACATTTTATTTCAATGTTATTGTTAGCAATAAGCTGTTATCATTTGTAATAGAAATGGATTGAATAGATTCAAGAGTAGGAACAGAATTATGCAATAACGACTGACTTCCTTGACTATTTATTGAAAAATATTGCTTACAAGGTAAATATATAGAACTTATGTCAGTTGTTTATAAAATGTTATTTGTTTTTCATTCTACTCTGTCTGGAAATCGCAATAACATTAATAATAATATCCACACAATATCTAAAATGTTTAAAACCACGAGACTCGCTAGTTCTTCAGTTTCATCTTGTAATTAAAATTCAGTGGAATGTTAAATAATAGTTACAATCCTCATTATAATACATATATACTCTAATTCCTTGTTGAATTTGATATGGATACACATGTGATCTGAGATACAATTTCTTCTGTTTCAGTTTGATAATATTACGTTAGGAACTGTCAGATACATTGAGATACAACTCCACATACTAACACTTTGATTACATTCGACATAAGATGAACTTGGTCTGGTTGAAAAATGTCACTGTTTTATCACATCAAGCAATCATTAGTTTAATAATACATATGAAAAGGAATGGAATTGGATAACTTAGTTACATTGTATCTGTAAAGGAGGTTTAATATACGCTACGTCTCATTATATTAACATAAAAATACATATAAGCGTAGAAAACTATATATTCACTCATAGTACATTAGACCAACACATTACAACAGACTACCAGACCGAGTCTGGCATCAAAGCCTCCTTGGGAAACTTCCGTCATATAGTTTGCCGCCTCAACTCATTCGCCTACTATTGAGTTTTCTCTCAGATAGATGATAGTTGGCGGAGTATCTCCCGAAACAATGGCTATCAACGCTCGTGTTCCACAGGGATCTGTCTTGTCACCAACTTTGTTTCTGCTCCATATCAACGATCTGCTGGAAGTGATCACCTGTCCCGTCCACAGCTTCACCACAGATGATGGTACACTTAATACCACTTTCTCATCTAAAGTCCCTATACCATCCATTGAAGACAGATGAGTGAAACAGGAACAGGTTGACGCAATTAATGGAGATTTGGCAAGGATTTTGAAATGGGGATCTGATAATGTAGTATTTTTAATGCAACCAAAACTCAAATTTGCTTCTTCTCATGAAGGCGGATCCCACAATACCTACTATGATGATGTCAGGTACAACTAATCCTATGAAGTCTTCCGTAGCGATGCTCGGGAACATCACCAACTGCACGCTCTCATGGGTTGATCATGTGAGGTCCATTGAAAAACCCGCTTCACAAAAACTTGGTTTCTATTCCGTGCCAAGAGCTACTATACATCCCAGCAGCTCCTCATAATCTACAAAGCACAGATTCGACCTGTTCTGGAGTACTGTTCACATGTTTAAAGTTCGACCCCCAAACATAAGCTGAAGCTCTTGGATTCTATTCATAAGAGAGCTATTCGTTCAATTAATGATGTTACACTTACGAGTTCATAGACTTCTCTAGAACATCCTAGAGGTCTCCCTTTTCTATAGATATTTCCATGGTCGGTGCTCATCAGAAATCTCCTCTGTTGTTCCACCACGAGACTAGACGACCTCAAACTAGTCACCACTTCAGTGTCAAACTCGAGACCTGCCAAACTGCTTTCTGCCTGAGGTCTTTCCCTATGCCTATATATATATTATATGTTTCCCTCTAGTGTAGTCAAAATGTAGAAAAAAAAAACACAAAAAACCACTACAACAATGATCCCATGAGTATATGATGATAAAGCTTTCACTTGATTCTATAAAAAAATTGTATTTATATTTTATTTCAGTCTCAATTTCAATATAAGGGATTTGCAATGAACAGAAAATGTAGAATAATCATTTGATCCAATGAAGCTGGTAATTTCCATAGCATATAACTATTTTCCAGTCATTACAGGATATTTTATCGAACACGAAGCATTTGAATACCTATAAGCTCCTAATGAATAAAACGTTCGTGAGGAAATTTTTTATATAATATTTATTCACTAGCTTATGCCATAATCTACTAATATTTGGTGAATATTGGATCATTAAATTGCCGCCAATGTGTCTGGTAAAACTGAAAGATTGAAATCGAACAATTTACAATTTGTGGGTTCCATTGTCACACAAAAGGTTTGGCAATACACCTGTGGACCTTAGAGGTAGAGAATGAGAAACGATAGCTATTTAAAACAATTTATCACCACAATAGAAATATCCAGTATAAAACGGACCTTCTTTGTTAACCATAAGACTTATTGTTGTTTCTTGAGCATGGGAAGATTGGGTGATGCGTGAAAATTTATCTTTTCTATGAAGATTAATGCAAAACGTTGAATTGTCATCTTTTCGAATAAATTCCGAAGCTCCAATGATGAAAAATGAGCATTGACATTCTCGATTTGCAGAAATCAAGCCAGTGAATAGAGATAGCAATTTCTTTGAATAACTTCTTCAATTTGGGAAAAATCAGACTTTTAGATTGATAGTTGTCTCCTATAAATGATTTTCTTATGGATTTCTCAAACACTTACCCAATTATTAAATTTTCTGAAGACAAGGTTAAAAAATAAATGACTACCTAGAACCGGAGATAATGACCCTTGTTTTTCAAATATTATAATAATAATAATAACGTTTATTCATGTACGTGCTATTATAAACTTGGTTAGTTAAAATTTTTACCTCAATAAACAAGAATGTTCACTAAAGCCGAAGATTTTACGTGAGAACAAAATTTTAAAAATACAATGTATTAAATTCAGTGAATGAATGAATGAATGAATGGTATAAATATTCAGTGCTGGATTATAGCATAAGCTTGATTAAGCTATAGCTTAGGGCCCCGACATTTTGGGGGCCCAGCGGAAATTGTAAAAAATAAAAATTAAAAAACTAATAATGACAATTTTTCTGGGAAAAAATAACGAATTAAAGAAATTACTGGAATATAAAAGTTTGCGTATGCCTAACGACTGGTAATATCTAAAAGTACTCAAGAATTAGTTGATTTTGTATTAAAGGCGAATAATTCGCGCTTATAACTACTCTTCATCTTGGAAGTGCAGTGCAGTGGCAAGTTAAAACGCATTAAAAACCCTTTGAGGACAAATATGCGACAGGATAGGTTAGACTCGCTTGCACTACTGTGCATGGAAGCTGATGTATTGCGTCGATTCAGCTTTGATGACCTGATAAAAGATTTTGCGGCTGGAAAGTGCAGGAGAGGATTGTTCTAAGTCAGTTAGATATAAACGAATCATTCAGCGGATAAGTTTCCAAAAGTGCAATTGTAAAAGTGATTAATGTAGTTACGCATTGTATATTATGTCAAATTAAGAAGACGTACTAATAGTGTAAATATTCATTTAAGTATTTTTTTTCCTGACAATAACCTTCTCCACGATTTAGAGCATTATGGTACTCTACAAATTATTTTATTCTATGAATAGAGAGTAATTTAAAAAAAGGGGGGAGGGGCCCCCAAAATCTGTTGTGCTTAGGGCCCCTCATAGTGTTAATCCGGCCCTGTAAATATTGAATCAGTAGCCTATAATGAACATGTAACTATATGAATATATAAACGCTATGAATACATAGGCATACATACAATACATACACATTCATACATATACATACATATATACATATTCGTACATACATATACATATCCACATATATGATAACAATATGTAAACCAAAATCTAAATGTTTTTTCTTTCAATTTTTTTTTACTCATAATATACCTACATTATATATAATATTTTTAGTAATTAATTCATAACTATGGTTCTAATTATCAACTTTTAACTATATTTTTAACTTATAAGTGATTGCAAATCTATTTAATTATGGGTTTCATTTCTTTCTAGTGAGATAATATGATTGTACAATTTCTTTTTGAATATTCTTATTGACTTAGAATTTATTATATGTTTCGGTATATTTTTATATTATGTTGGTGCTAAGAATGCATGAAATCTTTGTCCGATGGTCGTATGTGCAAAGGGAGGTAAGTGAAAATACATTCTATTTCTTGTATTATGTTCATGCATGTTCAAATTCAGGAATTTATTTTTCAGGTGTGTACTTTGTGAAATTTTATAATGGAAGGGTTTTTTGGATGTAACATTTTTGATATTTTATGTAGATTATTACTATGACACTAAAACGATTCCTTCATCATAATTCGTATGATCCTTTGTTGCACAATTTCCAAGGAATGGATGAGGTTTTATTTGCCCCTCCCCATGACAGCAGCCCATACCGTATGTGAGTTTCCACTAGCGAACAATATATTGTTTTTAACTGTTTTAGATCTAAGATATCTTTCATATGCTTGAATTTATGTAATATATTTTGTAATTTTTTAATAATGAAGATGATTTGGGAATTACGTATCAAATGCATGTCAATCATGATGCCAAGATACTTTATATAGGCCTTGGTTCGTATTTCTAGTTTTTGTCCATTTTGTGTAGTTTATAGTTAGTAACTTTTGATCAAACCATTTTTTTATATTCAATAAATCTAAATATTTAACTGCCTTACACTTTAGATCATGCCATGTTGAGTCTTCGTAGAATATTATCGTGTCATCTGCGAAGCTTATTATTACACCAGTAGCTTTAGTAAAAAATATATTGTTAGGATACATATTGAATAAAATTAGCCGATCACTGTACCTAGTGGAGTTCCATATTTTATAGTAGAAAACTCGCTCATAGAATCTTGTATTTCAACAGTATCAAATACATTTTTAAGTCATTAAGTACACATAGGGATTTTTGATTTTTGTCCAATGAGCTGTATATTAAATTTGTTATTGCAACATTGCATCTTCAGTCGATGTGTTTTGTTTAAATCCATACTGCCGTTAAACGTTGTTTGAGGATCGTTTGTGTAATCTTTGTTAGATTCGAAATGTGAAAGGGTCTCTAATTTTTCAATTTTAATTTATTTCCATTTTTATATAATTGTTCTATTACAGTTACTTTACACATGCTTGTAAATTCACCACTCTAAAACATTCTATTTATCATCAATGCTATAGGTTTTAGAATTATTTCTGTGGTTAGTTTTAGGTGCTCTTATTCCATTATAAACGACAGCTTTTCTATTTTTTAGTGTTTGTATAATATTTTCTACTTCGTTTTGATCTGTGGAAAAAAGATAAAAGGAATGCTGAGTAATGGATTTTTTTTCTGTATATTTTTCATTTTTGTATATTTTTAGCTAGATTCTCTCCCACTGAAGCATAGTTTTGATTAAATTCATGTGCAATGGTATTGGTGTTTGTAATTATATCCTCTGAGTCTTTAATTTTGTCAATTTTTATTTAATGTTAATGTTTTTTGGTTATATGTGTCAATCTGTTTCTATATTCTTCAAAGTTATTTTTCGTTTCTTTGTTATTTGCATTCAGTCTATATTTTTTGAAAAGCTTTTATTTGTGTTGTATTGACTTAAGTAGACCTCCGGTGATCCAAGATTTTTATTATTATTTCTTAATTTTAATTTGATATTTGCATTTTTCAACTGTTTTGTTCATTGTGTTCACAAAATTATCCTTGAATAGACATCTTGCGATTGCTAAATAAATTCCCAATAATGTTGTGAAATTAAACTGTGAAAGTAAACTTAAACGTATTTTGAATTTTATAAATCGCTTCAGACTGGAAAAAATAGGAACTGTATTATTTTTTTCGCTTACCATATATGAAAATAACCAGCTCTAAAAATGTGATCTCGGGTCGATAAGCTCATAACAACACGATTTACAATTTTTCATAATACGCCTTTGAATGACATTCGATGTACTTTTACTTATGGGATTGAGTGAATTAAAATAGCTTCCCATTTTTGTGAAACTCTGGACTAAAATCTAACTCCCTTTGCTAGTCCACTTGCTCGTGAATGTTTGTTTTTCAATACGAAATACTCAAATTAAAGTATGGTATAAATCATATTTTACTGTTGATCTTTACTGCAATAAACCAACTAGCTGATTGAACCCTATTGTGTTGGTCACAACATCTTCAAGCCGCAGGAAATGGGTGCAGGATTGGCTTGAAAATATACCTACATATTGATTTATTTTTATTTTGGATTAAATAGGCATATTTACATTGAATTAAAATAATGATCAATGTGAAATAATTTTTCATTTCATTACTAAGGATAAGTCCAATGTGGATACTCACTATGTTTTTTATTAATTCCATTACAAATATATTGAATGTGAGGGGAATATTATTCCTTCTAATATTTGATTTGGCTCCGTGTCATATAAGTTTCATTGGATCAAATACACAATAGTAGGGGGGAAGACCCAACCATTCTCTGTTGCAAGTTTATCACACATGTATTCATAATTAATTTTGAAACCCTTTAATACCTCTAAAAACCTCGTTTTCTGTAAGTTTTATCAAAATATATATTATTATCTATCTTCAAACTTTGAATGCCTGCTTTGGTGCTGTTAGAACAAAGCATCATTTTTAATTGACAACCATGTTAACTAGCATCATCCATTATAATTACGCTATTTTTGGATATATTTTGAAGAAGACTATGTTCAAACCAATCTTCAAATAGTTTACGTCACTGTCTTGGTGATAATCTAGAGAGGAACCTGTTGTTTCTAGCTATAAGCAGTTCCGAACAAATGTATTTTCTTAGCCTGATGCATGTATTATTGTTATTATTTTGCCTTTATGTGAAGGAGCTTTGATTCGGCTTTTTTTTTAAAGCATCACTTGAATTAAAATCTTTTTATAGCAAAGATTGATATAAATTTCTAATCGTTTGTTTAGCATCGGGAGATAAATGCTTTCTTCTGAAAGTGACACTACAAGATGCCCTACTATCAGCACAAGCCCAAGGACGCCACATTCTAACACTAGTACAACAAACATCACTCACCAGAAAACCGATTAGAACTTAAAATAATATTTATATTATTAGATACATATTCCCTCCAAACGGTTCATTTCTAACTATTTAAAGTGGTAAATTTGGTTCCTTCTATGACCAAAGAGGTAATTAGTATTTTATTGCAGTCAACGATATAATATGAACAATACATTACCGATCAAGCCTTACTGACGCTCATTTGGACCAATGCCTGACAAGTAGTCATAACAACCAGTCGGTCGCAGATTTGCAATGCCAAATATCGCATTAATTAGCAATTTTAAGATTATATTGTTTTAATTGAAATTTGGATTTACATATTAAAAATGTATCTAATAAATTTGATTCGTTAATATTTTCATCTATAAATATCATCCATCGCTCCTCTTCATCCCGTGGACGTGGCGTAGCCAGAAGGGTTGAATATTTTTAATTAAAATATGAAAAAATTAATTTTCTTCGCATAATAAAGTAATCGGTTAAGAATGTGATAGCTTAAGCAAAATCTTTATGAACATAGGGATAATAATAAATTAATGAAAAGTACATGAATAAATACTTCAAAAACATCTATATCGGATTCTCATAATTCGACGAACGGTAGCTAACTTATGAGAAAACCTTGATGGCACAAAATGTGGTCCTTCCATATATTTGTGGTACACAGTCTATCAAAGTATGAGAACCCACGATCCAATTTTATTCAGATAATTTACCAGACAGAAATGATAGTTTTTGACATAAGCAGAATGGGATTTATAACGATTACAGAGCATTAATTCAAGCGAAAAAACACTTAAATACTGCAATAGAAATATGTTCCCAAACATTTATGTTCTGCTACATATTTTTGTGATATTTTCAGTTACTATAGCAAATTGTTGAGGGCAGTTTTTCAAAACTGAAAACAATCAATCAAGTGGGTTAGCATTAGTGATCATCCATATCATAGAGAAACACTGATAAATACTGAAGATCTTCTAAGCGATATTGCAAAGAACAAGCGACATTTACAATTAAAAACAAAAGCTATTATTAATATTATTTGACAGATTCAAAGATGTAATCACACTTTGGAGTTTTTATCAATAAAGAATATATGTTCTTATTGAAACTCAACTTTTTTCATTGATATCAATGAGATTAATCGTATATTTTATGTGGTTAAAAAAGTTACCACCCCAGATCTATAGTCTTTCTAAATTCCAATTTGTAATTTACATACATTGATGATTCACAAGAAGATTAGTTCTAGCATAAAAAAATTGCACCTGCAAATATATCTCGATATCTTTCCTATGAAAGACTGCGTTAAACACTTGCAGCTAGCGTGAAAGCGAGCTGCTTGCATTTTCTGCGATATGTTACAGTTAACGTAACTATTAATTAACTATTGTAGAGAAATTAGTTCAGTTCACGGCCATCTATCTATCCAGCTTAAACAGAAGACGAACACAGTGGTTCGATCAATAATGTTGATCAATTCATCCCAAGTGTAGCTAATGCAATCTGCGTTCCGGTAGTTAATCGCCCACATAGTTACCAATACTACGTACTCAGACTTCCTCCTTCGTGATTCAATCGAGTGTGATAAGTAAAAAATATTCACTCCTGTACGATATCTCAAACTATCATGAGGAGTGTTGTTAATAATTTTTTGAAACGTAATAGTGGGGTTGTTCAATACTTGGCAGGATTTTCTGGTGAGTTATAAGACAACCCTCATTTTATTAAAACAATTTTTTAGCTAAATATTAGCAGTTACCTATAGTCAATTCGAAAAATTTGAACAGTAAGACGGATTTGAATGCGGTTTTTGCATTCGATTGGGTAGAGCTTCAGGAAACTTTGTGACCTAAATTGATTTATAAGAAATTAAAAATATGCAATTTGCATAAATAATATGCATTTTATAATTGCATTTTAAATTGACCGTAAATACTAAATTCACAATTCGGTTATGAGTGATGAAAATGATTCCAAACTCGTTACTCGGGAGTTTTTGGGGTCGTTCAACACGAATATCGTAACAGAATTGGTCTGCAAGGTATCTGGTGCCCAGGGTGAACGGTATCCTCGTCGTCTCCTGGAGTTTTCAGAAAATTCTTTATATAATCAGTCCAAACCTATCACTCGGGTATTTTTGGGGTCGCTGAACACGAATATCGCGACAGAATTGGTCTCCGAGGTACTCAACGGTATCCTCGTTGTCCCCATAAAGAAAATACACGTGCACGCTATTGATATAGTGTACGCACACTGTAGTACAAGACGAAGAACTTCTAACCTGCAGCTCCTTATGGAGAGTTTACATTGTGTCTTTCCCTCGCAAGACACCACAGAACCGCATCCTCATATATCGTATCACTGCTACCAACTGTATTAAAAGCGCCAAATTAAAAAAAAAATAAGCTTCAGTAGATACATTTTGTAAGACTGGTCACCAGAATTGACACCTTTTGTACAACATTTGAGTGCATAATTCACAAGTATGTACAAAGTTTCAGTAAAAATCATGTAATAATAACATTAATTTATGGGGACAACGAGGATACCGTTCACCCTGGGCTACGGGTACCTCAGAGAACCAGTCTGTCGCGATATTCGTGTTCAGCTACCCCAAAAACCCCCGAGTAACGAGTTTGAAATCATTTTCATCACTATTAACCGAATTGTGAATTTAGTATTTACGGTCAATTTAAAATGCAATTATAAAATGCATATTATTTATGCAAATTGCATATTCTTAATTTTTTATAAATCAATTTAGGTCACAAAGTTTCCTGAAGCTCTAACGAATCGAATGCAAAAAACCGCATTCAAATCCGTTTTACTATTTAAATTTTTCGAACTTCAGTGCTTCGTTTCCGCGACTACTACTATGAATAGTCAATACAATTTTTACAAGGCTTACCTCTTTATGGAACTGTTTTTATATTAGGATATCACAACAACAAATTACGGAAAAACTATTATTGTTCATCAAGTGAATATGAAAAGAAAATTAAATCCATGTCAGCAGAATCGCTGAAATATTGAAAGATATTAATAAATCGCTTGCGTAGAACAGGAACAGAGATGTTCGTACCCAAAGGTATATGTTGTTTGCTCTTGCATCTCATGAAACACCGACAGTTCTAAGTGACTCCCCTACTATGATGAATATGACAATACGAATATTGCAGAATTATGTAATCTTCAAGAAAGCAAAGTCCTATGTGTTATATACGTTTACGAAAGTGCTATTGCAATATTGTAAGCTTTATAACTTCTTCAAGACCACTTTACAAAAATAGAAAAACGGAATTCAAGAAAAGTGACAATCTTGAACGAAAATACCAAATTCAGTGAAAGCACCAGCAGCACAGCATCACAATAAAATGAATGCATTGCATTGCATGATTGAAAGCAAACCATTGATCGATCAGCAATTTTTTCAATTCAATTTTACTCAACAAAAAACATAATCCAGTAGAAAGAATAAAAGGAATGCGAAATATTGATAGAGATATTTTATGTGTTCGTTGTGATCTTTCACCTGGTTGAAAATGTATTTGTTTTAATTCAGCTTTAAAACTTTGGAAATGTTGATTTTCCGCGTATATTTTTCAAATTGATGTACTACCCTATAGGTATCCTAAGTTGTTGTATTTTAATATAAAACATTTTCACGTGATTAAAAATTAGTGTAACAGTAATAAACATAATCATAGTATTGCTAAATCTAATGGTTATGATGTCAAGATAATAAATAAAATATCAAAATAAACTTAATAGTCCAGTCATTTAAGGATTTTTTTTGTACGAATTTCCGCGAGATCTAATTTTAGTCGATACCCATGTATTTTGACACGCTGAACACGACGGTGTAGTTTAAATTTGGATTAACCCTGTGCTCGAAAAACTATGGCCATTTTTGGACCCAAAAATTGCAATTTTTCGAATTTGGGGCCAAATGATAAGGTAGGACAAATCCCAAGAAATCGAAAGAAGAGAATTGAAAATACTATCTTTTCACCAAAACAGAATATGAAAAAAACAAAAACTCTTTCACATAAGTATACTCAATTTTTTAATGTGCTAAAAAACACACTAAATAGGCCCTATCTTGGGCCCACGACTACGAATCGACTTGGGACCGAACCCAAAAATCGCGTATCAATTTTTCAACAACGTTCATTAGAATATTTTTTCACACTACCCATAGTTTTGTCTCAAAACGTAAAAAATCGAATAATTGCCATTTTTGGGCCCAAAAAATGGCCATAGTTTTACGAGCACAGGATTAATCCAAATTTAAACTTCACCATTGTGGTCAGCGTTTCAAAATACATAAGAATAGACCAAAATTAAACCTCGCGGAAATTCGGACAAAAATCGTCGATTTTCCTCTTTAAATGCCTGGACTATAATAAAAGAGCGCTAAACCTAACTTATTCGCAGATTAATAATAATACTAAATGAATTTTCGCATGTCTTACATATTTAGGTAAGTACTCTCAAAAATTTCTCAATTTGTTTAAAAACCAGAATAAAAACGTCGCCTTCAAAACATCAAATAATCTGTAATGATATATTAAAAATTCATTATGTAAAAAAGATTTATTAAAGAAATCTGGAGGTAACAGGCTGAGGTATAATGACTGTAATGCCTTGTACTTGGGACAAACTGGACGTAGTTTCAGTGTAAGGTTTCATGAACATTTGAAAAGTTACAGGCTCAAAAAAGAGAACTCTAATTACAAGAATCACCTATTGGAACATAATCACAATTTCACCCTTAATCCGTAATATTTTACATATTCAAAAGCTCAATATCCTAGAATCCATAGACATTTTAAAACATTCAAAACCAATAGCAACATATCATATGTTACGATACCTATACTTTTCAACAATGTTGTGAACAACGAGCTCGTTGGTTGTAAATAAGCTTCCACCCAAACCATTGTCTACATCAATTTGTGCCACATTGCGATTGATATTTAAGAACATAATTTTAGATTTAGCTTTAGGGTTTTGAGAATGCCACAGTGTGGTGAAACAATTTGTCAGCATTAATTCTAAATTAAATGTGTAAATTAAATTTTGTGTAATCAGTTATCAGTTTCAACAAGATCCAGATTATAATTAATCTATCGTAAGCTTTTCTCTCGAATTTCAACTTATGCTACTGAAATTTGCTAATAATGATTCTTGATCCAGGTATGAATTATATATAAATTCTCGAGAAATAGGTCGCACTAACACATATACTTATTATTCACCTTTACGAACGTTTCGGTCTCACAACCATCATCAGAAATCGTTTCACTGTCTAAAACGGGATTTCTGGAAACTAATTTAATCAAGCAGAACGCGTCCTTGTCGCATTAATTTCAGTTAAAAATGCTTACGTCGCCGAAATTAGAATATTTGTGTTTTTCTAAGCTTTCTCTCTATTAGCATCTATTTTATTAGAACATATCGCACTTCATTGCTATCACCTCAATATTCTTCGAATCAGCATTCCTTTTTCAATTTAATGGTTTTATTGTTTGGTCGCTTATAGGGACTATTGCGGTTCTTGCGATTTGTTTGTATTGATAAAATTCAACATATGGAATCAAAAGGAAGATGCTCAAAGAGTACACCAACTTTGAATACTGAATCTAGGCAAATTAAAATTAATTTCAAAAAGGGGAGCCGTACATCCGCCTCATGAAATTCCTTTCTGAAGTTTTTGGAAATAATGATTATGGTTAAAGTAAAAACTGTTATATTAGTTGGCAATTTGAATTCAAATATGCATTTTATTTAACGTCAGGAGTAGGTACCAACTTAAAGGCAAATTTCAGTTATATATAAATTTTCGGAGAAATACGTCACACTGATACATATGCTTATTATTTTTGTTTTTAAGTACGTTATGGTCTCACAACCATCATCAGAAGACTTATACTGATTACTGTCTAAAACGAGGTTTCTTAAAACTAATTGTATCAAGCACAAAATGTCCACGTCACCGAAACGAACAGAAACACGAGTAATCGAAATTGTAACACATTAATGTTTTGATTATATGAATATGTATCAAGAAGCCACTGCATAGCAAACTACTTCTAATAATCGCAGTCATCGCATGCAAAGTGGGGATAAGACTGAAACCAAACTATAATACGCTCACGTATTCACTTTCAAACCAGATGTTAAAGATTCATGAGCAAGCTTCTTCAATGCACAAATTTAAAGAATTATTATGAACAGAATTTAAATATTTAGCGTATGCCTCATTTTGCACCTTGCTAAACATATTATCCTTGTATTTAGATATAATTAAATTTGATAATACTTGCAGATTCCTACATCTTACCAGAAATATTCTACGGTTTTTCTAATATCTTCATTAACTTTCTATATTCCTTTAAAACTTTAGGATAGTATATGTATGTATATAAATTAAATTGTTGAGATTGTCATAAGTGTAGTAGGTACTAGAAACAAAAACATAGAAAATTCCACCGCCCTTACTAAACATTGTTTTAATTATAACCATTAATTCGTATACAAAAATATCAATATTTTAACTAAATAAACCAATCATTATAAAAGATCTATCCTGGAGATGATTCACATGAAACGTGTTTCTAAGTCTGTAAATTGCAGAACAGATGATCAATCAATAGGTCAAATTTACAATTTAATCAATTAAAATTCTTGCAAATTCCTACATGCCTCTTTATAATGTTAAAATATATATTTTTAGGTAGAATGCTGGAGTAACAATTTTTTTAGTAAGGCCTGACAACCTTCAACCTTTTCCTATTACCTCATAATCTTCAATATCTGGTTAGAAAGTGAATACTCGAGCGTATTACAGTTTGATTTCAATTTTATTCGCACATTGCATGAGATAACTGCAATTATCAGAACTAGAATGAAATGCAGTGGCTTCTTGATACATATTCTGAAAACGGTAATGTGTTACAATGTCGATTACTCGTATTTCTGTTCGTTTCGATGACGTGAGCATTTTTATTTGAGACTGATGCGATAAGGACGATTTGTGCTGAAGATCGATGTGAGACCGAAACGTACCTAAAGACGAAAATAATAAGCATATGTGTTAGTGTGACCTATTTGCCGATAATACATATATATAACAGAAATTCCTAAAGTTGGTACCTACTCTCGACGTTAAATAAAATGCATATTTGAATTCAAATTGGCAACTTATATAGCAGTTTTTACTGCAACCATAATCATTATTTACAAAAACTTTCAGTATTTAAAGTTGGTGTACTCTTTGAGCATCCTCCTTTTGATTCCAAATGTTGAATTTTATCAATACAAACAAATCGCAAAAACCGCAATAGTTCCTATAAGCGACCAAATTATAAAACCGTTAAATTGAAGAAGGAATGCTGATTCGCAAATATTGAGGTGTTAAGAATGAAGTGTGATATATTGTACTAAAATGGATGCTAATAGAAATGATACCTATGGAAAGCTTTGAAAAACACACCTATTCTAATTTCAGCGATAACATGATCATTTTTATTTCAAGGATAACTGATGTAATTTCTAGCATAATTGAACTAGCATAAAACGTTATCACATACTGTATTGCTATTGAAAACAATGTAAGTTTCATTAAAGTTATAGTGGATCGTATTGTTAATACTATTGCGTAATAGTGGTCAACTTCAAAATAATTGTTGTATCGTTATACAGGGTGTCACAGGTTTTAGTAGCAGAACTTCAACAGTCGATACAAAAATCGATTTTGAGAAAAAAAGTTCTCATTAACATATATGCACAGACGCTTAGTTTTTGAGATACGGGTGTTGAAATTGAAAAAAAAAATTCGTTTTTTGTGAATATCTCCGGAACAGTTGATCGTACAAAAAACAGCTTTTGTAAGCATCCTCTGCTCATAGTAAGCTATGTTCTGTGCTATGAAAAAAAATTTTTTACCCTTAATTAGTGAAGATTTTGGAGGGGTAGTGGGTGTTTTTCTCCCCAACTTCTACGTCACTGTAAAAAGTACGGTTTTGAGACAACCGTTTGAACAGTCAATGTTTTTACACAAAAAAATACTCCTGGTCATAAGCTCTAGAGTTGACCGTTTTCGAGAAAAATTAACTTTTATGTTGAAAAACATGGTCGATTCTTACTAATTAAACAAAATTTATTCAAACGTTAGAATAAGTAACAAAACCAGACCTTGTTTTTCAACATAAAAGTTGATTTTTCTCGAAAACGGTCAACTTTAGAGCTTATGACCAAGATTACCTTTTTTGTGTAGAAATCATTGGCGGTTCAAACGGTTGTCAAATTGTACTTTTTCCATTGGCGTAGAAGTTGGGGAGAGAAACACCCACTACCCCTTCAAAATCTTCACCAATCATGACAAAAAAAATTTTTTTCATCGCACAGAACATAAGTTACTATGAGTAGAAAATGCTCGCGAGAGCTGTTTTCTGTACAATGAACGATTCCGGAGATATTTGCAAAAAACGAATTTTTTTTTTCAATTTCAACAATCCTGTATCTCAAAAACTAAGCGTCTGTGCATATTTTTTAATAGGAACTTTCTTCTTAAAATCAAATTTTCTATCGACTGTTGGAGTTCTGCTGCTAAAACCTGGGACACCCTGTATATTGTAATCACCTTGTAATCAGGACACTTGGTTGTTCGTCATGATATGTCACGAATAAAATAATTCAGAATGTCAGTTCAATCAATAGATATGTCAGATAGTACTTCACTAAATAAATTATTAGTGTTTCTCAGTTCTACAATAATTGGCGACGAGCGAAAAAATCGATTCATTTTGAACATGGATGCAAATCAATTCAAGCAACTTGTCAACGTTGCAAAGCCAACAAGTATTACTGAGTCAACTTGCTAACCAATTTCGATTGGAACAACGTTGCGATATTTCAACAACTTTTTTGAGTGTAGCGCCGTTTGAAAATGTCGATCCAAAGCGTGAAAAGTTCTTATGTTACCCAGAACGTTTCGAAAACTATTACACCATCAAAGGTATCACGGATAAACATAAAATGCGCAACTTTTGTATGTTTCGATTCTGTCTACTCACTACACCAGCTTAGCAGCTTTCCTAGGACCCGACATGTCAAAAATCTATCTTAAGATGAGCTAGTCAAGTCATTCAAACAAATGATCATTCCTAAATGCAATTGACCAATATTTCCTCAACAACTATCAACACCATCGTGAATCCGGTGCCGAATTTTTTGCCGTCCTTCAACGAGACCTTGTGGAATGTAATTTTTCAGTTAAGTGGGAATGTGAATCATCAGTTTCAATTGCTGAGGTTTTTGTCAGGGCACAATTCATAGGGGCCTATGTGATGATTGGCTACGGGAGAATTTTTGACCAAAGCCGCATTGGAAGTTTCAAGAATCTTAAATAAAGGATTAACTCAATCTCACCGATCCATTCAGTCATTGTAATTTTGATACATATGACGCTAATAAAATTACAAATTCTTCTAGGAAAAGTAGTACAGTTTTAATAATAAATAAACTGACATTGACAAGATTTTAAGAATATCAATATAGATTAACAAGGAGGAGAATAATATATAAACAATATCATAATGGATATCACTACACCTCTTAATTTTTATAAATTTACCTCCATTCATACACCTTTTCCTCAACTGAACCTTTCCTTGGATAACCTCTCAAATTCAATATGTTTTTTTGCATAACAACTCATGCAAATGATGTAACTCTTTTTGTAATTAGCTCTTAGACTATCAGGGAAGTTCAGCAATATGTTCCTTCTTTTCTTCAGAATCTACGAGTCTGTGATGGATGTCAAAAAAATGTCATTCTGATATGTCAGAAAGCTATTGCATTGTGTAGTTGAGTTTAATTTTCATGTTATATAGTTTAATAATGATGATTACTGGGAAGTTATAATATTTTGTTAATTATTATTGTTCAAGGTGATGATTCTCTGCAGGAGTTTTTAGATTTACCATCATTTTCTAAAATGCATTTCGGGGTTATTGTAAGGTCGTACAGACCACGGTCGTAGTACAGACAAACTCTATTGTTCTATGATCGGGGTGAGTTATACAGGTGTCCTCGAACTGCGTGGCTAAAATAAAACCGAAGATTCTTTGATTCGAAAAAAAGTTGATTAGCCTTTTTACTTCTGCCTCAAGTGTCTTGTTTAGCCGGTAGGGGGCTTCAAAGTTGCAAAAATAATTTTGTTTTTTCGGTATAACTTGAGAACGTGATAAAGGACTTTTACAATATTTGGCAGGTGAGTTACTGTCAATAATAGCCGTTTTTGAGAGTGGAGCATAGATCCTTAGAGACCATAGAAATGGCTCAAACTTGAGGATGTAACGGGAAAAGTGTCCAGAACTTTTTTGTGGTCAATGTAATTCATTTTATATTTTTTACGTAGATAGCTTATCTAATTTGAAAACTTTTCTTACTCTTAGAAAATTTTGATAAAATCAACGGATTAGCTTGAAAAAAATAATTTTCGAGTCTCTGCAATTTTGGCTTACTAATTTTACTTGATTAAAATACCTTTGTTGCCTTTGCTTTTCTAATGTCATTTTGGCATTTGGAGAATTTATTCTCCAAACTGTCAGTTTTTACTTTGCTTTCCGTGAAAATTTTATAAAATTATGGCTCAAAATTTCACTAACACTGAAATGGTTAATATCTCGGTAAAACACCAATAATAAAAACAATAGAAATGGAGAAACGATGTGATTATTTAGGAAAAACAAATGCTAAATTAAAAGAAACAACAAAACTTTTTTGGAAATCGCTAATAAGGCATCAATTGTTCGAAATGTTGCCCATTTTCCTGAATACACAAATTAATTCGTTTCAAGAAATTGGATTGAACTCTGGCTAGTACTTCAGGATCATTCTTCAATAAATCCGCTTCATGATTAATTCGTTGCAACAATTCCTCTCGTGTGTTTACTGGAGCTGCATAAACTTTCGACTTCAAATCAGGGGAGCGGGCCGGCCAGTTCACTGGTGCATCGTGTCCTCTACCTATCCAGCGATCTGGATATTCCGCATTCAAATGTCGCCTCACAGCTAATGTGAAATGAGGAGGTGCACCATCATGGATAAACCAGGCCACGACGAATGTGTAAGGGCAAGTCTTCCAACAGTGCAAGTAGCCTTTGTTCCAAAAAGTTCAAGTAGTTCTCCCCGTTCAATCGATCGGGTATAACGGTAGGGCCAATAATAAAGTTATCCACAATTCCAACCCAAACATTGATTTTAGTTTGATTCTGAAAATATGTAACTTCCGTTTCATGAGGATTTTCATCAGCATAGAAATGTTCATTATGGAGGTTAAAAAGACCACATCTCGTGAAAGTATCTTCGTCCGTGAACAGAATTCTTCTACAAAAATTGGGGTTTGCGTTTTGTCTTTGGACAATAAGCCGACAGAAATCTAGCCGATGACCTGGATCCATGGGCAATAAGTCTTGAACTGTTTCAATATGATAGGGATACAACAGTTCTTCTTTCAGTACATTATGAACTAATGATTTTGAGGCTCCAATACGAAGTCCCAAACGTAGTGTGCTTATCCCAGGTTCGGTTTCAACCGCTTCCAGTATCGCTTCTTCGAGCTCTAACGTCCTTCTTGTCCGTCTGCGTCCAGTTTCTCTGCGATTTGCTTCAAATTTGCCAGTTTCGCGAAGGTTTGCCGATTTGGAATTCTGCGATGCGGATATCTTTCCCTTCTCCGGCCATTGCAACGACAAAGTCCATAAATCAATAACATATCAGTGTTAGTGAAATTTTGAGCCATAATTTTATAAAATTTTTACGGAAAGCAAAGTAAAAACTGACAGTTTTGAGAATAAATTCTTCAAATGCCAAAATGACATTAGAAAAGCAAAGGCAACTAAGGTATTTTAATCAAGTAAAATTAGTAAGCCAAAATTGCAGAGACTCGAAAATTAATTTTTTCAAGCTAATCCGTTGATTTTATCAAAATTTTCCAAGAGTAAGAAGAGTTTTCAAATTAGATAAGCTATCTACATAAAAAATATCGAGTGAATTACATTGACCACAAAAAAGTTCTGGACACTTTTCCCGTTACATCCTCAAGTTTGAGCCATTTCTATGGTCTCTAAGGCTCTTTGCTCCACTCTCTAAAATGGCCATTATTGACAGTAACTCACCTGCTAAATATTGTAAAAGTTCTTCATCACGTTCTCAAGTTATACCGAAAAAACAAAATTATTTTTGCAATTTTGAAGCCCTCTACCGGGTAAACAAGACACTTGAGGCAAAAGTAAAAAGGCTCATCAACTTTTTTTCGAATCGAAGAATCTTCGGTTTTATTTTGGCCACGTAGTTCGAGGACACCCTGTATATCAAATTGTTCCGATCTCTTATGGCATTGAAAATATAGAACAATAATTTTGAAAGAATCGAGAATCTGCTACAGGTTTGAAAACTGCGGCAGACTTTTATTGATCAATAAACGGAGTTTTTTACAGAAAATAAATAATTTAATGATGATTCTGACAAGAGCATGCTATTATGTGATACCATGAAATGATGTCAATTAATTGATGACAAAACATTTTCTCATGAGGTCCGTTTTGTCTTTCAAGATAACTGTCGATATTGGTTCCCTGGGTATACATTTAAGGTAATTACAAGAGATACACATCCGGCACCCACAAATATTGTTCGAGCAGGAATAATAGTTCACATTTATGAACTATCCTTCATTGTAGGGACATTTCCAGGGATCGATATCGGTAAATACTTTGCGACAAGAAATTATCGCAACACGAAGCAGTGGAGCCACATGGTTAAAACGAATCGACACACAATATCCGAAATTGACATTTGTATCATTAAACGAGGTTTATTGCAACTATACAAACCAAACACAATATATACATTAAGCCTTATTATTAAGCCCATTGGATTGTGATTGTGATATATCAGTTTATCCCAACATCAAGCAATTTTAACAGGTGTACTTTTGACGTTGTTTCCTGTAGGTACTACGTCCCCAAATCTTTGTTTCCACGATTTTATCCATCATCTTCTAGTTACAATACGTTGATTATGATAATCTCCCATGCTGTATTATGAATGGTCATTTTTTCAATGGAATTGTACAATGTTTGGCTGCATTTTCTGGTGAGTAATACTTAATAGCCTTGTTCACTGAATCGTGAAATTATTTTGTATCTTCCCAAAAACAGAGTTTCTCCAGATCCCTTCATATTAATTTGAAATTGACATCTTTCCTAAAATAATTTGGTACAAAACTTTCTTACGAACACATCTTTAGCATTCAATAATTTTTCAACATTCAACAATCTTGGTTTTGGCTTTATCTTCAAAACCGAATGACTTTATCTCTCTTTTTATAGCCTTTGTCCTTCTCCACAATCTTCACTAGATTTTGCATCTTTTTCCGCATTTTACATTCAAAGCTGAAGAGGATAATCTCAACATAAACTGTCATCTTGTATCATCATGTTCATTCTGATGTCTTCGTTTGACATTCAGCCCTATTGCAGTGGCCATTGACAATTTGTCAATAGTGTTTGATACTCAATCAGAATTAGCAATATTGGAATGTATTGTATCGCGGTGGTCTCGATTGTACTAATTCTTTTCAATATTCAATTCGTAACAAAGCAACTTCACGGCTAACAGCTACCAACTGTGAATTTTAGGAAAGTTGATAATTAATAGTCAAAGAAAAGTATTTTCGAACCACTTTTGAAAATGTTCTATAGGTTTAAGGTATTGAAAGACTTAGCAATAGTTCTGTCAGAATTCTGTATCTAGTAAACATAGCCTCTTTGAAGTTGTTCTGTGCATAATAAGTCAACTCAACCCTATTAAGTTACTAATACCCTATGCATACGTTACATTTAATTGGATTAAAATATTTCTTTCATCTTATACATCCATATTTTATTGAAATAAAAATAATATAGTTTTCATCACGATTTGTTTCATGTTGTTTCAAATTAGATATGCAGCAAATGTCGTTTTTGAGAAGAATTGTTACTTTTTACAATTAATTGAATCAAAACTGAATTATCGTTTTGTAATAAAGAATTTATTAAGGAATATTCAAGATTCAAGCCTACCAATATAATCAATGCAATTTGAGAAAAGCTAAAGAAAATGGTTCACTTTTTCGTGGTAATACCTTTGAACCTTGAAGTATATGTTATCAATAATTGGTAGATCAAGGTATTTCCAATTAGTCTTCTTTCATTCAACGAAACCTAATATTTATTGCCAATATTTTCAGATCAACATTGACAATAATCTGGACATTTATACCGTAAAATCCTTCTCGGTCATATTATAAAATTCCTGGTGCTTTTCGATCTATTGTCGGTAGCGATTATAACGACGTGAGTGCAGTCGATCGTGCCCATAATTCCGGGAAATCCATAAGGTTTGTTGGGGAACGTTAATTTTTCATCATTTTTTTCAAGATTAATCACCGGAAGCTTGACCAATTGATGCAAAGCCATAACAATTGCATCTGATACTTCCCCCAGGCATTTACTTACTCATGCTTGCCACTTCGGGATTTTAAAATCCTTTGCACAACTCTTTTGATACCTACCTTGAGCAAAAAAAGGGAGAGACTAATTAATATTTTGAGGGACTCTAGGAGAGCTAGTCTTTCTCTTTCTGCATCTTGCAAATGAGGAGCAACCTGTAATATCAATTGATACTCTGAAAATGCTTCTAAAAGTATATTCTGGTAGTGTAAACGGATTCACTTGCATCTTTCAAAGTTCGGTGTGCTAGTAGCAATTCATGCCTGAAATACATATAATTCATTTTGTGTGTCTTGTTTAATTAGTTTTTTACTTACCTTTCTTCATCATTTTATAACATTTTCAGTAATATTGGTAAATTTACACCAGTCAAGATTACCTTGTTAGCCAAACAAGACCCTAGAAGGTGTTGTTTGAATAAACAATATTGAAAGCATGACATTTGTATACTTACCAATAACTAGAAGCCACAGTAATACCGATTCTCCCAATGATCTGTTTCTGATCAATATTATTGATTTGTTATCATTATTGAGGGCAATTCTATCGACACTGGTAGCCAGGCGCGGATCGGGGGGGAGGGGGCGATCACGGGGGTCATGAAAGCTTGAAAGCCACAGCCGAAAAAATTTTGTTGATACTATTTATATGAACAGATCTAATTTTACTCAATTTTTAATTCAGGTACTATGATATTAACATGATAATTTTTTAAAATTTGAGTTTTTAATAGTTTTAATAGTTAAGGTTCATATTTTTTCAACCAAATATAATTTATTAAATAATATTATTCAAATAGTTTAGTGATAAAAATTTATATTTATATTTTGATCTGATTAAAATGAAGTTCTATTCTATATTCATGTTACAGTGTATTTTTATTTTTACATGTAAACTTAGCTCTTTTAAATTCGCGAAGCTTAAATAATTTAATTTTTATTAATGATTTTCTTTTTAATTTTCTTGAATTTGAATTAATATCATCAGAAATTACTCACAGTATTATTTGTGTGACGGCACAAATTTTATTAAGGCTTTTTATATGAATAAATCTAATTTTATTCAATTTTTAGAATAGATACTGAGATTTTAATACAAAATTTTTAATTCAAGTTTTAATAGTTGATTCATATTTTTTTCACTAAATATAATTTAATAATTTACATCATTTAAATAGTTTGTTTCAATTTTTATTCAATTTAAATTAATTTTATCAGAAAATATCTAAAGTATTATTTTTGTAACGGCACAAATTTTGTTAATACTATTTATATGAACAAATCTAATTGTATTCAATTTTTAATGCAGATACTGCGATATTGATAATAAAAATTTTAAATTTAAGTTTTTAAAAGTTTTAATAGTTGATTAATATTTACCAAATATAATTAATCAATACTATTTAAATAGTTCAATCGATTAGTTTATTTTAATAATTGGATTTTGTGCTGTAATCAGATTGAAAGAGCTGTAACCTGACTCATGGTACTTGACTGAAATATGTGATACATTGTGATTATTATTCATTATATTGTATTGTAAAAAAAACTATTTTTATATTGTTATTCTTGTTAACTTATTCTTCTTAAGAGAAGAACTAACTATTCGGGGGGTGGGGTCCCACGGGAAAAAATCCCCCCACCCCCAAAAGGAAAGTCTGGATCTGCGCCTGCTGGTACTATAGTAATACCGATCGGTCATTTTCCGTGTTATCTATCCAATAATTGATTAATTCTCAATATTGTCAAGGAAACAATAGTCACCACAATAGGGTTGATTGTTTGATAGATCCACTGTGTTCTAAGAACATTAAAGGTTTTCCTCTCATGTAGTCAAATTATTTAAAAAATACACGTTCCCCTTAAACACTTCCTCATGCGCATACAGAAATATAGTTTCGTCCATTCAGATTCAAAGAATATAGAACGTAAAGTAAAAAAAAAGTTTTTGATTTTTGAGCCTGTAACTTTTCAACATTAGTGGAACCTTACACTGAAACTGCATCTAGTTTGTTCTATGTACAAGGCATCATGCCTGCTCCAGATTTTTTTATCTCATCTTTTTTGGATTTTGAATTATTAAAAAATGAGTTAAGATTATTTGTTGTTTTAATTCAGGTTTTTAAGAAATTGAAATATTTTTTGTGAGTGTTTACCTGAATATGTGAGAAATTTGATGTCAGATATGCACCTATTGGAACATAATAACAATACAAGAAAAATTACATAAGCCCAATATTCTAGAATCTATAGAAATTTTAAAACATTCAAAAAACAATAGTAACACAATAATAAATGACCAGATCGATACCTATAATTCGCCACTTGTCAACAATTTTTTTAATGAACTCCCACACAAACCATTGTCTGTCCCATCTGTCAATTTGTACCGCATTCAGAATGGTATCTAATATTTAAGGACATAATTTTAGATTTAGCTTTAGTTGAGAACTCCTAGCTTTGAGAGAATCACAGTGTGGTGGAGCTATTTGCCAGCATTAATTCTAAATTAAATGTTACTAGTCTTGTGTAAATTTGCATTTAATTCTCCAACTTTATTAGTTATTGATGTAACGAAGCTTCATTGAGGAGCTGAAAGAGTTAACTGCTAAAGAATGCATTTATATTGATATCACGTGTTTATGTCTACACTTATTAATTAAAATAAAACGTGACAGATTATGGCGTAACTCGACTTTAATCCGATCGATAGTTGTTATCAATAAAAAAAATACTATGCTGCATTTTTCTATGCCTAATGAGCGAACAAACTGCGTAAAAAGTAATATTTAATAACTATAATCATAGTCATATTTACATAGTTGGAATTGGTAAGTGACCTTCAATATATTCCAATAATCTTTCTACTGCATCCGGATCAAAAACTATATACAGAGTGGGTCACGAGGGACACACCAAACCCATGACATGTATTCTACACCTAAAAGAGATTTCGAATTACTCAAACGTTGTTTCGCGATTTTCATTTGTTATCGTTACAGCTTCGTAACAAAATTCCCTTACACATATCATTTCAAGTTTAGCGTTCATGAAATAAATATTGTTATTTTCGTTTGTTTTCGAATTGATAGAACGTAACCTCAAATATCCTCAAAATCTCATTGAGTACTCAATAAAAAATTATTTAGCGATCAATAATATCTACAACTCTCACGTATGATCGGTCGACAATCCCCTTAAGTCGGAACGCATTTTCAGCACTAATGATATCAGTCTAGGAGCCAGAGCGATATTGATGATCTGAACATTAACCCGATGGCACTATGGTTTATCGTTAGAGAACGGTTCAATGACCAATTCATCTTACAGACCGAATTTTTGCCGGCTGCTAGGTCTCGAGATACAGCCTCCGCAAATTGTTTATTTTTTGACTGGAGGTTAACCCTTTTCAAGTTGCGGTTACTTGAAAAGCATGCCATTTTTTATCGTGTCCTCACACGGTCGCGCTTGTTGTCAACAGAGAGCAAATGCGGCACCCATCTGGCAGATAGTTTTCTCATATTCAAAAATGTATGCAAAATGTTTCGTACCCATTCGGTTGAAATGCCCATAGCTTCAGCAATCTCGTGCACTTTAACTCGCCGATCGTCCAATACCATACCATTGATTTTATCGACGATTTCTGAGAGCCAGAACGTTCGGCGTCTTTTGTGGTCATACTACCACAACAAAAATTTGTAAGCCACTTGTGAATCGTTTCAATCGATATAGAAGAGTCCTCATAATGTTTAACAAGTGATGCTTTGGTTTGGTTTGCTTTTTTTATGTTAACAAAAATCTTCAAGGCTGCTTGCTTTCGATGCTTTTCACCTTGCCCTTGTAGGTAGTTAAAGCAGACTATCATCTTATTGTGATGAGTTTTACTCCGATTAACCTCACATGAGTCAGAATTAGGTTGAGAATGTACAGTAGAGGATTTATCAGTAAATACAAATAGTCTCTGACAATAAATCTTGAGATATTATTTGGGCCGGAGGTAAGGTTGGACTTCAGTTCTGAAGCACCTGAAGAGGGAATTCCCACCCAACAAACTAGTCAAAACTAGTGACAAGCTTCCCAAACACAAATATAGTATTTCGAAGATATTCATCAATTGTGGCAACAAATCTATACACATGAAAAACATTTGCAATGCGAAGATGTTATACGAGTAAGGTAAGGTACTGTTTTCAAGTTACGTTTAACTCTGAGAATATTTAATTTTTTCTGAATAGTTCTGATAATTAATCCTTATAGAAACTGTTTATATTTGAAAGGGAAAAGATTAATAAGAATGGCGTTTTTTGAATAAGTATGATACATAAATTATTCAAATTAATGCAGCGCCAAGTTCAAGTTAATTAATCGTAGAAATTCTCAATCAGTTGATACTCAAATTGATTAATGGAGGTCAAATTAAATGCTTTGTTAAGTAGTCATTCATGCTCTGAAATAGAAAGTAGTACAGCATGTGTATTATGCAATCATGTTGAATTTTCCTCCACAAATGTCAGTGAAATTATTTGAAAAAAATAAATAATGCCGATAAAAATTTCAACTCGTCATTCGCAATGCTGTATCTATAGAATAATGTGGTTTCTTGAATCAATTCAGAATTATATTGGGGGATTCTCTGAGAGTTTAAATTGTTTGTAAAAATGTAACTGTGATTCACAGGTCACTAAGTTCCCTCACCCGTAGGAACCGAACATTTATTGCAAATGATTAGAAGCAGATAATGTCGTTAACGTCATCGAATGGACAACATATGTGTTTTATTAGAAACGATACTAGAAACTTCATTATATTAACATACTTAGGAATGAATTACCTAGTGTTCCTACTACTATTATAGTCTAGGAGCTAGACCGATTTTGTTTGACTGAACATTAACCCGATGGCACTATGGTTTATCGTTAGAGGACGTTTCAATGACCAATTCATCTCACAGACCGAATTTTCCCTGGCTGCTAGATCTCGAGATACGGCATCCGCATTTTTTTTTTTGACTGGAGGTTAACCCCTTCCAAGTTGCGGTTACTTGAAAAGCATGCCATTCTTATACACTTCCACCATGTGCCATCATTTTTTATCGTGTCCGTTTATCAGGCCGACCAGTTGAAATTTAACAAAAAATGGACTGCAAGTTAACCCTCCCAAACCTGGTGGGAAATGTTCATTGGTGTTGACAATTGTTAACATACCCTATGCCATCAAAAGTTATCGGCTCATTTTCGAGTAATTGGCCATTATTTAGACCAAAAATGTTTCTTTTTTTCATTTTGTGGATAAAACTTGCGGGTTACAAGGTAACATGATGGCGCCATGTCCAATAACTTTATTGGAGATCAAATAAAGATTTAAAACGATTGCCATCACTCCTTGCTTATTTGAACCCCCCAAAACTCCCTAAAATCATCCACGAAAATGAAAATAAATTAAAAAGAGCCGTTTCGATTTTAAACCAAGCCAGAGTCGCAATAATTTACTAATTTATTATAAAATTGGCCATGATATCCATACTTTTCATATTTATGGTTTATGTTACCCCCTACGACAATTTATCATACCCTCCTCACGCTGAATTAACGCCAAACATACAACTGTAATTGAGCATGTTTTTTTTACAAAATTATTACGATACATCAATGTACCCCTACCTCCACGATTCATTAATTCACCTCCTCTCAAGTACATCATCATCCCCCTTTTAAACAACCCCTATGCAGAACAATATTAAAAAATCGGTATTCTTAAGCTTTTTCATTACAACAATATATAACTGTTTTATTCCTCATCACAGCACTAAGCATATCACTAAAAGTAGATTATTTTCTCCAAAAAAAAATAGAAAAAATATATATGGGTGATTCTTTCTGAAATCGGCCACCCTATCTTGCCCATTGTTTTTTCTACGTTTCAATAAATAAAAATATACATTCGTGAAGCTTGGACGGTCTACTTTCGGATACTACTTGACCTTTTTGAATACAGCGCGTTCCAGCATGACACCTTCAGATATCGATTCTTAGCTTATATTGCAAGATTATAAAAAAATCATAAGAACAAAACGTTCTTATTTTTGTATGTAGAAAACGATTATATAGTTCAAATTGTCATTTTGCAAACAATCAAAAGTCAATCAAGAGTTATTATTAAAATAATTGAGGAAGTAAGTAAAATTGCGTAAGCAATCATTTCTTAATGTGTTGAAAATATTTTTTTCCAAAATAATTGCATTGGAAACATGAAATTACTGCTATATTCTTCCAAATGTAAAGATTCGTGAAAATGTTTTTGCTTTACAGTTGTAGAAAACCCACCCATTTTTGAAATAATAGAGCAGTCTTTGGAAGAGAGTGGGAAAATTGTCAGATTGTAAAATAAATTTCGTTTTGTTAACAAATAAACTGATACACATTATGCACTTTCTACGTATTGTAGTTATTTTTACTTCTTTATTCTATGAATAAAAAGCAGAATCACAGCTTCAGTTTCCCTCCACCTCCCATATATCTTACTGTATCATCACCAAGACTTAAGACGAGAGCTTCAATTTTTTTATGAATTTAGATGCATATTCTAATCATATTGATAGGCAAAATGAAAATGCAATTTTAATTTTGTTTCAGATTCGACATTTTGAACTATATAATCGTTTTCTACATGAAAAAATAAGAACTTTTTGTTGTTATAATTTTTTTATAATCTTGCAATATAAGCTGAGAATCGATATCTGAAGGTGTAGAAATTGATTTTGTTTCAATTAAAAATAACATTAAAAGGAAGCAATATATCAAAAAAAATTTCGGATGAAAATTGTTGTATTTTCTTTAAAAATACAACTGAAGAGTCGACAAATTTCAATTCGTTAGTCTGCAATTTATATTGAGTTTTTTATGAATTTTTTAATTGATGTTCATCCCTATGTTTCATGCCTCCCATCGCTGGAACACGCTGTATTCAAAAAGGCCAAGTAGTATCCGAAAGTAGACCGTTCAAGCTTCACGGATGTACATTTTCATTTATTGAAACGTAGAAAAAAGAATGGGCAAGATAGGGTGGCCGATTTCAGAAAGAATCACCCATATATATATATATATATATATATATATATATATATATATATATATATATATATATATATATATATATATATATATATTTTTTCTATTTTTTTTGGAGAAAATAATCTACTTTTAGTGATATGCTTAATGCTGAATGGGGAATGAAACAGTTATATAATGTTGTAATGAAAAAGCTTAAGAATACCGATTTTTTAATATGGTTCTGCATAGGGGTTGTTTAAAAGGGGGATGATGATGTACTTGAGAGGGGGTGAATTAATGAATCATGGAGGTAGGGGTACATTAATGTATCGTAATTTTGTAACAAAAAACATGCTCAATTACAGTTGTATGTTTGGCGTTAATTCAGCGTGAGGAGGGTATGATAAATTGCCGTAGGGGGTAACATAAACCATAAATATGGAAAATATGGATATTATGGCCAATGTTATGATAAATTAGTGAATTATTGCGACTCTGGCTGGGTTTAAAATCGAAACGGCTCTTTTTAATTTATTTTCGTTTTCGTGGATGATTTTAGGGAGTTTTGGGGGGTTCAAATAAGCAAGGAGTGATGGCAATAGTTTTAAATCTTTATTTGATCTCCAATAAAGTTATTTAAAATGGTGCCATCATGTTACCTTGTAACCCGCAACTTTTATCCACAAAATGAAAAAAAGAAACATTTTTGGTCTAAATAATGGCTAATTACTCGGAAATGGCCGACAACTTTTGATGGCATAGGGTATGTTAACAATTGCCAACACCAATGAACATTTTCTACCAGGTTTGGGGGGGTTAACTTGCAGTCCATTTTTGGTTAAATTTTAACTGGTCCGCCTGATAAACGGACCCGATAAAAAATGATGGCACATGGTGGAAGTGTATAAGAATGGCATGCTTTTCAAGTAATCGCAACTTGGAAGGGGTTAACCTCCAGTCAAAAAAAAAATGCGGATGCTGTATCTCGAGATCTAGCAGCCGGGGAAAATTCGGTCTGTGAGATGAATTGGTCATTGAAACGTCCTCTAACGATAAACCATAGTGCCATCGGGTTAATGTTCAGTCACACAAAATCGGTCTAGCTCCTAGACTATTACATCCTATTGCACAATTATTCGCTTTTGGACACTTCTCCGGGAATCAATCAGGGGAATAGAGACTTACATACCCCCACACCAATAAATCACCGTCATCTAGTGAACCATGGTTCAATGAAATATTATCTAAGGCCGTCGCTTCAAAACAAACAGCATACCTACGTTGGCACGAGAACCAATGTCTGAAGAAATATCTGAAGTGGCAGAATAAACCCCAAAATAAGATCAAAACTTATCGAATGCCTCAATGGCTCTCGTTCGTTTTGGACTTTCGCCAAAGAATTGGTAGAAATTTCACTTCCAGTTCATTCCCTCCCCTAACCAAAGATGATGGCACCCTGGCTACTACACCACAATAAAAAGCCAAAAGCAAATTCCACTTTGAATCCACAAGCGAAGGACCCTCCTAATATTGCTGCCATCGAAAGCCATATGCCTGGAATTTTTTTTTGTCGGCACACAATTAGGAGGATTCTGCTTGATCTCAATACCAAGAAGGCAATGAGGCTAGAAGAAATTCCATCTGTCGTTCTCAAGAAACGTGTCCTAGAATTGACACCAGTTTTCTGCAGGTTGTTTATCCTTTCATACAACCTTAGTGTGTTTCCATGAAGCTGGAAGAATGCTAACCAAATCCGAAAGAATTAAAGAAGAACCTCTCCAATAATTATACACCCATTCCACTATTATCTGTGATCTCTAAAAAGAGTGCCAAAATCTTGAATGACTGGCGATGTAGCTTTCGTCAGCAGAGATCAACAGGAGAACTGTTTGCTTACGTAACACATGTATTGCAGGAAATATGGGCAATTTCTAGTTGTCACATTGAATATCTGTAAAGAATTTAACCGAATCTGGCACCAAAACCTTCTGAAGAAACTTCCGTCATATGGTTTACCGCCTCAATTTTGTCGCTTACTATCGAGTTTTCTCTCAGATATATCACTCCATGTGGTGGTTCATGGAGTGTATTCCGATACAGTGGCTAGTAACGCAGGGATCTGCTTTGGCACCAAATTTGTTTCCGCTCCATATCAACTATATGTTGGAAATTACCACCTGTTCCGTACACAGCTTTACAGATGATGATACCCTTCATACCACTTTCTCACCTAGTTCAGACATGTTCTGGAGAACTGTTCACATGTTTGGAGTTTGGCTTCCGAACATATGCTGAAGCTGTTGGATTCTATCCAAAAGAGAGCTATTCGTCTGATTGATGATGTCATAGTTACTGATTCATTAAACTCTCCAAAACATCGTAGAAAGGTGGGAGATCTCTCCCTTTTATTTAGATATTCCCATGGTCGTGTTCATCAGGAATCTCGTGTTTTATTCCACCATGAGATATTTCAAGTAGGCGGAATAGACGAGCTCAAGCTAGTCACCACTTCATTGTCAAGCTCGAGACCTGCCGAACTTCTTCCTACAGGACTTCATCTTTCTATCGAACGACGAAGTTCTTTGCCTAGTGCGGTCTTTCCTCATGCCTATAACATCCAAACTTTAAGAAAAATTCGAATTTCCATTTCCAAACATTCCACCATTGGCTCACACGATGTTTTTCGGACATTATAGGTTTTCAACTAATGTAGTCAAAGTATAGAAGAAAGAAATGTTGAATGTATGATTATGATATATGCTTCTAGGTGATATTTCATTTTCATTTCATATATGCAGGTTTACTAGCTCTTGTCCTCGGACAACTAAAAACGTGGAAGAACGTCGAATTATACTCATTATATTAATTATATTATATTATATTATATTATATGTCATTGAATGTTTATTCGAAATGATAACATATGTGTTTTTAAAACTTTCATAATCAGAGCGTAAGTTTTATGGGAGTTAGAATTGAGTTCTCATATACAGGATATTTCAAAAATACCTCCCCCAAATGCAAGGGACTGTAGATTTTACAAAAATAATCAGATTAAACTATGGTCCTATCTTTTTTCGTTTCGCAGATACAGGTTGAATTTATTTTTTTTAAACGTGATAATCGGAAATTAGATTGAATTTGCAAGAAAAAATGAAAATTACAGATTGATATCTTTTTTTATTTCAAAGTTTGAGAAAAACGCGTTCAAATGAACATACGCGATTTCGGTAGTAAGTAAAATTGTTAATGAGTTTTTGTTATGTTCATTTGAATGCAACAGTACACTATTTGTTTGAAGTCAAATTGTGAACCAGAAAAATACGCGAAAAAACAAAAAAATTATTCTCAAAAAAGTTAAGGCTAAAAGAAACGCCGAAAAGTCGCGCACTCAGCGCCCTGTACCGCATAATCCGAAAATAACTAAACCATCTTATTCGGCGTCCTCTGAAACCCCCGAGTACCAGATTTTAACGAAATATCTGTAGCTGCACAGGAGCTACAGCAAAATTTCGTTTAAAAAAAATTCAATTCAATTCGTATCTCCGAAACGGAAGAAGATAGGACCATAGTTTATATGATTATTTTTGTATACCCTGTATACCATCTCGATATCTCTCCTACGACATAGTTATTTCAAAACTAAGGTGTAACAGGGCTTAAAGCCTCCTACCAAATATTTAAGCAGTCATTAATATATTCTTCATCTCTTCCGATTTTTTGGTTATAATCTCAAATAAAGTCCGTACTCGGCATCTGATTCATCGATTACTTACGTATTCGGTGGTTTATTCCTAGAAAACATACAAGTATCGATAAACAGCACCAAAAGAAGTTACTTGCTTGTTCAATTCGCCAGCATGCCACACCATATACCTATCATAAAATTATTATTTGACTTCCATCCCTGCGCTTATTCAAGTCCTGTCACGAGCGGCCAATATTCCCAGCTTGGAATATCCAAATTTCATCTAAACGTACAGGCTCGAAAATAACTTCTTCCTGAACTTGTTTATATCCCCTCAAAAAACAGAATTCTCTTCATAGATGTACTTGATACTTCCATGACTCCTCTGCCAGGATCTTGTTTTTGGCCTTCAAATAAATTGGAATCACTTAATTTTTCTTTCAATGTCTGCACCGTTATGTGTTTATCTATGAAACAGATAAGACAATAATAATAATATAATAATAATAAAATGAACTGTGAGAACCCATTTAAACTCTTAAATTTTGAATTATGTTCGTTGAACCATCCCATAATCCCCCTTATGAATAAATTATAAATTTCTAATAATTCAAGTGCGAGTAGACCAATCTCAGATGTAGAATACAGTAACAAAGTCGAAAAAACCGATTTTTTTTTTATGTAATATATTCACTCCGTTTGAACTCACTGATGATAAGCTGTTCAAGAATCTACAAAATGTTTTGATGATGCAACCGTAGCTCGCAAAATGGGCATAAGATTTGAAAAATCTATAGTGGAAAGTGGATGATACGTTAAAATCCGAGTTGAATTTCATCGAGAGCGCATGTTTGAACGTCATCCTAACGCGAGCGAATCAACATTTGAGCCTATATCGGCGATGACAGCTCAGCCAGTAAGACCCCGATCTAATACTTCTTTTTTCCAATAGCGTAAGTTGGAAACTTCAAGCGGCAAAGTCATCGCATGTTAGTTTATTAGATTTTTATAAATTTTTGAGACTATTAGGTTAGTAGGTTATTTGAAAGTTTTGTTTTTATATTAATTGATATATTTTCCTTGCCGCGTTAGAATGACGTTCGCACATGCGCTCTCGATGGAATACATCTCCGATTTTAACGTCTCATGAAAATGGTGTTTCTGATTGTCCTATCACCAGATATCCACAGATAAAAGCTCAGTACATGAATATACGGTATCTATATACAAAACATGAAACATACTATGAAATACCGAATTTGGGAATTTCAGTTTATAAAAATAAATGAATACATAAATTATAGATTAAAGCGTGTATTTGTTTCAGTTTGAAATGAATTACATCCTTTTTTCATAGCGGTCATTCTTATATGTATTGGTATTGGTTGAGATGATAGCGGGCTCAATATAAAGTTCAATGCACATAGCTAAAGATCCTTGTACACTATCCCCGCTACGTTTTTCAGGGGCTATTTGGATACATCGCTGCTCGACAGAATCCTAAGATCTGTTTTACGGTTAGATCCTCTGTCATCGGCCGTGATGATCTCCGGGCCTAATCAGGTAAACCTGACTCGGATGAGCGCAGGACATTCAAAAAGAAAGTAGGTTGACTCCACTTTGTTTCCCTCGCATCTCATACAGAAGGGAGTATCGCTTCTCCCAACTATATGTTTAAATTTCATCAGATTTCCGTGACCTGTAAGGATTTCGGAGATTATTCTGATGCTTTGCCTACTCAGCGAGATTATCTCGCTTGTCGTTAGATCTTTCTCATTTCCAAGCAGCGCTTTAGAAGTTTGGCAGCCATGAATGCTTCTCTATGCTAAGGCATGTTGATCTCTCAGACGGTTCCGCAAGATGTGTATACCCTCGTTGCAGGGGTTACCAGCAAAGGGGGCTTGAGCACCGTCCAAAGTGGCTCCCGCTCTGGCCAGATTGTCCGCTCTCTCATTCACTCATCTGAGTGATCCGGAATTCAGGTTTGATTCAGCTTGTTTCCACCGGCTAGCCTGTTAAGGATCTCCTTGGTATGCCTGACAAGCCTTGAGGACACAGTGCCGCTTGACTGTCCGAACAGATCCAGATGGTCTCATTTATCTTACCATAGCCGACTAGCTTCTCCGCACATCTGTAGATGCCAATCATCTCGGCTTGGAAGACTGTGTTGAGATGCCCATTCGCACGGAGTACCCATCAATATATCAAGAACCACAAAAGCCTGATCCGACTCTTGTGTTTGTTCTAGACCTATTCGTGTACCAAATTGTGCCGTGCTCTGGCGTCCGGCATTTTCCCATTCCTTCCTCAACGTGATGACGACAAGGAAATGCTTCTTCGTAAACCACAGGGCTTTGATTTTGTCCTGCGGTTCTAGTCGCTGCCCCTAAATAGATGGGCTTGGTCTATACTCCTTCTTTCACGGAGCCATCGCAGCTGAGCCTGTAGAACGCCATCATTGTGGGATTCCTCATCGTCATTGATAGGGGTGACACGCCCAGGAAGGCACTCAATTCTGCAGTCGATGTATCCTTCTTCGTAGATATAATGCCTCTGAGCATGAGTCTCTGTATTCTGCACAGAAGCTTCTGGGCTGTAACCAGTTCGGTTCTTTTCTACCATACGAGGACTGCATGACCGAGTCTTCGGATAATAATAGCTGAGTAGATCCAAATCAGCTGCTTAGGTCCCAAACCCCACTTCATGCCTATTGCTCTCTTAAACGTTATTATAGCATTTTGGCACCTATTTTCCAGTTGCTTCTGCTAGAGTAGTTTTTTGTTCAGGGTGACTCCCAGGTATGTATTAAAAAAAAATTTATTAGGCGCAATCTATTTGTTGTCTATGACAGCTGTCGCATCTATGCAATTGAAATTGTTCGCTGTTTCAATTGTAATTACTTTAATCATATTTCAAAAATTGCAGTAGGGTTGTCTCATGTCCTCGCTGTGGTGGTGAGCATGCGGTTAATCAGTATGTTTCTACCCTTACCTTCTTGTTCTAACTGCAGTGTGTTGAATGATAAAACCATTCCTTCAGACCATGCTGCTTGGGATTACAATTTTGCGGCTTATCTAGGTATACGAGACAAGCTCCGCAATAACATTTTGGGAAAACCTTGCGGGCTAGCTCCGTCCACGTCAGTCGCCTCTAATGTGCCCCTGCCCTCAACGACTGTGAGCTCTTCGCAAGTGAACCACCAAGGTTCCGGTGTTGACTTGGTAATTTATTATCAAAATACTCGTGGCTTGCGCTCAAAAACTATGAACATCTATAATGCTTCCATACGCTGTGGGAGTGATATTAATTCTGTCTGAGACGTGGTTGTGCGAATCCATCTCTGACAGCGAGGTACTTCCTTGTAGGTATTCCGTGTTTCGCTGTGATCGCGATCCTGCATCCAAGGGAGCTTCTCGAGGTGGTGCCGTACTGGTTGCATTTACAAAAAATACAGGTCATCTCGCGTGAGTCTCTGATCATCTGCTCTGAATTTCAATCTGTTCCCACGTACTGACATAATCATTGTTAAGATATCAGGAGAGATCTCGCATCGTTACGTCATTGCCCTGTATATTCCGCCTGCAACTTCGTTTGTGGAATATTGGAATGTATACGATGCGCTCGCTCCATTCAGTACGTCTTAGAGATAGTTCTTCCATCATTATTGGTGATTTCAACATTGCGAAATATCCCCTACCGATCATTGTGTGTCCAATTTTGTAAATTTTATCAATTTTGTGGATTACCATCAGCATAACTTCACTCGTGATTCTAGTAACAAAATCTTAGACCTTGTTATTATCGGTGGGATGTGCAGTGTGCAGCGATCCTTAGAGATGGTCATCATCCGGCGCTATCTGTGAGTAGCCTTTTAAATCTGGCAATGGGTACAATTTTCGCAAAGCCAATTTTTCATTACTATACGAAAATTTGAGGGAGGTTGACTGAACGCTAGTGGTTGGATGCGATGATCCCGAGGATGCTTGTTTCTTTTTTTATGATTTATTATATTCATCCCTCGATTAATTCGTTCCTAGGTTTGGGTGCTTCAAGAAAAACACTTACCCTCCATGGTATAACAACCACATGATACGGTTTAATAAAAATAAGACCTCGGCCTGGAAGAGATATAGGAGATTCAAAGATTTGTCAGCCCACAATCAGTTTTCCATGCTTAGGCGTGAACTCATAAGGGCAACGAATTGACTATATTGTCTCGATTGGAAACAATTTAAAGCAGGATCCTTCGACGCTTCGGAATTTCATTAATTCAAAGAAAGGCATACGTGGTTTTCCCGGTGAAATGAACTATGGCGATGTGAAGTTGACTACCCCGCAGGAAATTTCAAACACATTTGCTCATCGCTTCAGTCAAAGTTATATAACTCAACCCACCTTAGCAAATTTAGATTCGAAGTCTCTCTGTTTCTTCCAAGAGGAAGTTGAATTCGCCCTCAAAAAGACCAGAAATAAATTCACTGCAGATTCCGGCGTTTCTACTCAGAGACTGCGCACCCATTTTTTCAGTACCCATCACTCACCTTTTCAATAAGTGTCTTTCGTCCTGTACTTTCCCACTAGTATGAAAGCAGACGAAAATCTGTCCGATCTTCAAAAGTGGTGACAGAACAGACGTGCATGATTATAGACCTATATGCATCTTTTCAAATTTTGTTAAGTCCTTGGAGAGTCTTCTCTACGATAGTGTATATCTCAAAGTCCATTCACGCCTCCTTAATATACAACACGGTTTTGTAAGGGGTCGTCCCACATTCACCAACCTGGCATCTGTCACACAATACATCGCTGAAAATATGGATTTCGGCTTCCATGTCGATGCCATATATACCGATCTATCCAAGGCCTCCGTCAGGCTTGACCACAGACTTCTGCTAGGTAAACTTGATGGAATTGGTTTCTCTGTAGAACTCTTATCTTTCATCTCCTCATATCTTGGTGATAGGCGGCAATTTGACGTGGTAAATGGGTAGAGATTGGTTGAATATCTTGCTTCTTCAGGAGTCCACCCAGGATCAATTTTGGGACCACAATAGTGTACTCAGTCTTTTATATGCCATTGATTCCAAAATGTTCTTTGTCATCAAATCCACATTTCATTGTTATCTATTTCAGAGAAGTCTTGACATGATGGTTGTATGGTGTTCAGAGAACAAGCTGTCTCTTAATGTTAACAAGTGCTGCGTTATGTCTTTCACAAATAAGACCAACTTGACTATATTTATATATTGGTCCTTGAGAGACCAGCAACCTATGAAGACCTCGGCGTAATTTTCGATCCCAAACTATCCTTCGTTTCTCATCTGGAGTCTGTGATGGAGGCTACTTGGGTTTATCGTTCGAAGCTGTCATGATTTTTCAGACATAGACAATGTAATGTTAGAGTGTTGGCATCGGTCGTCATGAGGGGATCAGTTCTTAATGTTGGGCGGTTTGCCCTAAACTGACCCGTGGTCCTGGAATAGGCATAGGGGATTGAGACACCACACTTAGAAAAGAGTTACTTTACTTAAGGTAGAGCTCGACGCCAATACGACTTAATGTCTTGCTCTACGAAATAATAGTACAAATACTAATGTACAATCTATCATGAATGATTTATATATTATAATCTTATGTGATGTTATTATTATTGTTCTAGTTAAACTAGTCTAAGATTTCAAGGTATCTGTGCCAGCCAATATATTTAATATATTAATATTAAACATATTGCTTGTGGGTTAGCTCCGAAATGTAAACATATACTTAATAACATTACTTAATAGAAATAAGGTCGAATTCTATAACTAAGGGATTTTAGGTAATCTCGTATTGGAATGGAAGATTCCTATACTACAACATGCTCAAATTGTTGTTCGTAACATTTGTTTGATTGCTGCTTGAGTATGCATCGGTGATTTGGATCCCTGGTTATGTCGTTCATAGAGTTGCCCTGGAATCTGTTCAGCAGTTCAGCGCCGCTTTTTGAAGTACCTGTGCTTCAGGATAGACGGTTTTTATCCTTTCAGGGGCATTCCTAATTCTTTCCTGTTACACAGATTCAATATGTCATCCCTTTCTCGTAGAAATAATTATGTACTCCAGACCAGTTTGTTCAAGTTGCTCAATAATCTAATTGACTACCTCATGTTGCTGGAAAGAGTCAATTTCCTAGTTCCTCGGCTGAAGTCGCGGTCTGGAAATACTTTCTACCTCCAAACTCCACGTACTAACTTACTTAAATTATCTCCATTATTTTGCATGCGCCATGCCTATAACACCAATGACACTCGTACTAAATATGATATTTTCAATTCTAACCTAAAACAGATTGCTCGCCTACTGCAATGAAACAATATTCTTACTTTTCACCTCTTCTTTTTTCTTTTCCTCTCTGTACATTGGCTGTGATATATATTTTTGGCTATTTTCTTTTTCTTTTTGATTTTGTCTCCTCTCGAACTAGAGTATAATTAGGTTATTTAGATTTAATTTAGATAATAATTGTTAATATATTAATTTTCTTATGCATTTTCCTGATCTTTGATTGGGTTGATACCTGTTGATCAGTGTGAGATTAAATGAAATAAATAAAATAAAATAAAATAAAAAATATTCCACCGTCTTGGAAAAGTCAACTCACTTGCCCCCGATTACCATCTTCTCCAGAGACACGATTTTGCTCGATTTTGTACCTTCTGGAGAAGAGAGTGATAGTAGTGTTCTCCGGCTGAATGAAGAGTTGTTCTCTCTACACTAGACTTCAGTAATTTTCCAAGGCTTGTTGAACAAGCTCCTGCAAGGTACCCTCATAGGCTCCCCTGGAGAGTATGACGAAGTCATCCGCATAACCTACCTCTCTCTTGTATGTATTCATCTTGTAAAATCATCTGATCCAAGGTACTTAGACGTAGTAGGTGGAACAATGTACCAATGTTTGTAGAAATATTTGATGACCATCTAAAAATATCATTTTTTCAGGTATACTCAACATTATCACTAGTGGAATGCACTATGGTTGGCCATCACCTTCATTGCCAATTCTTCAAGATTTGAACAACACGGAAACATTGGTACACGTTACCAGCTCCGAAGGGGGATGGATTGCAGTGATGCCACTTCTCGGTTCGGTTTTGGGATCAATAATAGCTGGGTCTTTAGTGGATATTATAGGACGAAAACCTATGATAATACTCACCTGCTTCCCGTTCTTTGCGGCATGGATGATGGTCGCGTATTCAAAATCAGTAGCAGTATTTTGCGTTGCCCGATACATGGCTGGTCTGACTGATGGATTAATATTCTCTTCAGTACCCATTTACATAGGAGAGATAGCTGATAAAAATATTAGAGGTTTCTTAGGTTCTGGAGTTGGGGTAGCTGTCATAGTGGGTATAGTTCTGATCAATTTATTGGGGTTCCATTTCTCAATCACAACGACAGCGTTAATATCTTCAGCGGTACCAGTGCTATGCCTACTGACGATTATTTGGATGCCTAATAGCCCTTATTTTCTTCTCATGAAAGGAAAACACGAGGAGGCAAAATCAAACTTACAAATTTTAAGAGGAACTGATAATGTTGATGAAGAACTGATTAGGTTAAGCAAAGCCGTTGAAGCAAGTCAATCGGGAAGTAAAGGGAAATTTTCAGATGTTTTAACAGTAAAGAGTAACCGGAAAGCATTGTTGATCATGATGTTACTCAGGACGGCTCAACAATTCAGCGGGATAACGGCCTTCACGTTTTACACGGTACATATTTTCAAAGAAACAGGAAACGACATTTCGCCAAAGACGGCCACCCTTATTTTCTTCGGTGTTCATCTTGTAATGGCACTCGTTAGTTCAAGCATTGTTGATGTAACTGGTAGAAGAATTTTACTTATAATTTCATGTGTTGGCTCAGCTATAGCTCTTTTTGTCGAAGGATTATATTTTCATCTCAAAACTACATCGATAGATGTTTCTTCATACTATTATGTACCTGTAGCAGCTTTAATAATATATGTGATCGTTTTTAGTTTGGGTTTGCAAACAATACCAATTTTAATGCTGGGAGAATTATTTCCTACCAACATTAAGGCATTCGCCTTATGTTTTGCAGAACTTTATTTTAGTCTTCTTGCAACCGTTGTGTCGAAATTTTTCCAAATTACCAAAGACTCTGTTGGTATGTTTTTCCCTTTCTATGTGTTCACATTCTCTTGTGTATTTTGTTTGGTATTGATTGTGTTATTTGTACCAGAAACCAAAGGCAAAACTTTGGAAGAAATACAGTTAAATTTGAAGGGTGAAAAGATAGACAGTGATGGTCAATAAATTCAATACCACTCTTCTAAGGTTGTGACTCAAGCAGATGAATTATCATTGTGAATAATTCAGTGAGAAATAATGGAAATATTTGTTCTAGAAGAAACGAAAGGGGCCATTGTGTCGAATAATTAAATGAAATCTTTATTAGAATATTTTGTTATAATTGAAAGAGAACCAGTTTGCTTATGCGATTGACGAATTAAGTACTGCCTTGCATAATAAAGGTAGATGATGCCTTCTAATTATAGTGAAATGAAGTTTAGTTATCATTCCGTCATCTACGTTTTCAGAAACAGCCTTCATGTTATTATGATTTCCTTCTACATTTCACAAACTATTTTTTAACTGTTACTCATCATGGTTGCTTGTTATTTTATCAATTGAATTATTTTTTATTAATCATTCTATACAATGATAGTGTTTTGTGTAGATACCAATAAATTATATAATAAATCGCTTTTTAATATTTATATTGCACTGTTTGGACAACATGAATTCAATTCATATTCTCAAGTCGCTTCTCAGATAAATGTTGATAGCCGAGGCAATAAAGCAGAAAAGGTCGAAAAAAAATCGGCAGGACCGATTTTGATGACTTTTTTAATCGATTCTATAGTCATTTAAAAAAAGTTTCCAGTTTAGTTTTCATGCATGTTATTATTTCTACAGAAGAAAATACATCTTTTTGAAAGCATTTTCAGGAGATAATATTCAAAATGTTGAAAAAATACAGCGAAAATAGTCCAGGATGTTCGGATCTTTTTGGGGTTGCTGTTCACGATTCCGGTACCAGATTTGAACTACAACGCACCTGGGGCTCAGGACACCCTGGTACTATCATTGAATTCTGGAGTCGGAATTAAAAATAATAATTATATTTATAACAAAAAATATGTGATTTTTTCTTATATAATATTTCTTATGAATAATTCAAAAAGGTAACGTTGAGGTTCGTGTTTTACGATACTGTTTTTGTTGTTTTTTCGAATTTGGTTGCATTTCAGAAGGTATTAAGAAATAATCCATGTAGATGACCTAGGTCATCAAAATCACTAGCAAATCAGAAAGTAAAATTTGACTCAAAACGGTGTATTAGTGGCAGCTCGCAGGCATCTCTGTCGCAGGCTCAAATAAGCCAGATGCCTGTGGAATTTCCCTGTTTTAAAAATTTCCCGATGAGTACGGGGTACATACATATAAGCGAGTATTTACAACTAACAGCGGCTGAAATTTAGCAATGGCAGAACGAAAAACGAAACGGTTATCTAGATACCAATAAATGAAAGAAACTGAAAGTGAAAGGGGTGCTGTTGGTGTTGGGCATATTCAGCAAATGAAAGAATCTGGAAAAATTGGGTAATTTCATTAGATATACCTATTACTATGGTATACATTTGGCATTTTTATCATCAAACAAAATACATATAATATTTCCGAATGAGTCGGTATTAAGAAAAATAGTTTCTAGTACCATACGTACCTACCTACTGATAATGCTAACAACAGTAGGTAATAAAAAATATCAGAAAAATAGAACAAATAAGAATTAAATTATTTTTACTACATAGTTCGCTGTCACAGCATTTTTTATATTGACACTTTACAAATTCTTGCTTCAAACCTGATACCTGAAAGTTTTCCAACAGTAGGTACTCCTAAGAGTTATTTCTGTGATAAACTATAACAGAGTTCACACTGTGGATACACTATGAAACTAGTAAATGAATAAGGGTGATTGTTTTTTATTTATAGGCTAATTCTGTGTCTTTTTTGACAAAAATATTGCTCAATTAGGTCGATAAAAACTATCCATTTTGACTATTGGATAGTGTTTGAGTATATGAATCATAAACAAACCTGACCCAGAGAGCAAAAAAAAACTGTGATCTATTGATCAAGTGATTTCCCTCACTCGTTAATGTTGGTTAAGTTGAATTTGGTAAAATACTTTTGATTAATCAACCAATCTCTTGATGAACTTAATATAGTTCAAAGTTTTAAAGCGTTCTTAACATATAATTTATGTTTCATTATCTGATAATTTGTTATTTTGTATCAAATCTTCCGATTCTGAAGACTACAATGATGTTCATGTGAAACGGACTAAAACTTACAAGAAATGGAAGAATTAAAAAATGTATGTCGTTGCTTTTCACTTATCTAACTACATTAGTCCAGGCAATAAGTACGGAAAAAGACCATAATAAAAAAAATATATAGTAAGCTAGAATTTCAAATTTTTTTTTGCATTTTGTTCCCCATAGATCATTCACGACTATCAAGACCGCGGGGGTCGACCTTCCTACCCCCCTCAAAACGGGGTTTCAACCCCCCAGAGGAGCATTCTTATAAAAACAGTCCAAAATTAATGAATTAGGAGCCGAAAATGACCCTTAGTATGTTTATTGGGCCGCTGATCACGATTATGCAGTTAGTTTTCTCGGGAAACTCCCTCCAGATGGGAAAATTGGAAAATATTATATAATTTATAATTTTGTTGCAAAAATTACCTCTAGTAGGTTTTTTGGGTCGCTGATCACGAGTCCGCTGTTATTTTTCCCAAAAAACTCTTTCCAGATGGAAAATTCGGGAAATTTGAGATTTTCCTAAGACGGTTGTGAATAATAAAGTATAATTTTGTTGCAAAAATGACATTAAGTTGGTATTTTGGGTAGCTGATCACGATTCCGCTGTTATTTTTCCCAAAAAACTCTCTCCAGATGGAAAATCCCGAATTTCCCATCTGGAGGGAGTTTTCCGAGAAAACTAACAGCGGAATCGTGATCAGCTACCCAAAAACATACTAGGGTTCATTTTTATAATAAAATTATACTTTATTATTCATAACCGTCTCAGGAAAATCTCAAATTTCCCGAATTTTCCATCTGGAGAGTTTTTTTGGGAAAATAACAGCGGAATCGTGATCAACGACCCAAAAAACCTACTAGAGGTCATTTTTGCAACCAAATTATACCTTATTTTTCATAACCGTCTCAGGAAAGTCTCAAATTTCCCGAATTTTCCATCTGGAAAGAGTTTGTTGGGAAAAATAACAACGGAATCTTGATCAGCGAACCAAAAAACCTACTAGAGGTAATTTTTGCAACAAAATTATGAATTATATATTATTTTCCAAATTTCCCATCTGGAGGGAGTTTCCCGAGAAAACTAACTGCGGAATCGTGATCAGCGACCCAAAAAACATACTAGGGGTCATTTTCGGCTCCTAATTCATTAATTTTGGACTGTTTTTATAAGAATGCTCTTCTGGGGGGTTGAAACCCCGTTTTGAGGGGGTAGGAAGGTCGACCCCCGCGGTCTTGATAGTCGTGAATGATCCATGGGGTATTAGGAACAAAATGCAAAAAAAAATTTGAAATTCTAGCTTACTATATATATTTTTTTTTCTGCTTCGTTGCCTGGACTACATGAGGTATATTAAGTATCTGATTGATTTCAGAGAAGCTTGCAATATTACATTCCACTTTTACTTCAACGCAATGTTGCATTCCACCTTCACTTCAACTTCTTTTAAAACTCAAATATCATGGTAGGTAACGGAAACATGCGTGCACGCAAATTGTCCTTGCTGATTTTATTGGAGTCTTACGATTCTCTACTAGCAGAAAAATCAACAGGGTGTCATATGTTGATGCAGTTTTGAAACATTGTTATATAATAAATTGTTACAAACAAAATTGGTTTCTTTACTTATTATATCAAATACATAATGAAAACTATTTGTAATCTTGAATGTAACTTACAAACAATTGTAGTTTAACCAAATGTTCAAAGAAAAAAGTAACTGTATGTAGCTAAATTACATGAAATAATGAAGAAAAGCATTGGATACCCAACTTCCTCGAGGGATACTCTCCGAAGCCGGATATGAAGTCATTCATTACGTAACATGTAAAAGATTAATTTATACTTGCAATTTGCCAAAACAAGTAGCTTCTGATTTTCATTGTAATTTTCAATGATAATTTCTTGGGAAGAAAATTGTGGAGGATACAAATGATACAATAATCATTTGAACCTGAGATATAACCATTAGAAGAATATCAAGTTCCACTTGCTTCGAAGAATTATGGTTTTTGATCACCACCACCACCTGGGAGCAAAGTATCAAGTTTTAGCCATTTGCGATATATTCCCAAACCATGATATGAATAATCATTATTTGTAAAGTTATAACTACAAAACCGTCATCAGTAGTTGGAATAAAGTTTTAACGTCGCACAGTTCCCATCTATTTTTTTGTTGATGCAGCTTTCTTAAAGGAACTCTAAAAATCAATAGTGTATGATTGTCATTGTATTGACACTATTTCAATCTCTATTCTGACAGTTCAGTTGACACCATTACACCACAGTAAACACACTTCACCTTCACACTTCGATGACGACGCATGAATGTTAAAATAATAATTTTGGACACTTCTGCAGGTTGATTATATATGTCTGATATATTTTTATAACCAAAAGAACACGGTTGATATCATGATTAAATAAAATACGATAATTTCATTTCAAAAACTGAAGATGGATGTCAAAAATACCACTCGAAATATGGCTACCGTTTCCAAAAACAAAAGAGTTCTTATTTCTACCCCTTAATGCGCTCTGCAAAATTTCAAATCCATCCAATGAGAACGGCGAAATCGTCTTCACAGTAGGTTACACACAAGCAAACACACAAATAGAAATCATGTCTAAGTAGTCCAGACTATATTTTTGTTCAATAACATGGCAATTTGACAAAATTCGTGATACTGGGAGTATTAATGATGAGAAACTTTTTTGTGTCAAACTGTAATGTAATTTTTGACTGAACAGACTTTTTCTACATAAATTTACATACAAAAGATCTAGTAGTATTTGTCGCCGAAAGCAGCCGTATTGGGAAAAAAACGGGTTTAAAGTTCAACTTGCTTTAGAATTTTGTAATTTGAATTTTCAAAACTAAGTGATAAAATGTGTCTTTTATTTAAATAGTATTGTGATGTGACTAACTTAGATCATTTACAAGACTAAGACTAAACTGCATCTACAAATAAGTTAATGATATTTACAATAATTGCTGAAAATGACCACCGCCTATTGCAACACATGCATCAATAAGTCTTAACATTGATTGACGGACTCTTTCGAATATACCTTATGTCTAATGAATGATGGCAAACGATTCAAATGTTGCTTAGATCTTGTTAATTTTGGACTGCACTTTAGTTTGGTTGCGTGCCGATAGGATAGGTTTAATGGGAAGAGCGCGACCGCAAGCCTGGCCTCCCAGATCACCTGATTTGAATCCTTTGGATTACTTGACGTCACTAGCTTACAAAATTCCAGTCCAATATGAACAAAATCTGAGAAACAGGATATTTGAATCGTGTGCCATCATTCATTAGACATAAGGTATACACGAAAAAGTTGGTCAATTGATGTTAAGGCGAATTGGTGCATTCGTTGCAGTAGGCGATGGTCATTTTCAGCAATTATTGTGAATACTATTAACTTATTTGTGGATGTAGTTTAGTCTTAGTCTTGTGAATGATCTAAGCTAGTCATATCACAATACAATCAAAGACACATTTTATCACTTATTTTTCAAAATTCAAAGCAGGTTTAACTTTAAGCCCATTTTTTCCTAGACAGCTGCTTTCAGCGACAAATACTAAAAGTACCTTTGTTTGCTAAAGCTAAATCAAATGTAGAATAAGTCTGTTTGATCAAAAGTTACATATAGTGTGACAAAAAAGTTATGGTTATTTCAATCAAAGTACAACACTATAAGTGGCGCCCTCTAACATTAAACAAAAATCCAAGTAAATATTCGAGATTCTCACCATTAATACTCCCAGTACCCTGACTTTCGTCAAATTGCCATGTTATTGAACAAAAATATAATCAAAATATGAGATAACATTTTTTTTTGACGTCCTTTATCTCAAGAATCAAGCCGTTGCGGACCCATGTTCATATAAACTTTTTATCTCAAAATTAGTCAGAGATTCACTCTTCAAAGTTTGTACAAGTACTTTATAAGCATCCTATATACAACTTGATAAGTAAAAAGAAGTCACAATCTAAATTTATTAATTAATTAGCCAGGAAATCGGTTGGTTAATTTATAACCTAGCTTAAAGCATTGGCTATTTTGTGTTACTAGAAATTATGGATTTCATATTAGACTGCCTTGGATAGTTTATATCCAGCTAGTTTATAAACTATCCAACTAGCCAAGTTTTAGCCTTAGCCGTAACATTATATGTGATATTATCATTCCTAGAAATAATATAATAACGAAATGGTATTAGTTAATATGCACGAACATTCATGTCTTTGAGTTCGACCCGAATGGAATAACATACCCTGGAAGGTATACCTTGAATAAAAACAAAGTTAAAATTAAGTGAATTCCATTCAATTCAGCCTGTTCATCATCAATAGCACCATGCACATATTTTTTTTGCTTCTGAATTGAAAGCAGTTTCATTAATCACCAACTGATGCTAATCATTAATAATTTCGAAAAAGTGATATATGCGCTGGTGTCGAAAATATTTATTTGAAATTGAAATACAGCCATTTCATTTAATGAGTTTGAATTGGATTCGCTGACATGGAAAAATGGTTTACTTCAATTTGTTCCCAGTTCCCAGTTATTTAATGCAGCGAAGCACGCAACGCGAGAAGCAAACATGGCGTTCTTAATTCCATGAGTAGAATCCGGCATTTAATTTATAGAAGGATTTCTGTCATAACTCTAGCGGTTCCCCTTCGTTGCACTGGAAGTGTTTATATTTACATTTTACTATTGTATGGCAGGCCTAACGCACTATTATATCACAGAGTTATGAGAAAGCACCCACTAAGTCGATAAATCATGAAGTGAAACTTTTGAAAACCAATTCCAAAATCTTCGGAGTTGTATGCCATGTGTCATTTAAGACGTGTTTCACTCAAATATATTAGTTAGTATCTTTAATAAAATTATAAAAATTCGGATCAGAATGGCAGTTATTTATTACTTAAAATTCATATTCATTTTCATGTTTGTGCTGCTCATCTCCTAAATATGGGAGGAGCAGTGCCGTTCAGTTTTTTTGAATGCCTCCAAATTTTTTCGCCTTTTTGGAAACCATATCTCCATCTAGACATAATGAAAAAATCGGTATTAAAATATAAATTTATTATTTATTGACTGCTTACTAATAAATATATGTTTTCTATTTCAACTCTATATTGAACTATGACTAATATTTTCTGAGTAGAAATTTATTCAGTAGGAAGAAATTTTTTTTTTCAATTTACAAATTTGTTTGATATTACTTTCCAGCGCTCCAAATAACATTAATTTTCTGTTTAAAAGGAATGTAATGAGAAAACTTCGATTTAACATGTTTCTACGATATTTTTGGGATTAGAATAAGCCCAGACTTCGCTTTTAAAAAATACGAACTCATAATATGTCCAAAACGTTGTGACAATCAAGTGCGGCACATAGTTCCGAACAGGATAATTATGGAGGTCCGTATTTGAAAAACAATCTACGAAAAGGTGAAGCATTTTAGATTCTTAAACAGAGCGTTCTGAAAACAGCAGCATCAAAGTGATTTATGGTGCAGTAAAAATATCACACCATATAAGTCTGGAGGCAACAGAGAAGGTTGTCATCAGGAATACAGCCAGGGATTGCAGTCTGGTTTGGAGAAAGCAGAATTCATATTTTCACTTGGATTTTGAGATGACATTCTTGAGAGATGTGATGCAGTCGGCAAGAAATTACAATCAGTGCAAATAAGCATCGAACATGGGTGCTTATTTATTTTTATGTATCTCCAACACCAATTCCTTAATGGAAAACGAGAAGATTTTTTGTGCTACAAAGGGTTGCTTAATCGAATGATGATTTTACTTTGAAGAAAATGTTAATAATAAAATGAGAGCAGAAATTCAAAGTTGAAACCTTCTATACAATGAATAATTAGCAGAACTAAATACGAGGGCAAGGTGAAAAGTCCCTGAAGGATAAAACAGATGGCGCCCCAATCGAAAATCCCATGGTACATTTGTGATGTACTATCTTCAACTAGAACGCATTAAAAGTTTCAGACTGATATGTCATTCAGTTCTTTTTTGACACCCATAGAAAGCAAGCAACCTTGAAGATTTTTGTAAACATGGAAAGAAGTGAATTCCGCGTTTTGATTATACATTATTCCTTGCTTGGAAAAAACATTACGCAAACCAAAGCATCGCTTGTTAAACATTATGGGGACTCTTCACTATCGATTGGAACGATTCACAAGTGGCCTACTGATTTTAGTAGTGATAGTATGACCACAAGAGACGCCGAACGTTCTGGTCGTTCAATCAAAATTACAATGCCAGAAAGCCTCGATATATATAAGTGCACGAGATGGCTGAGGCTATGGGCATCTTAACAGGACCGGTATGGAACATTTTGAATACATTATTGAATAGGAGAAAGCTATATGCCAGATGGGTGGCGCATTTTCTCTCTGTTGGAGTGTTTGGCGATGTTCAAGCTCGATAAGAAGGACTTTTTACGCCGTTTCGTAACCGTGAACGAAACATGGATCCATAACAACACACCATAGAACAAAGATCAGAGGAACAGTGGACTTGTCCTTGAGAATAAAGCCGAAAAAGGCCACAGTGGGTTTATCGGCCAACAAAGTCACTAAGTCATGGCGACAGCTTTTTTGGATGCACACGGTATTTTTATCTATTTCCAAGCTTGAAGAAATGTCTCGATGACTTGGCTCCAACAATGAGGTAATCGCTGAAAAAATGCCTATTTTGAAGGATTGCCGTCGTATTATTTGAAAGGGATCGAAAAATGGTTGGGCAAAGTTTATCAGGCTACAAGGAGATTATGTTGAGAAAGAGAATAAGTTTTGACCAAATAAATCATTTGTTGTTTATTTTTCAGTGACTTTTCTCCTTACCCTCGTACAAAGAAGGAAGTACGCATGTGAACATTCACTCGCTTGCTCGAGTTGCTGGTCGGAACGGATTCACGGCCATGGTATGCATATGCGGCCGGCGATTGCTCGTTAAGTTTGCTTAGTCTAACACGAATAGGCGAGAAGGACTGTAACCAAATGAAATAGTCTTTGCTTCAGGACGGGGCGAAACAAAGGTGCCTTGCAACGCGTCTGGTAAACGGTGCACCACATAACGTTTTACCCATAAAAACCACGGCGCAGTACCTTCTTATCACAGATGGATGATCGGAACGGATTCACAGTCGTGATGGACATATGTGGAAAGCTATTTCGAGAGTTTCCGAGCGGTTACTCGTCTACGTTCCTGGTAACACAGGAGGAGATGTGTAATAATCCGGGGGATTATTATTTTTTTTTTACGATTGAATCAAAGTAGCGTAAGCATGAGAAAACTCCCGAAAATTAAGCCACTCTAAGTAAACCAGGAATACTTGACACATGAGAGTACAACTCAAATCATTCCGTAGAGTGTAGTTCCGTCCTTACGGGCATTTCAAATCTAAAATTTCTAAATTCCTGACAGGAACAGACTATACATATACATTCTATATTCAACAATTAAAGTTTTATTCAGATTGAAATAATGGAATTCCTGTCTGGCGCCAGAGATACGCCATCTAATACCTTTTACAAGTTGTACGTGATTTTTAAGAATTAGAGCCTTCGAGGCGCTATTCCGCGGACCTTGCACTTTCTACGCAGACGGAGTTAATTACTTAGTCAGCAGGGTTTGGAGAAATCATTTTTTGTGGTCACTCACTGCCCTTCGATGTGGGAATACAGGCAACTCTAAATACAGATTTGTGTATTAGTGCAAGGTGCAACGGGATACAACCAACTTCATTGGTCCGTTTGAATTTTAGGTTAGCGAATCAGGAGGCCAATTTCGGGGGGGAGACAAATTATAAAAATGAAAACTCTTTTGCAAGAGCAGTTCCAGTTCTTTTTTTTCGTGCCTTGTTGGGTAAGCTAGTTCATTGTACATATAGCTCAGTCTCTCTCTCAAAGTCAGATCCTTTAATTCTTTTAATTAATATTTTTTAACGTAGTCAATTGATTGTTTTTGTTGTATTACAAGTTACAAGATTTCTAATTTTTGCAACTATATTACTCTTTCGTTATTACTCAAAGTAAATTAAGTCATTCAAATCAATTTGTATCATTCTTATAGTTTATTTTCATTCACCTTAAATCATTTCAAGTACCAGTTCAAGAGAACTTACATTTTACTTTAATATCATTTGCTATTTAGGGAATATTATTTGGTAACTAGAATCTATAATAACCTATAAAAGAAATTGTGGAGAACGTCATTAGTAACTTGATGATAGAAGTCTATAGTAATTTGATATTTTGGAGAATTTGTTGCCTTTAACGTTTAGATAATTTTGATCTGGGTGCGAGAGAGAACTAGCTTCGTGGTGTAATTTATAAAATTAACAAAAAGACGCCGCGTAATACATTTTGTGTAAGCCGTGAAGTGTAAGCTCAAGTGTCTAAGTTACCCTGTGGATTAAGGATTAAGTACTAAGTCAGGGTAAGTCTTTAGAGAAAGCTGTTTAGTCTGTGTTCAAGCTAAAAATTCTGAGGTCATCACCCCGGTAAATGTAAGCATTAATAGGGTATTTTGACTTACTAGAAGCGTAGCGATCCATCTGCGAATTTCTCATATTTTATAGTGTATTTAAGGGACCTACTTAGGATAGGTATAATTGGAATCAGTGTTACCGTAATTGTAGGGTCAAAGATATAATTATTTGGGGATAGCTCACTATTCAAAAGTTGCTACAAGGGTAGTTATTATTATTATTAATTTTTATCTGGAAGTTCAAGGGGTCTAAAAACCCCTATTGAGACCCTGATCTTTAAGGACAGGGAGAGTTAGCCATCAGCGGCTAATTTGACAGAAAGTGTTTGAGTTCATCGGGACAACTAGAGTTTCATTGTATTGATTATTTGTTGTGTAATTCACTCGATCTACCGATACATAACGAACCAGGTAGCTGTGGATAAAAACAACAGGGGATCTATTTAGAGAGTCACCCTTCGGGGATCTCAATCTTACTATCAGTGGCCCCTCTGGTTCACTTTATAACCATAGTTACTCCATCAGAGTGGTAGATCCATTTCAGAATTAAGGTTAGCCCCCAAAGAAACAACTCCCTGGCTTCGTTACATCAGGCAAATCAATAATTCACTGATTGATCGGTCTCGATAAAGTCTTATGCAATTTATTATATATTGTTTTTTTATATACTATTCAGATATCTAGCATCAAAATTAAATTGGCTTAATTTAAATTCATTGTTTGTTCTTGTTGGTTATATGACATATTTTTCCCTTTAAGTTTATATGTATGGGACTTAGTATATATACTTATATATACATCCGTGTAATCTTTATTGTTTTATTTTGTATACAATTAACTTTTCTCCAATATACAACTTATACTGTTCTCATTGTTCTTCATTGAAACACCATCCCTTAGATAACCTTGTAGTGGAGGTGAACAATCCTGTCGTGTTTGTCACTCCGAACATCTTCAGCAACGTGAAGCTGTCATACTAGCCTAGTGTATAAATCGGCCAGGAAGGGCCCCGCTACTAAACTATTTATACCAAGTGCTACTGGAGAGGAACTCCTTCGAGTCTAGTTCCGTTCCCTGAACTATTCTCTAAAACATCTGTAAAAGGGGACTGGTGGCAGCTAATTTTAAACCATACTACCAACGACAGGGCACTTCTCGTAGTGTACCCTGCATTCTACTATCTCTGCAACCCTCGAGTTGCATAGAAGGGTAGCTATCATAGCAATAGTTACAATAAGGTTTTCACTCTCCGTAGCCTCATTGGATCCCATAGGGCTTTGACCTGAGGGAACAATAAAAATACATAACCTAGTAATATCTGAGCTGAATTTGGTTTACCTGGCTTGTGTGCAATAACCATATAAATAAGTTTATTCAATTGCTCCCAAATACCAGACTTTCAGATTATTACATTTGGTGTCGCAGCGGTGATATCTTAGGTTTTTTTTTAAGCCTAAATAACAAGGTGATAATCCACGTCTTCGAAAAATTTAGTAGGGACAGCTTCAGAAATAACAAAACATTTCATTGTTTTGTTTTAAAGTAAGGTTATAAAGCAAGGGTAACAACAGTGTGTGGGGTGTCGAGAACATAGAACAGTAAGGTAAATAATTGGGTAGTAGTTCAATAACCCCAGTAAATAGTAGGTCAGATTATTATAAAGCATATATACACTGAGCGCCTGTGAAAACAGGCATAGCAACTGAGAGTTCGGAAATTATTTATTTCCAATTAGGAAGTTTTGTTTACCATTAATAACAACAAGGTAAAAATTAACCTTTCATTTAGGGAACCGGATAAGGTTTCCGTATACCTTTTTATTGGAACGGGTTCTTATCGGAAAGGGGTGTGACCATCAGAATAAATAGTAGGTGCTTTAGTTAATAGCTTGAAATAAGTGATTACAGCATTGTAGGAGCTTGCAGACTAGGGCCAAGAGAAAGTGTATGTTATTTTTTTTTTTTTGTGTAACTAGGTCAAGGAACAGTGAACCAGCAAGAGAAGGAGCCGGGTGAATTGAATCAAAAGGTGTCTCTCGTGTACAAGCACTAATTACGTGTTCGAGCAGAAAGATTTTGATTCTGGGAGTTCTGCGTTTGGAATTTTACATCTTGTTTAATTTTTTTTTATTTTATTTTTTTTATTTTTTTATTTTTATTTATTTTTTTTTTTATTTGTCTTGTATTACAGGGTCAACCTAAACAGTTTAAAAAAATTTTTTATAGTAACAATTCAAGTCAAAAATTTTATTTTTTTTCTCTAACTTTCAACGCAGATTAAATTCACCAGTAATATTTTATTTTTGAATTTCTTTTAAATTCAATTTAAAGAAGTAGCCGAAAGCTAACGATAGGTCAAATTTTTTTTCTTTGTTTTGGGGTAGTGTCTAGCAGGTACACAGTGGCTTTCCGGTAGCGGAACCATTCCGAATTGTAGTCAAAGATAGGTGCTTTAGTTCTGCTTGATGATGTTTTCGCTTCACAGGAATTATTAATTTTTTGTTGTTGTTGTATATTGAACTGAACTAACGATTCAGGCGAAAACATCGGAACCAGCTGATCTACGACCAGGAGAATAATTGTGTTATTACATTTTGTTTATGTAATTCCTTTTTCTGCTAGCATAGTTACAGCCAGGACTGGAGTACGAGTTTCGTGTTAAAAACATTCGCGTATAGTATCCAGTCGATACGAATTATGTTGGTCCTAGGTAGAAACGAAGTAAAGCACATCTAACAAGCAGGGTATGTTAGGAAACACTGATAGAGCAAAAGGTTGTCATTTATCGTAGATTTTGAAATTTTATGTTTATATGCTTAGGTTTTATTACTGCTTTTAAACTGGAACTGGTTTTAATTTAAACGGACTGTACCCATTATTTTCAATTCAAAACCCATGTTCAGGGTGGGGACGAGTGAGCGTTCGGCTGAAGGATTAAGGGAGTTATGGGCACAGTAGACACGAGGGACGTGTATGTGCAATGATTTGTGAGTACACTGTGTTAGTGAGGGATATGGAATTGTTATCCCGGTGTACGGATGTAGAGTGGATAATCCCCGGGATGGAAGGGACACTCTAGGGAACACCCCACAGTTTCGGAAGGTCGATGACCAGGAAGAGCAAGCACCCCGACGATAGTCCAGGCTTGATCTCTTCCTAGCGTAGTATTCGCATGCTGGCCCGTAGGGAAGTGATTTGCGTAACGCTATCCATCTAGGGGGGTAGTTCGTGGGAACCTGTCGCAGCAGCGCGAAGCAGGGGTTAGAGCCTTTATAACGCACCAAGCTCTCCCCAGCTTGGATAATTGATGAAGTCACGTGGGGTCCCTTTAAATTGAAAATGCAGGATTCAAGTAGATTCAAGTCTGGCGGTTCAGCGCGCCCTGAGATTAAATGAGGTCAATGAGCTTACAGGCTGATGAAGTTAAGATGGCGTGGGCCGCTATTATTTTATTTTTTTTTTTTTTTTTGGGTTAATGTTATTAGAATCTAAATTAAAGCAGTAATTCATGATTCAATGTTGGACAGGTCAGTGCCAGTAGGTAAGGTCCGAGGGATTTGAACGGACTTTTGTTTTTTTTTTGTCGTTTTTTTGTGTATTGCAATTAATGGATTGGCATTGTGCTCACCTACTAGAGAAAGATTGAAATGGAACCATGGGATCTCAAATAATATTGAGATATTAGTAAACCTTTACTCGCCAACACAGTGGGCAACCAGCCCCCGAAATTTAAATGTACGAGCTACCTAAGTCTAGTTTTGTTATATCGATTAATTAGTTGAGGGCTTACTGATTAGCAAATATTTAAGCTTACTGAATTTTATAGAAATTAATAGTAAAATATTACGCACGACATTATCTATATTAACTCACCCCCGTACCATTCCCGGGCAACTGATAGTAGAATTGGATGGTAGCCGAATCCATGGCGGAGGGGTAAGATTCCCCCAAAAAGGAGCGACTGGGCCAATGGGCGTATGCTGTCTCTAGTTAAAATAGGGACCGGATATTCCTATTGACCAGGTTGGAAGGGTAGTTGTACCCCGTAGTGGGAATGAGGTCACTGTATTGGACTGTCTCAAATCCTGATAGAGATGGAAAGGTAGCCTAGGGAAATTTAAATTTCTGCACCGGAGTGGTCCAGTACAGTGATTCCTCATCCCAGTGTGTGGATGGTGCGCGAATGTAGGTGTTAGGGGTATTCGCGCACTTCATCGAGATGCAGGAGGTGCCTCAAGTGCTAAGGACATTGGGTACGACGCGGGGCAATGTGTAGACCTTATCCAGTAATGCGGAAGCAAGGATCGGCTCCGACTGGCCGAAGCATATCGATATCGAGATGTCCCATACTTCGAACAACGCGAATCCTGGCGACAGCCGGTCGTTGTGGAAGATCTCTACCCAGCATCTCAAAACTGGTTATAGAGCATAATCTTCAGGGAGGTATTGGGCTGAATCGTAATATGCGTCCGTCGGAGATGTCCCATACTTCGAACAACGCGGAACCTGGCTACAGCCGGTCGTTGTGGAAGGTTCTCTACCCAGCATCTCAAAACTGGGTGTAGAGCATAAACCTTCAAGGAAGTATTGGGCTGAATCGTAATATGCGTCCGATGCGGTGGAGAAAGGTCCATCATACCCGAGGTCAGTAAAGGTCATACTCAAGAGGGCTGTCAGCACAAGAATGTCCAGTAAGGACAGAGGGCAAACTGGAAGCGGTTAGGCCAGGGAAGCCAGAAGAGTTTTGTGTACGGAGAAAGTCCAGGTTGGACTGTTGGGCCAGTTGTGCCAAGGGAGAAGGACGGGTAAGAAGCCCGAAGTTTGGAAGGGAGTTGTTGAGTCCAGGATGGACAGGAAGGCCAGGTAGGCCAATTGTGAGTCTGGCAGGTAGGTTTTGCCAGTAGGGGTAGTGGACCAGGAATTTGGGGTCGATACCAAAATGTGTAGTACCCAGCGCAGGTACAGGAGTTTGTATGTTCTGGAAGACCCATGAGGGATTTGAGCAGATAGGCCGCCTGCAGAGCAGCGGGACGCGTAGTCGTCTATGAGGCCGGGAAATTGGGTCAAGAAAGTGCGCGGGGCGGGTGACAGGACACCGCCCAGAGTATGAATGAGTCGAATAGGTGTGGGTAACGAGGTGTTAACATCGGTAAAATCGAGGAAGTGGAAGCCGGAGAATCGACAAGAACTCCAATTTTCAAGACTCCTCTACCAAAGATGTATATAGCCACCCTCACCCTAGATCGAGTGACGTCATAGCGGAACCAAGTAGCTTATATGCAGTGTCAAGTTAGTTCTCTCTTGTGAGTCTTGGCCTTGGTTCCCTATGAACAAAGTATAGTCAGTAAATTCGGAACCTCTGACTCTTCCAGTCACCGCGTTCCGTTTAAATTTTGTTTTTGTGTTTTGTTGAAAATAAGATTAGCTTTCACTATGAGCTAGAAACCTCTGGAAAGGGGTAGTAACCCTTCCAGCTTCCGTGGCTGCAGCACCCTGCGAACGGGATCACTGCGCCGGAGGGTAAGGGCTCTTAATTGAGGGATAGTTGGATCCTCCCCATGTATTTCAGAGATAACGTAACCCTAGGGAGAGAGAGAGAGGGAATTGAGTAAGTCCTAGGGGAAGGGAAGGAAATTCATAGACCTTTAAGATGGTCGGGAAACGGGTAGAGATAATACGACCTTTTTTTGCGTTATTCGTATTCCTTGGGTCGTTGATACCCAAATTTCATGTTATCACTGATAAGGGGATAGAGTTTGGAAGTTAAGGGGTATGTCACAATAAGGGGCCTGATTCTTAAAAATTTTTTGTTGTTGTTGTTTTTGTGTTCCCCCCCCCCCTTTTTTTCTCGGGATCTGTTTCAGAGTGCCAAGGATATACCCCGTCCTGGTGACAACACTTCTAAGGTAATGGCAATGGGTCGATCGTGTACGACTGAGAAGAGGACCCGATAAACGCAACGATGGTTTCACTGGAGACAAGTTATAATGAAGGGATTACGGACAAAGAGACGCACGCGCCTGTCTGGTAGAGGTTACAAGGACCATCTCGCATTGCGGCATGCACAGTCACTCTTCGGTAGTAGTAAATGGATGAGCAAGCTACTCATTTGAACTAGGAGCGGAAAAATGTAACGAAGCTCAATCATTTCAATGCTTACAAAATCATGGCATCGTTGACCCACGTCGTCCAAAAATGTAGCTGTTCAAATGGAATGTAATAGCCTTATGCCACCATTGTACCAAGTCGAGGGAACCTGGATCGGCCTCTCCCCACTACCACTGACGAGTCTTATACCACTGACCATTGAGATTGAAGCAGAGGACCAATTGAAGTTCCAACCGATCAAGCTGATTAGCGCAGGGGGACTATACACATCCGAGGACATGAGAAAAAGCCAACGGAACCTGATCTTCGGCATGGAAAGAGATGCAGTCCAAACGATGATAGCGCGACGGGTGTCCGGTATGGAGTCTCTGGACCAAGGGTACAACACTCTCAAACTATTCAGCAAAGAAGAGGTTACCAGTCTCGTCAGGTCCACCATCCGGCAGATATGGGGTTGGTTCGAAAGCATAGGGACCATCATGAACGGGCTGTTGGGCCTATACTGTATATTCCGATTGGTGAAGTTCGTTATTGGTGTCGGCCTAAACGGATGGAGCCTGTACCAGCTATTCGGATGGGGTCTACACCTATTCGCCTGTCTATGGAACACCCTCACCGCCTTCCTAGTCAACCGACATCACGCCCATGGAAGTCCAGGGGATGCAGTTCCATCCGCTCCATCAACCAATGTCATCCCAAGGGAACCAGAAGCAGCTGTAGTTTCCACCACCACAGATTCCACCGCCACCCATGCGATGTATCCAACCCTCCACTGGACAGAACGCGAGGGAAGACGATCAGCAGCCTGTTCGTTGTACGGCAGGTCCATGTCCAGTCTCCACGAGCGTCCTGGTATGTGAAACCATCGAGTGACAGTGCGGGTTAGTGCGTAAGAGTCAATCCGAAAAAGTGTTGTGACAATATGGAACCAGAAGTAGACTTTCATTGTTTAGCTCTTAAGGATTGTACTGTTGTAGTCATGTGGTAAATCCACGTGATTATGTTGAATAGGATTTAGGTTATTGGGAAGTCCAATCGGACTGATGATCATACATATATTGAGCGTGAAGGTGGGTCTAGTACCCCTAGATTCCCACGCTGGTCAGAACTTGGCAGATGGATCAAAATATACGTATAATACCGGTTGTAGAAAGGAGCTTGGTTCCTTCCGAACCCCGCTCTTTCTTTAAGGTGAGGGTGATGTAATAATCCGGGGGATTATTATTTTTTTTTTACGATTGAATCAAAGTAGCGTAAGCATGAGAAAACTCCCGAAAATTAAGCCACTCTAAGTAAACCAGGAATACTTGACACATGAGAGTACAACTCAAATCATTCCGTAGAGTGTAGTTCCGTCCTTACGGGCATTTCAAATCTAAAATTTCTAAATTCCTGACAGGAACAGACTATACATATACATTCTATATTCAACAATTAAAGTTTTATTCAGATTGAAATAATGGAATTCCTGTCTGGCGCCAGAGATACGCCATCTAATACCTTTTACAAGTTGTACGTGATTTTTAAGAATTAGAGCCTTCGAGGCGCTATTCCGCGGACCTTGCACTTTCTACGCAGACGGAGTTAATTACTTAGTCAGCAGGGTTTGGAGAAATCATTTTTTGTGGTCACTCACTGCCCTTCGATGTGGGAATACAGGCAACTCTAAATACAGATTTGTGTATTAGTGCAAGGTGCAACGGGATACAACCAACTTCATTGGTCCGTTTGAATTTTAGGTTAGCGAATCAGGAGGCCAATTTCGGGGGGGAGACAAATTATAAAAATGAAAACTCTTTTGCAAGAGCAGTTCCAGTTCTTTTTTTTCGTGCCTTGTTGGGTAAGCTAGTTCATTGTACATATAGCTCAGTCTCTCTCTCAAAGTCAGATCCTTTAATTCTTTTAATTAATATTTTTTAACGTAGTCAATTGATTGTTTTTGTTGTATTACAAGTTACAAGATTTCTAATTTTTGCAACTATATTACTCTTTCGTTATTACTCAAAGTAAATTAAGTCATTCAAATCAATTTGTATCATTCTTATAGTTTATTTTCATTCACCTTAAATCATTTCAAGTACCAGTTCAAGAGAACTTACATTTTACTTTAATATCATTTGCTATTTAGGGAATATTATTTGGTAACTAGAATCTATAATAACCTATAAAAGAAATTGTGGAGAACGTCATTAGTAACTTGATGATAGAAGTCTATAGTAATTTGATATTTTGGAGAATTTGTTGCCTTTAACGTTTAGATAATTTTGATCTGGGTGCGAGAGAGAACTAGCTTCGTGGTGTAATTTATAAAATTAACAAAAAGACGCCGCGTAATACATTTTGTGTAAGCCGTGAAGTGTAAGCTCAAGTGTCTAAGTTACCCTGTGGATTAAGGATTAAGTACTAAGTCAGGGTAAGTCTTTAGAGAAAGCTGTTTAGTCTGTGTTCAAGCTAAAAATTCTGAGGTCATCACCCCGGTAAATGTAAGCATTAATAGGGTATTTTGACTTACTAGAAGCGTAGCGATCCATCTGCGAATTTCTCATATTTTATAGTGTATTTAAGGGACCTACTTAGGATAGGTATAATTGGAATCAGTGTTACCGTAATTGTAGGGTCAAAGATATAATTATTTGGGGATAGCTCACTATTCAAAAGTTGCTACAAGGGTAGTTATTATTATTATTAATTTTTATCTGGAAGTTCAAGGGGTCTAAAAACCCCTATTGAGACCCTGATCTTTAAGGACAGGGAGAGTTAGCCATCAGCGGCTAATTTGACAGAAAGTGTTTGAGTTCATCGGGACAACTAGAGTTTCATTGTATTGATTATTTGTTGTGTAATTCACTCGATCTACCGATACATAACGAACCAGGTAGCTGTGGATAAAAACAACAGGGGATCTATTTAGAGAGTCACCCTTCGGGGATCTCAATCTTACTATCAGTGGCCCCTCTGGTTCACTTTATAACCATAGTTACTCCATCAGAGTGGTAGATCCATTTCAGAATTAAGGTTAGCCCCCAAAGAAACAACTCCCTGGCTTCGTTACATCAGGCAAATCAATAATTCACTGATTGATCGGTCTCGATAAAGTCTTATGCAATTTATTATATATTGTTTTTTTATATACTATTCAGATATCTAGCATCAAAATTAAATTGGCTTAATTTAAATTCATTGTTTGTTCTTGTTGGTTATATGACATATTTTTCCCTTTAAGTTTATATGTATGGGACTTAGTATATATACTTATATATACATCCGTGTAATCTTTATTGTTTTATTTTGTATACAATTAACTTTTCTCCAATATACAACTTATACTGTTCTCATTGTTCTTCATTGAAACACCATCCCTTAGATAACCTTGTAGTGGAGGTGAACAATCCTGTCGTGTTTGTCACTCCGAACATCTTCAGCAACGTGAAGCTGTCATACTAGCCTAGTGTATAAATCGGCCAGGAAGGGCCCCGCTACTAAACTATTTATACCAAGTGCTACTGGAGAGGAACTCCTTCGAGTCTAGTTCCGTTCCCTGAACTATTCTCTAAAACATCTGTAAAAGGGGACTGGTGGCAGCTAATTTTAAACCATACTACCAACGACAGGGCACTTCTCGTAGTGTACCCTGCATTCTACTATCTCTGCAACCCTCGAGTTGCATAGAAGGGTAGCTATCATAGCAATAGTTACAATAAGGTTTTCACTCTCCGTAGCCTCATTGGATCCCATAGGGCTTTGACCTGAGGGAACAATAAAAATACATAACCTAGTAATATCTGAGCTGAATTTGGTTTACCTGGCTTGTGTGCAATAACCATATAAATAAGTTTATTCAATTGCTCCCAAATACCAGACTTTCAGATTATTACAGATGGGACTTGGCTGTAGCTCAGAAGGGGCTATAATATATTCTGGCAAGCAGTGCCCTCCGTGGAGGGTCCAGCCTAAAGCGGTCCTCCCGCGGGCTTAGGCGAAATAACAGCTGCCTCTGCATGGATAAATCCTGCACTACATGGCTTTACCTACTCCTAAGTCCCGTTGTCGGTCCTTCATATCCCCGGTTTCTGGGCAATGGATTCGCGGACAGGGCAATGATATGTGGAAGACATATGATACGGGGCCGAAGGCGACTCGTCAAACAGAAGCTGCTCAAACACTTAACACGGGAAGGCAGGAGTGAGGGGCCCAGGTAGTTCAAAAGTCTCCTCTCCAATAAAACGTTGGCTTCTGCCGGGCAGTTGGCGTACTGTTTGATATTTTGGGAGGGCAAGTACTATCGCTTAATGTCCGCTTAAAGGCTTGAACCCCATATTTCCCATGTGTTCTTAGTATTAAGAGAAAACAACATGTATGTTTCAATTTTATGAAGCATGCAAAGGCGATGGTGAACAAATATTTGCATGTATTATATGCATCATGTATGTAACTGGAATTATATTATTTTATTCCTTATCACCACATACAAATAATGTCGGCATATCAAAATGTCAAAATTTGCAAAATTAATTCTTCATTACGGTATTACATGTGGGATGAATTGAAAATCTTATTTTAACCGGCGGGGAAACAGTGTGAAATTAATTAAGTACAAAAGCTAAGCTATAAGAAGCGTTATATAAATTGAACCTACAACAATTAGTGCATTATTCAAACGAAATATGAAGAAGCTTGCCATGTTTTCAGCTATAAATATGCTTAAATCAGAATATTAAAGATATTAATATGAAACCGGCTGTGCCTGTTACATGAATTTACTTGTTAATTGGTAGATCCAATGATGCATTGTTTTAATTGTTTGGTATCAAACTGAGTTTATTATTTTAATGAATTTTCCACGTGGGAATTTTAATTTAAAGTAGCTCAATTATGTGCATGTGATGGCAACAGCTCTTTTGGTGTCTATGTTGAATCCAACACATATAAGAATACAAAATAGCTAATATGATTTTTTCATATAAATATTGATCTGAGAAATTCTAAAGCTTTTTATTTGATCTTACTTGGAACTTCCATAAATCTTGACGCCTTTATAACAGCTATGCTGATCCTTAAGTCATGAACTTTTTTGAAGCCTTTCTTCATTTAAATTAAATAAATCTAAATAATAAATTGATCCTTAGTTACATGGTATATTATATATCAATAAACAAATAAGTTGTGAATAGAAACTCAATTGTAACAAGATGTTGTGTCTCCAAATAATTCCCGAATGAAATATCCATAAGCTGTTGCATCAAATAAAGAGCAACAAACATCACAAACTAGCAACATTTTCTTGTGAGGATTTTCGAAGAGACGTAATTATCGCAACCTCTCGATTTAGAGGGTTTGAAACTATTAGCTACCAAATGGATAATAATAATAATAATAATAATGTTTATTGTCCATAAGACCAATGATACAACATAGTATATGACAAGTCAAGAATATACAGGTATGTAAGTGAACAAATAATCAGGTAGATAGATAAACACGTATTTTGGTACAACAAATGAGGGAGAAAAGGGAAACAAAACAGAAAAAATTATATAACGATATACAAAGATAATACTTCCTTTGGAAAGCGTTGAGTAACGAAAAGTAACAAATAATAATAGATGTTTTGAGCACTCATTAGAAAGAGTGAAAACTTCAACTAATCTTTTATTTCGATTTTTTGAGAAAATAGAAAATTCTCTGAATTTTATTCATGTTCCATAACTTCTGGTATAATACAGTTGAAAACGACGAAGTAGAAGTGAGCTATGATAATAAGTTGTTTCATGGATGGCACGGCGGTTTTACCTATTCACCGGACACACTATCTTTTTGATATTTGACGTATCAATAAATTGGCAAAGCCTATGATGTAACACTCCAGAAGAACTTCCAAGAAGTGTTCAACGAAATACCGAATACCAGGAATAAATGTCCGAGCAGAATATCAAGTGAAATGAGAAACCAAAATGAATGCCACTTCTCTAGATTTATATGAAGCTTCTGATACATTTCATCATAACTTTTTGCTGAGATTGGTAACGTAGGGTAGCACTGAAAGGAGTCAACGAAACCCATAGTTGTAAAATATTGTCCAGATGAACTCCGATATTAGAATCACGAGTACACGCCGATCTTCAGCCAACCATTACTGACGGTCCATTAGGGTAGACTGGAAAAAATTTGAGACATCGATTTCTTGTGACATTCATGGTTGTATAATTTCACCAATCATAGCTAACTCTGGTACTCTAATTGAAGACTGATGATTGTCATTGCAACTTGATGAATGAAGGAAAATTCTGGAACAAATGTTCACGACATTGCAAAGACAGTAACCTAAATTTTCATTTAGGCTATTTGGATTTTGCTATATTTCTTTTGAGTCGGTGATGTTGCCTTCAAAGAGATTTCATATTTCCAAAAATACCCAAGGGTGTTAGAAAACAAAACCGTCAATGTAACAAATATTGTCTAATGTCCATTACCTTCTGTACATATATGTAACTTTCCCCACCCATCCGAGTAATATACAATGGTATTTTCTGATATATTGTATGACAATTACGTTAAACAATCAAATCTATTGATTATATGTAACTGACTAGAAGAACAGGTGGAATAATAACAAGAAATTAAATACAATTTTCAAAGAATCAACTACAAATCGAATGTAATTACAAATTCTGTTTACAACTGAGGAAAAATGTTGTTTTCCAATTTACACTTGTCAAGTAAGGTTAAACAAATGTTCAAATTAATAGTTGTCTCGATCTTAATGAAGGTAGTTCTGAGAAAGATTCCGTTTAAAACAATTTATCTCTCATCATTCTGACACCTGTATCGACCTGAACAGACCTTGAACAATAGCGAACTGTGAGAAACAACAAAATTTCACCTAAACTCGAAAGCGTTATAAATGACAATGTATCGTAGTCACATGTTATTCCCTGATGCCTATAATAGAGTTCAACTAACTGACAGAGAGCATGCATTCGATGGAGCAATAGGTAATATTGATTCTATTCAATTTTCTGATGTATAATGTTACGAAAAGTCTTATAGATTTGATTATAGAAATATGGAAATATTCTTTATTTACAAACAAATCAATGAAATTATAAATTATTATACATTGTTGCTGATACATGTCACAATAAATGGGAAATACGTAGAAAAATAAATTAAATTGATTATTACCAATAGAATTCATCAGCATGATATGACTTTCATCCAATAAACATTTTTCCAAATGTTTTTCAAATTAATAAAATTTATTTTTTCCTGTTATATATTGTGGAAGACCGTTATAGTATTTACACACACACACACAAGTTCTTCTTCTTTCTATATAGAGACGTATGCAGTGTGAACACACAATTAATATATCGGATTATCTATCTATAATACAATATTAAAACTATTGTTATACAGAATGGTCCCGATGTAATGTGCCAAAATTCACCAGTAGATTCCTAAGGTAAAAATATTTTGCTTGAACCAAACTTAGTTCAGTCCACACAGTTGATACAGGATGTTCAATTTGAAATATCTTAGTGTTTTTCAATTTCTCTATAAATGTGAATATCCAAACAAAACATTGGGATTTGGGGTTTTTGGGTCGAGGAATGTGGACAGTTTAGCTCTAGTTCGAGGGCCCTAGTTACAGTAGTTTAAATCTGTTGGAAGCGATAGAACTTTTTATACTTCAAGTTGTCTCATCTTTGGTAACAGATGTTTTTCAAATTAATAAAATTTATTTAATCGTGTTATATACTGTGGAAGACCATTATCGTATTTACACACACACACAAGTTCTTCTTTTGATATAAGGCAGTATGCAGATCAGGAATAAAGTAAGTTTTATTGCATGTAATGTTTGATTTTTATGAATAAAACAACATAATTTGTAAGCATAAGTATTAAAAAAAATTGATATATTAAATTTTTTTAAGCAAGATCTACAGGACAAAATACGTATTGCATACTTGTAGGATAAATACCCTATTAGAGAAAGAACATGAGCCCAAACTTATGATATTGTATCTCATTAAAGAATGAGTGTTAGCATGAATATATTGTATTGCGTTGGGAATATTTGCACACTGCGACCTAATAGATCTATTATTGTGTCCCCATTTGCTTCTGCGCTGTTCGGGTTTTCTCAGCGGGTATAGGCGACTGAATTTAAGATCGCAGCGCCAAAACGGCCGAGAGCGGAACTACATGAAAGTACATTGACTTGTTATTGTTCTATTGTTTATGTGTAAATTATCCATTCTTTGGTGGTGATTCAAGCAAAGCAGACTGTATTTTTGGCTCTATTTTTGTATTCCAGTGAATTATAAGTGCCTTTTCAGCCGATATTCGTTCGATAAGGTATGTTTCATTGCTTGTAATAGGTATAATTTAGTAATTCTAGTAACCATATTTTGAGGTTATTTTTTTCACAAATTATGTAGTCAATGAATAATTGTTAAAAACTGTTTTTTCTTTCAGCGTTATCAATATGAGATTGAGTCTCTTAGAATATAGATATATTGGGGGCACTCATTCATCCAGGTGTGTATATGAAGGAGAAGAAGTCCTCAATGCTGGCCATGTAATCCTGTGTGGGAAACTCAACTCTTCCACCTCGGAGAAATTGAATTTGTGTGCCCTATCTCTCCAGACTAGTGCACTAACTTCTGATCCTCATCAAATAAAAGGAATACTAACTTTGGATGGAAATGGCCAAGTCCAAATTAAAGAAATGTATTGCTCCTGTAAGGCTGGTAACATTGGCAGATGCAAACACATTTCGGCTGTTCTGATCAAGTCTTCAAGGTGTGTGATGTTATTGTGTACCAAAGTATGGTGACACTAGGCTAATACTGACTGATATTTTTTATATAACTCACTGATTTGATGTTTTTCAGGAGCGATCTCCAAGAATTGGAGTTGATTTGTCAGACAGACCTTAAATGTGTTTGGAATAGGCAAAAACATACCACAAGGGAAAAATATCGAGCTGTTCCTATCAAAGATATGCCATGTTTCACAAAGAAAGTTGAGGAACATGTGAACATATCATTTGATGAAAAAGAAATGTTGAATTTTTTTATTGCTAAACTGCCAAATTCAGCAATATCGAAACATAGGTATATTGAAACCTTACTATTTTAGTCATACAGCAAAACAATTTATGTACCACAAATTCATTCATTGAATTATTTTTTGTTCATCAGTGTAGGAAGAAGAAGTGTTAATGAACAGGTTGAGATGAACCTCAGTGGGGTAGAACAATCTTCACTTCACTTCACTGCAATTAAAAAAGAAGTTATATAATTCATCTCGATAGGAATAATCATTGTCTGTGAAATGTAGTGAACAAACTTTCATGTATTTGGACACTGGTTTGTCAATTTTCAGTTTCAAAACCCAAGCTTTTTGTCTGTCAATCATGACTCTGTTTCCCAATTTGGTCTCCATCCAAACCCGCTCTTTGCCTGCTTCAGGAAAAAAATGGAAACTCAATTCAGGGTTTCTTTTAGCCCAAGAAGTACACTGAGGAACTGAACAATAATGATTCGCCATATTCAAACGATTTTTATGCAGATACAATCACAAATACCACTAAACTTTGAATCAAACACATGTAAACTATATGCAAACAGAAATGTAAACAAACATCTGATGTATTTTGATGTAGTTACATTGAATATCCGCAAGAGGGTGGCGCGCTTATATTGAATTCCCTATAGAAGTTCCTTCAACCTTGTAACTTTAAGGAAGTTCAGGATGTCAGATGGCTTCACATTAGGTGATATCCTCCTTCTATTTGGTACGCTCCGAATTATCGTGCCCTTGGGTTTTGCAACGTAGTGTTTTTTGGAAGGATGTGGATAGAGATTTCTTCCTTCTCCTCGCAGAATTTGCACTCTTCTTCCAATAATCCGACTTTATCAAGATGTCCATTTAATATTCTGAGTTTATTTTTTCTTAGGTTAATGCAGTCGTTTGGTCTGTTCTTTCCCAGAAGATTATATTTTCCTGCCTCAGCCTTGTAATTCTATTCAGTGTTAGGATCTTTTGTTTTCTACTTCGTCTTGACTTCTTCCAGTATTGTGCGGGGGCGTATTCCGCAGAAGGCTTCAGGTCCCAGAAATGGTGTTTCGGCCCCATTTTTAAGTTTCTTTCTATATTGAAATGTACATTTTCCTATTACGTGAATTTCCACTTCTGCCAATTTCCCTATCAAAGAACTTTCGTGTTTCGTATCTTATTTTCGTAAGATTACTATTCCACAAAGATGCGTCCTTACAATTTTTGTTGCTTTGTATGAGGCACCTCGATTCGTATGTATCGAGTATTGCCTCATTTACTTCTTGGGATCATTGTCCAGTTCTACATGGTGTTTAGCTCTTCGGTACTGGATGAGTGATAAATTTGATTTCAGATTGATGTTCTATTCTTCCAAATCTGTTTTCCTTGTATTTCTTCTGAAGGTTGGTTCAGGACGGTCGGCCTCTAACATAAACACAATTATTATGTGATCAAATAGAGAAGGTTCACTCGATACTCTCCAGTTTATCACAAGATCTTTCAGGCTTGGTGTACTCACTGTGATATCTAATACTTCTTCCCATATCCTTATTACAAACATTGGAGTATTTCCCATGTTATGTACAATACGGCACTTTTTAAAAAATTCTAAAAATTGCTCACCCATCTGATTCTTCCTCTGGCAGTATCCTTCTAATCTATAGATTCCTGGAGGCGGTGAAGACACGCTTGCCATATAGCAGGGAGCTATTATGACCTCCTGTTGCTTCTTCCTGAATTCGAGTTGGCTCGAATTGGGACTAGGTCTCTCATCAAATAATTAATATTTTTTCTTACCATGAAACATGTCCTGGGTGTGATATCACTTTAGTGATTTATAACTGTATAATCTCGACATATGAGACCTCTTATCTGATTCCTGTACACTCAAGGTTCTTGAATCAGAGCGACATGCCTAACCGGTTCTTGGTGAACATTTTGAAAATCACCGCTGAAGCACCTTTGGCGTAATGAATATTCGCCATCTTACGTACTAGTTATCGATAAGAATATTGTCCTCTTCATTTTCTTCAACCTCCATTACCGTACCTTCGGAAGACGATTCTCCGCCATAGAAGTTGAAGACGTGTAGATTCTCTATGCTCTCCACATCACCTTTCTATGTTATCCTCATTATCTATCCTCAAGCCATATACGGAGATTTTCTCAAGCCGATAGTGAATGGTGTACCCATTGTCCTTGATTTTTTTCATCTGAGCTTATGCTCCCATCCGGTGCACATTTCTTCCATCATTGCCTTTCCTAATTGATTTTGATCGTCCGCACTGTGGGTAATTTCAGGGAATGCTTTGAGGAGGATGGGAATCTTCTCTGTTTTCAAGGCAGCTGCATAGTTGCCTCCCGTGGAAGGGCTGGTGGACCTTTTGCCCGCCTTCCTCCTCTTTGGTGCTTGTTTCTGCAAGATGATATTTGTCTCATTCCGTTTTTTGTTCTGAGGTTGGACCTTTGTGTTCTACTGATTTTCTCCTTACTTCCTTAGATGTTATCCCTCGGTTGAGGTAACGCAGAGACCATCCGACTCCAGCTCCGCTCAACAGATCGTCTCTACCCCCGGTTGGCCCTAATATTGGACTTTGAGGTACTACTGTATCCACTTTTCATTTTTCGTTGAAGCTCCATTGGGTAGTTTAACGTATTGTGTACATCCAGTTAACTATGATTCAAATTGTAGTGATCGGGAATTGCTCATTTAATTTGAGAAGTCCTGCAAAACCTCTGTGTTAACCTAATGGTACCCTTCTGTAGTTTTTTCACATCGCTGTACATGCATAGCCACTATTTATATATTCAAATAAGTATAATAATTGACCTTTGATGATGGTTGATACCAGTACATAAAACGGAACTTCCATGTTGGGAACATTTGATATGTCATTATAGAAAAAAAATGTCACATGAGATTGGGAACTCCAAAAAGTCCTTCCGCTGCCCACATTATTAACTGAACTGACTATTTGGAGTGGATGCCAGATCATCCAGACGGTAGATTACTGTTTTATGATTGATGATAACTCCAACAAATGACCAGAAGTAAATCTTGTGATAAATAACTTCCAGTTTTCTAGGATCATTGCATTAAAGTTACTTTGAACGAGTGCATATACTTTTATGGCCGCTATTTCGAATTCATTGTAATAAAGTGTGAATGTGTGGGTAGAGTGAAATATGGAACATACATTGTATCACTTGCTTGCATTGTTTTGAAGGAAATAGGAATATATTATAACCAGAGTATCATTTATATCGACATGGCTAATCCTAGACAATCCCTGTGTCGTTAGATGAGGTTCGGATGTTATTTGAGTCAAAATTAAAAACTGTCTGTCATCAATTCTGGTTTAATTAAATTATTTAGCGGATGCGTTTGTTAGCCTATAGCTTAGAGGATTTTAGTTTTGTAGGGTAACTAGAAATAGGGTGAATGAAGAAATGAGGGTGATATATCAACACATTAAAGAGTTATTAAGTCTAACTTTGCTTTTCTAGTTTGCCTCATGAATACAGTGTAGCTACTTACACAAGCCTTTTATATTGAAAGGATATTTACCTATAGGATAGAAATTATCCTATCAAAACATGCTTTTCGAGAAAGTTAGTATCCCCTCAAAATGATGATGGAGATAAACTGAATAAAATCGACGAATAGAAAAAATGTGCCCTGCAAATTGTAATCATTTTCCAGTTTCCACTAAAACATATTGATAATCCTGAGCTGTCTCCATCAGTACTTAAAAGAATTAAAACTTAATGTTCAAATGTAAATTTCTTAAGCCAGCTTCGCCAGTAAAAGGTCTTTCAGATCTTTTCAATCTGCAGGGTGTAATATTGATTTCAATTTGTGAAAACGTGAAAGAGAATCTTCGAACAAAATTGGAACCGTAAATCAAAATTTTATATCTATGCGATAGATGCATTTATTATAATATTTCAAGCTCATAACGAGTCAATGGATTTGGACGTGTTCATTTCATCTGTTCTCACCGCTTTTAGTCAATTAGACTGAAATATGAAATTCATAATGTGAGTAGTGATTTTTTTTTTAGTATTTAGTACTCCTATTGATCGATCTTGATCATTTGAATGATCTGGAGTAGACACAGAAAGATCGAAAGAACGGTATATTTGTATCCGTCCCGCCTAATCGTTGCGTGTTGTTCTGCAAGGTTCGAATCAAGTTCTTACTTTTTTGTCGCATGATCTTAGTATATTTCATGGAAAATATGAAAATATCATAATCAATCTCGTACCAGACATGGAAATTTATGAGAAGCAATACATTTTCTAGATCCTACTATCGAAGAATCTCCATAGTAAGTATATAATTATGAAAATTTACGATAAATTATCATGATCGATTAGGTTCATCAAAAATTTAAATGTCTTTTACGGCTTCATATTCTTAGATATTTAGATGGTCGTGTTCATCAGAAATCTCGTCTGTTATTCCACCTCGAGACATTTCAGATAGGCGGACTAAACGAGCTCAAACTAGACACCACTTCATCGTCAAGATCGAATTGTGACGAACTTCTTCCTAACAAAGTTCATTTTTCTATCAAACGGCGAAGTTGTGGAACTCTTTACCCTATGAGGTCTTTCCTTATGCCTATAACCTCTCACAACATTTCACCGCTGGCTCACACGATGTTCTTGGAACATTATAGGTTTTCCTCTCTTGTAATCAAAGTATTAGAAAAATAAAACAAAACTTTAGAATGCAACGAGCCGATATTTCGTAACTGTGCATTTTTTTAAAGATTTTAAGCTATTGCATATAGCTTTTATCGCGGGCTTTGAGCGCGGCGACCGAATCAAGAAATTCTGTAACGAAAATAAGCTAACAGCGCGGCGACCGAATCAAGAAATTCCATAACAAAAATAACCTAGCACCTAACATGTAGCTCGGCCGAGCGATCGCTTAACGTGTATGTATATGATACGACTGTACCAAGCTCGCACGGATCGAGACGAGCTGCTCCGAAATCGGACGAATACGTAAGCAGCTGTTTGTGAGAAAGTATATAAGTGTATAGGTATCTATCATATCTTTATAATGCCACAACAGTGAATAGCACACACACACACACACACACATACACGTCCCCGTATTTACTGTGGCATCCAGACTATAACATCGATTGTGGACACATGGAAATACTAGCTGTAGCGGAGTGCCAATTGAATTTAGCAACACTGCACACCGACTCGCGTCACGATACACTCCATTTCAGGGAAGATACGTACCCCTTATTTTCCTAAATTGTGGCATCGTTGCCACAACAAATCGGATGTGTATAAAAGATGCCACAAGAAATGTACAATAATTGCAGTGTAAATATGGATGTCACTGCAAATGTAGTTTTTATTTCACGTGTGTATATTTAGTTATCAATTATATATATTGCAGTTCTTCACTGTTACTAAATTGAATATTAGAAAACCTACTGTGCCGTTGAAATTATGTAGTTAATACGTGTCTGAAGGTGTATCTTACGTACAGAACAAGTACATGGAGGTGACATTCATGAGGTCTGGGGTCATAATGAAAATTCACTTCATTTCGTACTTTGGGGAAAATATCATTAATAATTGAACATAACGCCAGCTGTTAATAAACAATAATTAGTGTTAAACAAATGCGTGTCTAAGAGTATTATAAGAAAAAATTAAAAAATACAGGTTTTAAGCAAGTAATTGAATATTATCAAGTGTTAAAGTAATGAGCAAAGGTTCGCAAGGCTTACTCAATGTTCATAAACAATTTGTTAATTAATAAATAAACGAAAGAATGAAATTAGGTCTGGTTATGCGATATTGGACTAGATTTCGAATATTTTTAACTCGATGAACCCGAATTCGGTAATGTAATTGCGATGAATTGTTTATTTCATTTGTTAATAAGCAATTTGTTAATTAACAAACGAAAAAATGGAATTAGGTGGTTATGGGATATTGGACTCGATTTCGGATATTTTTAACTCGATGAACACGAATTCGGTAATAATAAATTGCAATAAATTGTTTATTTCATTTGTTAATTAACAAATAAACGAAAAAATGAAATTTGGTCTGGTTAAGCGATATTGGAATCGATTTCGGACATTTTCAACTTGATGAACACGAATTTGGTGATTTAATAATTGCAATAAATTGTTTGTTTCATTTGTTGATAAATAATTTGTTAATTAACAAATAAACGAAACAATGAAATTAGGTGGTTATGGGATATTGGACTCGATTTCGGATATTTTTAACTCGATGAACACGAATTCGGTAATATAATTGCAATAAATTGTTTACCTCATTTGTCAATAAACAATTTGTTAATTAACAAATAAACGAAAAAATGAAATTAGGTCTGGTTATGTGATTTTGGACTCTCGGATATTTTCAACTCGATGAACACGAATTCGGTAATATAATTGCAAAAAATTGTTTATTTCATTTGTCAATAAACAATTTGTTAATTAACTAATAAACGAAAAAATGAAATTAGGTCTGGTTATGTGATTTTGGACTCGATTTCGGATATTTTCAACTCGATGAACACGAATTCGGTAATATAATTGCAAAAAATTGTTTATTTCATTTGTTAATAAAGAATTTGTTAATTAACAAATAAACGAAAAAATGAAATTAGGTCTGGTTATGGGATGTTGGACTCGATTTCGAACATTTTCAACTTGATGAACACGAATTTGGTGATTTAATAATTGCAATAAATTGTTTGTTTCATTTGTCAATAAACAATTTCTTAATTAACAAATACACGAAAAAATGAAATTAGGTGGCTATGGGATATTGGACTCGATTTCGGATATTTTTAACTCGATGAACACGAATTCGGTAATATAATTGCAATAAATTGTTTATTTCATTTGTTAATAAAATAAACGAAAAAATGAAATCAGGTCTGGTTATGCTATATTGGACTCGATTTCGGACGTTTTCAACTTGATGAACACGAATTTGGCGATTTAATAATTGCAATAAATTGTTTATTTCATTTGTTAATAAAATAAACGAAAAAATTAAATCAGGTCTGGTTATGCTATATTGGACTCGATTTCGGACATTTTCAACTTGATGAACACGAATTTGATGATTTAATAATTGTTAATTGTTAATTAACAAATTGTTTATCAACAAATGAGATAAACAATTTATTGAAATTATATTACCGAATTCGTGTTCATCGAGTTAAAAATATTCGAAGTCGAGTCCAATATCCCATAACCACTTAATTTAATTTGTTTGTTTATTTGTTAACTAACAAATTGTTTATTAACAAATGAAATAAACAATTTGTTGCAATTATATCAACTAATTCGTGTTCATCAAGTTGAAAATATCCAAAATCGAGTCCAAAATCGCATAACCAGACCTAATTTAATTTTTTCGTTTATTTGTTAAATGATAAATTGTTTATTAACAAACGAAATAAACAATTTATTGCAATTATATCAACAAATTCGTGTTCACCGAGTTAGAAATATCCGAAATGGAGTCTAATATCGCGCAAGCGGGCTAAATTTCATTTGTTCGTTAATTTGTTAATTAACAAATTGTTTATGAACACTGAGTAAGCTTTGTGAACCTTTGTTTATTACTTTAACATTTGAAAATCTTCAATTACTTGCTTTAACCTGTACTTTTTAATTTTTTCTTATAATGCTCTGAGACACGCATTTGTTTAATACTAATTATTGTTTATCAACAATATAAACAATTAGTCAGAAAAATAAACCCCGCACTTTGTTCTAGACATCATTACGAAGAAAATGAGCCCTCACTGATCAAAATCGGCTCATAACAAAAAAATTTAAATATTAATACCTTCATTTACTGGACTAAATATTTGACTCAGAATGTGAAGATTTAGTGCAAAAGGTCTATTTAGTGATATACAGGTTATTAAATCAAAAATCAAAAAACTTTCAAGCACTATTTTGAAACTACTTCATATAGGTATCTTCAATATATGTTTAAGCTATGAGAAAGTAAGTGCGCCGGGGACCTTCATCATAGGCTAACATCTATGGTAATATGATATGAAGTAGTATCAAAATATTATTTGAAAACATGCTCATATCACTTTGATGATGTTTTTTCGATGAAATTCGTCGGTTTTCACAACTTCTTAACGTACATAAAACGTACTGTTTTTACTTTGCACTAGTGCTGTCAGAAAAGTAACTATTCGTTCCTCGGGTACCCGTTACTCTATGAGAATCGGAGTAACGCATATTCGTTGAAAAATCTATTCGGTACTTCAGTTTCTTGTTTATCAAAACATCACACAACAAATATATGCTACACCGCTGATAACCTTGTCGGAGTCGGGAGATATAGTATTTAGTAGAATCAAAATATTACTTGAATACATGCTCATAATTTTTTTCTTCACTTGTTAAGTCTAGTATAATTCAGTTAGTATGAATGTGCAATTAATAATGCAACACCTTGTATATTGTTATAAGGAAGTGAGTAAGTAGGTACTGTTATTAGAGCTGGAATAATGAAATAGTACCTATAAAATTAGATTAATATACTTTCGACGATCCAGGAGTGATAGTTCAATAGCCGCAATTTATTATTTTCTTCAACGCATTTCTCTAACTAGTGGTAGTAATAAACTGACTAGAGAATCTCCAGGTAGTTTGTACCCTCAACTGAAGGACAATATTCGGCAATAAGAATATAAATTATGAATAAGTTATGGTAGGAAGTGGAATATTTACTTATTTGCCTACGCTTATTCTGAATTGCACAAGTCGTTATCAAAAACTACTTGATGAATCAGGCCTGGTAAAATAACGGCAAATCGATATTCTCAACTGGAACATCTACATATTTTTAATTTGGTTAAATTTCAGGTCTAGTTTAATTATTTCCACAATAAGAATTCTCTATAAAACGATAAATTTAAACACTCCTTCACCTGTCTTTCACAATTTTGGAGAGATGAATGAAAATTAGAAACTGAGATTCGAACATAACTCGCAAATAAAATTGATCCAATTCTGAATTATAATTCAAAATCAATTGAATAATTAATTTTCATTATTCACGATACTAATTGATAATATGTCACCAATTTCTATCAATTTTTTAGAACCATTTATATCTTCAAAAGAACTTCGGAAGACAGGAATAGCAATGAGGAAGTTTACCTTAATTTTGAATTATTCGCTAAATTTTCATACATCTACAATTAATTTGGAAGAAGTTTACAAATACACGCTACTTAGGTCATATGAAAAATAAAAAAAGTGAAACAATGGAATTCGGATTGCAATTGCTGTTAGTGTCAAGATCTAAAATTTATTTACAAATTAAGCAACGATTCAACACCGATTTCGGAATCAGTGCACTCATTGATATTAGCCATCCTATTGATGTATTACCTATTTCTCCTAATTATTCCCTTTCAATCAGAACCATTTTGATTTGTATATTTGATCTGTTGATCTGTCAAAATTATTCTAAAGTCTTCTTGGTATTATAGCATCATTTGTTCAATTCAAACTTATGTATCTGACCAGTTTAATTGTTTATATTGTTAATAAACAATAATTAGTGTTAAACAAATGCGTGTCTCAGGAGTATTATAAGAAAAAATAAAAAAGTACAGGTTTTAAGGAAGTAATTGAATATTTTCAAGTTTTGAAGTAATGAACAAAGGTTAACAAAGATTACTCAATGTTCATAAACAATTTGTTAATTAACAAATAAACGAAAAAATGAAATTAGGTCTGGTAGATTACTCAATGTTCATAAACAATTTGTTAATTAACAAATAAACGAAAAAATGAAATTAGGTCTGGTTATGGGATATTGGACTCGATTTCTGATATTTTTAACTCGATGAACACGAATTCGGTACAATTACAATAAATTGTTTATTTCATTTGTTAATAAACAATTTGTTAATTGAAAAATAAACGAAAAAATGAAATTAGATGGTTATGGGATATTGGCCTCGACTTCGGAAATTTTTAACTCGATGAACACGAATTCGGTAATATAATTGCAATAAATTGTTTATTTCATTGGTTAATAAATTAAACGAAAAAATGAAATTAGGTCTGGTTATGCGATATTGGACTCGATTTCGGACATTTTGATCTTGATGAACACGAATTTGGTGATTTAATAATTGCAATAAATTATTTATTTCATTTGTTGATAAACAATTTGTTAATTAACAAATAAACGAAAAAATGAAATTAGGTGATTATGGGATATTGGACTCAATTTCGGATATTTTTAATTCGATGAACACGAATTCATCGAGTTAAAAATATCCGAAATCGAGTCTAATATCGCGCAAGTGGGCTAAATTTAATTTTTTAATTAAATTGTTAATCAACACTTCGTGAACCTTTGTTTATTACTTTAACACTTGAAAATATTCAATTACTTAAGACCTGTACTTTTTAATTTTTTCTTATAATGCTCTGAGACACGCATTTGTTTAATACTAATTATTGTTTATTAACAATATAAACAATTAGTCAGAAAAATAAACCCCCGCACTTTGTTCTAGACATCATTCCAAAGAAAATGAGCCCTTACTGATCAAAATCGGCTCATAACAAAAAAATTTAAATATTAATACCTTCATTTACTGGACTAAATATTTGACGTGAAGATTAGTGCAAAAGGTTTCTATTTAGTGATATACAGGTTATAAAATCAAAAATCAAAAAAACTTTCAAGTACTGTTTTGAAACTACTTCATATATCTTCAATATATGTTTAAGCTATTTTACCTTGAAAAATTAAAATTTTCAAGGTACCTCTTCATAATGAGAAAGTAAGTGCGCCGATGACCTTCAACATAGGCTAACATATATGGTAATATGATATGAAGTAGTATCAAAATATTACTTGAAAACATGCTCATATCACTTTGATGATGTTTTTTCGATGAAGTTCGTCGGTTTCCACAACTTCTAAACGTACACAAAACGTACTGTTTTTACTTTGCACTAGTTCTGTCAGAAAAGTAACTATTCGTTACTCGGGTACCCGTTACTCTATGAGAATCGGAGTAACGCATAGTCGTTGAAAAATCTATTCGGTACTTCAGTTACTTGTTTATCAAAACATCACACAACAAATATATGCTAAACCGCTGATGAACCTTGTCGGAGTCCGGAGATATAGTCGAGGAAAATTAACACAAAAATAGGCCAAAGGTCCGAAAACCTGTGCAGTAAGACGGATCGAGATGCGGTTTTTTGCATCCGATTCCTTGATGCATTTACTCCATTTGCCCACTTTCTGAGTCTCATACAAATGAGAAACTGCATTTCTGCATTGAAAAAATGCATTTTTTCATGTGCAATTTTTGAAGCAAATAAAAAATTCATTATTCGGTAATGCATTGTCGAAATCGACCCAAATTTCTTATTCTTAATTATAAATATAAATAACTTTTTTATATTCAAAAACCATAAAAATTCAATAATTTCATTAATAAAATTTCTTATAACAAATAAAAATGAAGAATAGTCAAAATATACCTATATAATTTCATCTAAATAACGATAAAGGTGAAAATTTTTTCGATTGAATAAAGTTGTATTCACTAACATCATTTATTTATTTACATTATTTATTTCAAACTTTCAATTATACCTGTAAAAATTGAAGGAGCCAATTTTTATCAAAAATTTGAGATAGTCCCGATTAAACATTTCTGACTTTCAGGTTTGTAATTGATATTGCGATTTTTCTGACTTTGTTAATACATATGCCATATTAGTAGAGTAATATTTAATTCGTTTGCTATTCTTTGTTTTGGTTTTTCTAGTAAGTTTTGTATTTTAATATTTCTAATTCAAACTTCAACATTACTGATTTTAAAATGTACCTAAATTATATATTGGAAGACTCTGTACGAATCGTTGGAGACAAATCTACCTGAATATACCCTACTAAGATGTTAAAGAGACTTTATTGCTGCCGTCGACCGTCGTTTAGTTCACTTCAATTGGGCGTGTGTATTGTAGAGGGCGCGTTTTTACAGATGAATCCACAGTTCAGGTTATATATTGGTATGCAATAGCCTGTATTGTGGAATACGATACACATTTGCTTTTATACATTTGGCGCCAATATCTTCCACTTAAATGTTGCTGTACATCATATAGAGGCGCGAAGTTGCATCGGATTCAAATTTCTGGGACTATAGGTACCTGAAATATGACTTTAGCTGTAGCATCCGAGTGTATGATGCCACAAGTAGAACGGACGCCACAGTGCAGGGTTATGCACACACAAGATGCCACAGTTAATTCAACACAAACACACACACACACACACACACACACACACACACACCCACACCCACACCCACACACCCACACACCCACACACCCACACACCCACACACCCACACACCCACACACCCACACACCCACACACCCACACACCCACACACCCACACACCCACACACCCACACACCCACACACCCACACACCCACACACCCACACACCCACACACCCACACACCCACACACCCACACACCCACACACCCACACACCCACACACCCACACACCCACACACCCACACACCCACACACCCACACACCCACACACCCACACACCCACACACCCACACACCCACACACCCACACACCCACACACCCACACACCCACACACCCACACACCCACACACCCACACACCCACACACCCACACACCCACACACCCACACACACACACACCCACACACCCACACACCCACACACACACACACACACACACACACACACACACACACACACACACACACACACACACACACACACACACACACACACACACACACACACACACACACACACACACACACACACACACACACACACACACACACACACACACACACACACACACACACACACACACACACACACACACACACACACACACACACACACACACACACACACACACACACACACACACACACACACACACACACACACACACACACACACACACACACACACACACACACACACACACACACACACACACACACACACACACACACACACACACACACACACACACACACACACACACACACACACACACACACACACACACACACACACACACACACACACACACACACACACACACACACACACACACACACACACACACACACACACACACACACACACACACACACACACACACACACACACACACACACACACACACACACACACACACACACACACACACACACACACACACACACACACACACACACACACACACACACACACACACACACACACACACACACACACACACACACACACACACACACACACACACACACACACACACACACACACACACACACACACACACACACACACACACACACACACACACACACACACACACACACACACACACACACACACACACACACACACACACACACACACACACACACACACACACACACACACACACACACACACACACACACACACACACACACACACACACACACACACACACACACACACACACACACACACACACACACACACACACACACACACACACACACACACACACACACACACACACACACACACACACACACACACACACACACACACACACACACACACACACACACACACACACACACACACACACACACACACACACACACACACACACACACACACACACACACACACACACACACACACACACACACACACACACACACACACACACACACACACACACACACACACACACACACACACACACACACACACACACACACACACACACACACACACACACACACACACACACACACACACACACACACACACACACACACACACACACACACACACACACACACACACACACACACACACACACACACACACACACACACACACACACACACACACACACACACACACACACACACACACACACACACACACACACACACACACACACACACACACACACACACACACACACACACACACACACACACACACACACACACACACACACACACACACACACACACACACACACACACACACACACACACACACACACACACACACACACACACACACACACACACACACACACACACACACACACACACACACACACACACACACACACACACACACACACACACACACACACACACACACACACACACACACACACACACACACACACACACACACACACACACACACACACACACACACACACACACACACACACACACACACACACACACACACACACACACACACACACACACACACACACACACACACACACACACACACACACACACACACACACACACACACACACACACACACACACACACACACACACACACACACACACACACACACACACACACACACACACACACACACACACACACACACACACACACACACACACACACACACACACACACACACACACACACACACACACACACACACACACACACACACACACACACACACACACACACACACACACACACACACACACACACACACACACACACACACACACACACACACACACACACACACACACACACACACACACACACACACACACACACACACACACACACACACACACACACACACACACACACACACACACACACACACACACACACACACACACACACACACACACACACACACACACACACACACACACACACACACACACACACACACACACACACACACACACACACACACACACACACACACACACACACACACACACACACACACACACACACACACACACACACACACACACACACACACACACACACACACACACACACACACACACACACACACACACACACACACACACACACACACACACACACACACACACACACACACACACACACACACACACACACACACACACACACACACACACACACACACACACACACACACACACACACACACACACACACACACACACACACACACACACACACACACACACACACACACACACACACACACACACACACACACACACACACACACACACACACACACACACACACACACACACACACACACACACACACACACACACACACACACACACACACACACACACACACACACACACACACACACACACACACACACACACACACACACACACACACACACACACACACACACACACACACACACACACATAGTTTAAATTCTCAATATGATAAATAATTATAATTGCATAAGTTGAGAAAAAATGCTATGCAATAGCTTTACCGCGGCAGTCCCCGAGTGCCACACGTTTCTTTTTTTGTTTTTATATCATACTTTACTAGAAACATCACTATTAAAATTGATAATATCTAATGCTATCCATGTATTTCCTCCTGACTCAAACATATGCAATTTTAGACTGTAAAATATCTATTCATATTAAGTATTCAAAAAGTACACCAGGTAATACAATTTAACCGAATCCGAATCCGAATCTTTCATCGGCTTTCTAATACAAATTTTTATTTGGGAAAGTAATTAGAGCTAATACTCCATACATTATCAAGTTTAGTGTACCTAAACAGCGATGATACAACACAATATACTTTTGTCAGGGGTAAAATTGCCTTGATGTTTTTTCTATTTCTTTATTAACCGTCTACCAAATACTACGTCCACCTGGAAGCTCTGAAATTGAACGAGTTGATTCGTAATAATTACTATTACGTTTCTTTGAATGGTATCGAAGCCGACTTGTAAGGATTTCAATATTGGTTCTCATTTGTTAAATTGGTGTGCCACAATAGACGATCTATTAAATACCCACCGCTTTTGTTACTGATAATGTATTTTTTATCGGAACGGCGCAAAATGAACATTTGTGGATTTGAATTTTTCAATTGTACACACAATGATACTAGTTCTTCTGGCGTATTAAGGGAAAAGTAAAAACACGTACCAGGTGTATCTTATACTGCTGCATCATACTTAAAACTAAATGAGTTCGACATCGAATATTGAAAAGCTGACTTTTTATCATTTTTATATCTACTTAAATTGACGGAATGAATAGTAATTATAAGTATCTCATCTTATGAGATATGTTGACACAGTTAAGTTAATCTGAATAAGAAATAATTCAGATTAATCGAAAATAGAGCTAATGAATATTAAAGGATAGCTCATTCTAGGGTCACTATCCTTTACAGAATACATATACTTATTCTTATACCTGGTGATAGAAAACTCTAACCCCGGCTCCACACTTGCGTTGTTCGGCAACGAATAATCGATATTCGGGACAAATAGTGCATGTGTGGATTTAATGTTCGTGTTCGTTGGCGAACATTCAGCATGTTCGCCCGAACACGAATGTTTTCCGTATTGAGTCGGTAAATTTGTCCACATCAAAGCACCCAAATATTCGTTCTGTTTATGTTCGCACTACCGTTCACACTTGTGTCGTCAAATATCAACAAATTTTTAAGGTTAGATTAGTTTCAGCATTGTTTTTTAAGAATCAATTGCGATAAATATGTAGATTTACCTACTACTAATTTGAGTATTAACACAAATAGTGCATCTTATGTATAATAACTAATATGGAGTGGACAAATGAAAGGGTTATGATATTTTTGGAAGGCTATCAAGCGGAAGCATGCCTTTGGGACCCCCAGCATCCCGACCACAGGAACAGAAATAAAGTAGCCGATGCCTGGCAAAGATTACATGAAAATTTAAATTTCACTTGCACTTTAAATGAATTAAAAAAGAAGAAGGACTCTTTAATGGCATCATTTAGGATGTTACTCAACAAGAAAAAGAAAGCTATTAAATCTGGGATGGGTAGAGATGAGCTTTTCAAACCCACCTGGTTTGCCTTTGAAGCGATGGAGAAATTCCTTGCACCAGTTTACCATAGCACACCTACTACTGATACAGAGTTAAGTAAATTAAAAATAAATACAGTTATACAAATTTATTGACTATATCTCTAATTTTGATGTTACAAAAACAAAAAATTATTAATATAATTGGTCTCTTAATTTATTAATTTAACTTTAAAACAGAGAGTATTAGCAGCTAGCAACTACAAAATACCTACTCCTCTAATCTGAACTAATTGTATTTTTCTTGCCAGTCTACCCTACCGGTAGTCATAAAATAATTGACATTTTCATCTCTCACGCTTTGAGCACTTCGCGGTGATTTACGCTGAATTCTCTGTAGCGGTAGCAGTGAGGTGATATTTTCTGAGTCGTTTCTCCATGAGCCTGGTCGGTATTCCATATCTTCGGAAAATGAATCGAAAGAACCTTGTGGTGTGTATTTAGGTCCTGAAGATTTACTTTTTCGTAGAAAATTATGAAGATAGACACATGACAGAGTTATTAAAGTTGCCCTAGGTGGTTGCAATAACATCGGTTTTCTAAGAACTCTAAATATAGTGCGATTATGCCAAACACATTTTCAACTATTATGCGAGCACGAGAGAGACGATAATTAAATATCCGTTGAGAAGTTCCTTTTTGATGAATGCCAGGATAAGGTTTTAAAATTTTTGTGGTTAGTTCAAAAGCATCGTCAGCAAGAAAAACGTAAGGTAAATCTTCATTTTTATAACCTGGAATTGCTGCCGGCCGCGGAATGGTCGCATTTGGTCCATAAATCTTCTCGTATAAAGTGCTGTTTCGAAAAACCTCACCATCGCTAATTCTTCCCTGACAGCCTACGTCTGCAAATGTGAAACAGTAGTTGCTGTCGACTAGTGCCATTAGAACAATGCTAAAGCCACTTATGTAGTCATAATATTCTGAATTACTATTAAATGGGCACTGAAGTACAACATGTTTTCCATCCATAACTCCTAAACAATGGGGGAACTGCCATCTATTTTCAAAATTTTCTGCTATTGCTAGCCATTCCTGATTTTCCTTGGGAACCTAAAATAAAACGAGGAATAAATTTACCATAATCTCTTTATAATATTGCGATAATTAATTTTAGATCCTCTCAACGAAGCTTCCAACAGAGAATGACACAGATATTCAAATAGTTGCTACAGATGAATCAGAGGAGATTAATAAAGAGGATTATGTTGACAACAATAAGGAAGAAGAGGCACTTGAAGAAATAGTTCAAGGTAATATATTAATTTATTATTTTAATATACCTAACGTAATGTTTTTGGTCTTATAGATAAGACCACACCTAATGCACGTAAACAACTAGGATCTCAAAAGACCCCAAAGACGACATCTAGCATTAAGAAGACTTGTCAAAATTCTTCCGAAAAGCGTAGGGATGAAGCTTTTCAAATTCTTACAAGTGCTGCAAACAAACGGCAAGATCCTCAAAAAGATGAATGCGACCTATATGGAGACCTAGTAGCAAAAAAACTTCGTCGGTACAATGAAGATGAGAGAGAAGAAATTATGCTTGAAATTGACTCCATGTTACTTAAGAGAAAGAAAAAGAAATCAGTGATGACTACACCAGTTCCAACACCGTCTCCGAACTACTCTAATTATATTGAGCTCTCTTCATCTTCATCTTCGCAGCTGGTTGATATGCAACCAACTATGTTGACTATAGATGCTGATAATGAGGAAGGTTCTCAGAATTTTCCAAGTATAATTAACTATTTTCAAAACTTCAACACTGAATAATATTTAGGACCAAATTATTTTTTTTTATATATTTATATTAGAGATCTGCTGTTTTTTTTTAATGACTATTAAAAATTCTTACCCTTATATTGTCTTTAAATGCTTCACTACACACCTCCGGCACAATTTCAGAAATTACTTGAGGCGATATTTTGAAAAGATAGTGTAGACTTTGATAACTATCTCCTGTTGCCAAAAATCGAAGCGTCACAGCTAGGCGAATTGTTGTTGGAATTGCTTTTCGCCACTTTGTATCCTTTCTTGAGATATTTGGGCCAATTCTGTCAAGCAAAACATTGAAATCTGATGAGGACATCCGACAAAAAATTTTCAAATTGACCAGAAGGTTCCTTTAATAAATCCGCAAGCAAATTACTTCCATCATACCTGAAGATAATGGTTCTTTTTACATTAATATATAGTCAAACATTCATCAAAAACTTATCTTTTTCTACTTTCATGAAGAGATACCATCCACCATCTTCTTTTTTGAGGCTTCTTTTTCTTTTTGTTTAGATTATTATAATGACACAGAAAAAAGTAGGCAGCTGCAGCTATTGTATAATCATCCATCATGAAATGTATAGTAAAGCAAAGGCGTGAGATAAGGCGAATATTTTCCGTATTTTTATTCAAATACAATTATTTAGTTTAAAAGTAATATGTGTGGATGGTGCAAAAAAGCGAACATTCGTACATAATTATTCATTTCCAAATATTCGCAGAGTTTCCGATTAGTTGTATACGCAAGTGTGGAGCCGGGGTTAGGATGCAAACAAAAAAATAATACGCCCGAAAAAAAAATATCAAAAATGTACGATGAACATAAGAACGTTGTAAATAACAAAAAAGATATCTGTGAAATATTAAATGATCTCTTTACAAAAACAGGAATAAAATTAGCAAATAAAATAAATAAACCTAGAAATGCCAAATTTAAAGAAACAATCAATGAAAAATCTATGTTTCTGGAGCCTACAGATCAACACGAAGTAAAAAAACTATTCTCAACTTGAAAGACAAAAAAGCTCCAGGCATAGACGAAATAAAAGCGGAAACTTTAAAAAGAATAGTTAATAGTATTAGAAAACCACTATCTACAATAATTAATGACATTTTTCAAACTGGAATCTGTCCACCTGAATTTAAAACTTAGACTCAATAAATTACAGACCAATTTCCTTGATAACATGTTTCAGTAAAATTTTCGAGACCATCCTGAAAAACAGAATAAACAAATTCATCAACAAAAATAATATAATATCCAAATTTCAGTATGGATTCCAATGTAACTTATCAACAAATGATGCCATTAATAAAGTCACGGATAATATGTATGATGCAATTGACAAAGGAAAACCTTCGCTATGTATATTTCTTGATTTAGCGAAGGCTTTCGATACTGTATGTCATAAAAGTTTATTAAAAATTTTGGATAATGTTGGTGTTAGAGGTGTTCCTTTTAAACTGTCATCAAGTTACTCAAAAAATCGTTAACAGTTTGTTCGCCTATTACCTGAGTAGTCCTCTGACTGTCCTTACCGGTATGCCCCAAGGTACTGTCATAGGGCCTCTACTATTTATCATCTACATAAATAATATCTTTCAACTTAATATTAAAGGTAAAATAATTGGATTTGCTGATGACATTGCAATTATTTTTGAGGGTGAAAATTGGAATGCTGTTAGAAAAATAGCAGAAGCTGAGTTCAGTGTTGTTAAATTCTGGTTAGATCTCCAATTATTAACACTGAGTAAAGAAAAAACGGTATTTATCTCCCTTGCTTCAAATAAATCTGAACTACCGAGGTATTCAGAGCTCGTGATAACTCAAGACGAAAATAACTATTTCACAATAAATTCTGTCCCTAATGTCAAATACCTGGGTATTGTAATAGATCAACACTTGAAATGGGATACTCACATAAACGAACTAATACAAAAAATTCGCAAAACTGTATATGTTTTTAAACATTTCAAATACATTCTACAAATTAAACAATTAAAAATTTTGTATTCTTCACTTGTGAAATCTCAACTAAGATATGGGATCATAGCATGGGGTGGTGCTTTTAGAAACCATATTACAGATCTTGAAATATTACAAAAAAGAATTTTAAAACTTATTCTCAACAAAGAGCCAACCTTCTCTTCCCAAGCGCTATTTAATGAAGTGAAAGTTATGGATATTAGGCAATTATATTGCATGAGTCTATGTATTAAAGCTTATACTGGAAAAGAATATAAAAGATTAATAACAAATTTTCAATTAAGAAATGTTGACAACTTACCCGTTCCGATGATGTCAAAAACAATAGGACAACGTAGTAGTATGTATCTTGCACCGCGAGCATTCAATTTTCTCCCATCATATGACATAAAAATTATACTAACGAAAAAACAATTCAAAAAAAAATGTAGGAGTTTCCTTCTTGAAGTAAATAGATTAGATATTCATTCTCTGATTGATTTCAAAAATGCTGAAACTTATAAAATGAGATAACGCAATTAATATGTATATTCTTCCTAATTGATGAGATATTACAGAGTACAGACAATATATTCATTGATATTATTGTATCATAGGGGGTAAATTTTGTAGACGTTGCCCTGCTGATGCCCATTTCTATAGTTCACATGGCAAACCTATAAAACATTTAGATCATGCTGTGATATAAATTTATAATCATTTTAATTAGTTGTTTGTTGTTGTTTAACTAATTTTATATTTATTCTTTTTTATGTTATATTATTGCATCACGTACAAGTATATTACTGTATACTTTTGTGATTTAATATGTTTATTCACTTATACTTACTGTATTGTATGAAAGTTGTATAACCTTTTAATCAATAAACATTATTATTATTATCATTATTATTATTATTATACCTCAGTGTCCAAATACACAAACACAGAGTATGTAGTGGTTCAACAAATATTTAGTTTCTGAGCAGGGGAAATTACAATACATAAAGTTTTATCACACGATTCGAATGCTGTGACAACCTGTTCCGAATGAAGGGAAATCAAAATAATGTCATTGAATTATTATCATTCCAGATAATGTCCTGCACATTTTGAACCTGGTAGGGCAGTGCTGGGCTCTTGTCCTCCCCTGAATGTCTGCAAGAAAACCCGAAATCAATATTAAATTTGAAAAACAGAATAGATTTTAGACAAAAATGCCATTCGAAATTATAAAATTATGGATGTTTTCAACGAGGGAAGGAGTAGAAGGACTTCAGGAAACACAGCTACCAGGACAGTGCCATTTCGGCTGCACATGAATGAATGGTTTGTGTCTTTTACATGTTTACTAAGTATAAATATACTTTGTATATTTATGCACATTCAATCTTTTGTCAAGGTATTGGGAAGATTGACCGATGTATATCCCATCCCTTGTAAAGATTGTGGAAAAGTGTATCCCGCCAAGCTTCCCAAGAAGAATGATAAACGTGTGATATTAGAAAGTATCCAAATTGAAAGAAACAATTGTGTTAATGATAAAATTTATTCTAAACTTCCAAAACTTTATAATAATCTGATTCAAACTTCAGATATTTTGAATGACCGCTTTTATTTATTATTTTATTTTTTTATTTCTATTATCTATTTCATTCAACCTAAAATGATAATGTATTATATGACATTGTAACATTTATGACAGTGACAGTTTTGCAATTAAATTCCATAGAGTTATATTAAACTTGATTAGTTTCTAGCATGGTTGTATATACAGGTCTGGGAACTCGAGGCTGTTTCCTATGTGAGAAGTGAGTCCGCTAAGCGTCATCTGGTGCATAGTACCAAAAGGGTGGCGCATGAGTCGAGGAATGATCTCTGGCACGTACACGACCGTGTTCTCTGGCAACAACAACAAGTCATTGTTGACTTGTAAACACAAGGAATACCGGCGTTTTTAGAAAAAAATTACGAAACCGTGCATTGTGCCGAAATGCAAAACGGGGAACAAAAGTGTAAAGCAAGAAACTTCTGTTTGTAAAGAAAGATGCGGAAATGCGAAAAAAGTGAATGCTCGCGATTCCGGATAGAAATCGTTTTAACGAGGTTTTTTATGTGTGCGAGCATGTATAACGAAAAAGGGGAAGTTATTTTTAAGGTGAATAATATATTTTGACAAGAGTAACAGTTCTATTCCTCTCTCAAATCAGAATAGCAAATATTACGTTACGAGAAAAATTATTTTACTTAATAATGTGATTGTTGCCATATTTCGATCCAAGCGCTGGTGGCTGAGCGAAGGACTACGAGTTTGGCATGTAAGAGAATCATGTCAAACATAGAGTTCCCAGACCTGTTAGTATGACCATGGTTTCTAGTAATAGAAATGAAATGTAAATCATGGAATAGGTAATTCATAAAATAATCATAGTAGTTATTTAGATTGGTAAATCATATAATAGTATCTTAGGTATTTAATTAGCTAGATTCAATCCATTTCAAGTACATCATTTTGATAATTAGACATACATTACTCTTTCACACACAACCGATCCCATGTTTACTGCAGTTTTAATTGGATTTCAAAACACAAGTCGGCTGCAAACGCATTTCATTAATCAAAGTCATCTATTCTTTTCTAAATTACATGGAAATACTTATTAAGAACAGTTTTTGATAAAGCTAAAAATGCAATATCGAAACGTCAAACAGAGACTACCGCAAATGCATTTGATTCAAAATCACATGAGCTATTATTATACTTGCTCCAATGCCTTGCGATACCAACCCAACTAGTGAGATGCATAGAACATCGTTGCCACTCTGGAATACTCGTTTTGTCATTACATCAGGTACACGACGAGTCTTAACAGAATTGGTAACATTCAAGAGGGGTATTTTCCAAGGAGACTCCTTGAGTCTCTTCTTGTTCTGCATCTCACTGCTGCCGCTCTCCATTGCGCTAAGACGGACTCTGGACCACCGAACGAACCGCAGGCATTAGACCCCCTTGCTGAGTTGGCATAATCAACACCTTGGTCTATCGCCGCAACGTGATGCGTGTGCAGGTTCCTGATATCACCTATAGGGCCTATTGAAAGGTGCCTGGGACGCTTTTCCACCTGCTGTCGGCATGTCCCGCAAAAGCATCCTCGGCGGTCCTACGGGTGCTATATTACCATCTGAGACACTCGTACGGAATAGACCAAAAGCCGCTGCTGCCTTACATGCCAGGAGATATTGAGTCCGTTGCCGGAAACGAAAAATGCCACATCTACTGGAATTACCCGTTTCCGACCATCAGGTCCATAACAAGCAAATAGGCCTGACGTTGTCCTCCTCGATAAACAAAGCAAGACTATGTATGCTATCGAATTCCCTGCTCTGGCAGAGAAGGAAAAGTCTTGAAAGAGGAGGAAAAATGGACGAAGTATCAAGATCTCTTGTTCGAGCTCCGCATGCTATACCCAGGCCACCAGGTCGTATTGGTGGTTCTGATCATCGGTTTTTTGGGCGGAATTTGGTCTTCGTTGCATTTGAACTTGAAGATCACTCCGACCTGTAAGAACTCGGGGCAAATCTTGATAGACCGGATGCAAAAAGCATTCACTCTGGGTTCAAAAAGAAAATTTAATTCTATAGCTCTTAATGTACTTACACGAAATTGTGAAACCTTAAAACTTGTTTATACTTACCCAGTCAGTTCTGTTGAAATATATAAGAACCAGGATGCTGTCATTGAATGAGTGCTGTTAGAGTAATTGCAAAGCATGGTAATACTCTAATCTAAACTCAAAACGATTGAAATTTGGATGAATGTGGGTGAGTTGATCTATAACAGATCATCACATCGTATTGTTTTCATCAATGATTACTATCATTTCATAGGTTTATATTTACAAAAATATAAGACTCTGACGGGACCAAAGTGGTGTAGTGTAATTGGTAAACACGCTGGACTAGACATCCAGGAACGTGGGTTCGAACCCCGCCTATGTTTCAATGTTTTTTCGTTTCTTCATTTTTATAATCCTAATTAAATTAGTATCTTTAAAATTCAGAAAATGTAATTATATATATCTTAATTTACTTACACGAAATTTTGGCCAATTAGGCAAAGACTTATTTATACTTACTCAGAACATTTCTCAGTCAGACTCTATTGAAATATATAAAAACCGGGATACTGTCATTGAATGAGTACTGTCAGAGTAATTGCAAAGTATATTAATACTCTAATCTAAACTCCTCAATTCAAACCGATTGAACTTTAGATGAATGTGCGTGAATAGTTGATCTATAACGGAGCATCGAATCGCATTGTGTTCATCAATGATCTACTATCCTTCCAGAAGTTTATATTCACAAAAATATAAGACTCTGACATGACCAAAATGTTGTAATTGGTAAACACGCTGAACGAGATATTCAAAAATATGGGTTCGAATCTCGCCTATGGTTCAATGTTTAACGTTTTTTCATCTTTATAATCCTATGTTGAATTATCTAAGTTATATACATAATTAAGGATATCTAATTCTATATCTCTTAATGTACTTACACGAAATTGTAGCAAATTAGGTAAAGAAACCTTAAAACTTGTTTATGTGTGAATTTTATAATTGCGAAGCGATAGTTTGCGGACAGTAGATAGCCTTTACACTTTTTGAAATTTGATATTTAAAATTTAATTATTGAAATTCGCATAAGATAAGGAACGAATTTTTATGTTTTGAACCGTATTGAACAACAGCACGTGAGGTATATAAGTTCAAAATTGGATGAATATTAGAAAACTTATACTTAGTCAAATAATATGTAATATTAGTAGCCTCAATTCGTCTTGAGAACTGCATGAACCTGCATTTCTTTACGTTCAAGTCAAATTGATTCAATTTACACCAACGTGATAAGGCATCCAAGTCGAATTGCAGGATCTGACACCCAACTTTTGAGAAAATTTTAATAAATAGTTTTAAATCATCTGCAAGTAGTAATGCCTTACAATATCTAAAAAGATATCAGGCCATTTATGAAAATGTTAAGGATAATTAGCCCAAGATGGGAACCCTGAGGGACCCCAAATAAAACTTCATATGTTGTCGATCTGAAACCATTGATAGTCACAAATTGCCCCGGTCGCTCAGACATGAGGCCGCCAACACCTGTCTCACTAAAGCTTACTTCATAGAGACGCGAATTGCGAATTGCGAAATGCGAATATTCGCATTCGCAAATAGCAAGTCGCGTCCTATTTCAAGTACTAGCGAACTGTCGCAACTATTTTAGGGACTTTATTTTTTCACTAATCTATATGCTACATTTATAACTTAATAATGTTCTTATTTGTTTGCTTATGGTTAGATAATAATTTATTTTGTAATCTAATACTATGAATGAAGAATTATTCCATTGGCGACGAAGACGTGCAATTGCCGCTTATGTATTGTTAAAAAGGAGAAAAACAAATAGAAATAGGTCATTTCAAACCTGCGATATATTTAGATTCAGGATATTTCCATTTGTTTTTCGTCTCTCCCTCTCCCTGATCTTATGTATATGTTCTACAAAATGGAACAAGTTAAATTGTTCTTGACATCTTTACCCCAGTTCTTCAAGGGTATTGTGTGGTCTCACAGTTCAGACCGAGCCTGCACTGCCTCTATTATTCGAAGGTTCTCATAATCTGATTCCTTCAAATCTGCAGGCAGTTGAACTGTTTCAGACTGTGCAAACTCAATGCAATCGTGTTGCTTGTATTGCAATGGGCTGAGGGTGTTACCACAGTCACTGCATTCAAAATGACACTAAAAATACATTTAGTTAAGTTATTTCTAACCAAAATATATAAATTTACAATATGGATACCTCATCAGGATCAGGATTCATTTTGTACCAATTTACAATATATAATCTTCAAGAATCAAGAAAGAAAAGCTACACAAACAAGCACATAACCCGAGTAAACAAAGTATAATGATGAGGTTATCCTTCTTCTTCTCTACTAGTTTTATCCCTCAGCGCATGCACGAGCCATTAATACGCGCGAATGTTCGCAAAATATTGAAAATGTATCAAGATTCCCGCCTCCAGATTTCAAATCTTGCGAATTCGCAAGAAATTAAACAATTGCCGGGGATCTTTCTCCACCATTCAAAAAAATTCAAATTCACCAATGAGAACATTATTCGCCTTTCGCAAATCGCAATTTGCTTCTCTATGAAGTAAGCTTTATTAGTCTCTCCAGATGAATATTGCGATTCATCCTACCGAATGCTTTGCTTGAAGTTGGTGTAGACGAAATGTACTTCCGCACTTCCGTCTTCTAGTGCTTTCAAAAGATATTCACTATACATTATCAAATTGGGTGCTGTAGAATGGCCACTTATAAAGACATGTTGTTTGTCTGATATAATGTTCCTGAATTTGAAATATAATTCGTTTGCTACAATTTTTTTCCAATAGGTTAGGTAATACTGAGAGTACAGAAGTCCTTCTATAAGTGACATTTGCTCTAGTTCCGCTTTTTAAATTGGTGCAACGAGAGAGTATTTCCATATTTCCGACTTATATTCCGATGTTAGAGATCTGTTAAATAAAGAGATATATTTAAATATATAAAGTATCTGAACAATTTAGGCAGGGCAGGAGGAAATTTGAAATATGATCATAGGCAATTTGACTACGCGTTTGTTTAAGACAAATATGTGTTAGTTGTGGAGCTATATAATATAATCATATTTCAAGAATCTCTGCTGTTATTCCACCGTAAGCGAGTTTTTTTCTAGTTAAAATTTTTTTTTTAACTTTTGCCAGATAGATAATGATAAAGTCTCTCTAGTCTATCAAAATTACAAACTTATAGTTCTGGATAGCGGTTTCGCTATCTCAGTGTCATCTGGCAAAAGACAACAAGAAATAAATGGATAACCATTTATTTCTCAATAGTTACTTACGTTGCTTCGGTTTGGTGCCGCTATCTGGCGGTTAAATAGTCTAACATTCCCCGTAACATTTGTAAAGAACGAGAAATCTATGTCCATGTTGTACAGTGTTTGGATTTCTTAATGGAACATCTTTTCGTAGATAGCGTTAGACATTTTTAGTTCTCTCTAGCATTCTATTATTCGGTTATGTAATACTTACGATAGAAGAGAGGGTTCAGGTAACATGGAAAACTTTCTTGTTGAGCTGATGAGCTCGTTGAGAGAGCGAAACAGCTCACCATAATTATTAGTTTGTAAGGTTACTGATCGATCTAGAGTAAACACTGCTGAGACTGCTGAGCTGAACAAAACAACTACGAGGAATAATAACCCCTAAATATTTGTTTTTTTGACAATAAAAATACAAATATAATTATACTTTACAAATGCTACTTCACGATAGATTTACGTGAAAAATATATTATTTCAATACAAAACAACGTAAATTATTTCAACCGTCCTATAACGATAGATAAGCATTGTTACTCATTTCCATATGAGTGCACAAATTTGATAATAGATTTTCGAGAATAAAGACTGAAGCTATTTGTAATCGTCTAAAATAATCATTAACATGTGATACGAATTTTTATAAATTAAGAATATAGTCCTGAGAATTATAAGAAAACTGTCAAATGTACTGAAATATAAGTATAATTTCATTCAAGCTCCTGTCTCCGAGTTGACAAATGAGGCGTTCTGAAAGCTGAATAATTCAAAATTTAGTATCGCAGTAACCTTATTAGCAGAGTTTTAATTGTAGATACGCGTGTTATTTTAATTTTGGGTTAGCGGCTTAATGAAACAATCCCCGGGCGGCTATACGTTTTAATAACCACCCCAGTGTCAACAAATAAAACACCAGGGTGCATTCTATGAAAATGTTTCACCCCTTTCTAACACTATCTTGCAGTTTATTTTTTTCGTGCGGTGTTTCCTATATTGCAAGTAGTTTATATAAAAAGATTTTATAATTTTATTAGTGAAAAGCTTCCTTTTTTAGAAAAATAGGAAATAGGTACTTTACGAGTACATGCGAATGAAAAATGAGGATTTGTATGAAGTGCAATTCTTTTTCAACTCCGTCACCGTTTGTTAAAATATAGTTTCATATCATGCTTATGCAGGGCATTTTTTAAGGCCTTCGAAGTGGATACACAGTAAAAGGAAAATGGATGCACAATATTGGGCCCCAAACTTATGTGATCTAAAAAAGTGATGGTGCGTATATATGCAGAAATTTTTATTAAATAAATCAACTTTAGAAATAAACAAAAGCAAACCAAACTACTAGTACTTATTTTAAGTCAACAGCAAAGTAATAAATAAGAACAGTTATATTAATATTAATATTAAAGTTACATTAATAATGAAAAGTATCTTGTAGTAAGAACTCAATGAATTAAAGTTGGGAATCCTTCCTAAAAATTGAGTGACGAAGTCCCTACTTTCATATATTTCAAAGGTTGTTCTTCAAAATGTCGTTCATTTTTTCTTAGAAACTCTGCAACTGCTGGTCAAGGTTCGAAATTTTCTGTTCTAGTTCCATTTAGTGAAATGAAGAATCGATCATTCATTGTATCTTCATTTAATGAGATTCTTGATTGAGTTTTTATTTTCTGCAGAGTACCTTTGGTAGAGACAATAGATATTCTCAACTTGTCAGCATATTTGGTACCTTCATTGGGCTATGTCTCTTATTTCTTGAATACATTACATGCAAAATCTGTTTCTTTCTCATTTGGGCTCCTGACTTTTCAGAAATAGGGGCTATTATATTTTCCACATTTTCACCTTTTTTTCCGGTCTTTTAATTAATTTTTAAGCAATACAACATATTTACATACATAGTGAGTTTAATAATTGTGAAATAAATAGAATAAATTTAAAAATTAAATAGAATTCTCGCTCTGTTCGTAATGAGTAATGAAACGGACCGAATTAAAAAGATTTAAGAATGCGTTTTAAGAAACATTTTTTTTGTTTTACTGTTTCAACAATGTTCAGCCTTCTCTTAAAAGTGAACCGCTTAAAAAAATTATTATACGCGTATTCTTATATTGACTAATGCATAATAGATATCAAAAAAGCTTGTACAAATGCAGCAGAGGTTGAAAACAAAATTAGGCGCGTTAAACAATCCTGTTATCTGAATTTCGATAGCAACTTTATCACCCATTTTTTCAAAATCAGCAGAACAATTTCAAAAAAAATTTCAACAAAATCAAAGCCATTCAATCAAAGAAGATAAATAGTTTAATGAATTGCGTAGCTTATGAAAAACAAAAATCAATAAACAATGGCTAAAAAAACCTAACAGACCCAAACATTCCGGATGAGGTGCAGCACATGTTAAGCTTAGGTCCGAAATTTGCATTGCCTGATAATAAAAAATTGCCTATCGAAAATATATTGCTAATTTAGAATGCGGAATTAGAAATAAACATTCAGAGGAAAAAACGAAATTAGGAATAAAATTTGTAACATCTTGACAAATAAGAAGAATAAACAAAAAGCAGAAATAGGCATAGCAAAAAATCGTTTCAACTATCACACAAAAAGACGTAGAGTTCTTAGATGCTAACCCTCAAATATCAGTTTTGAACGCTGATAAATGTAATAAAACCGTCGTAATACATAGAAATGACTACGAAATCGATAATCTATTAAATGATGAAACAACTTACAAAAAATTGAAATCTGACCCTACATTATCAGTACAAAATAACATGAATAAATTAATAAATAAATGGTACAGAAATAAGATAATCCTTATTGAATTGAAAAATAAATTAATTTGCCGTAATGGGCAAGCACCATATATCTAGGGGCTTCCAAAACACACATAAAAGTAATATATCTGTAAGACCCATTGTAAGTAATATTGGAGCGCCTACCTACAATTTATCAAAATCTATCAACAATGTGATAGGAAAAAATCAATTTTATGTGAAAGACTCTTAGCATTTTAATGAATTTATAAGAAATCAATCCGTACCCGTCTATTAATTTCCTTGGACGTTGTTTCTTCATTTACAAATATACCAATCATTTTGGCATTGGGTAGCATCAAAAAATGTTGGACAGAAATCAAAAACGGCACACCTCTCGATTAATCTGAAATTATAAATGCAGTAAAGTTCTGTTTGGAATGCTCTTATTTTCAATATGGTGAGTAATATTTGGGGCAAATATTCGGGACAGCAATGGGATCTCCTATTTCAGCTACTATTGCTAACCTGATTATGGAATGCCTAGAGGAATCTGTAATGAGTTCATTAGATTTTCAACTTGTATCCTTTAAACGATATGTAGATGATTGCATAATGTGTGTTCCCAATGATAAAATGTAGTACGTGATTAATAACTTCAACAATTTCCACTTAGTCTAGGAGCCAGATCGATATTGATGGTCTGAACATTAACCCGTTGGCGATGGCACTATGGTTTTCGTTAGAGGACGGTTCAATGACCAATTCATCTCACAGACCGAATTTTCCCCGGTTGCTAGATCTCGAGATACAGCATCCGCATTTTTTTTTTGACTGGAGGTTAACCCTTTCCAAGTTGCGGTTACTTGAGAAGCATGCCATTCTTATACACTTCCACCATGTGCCATCATTTTTTATCGTGCCCGTTTATCAGGCCTACCAGTTAAAATTGGACCGAAAATGAACTGCAAGTTAACCCTCTCAAACCTGGTGGAATATGTTGATTGGTGTTGGCAATTGTTAACATACCCTATGCCATCAAAAGTTATCGACTTATTTCCGAGTAATTGGCCATTATCTGAACCAAAAATGTTTCTTTTTTTCATTTTTCTGCTGAAACTTGCAGGTTACAAGATAACATGATGGCACCATGTTGAATAACTTTATTGGAAGTCAAATAAAGATTCAAATGATTGCCTTCACTCCTTGCCTATTTAAATCTCCCAAAATCCCCTAAAACTACCCCCAAAAAAATATGAATAATATTGATAATATGACCAATTTTATCATAAATTAGTAAATTTTTGAGATTCTGGCTGGGTTTAAAATCGAAACGGCAGTTTTTTTTGTTTTTGTTTTGTTTTGGGGGTGGTCTTAGGGGGTTTTGGCGGGTTTGAATAGGCAAGGAGTGATGGCAATAATTTAAAATCTTTATTTGACCTCCAATAAAGTTATTTAACATGGTGCCATCATGTTATCTTGTAACCCGCAAGTTTTAGCCGCAAAATGAAAAAAAGAAACATTTTTGGTCCAAATAATGGCCACTCAAAAAAAAATGCGGATGCTGTATCTCCAGATCTAGCAGCCGGGGAAAATTCGGTCTGTGAGATGAATTGGTCATTGAACCGTCCTCTAACGATAAACCATAGTGCCATCGGGATAATGTTCAGACCATCAATATCGCTCTGGCTCCTAGACTAACTGTAAACTTCAATTTAATTGTGAAATAGAAGTGAACAAAAACATAAATTTCCTAGATCTGAACATTAGGCATGATGCAGATGGAAAAATAAAAACTTCGTGGTTTACTAAAGAAGTTTGGGGTCAACGTTATCTTCATTTCAATTCCGTTGCACCAACAAGTTATAGAAAAAGTGTTATAAGTTGCATATTTGATAATGAAAATCGACGTACTCAAGTTCCATTTTATGTTATCAATTGTTTTCAAGTTATGTTTATGTTTGAATACTTTTCTCTATTTGCTTGTTAGCTCAAGGTTAAAAATCAATTCATGTAGCTAAAGTTCAAATATATAAAATATATTTAAATGCCAAATCGTAACATGAGAAGTTCATACTACAAGACATGCCATAGTTAATAGCCACCAGCTGCATGTGTGTTTCACCCTTTCTGAATCATAATTTGAAAAAGCTGTAAAATCATGATGTATGTCTAATTGAAGAAATATTATTTAGTACCTAGTAGAATAATTATTGATAAAATGATTATTTACAAAAAAATTGTTCTATTTAACGAGATAAATCTAATACTCATATACAGGTCTCCGTTAATTCATATGCCAAACTTCAGGCAATGCTTTAATAAAGAACAATGGCGCTTCAAAGATGGGGACTTAAAGATGGTTTTCATTTTATATCTCAATATTTAAATCGTTGTAAAAATTTATTATACAGTACCGGTTAACGAAATTTCTTACCAGGGGCGGCGCTACGGGGCACCTCCAATAACCATATTATCCATATTTATCATTTTTTGGTTAATATTGCTCCCAAAAGGTATACTTGAGAAATTTTGTCGGATAAACCATTTTCGAGAAAAACAGACTTGAAAATGGTCGTACAATCTCTTATTCAAAAGAATAAATTGATTATTAACTCAATAGAATAAAATAGTCGGAGGAAGCTTCGAATCTTCAGGGTAACAATCAAATTTTGCTGTCAATAGGTGTCACATTAACTTGACCTTTTGTTTTACTGGCTTCATTTGCAAAACTTCAATGGCACAAGTGTCTTAAATTTTTGCGCTTATTGCGTAGCGGAGAGGAAATCTTGCATAGATGCCTCGGGGGCCAGTGCCTCCGGGTATGCCGGATTTTTACCGACTTAAACCCCTCCCCCGTGAGGTTGGTTCTCCTTCCCAGAGGGAGTCCCACTGCACTGCTGTCATTAGTGTCCCATTGTGTCCTCACATATTGATATCTCCTCATCAGTTCGGTGAATTCTATGAAATTCAGTAGCCTGATGTAGGGGATACTTCTGCTTTCCTCGGGGGTAGTTTTATCGTCTCCGAGGTATGTCCGACGACCAGTCGCGTATTCCGTGCAATGACACAGCACATGCATGGGTGCCTCTTCTTCCACGCCGCAACCACTGCATGTGTGCTGATCTAGCAAACCCATCATACAGAGATGTTTGTTGCATAGGGCGTGCCCGGTCACGAATGCCACTAGATTCCGTATTTCTTATCTGCTGAATGTCAGTAGATTTTTCACTCGTTGCTGCAGGAGATCTCCCATTAGTCGCTTGGAGTGCGACATATGGGGCAGTTCCCTCCAATAAACACGGTGCTCTGTCTCGAGCCATTTTTGGATTACAGATTTTGCTGTGGCATGAGAAATGCAACATCCGGGAAGGAATTGTGAATTTCCGCAACATTTATGTTTGGACAGACGAAAATCTCCAGGCATATTTTGCAGGAAGATTTCAATACCAATTTTCGATAAATGAATGGGCAGGTATAATCGAAAATCATTAATTGGACCTTCTATAATGCCTCGTGGTGTGAATGGTGAGACATATTTTTTTTTTTGGAGAACTACCTTATTGATCTTTTAGATATATTGGTTTATGCATGATGGAGCACCTCCTCATTTTAGTGTTCGAGTTCGAAATCATTTAGATTCAGTTTATCCTCAGAAGTGGATAAGCCGTAACAGTCCAGTTGCATCGTTCACCTGACTTAAACCACTTAGATTTTTTCTTTAAGGGTTATTTGAAATCAATGGTCTACTCAATTCCAATTGAAAACGTGTCATTTTGAACAAAAGGTAATAGAGAAACGTCCATGAAGAATCGGATCAAAGTTGCATTGAGATGAATGGCGGACATTCCTAACACATGTCATAATTATTTGTTAATTTTCGTTATTTAATAATTATTGTTAATTAATAAAGCGCCACAGCTCTTTATTGAAGCTTCTCCGGACACATGTTGATATGCAATTAGTTTCTTATTTTTTCGTGTGTGATTACCTCCTGAAGTTTGCCATATGAGTTTCTGGATATTCGTATACATACGTTGCTTCTGATACAGACGTAATACTATCGTATCCAGTTTTAAAGACAAAACACAATTCTGCAATATACCACGTTCTCAACAAATGGAAAGACATTAAATGAATTGATATTTATTGAATCTGTCCTCTTTGATGCAGAAGTATATTTCATTTTTATGTTCCACATTCGTTTCTCATTTTGAGAACGTTTCTGATGATTTAAACAAATGACAATTCACTTACAAGTGAATTGAACATTGAATGGCCAGCAGTAATATCGAATTCCCTGTGGCGAGTATTTCTTACGTAAACAGTGTTCTACAGTTCTGCATGCTTTTATTTGATTTAATTTAAGCTAGTTGGCTGCTTTAGTTAACCTCACATCTTGTAATTTGATGCAATTGTTACAAAAATTAATCATTATTTTTAATTTAATTCATATTACTCACAGCCAGACAAATCAACAGTTCATTCCGTACGAGGTATTTAGAATCTGCTTAAAAGTTTAGTTCGCTAAAAAAGATGTATCAGAAACTTATTCAATTTGAAACAGAATAATAGATGCAAACCCTATTTTAAAGAATACTATTATGTACCTCAATTTATATTTTGGAGTGTATTCTCATCTTTATTTACAAAAATGTTACTTTCTTTGAACAAAATGAAACAGGATATAAAAATTTATTTGAAAGATTACACTTATTTGACCCAGTTCCAAAAAAGTGCAAGTGCATCAATGCGTGAAATCTATAACCTACTCCCAAATAAATTGTAACAGAAGAATATGATTTGAAATTGAAGCTATCTATTTGTAATTTTAAGTTTTGTGTAAGTTTGTTTTCTTTCAGCCGCTGAGAAGCATGGAGTCAGTTCAACATTGGTCCGGTGGATTGAAGCCATGCTATCTACGCGTGCTAAAGGCGCAACATAACGGATGTGTTGTACAAGCCACCGCTAAAAAAGGCTGTTCACAGGTAGGTGTCCTATATCCGCTTCTGTGATGCCTTGTAGTCGATGGACTCTTGGAGGAACTGGAAGAGGCTGGGTTTTATGCCCAAGCCTATGCCGATGACTTGGCTGGCATCCATCACCTTTGGGCGGTACTTGAAGACGCTGTGCGAGCTGTAAAACACGCTTCTCAGCGTAGTGGACGGCTGATGTACGCACGGAGGGGCTCAGGGTAAATCCTGACAAAACAGAAATTGTCCTGTTTACAAGGAAACGCAAGCTGGACACAGTGCCAGAGATTACTTTCTCTGCCAAGGTCCTTCAATTCAAAGAGTCGGTGAAGTTTCTGGGAGTAATCCTAGACTCTAAACTGACCTGGTGCGAACACCTCAAATATCGAGTGAGGGAGGCCTATGCGTCATTTTGGACGTGCAGAAGAGCTTTCAGCAGCACATGGAGATTACAGCCAAAGATTCTTTATTGGATCTAAACTGCTGTGATCAGGCCTATGGTTACCTATTATAGTGTTGTGGTCTGGAACAAGGAGTGGTATTTCTCAGCGCCCCCTGGACCAACTGCAGCGGCTTGCATGCGTAGGCATTTTGAGCAGTATAAGATCACCCAGAGTCACATCAAAGCTTGTCAAAGAATGCAGGGATAGATACTCTAGCTGAACTAGCCAGGAGGAATAAAGTTCAACTCAGCTGGGCCCCTGGACACAATGGAGTTGTAGGAAACGAAATGACCGACTCTCTGGCCAGGCGAGGGTGGTCTAGCACCCCGTCGGGCCGGAACCAATGGTCGCTTTATCAAATTGCGTGGGAGGTCATGCCCTTCTGGGCCAACTGAATAAAGAGTGGTCTGAATTGTAGCGAGAATCACCACGCATGAGGTAAGTCTGTGCCTAGGCTCTCAAAGAAGCTCCTTCTTCTGAACAGAAGGGACATCAGAGAGATGACTGAAATCCTAACCGGTCACTGTCGTCTTAACAAATACCTCCACACTATGGGCATCACAGATGGCCCAATATGTAGGAAATGCAGAGAGGCGGGAAAAACTGCCTCTCACATCCTGTTGGAATCCCCAGCATTAGCATCCCTCAGACACCGACACTTCGGAGAATCAAAAGAAGAACTTATGGAAGCCAGCATTGGCAATATTCTGGATTTGTGCTAGAATAGAATAGGCTTCTGATCCCGAGGCGCATAATGGGCCAAACTGAGTGACCTAAGTGCATTTGGGGGGCCGAGCCCCCTCCCCTCAAGTGATGATGATGAAGTGTTTTCTTGTATGTAATTCTTCTTATCATTTTACATTTGTTTATGTTATCACGTTTTAATATGTTGTGAATGTTTACTAAGGTGAAAACTGTTTAATTTTGTCTATAATCATATTTTTACTTGTTCAGTGCCTATACGTATTTTCTTGAATAAAGCTAAATTGTATTGAATTTCATTGTATGAATGTAGTATTCTTTTTACTTCTTTCACTATACACAGTATATAGTGTAAGGGAGCTTCACTCTGGAACTAGTGCTGCACTGAATACTTCGAGAATTTCACTGATTCATTGGATTATTCCTCGCATTTTGCCCACAGGATTTCACTATAAATGGGAATAGGTATTTATCAAATGACTCTCAGATCTTATAAATAAAAATTACGTATTAATGTACAGATGTTTACAACTTTTAAACAATTCGGCATTTGGCAAATGCGAGTATATACAGCAGCATTTACTTTCTATAAGATAATATTTTTTTGATACTTATTTATCCAAAATAAGCAAGAACTCACCACAAGTTCCACCCGCTCGTAAGGCAAACCACCCTGAAAGTGTTGGTGGGAGTCTAGTGCAAGTGTGAGAGTTTCTAAGAAATTCCATAAGAATTTGATGAGAATTTCGTGAAATTTTCATCATAGAGTGGAAGTTGAGGGTACAAAAATTTTGGAGTTGGCTTGCCCCTTAGTTCTACAGTCCGCCAAATGACACATATCAAGTTAATAAGGAACAAAAGACAAAGCTTATGGTTATCCGGTTTGAAATGTAACAACACGTCTATTAGTAGTTCCAGGCAGGTATTTCTATCCTATCAAGAAATCGTCAGTAGAACGAGCCAGACGATGAAGTCACCGATCAACCATCTCAGGCAGAGGTACCACTACCACATTAGGAATTGCTTGAAGAACCAGGGTGTTCCAACACCATCTACCGGGAAGCAAATGTCCCACTGAGAACGCAATTCACAATGTCACGCATTAATAATACAGTTCTCGCAATTCAAATAATTGCCGGAGAAAGGTTGTAAATACAACCGCCAGGTGAGAACCCGGGGTACTCGTGAGCAGAGCGAAACAGCGGTTTGGAAATAATACTTCCAGACATAGAGCCTAGAAAACCTAGAGAACCAAAAACTTTGTCGTATAATTCTAACACGAAATTTGTTTGTATTCGCTTTTCATTAATATGAGAATAAATTATCGATTAAAAGTCAAGAGCTTTCCATCCGACGTACTAGTATGGCCTAAATTAAAAAAAATTTAATGCAAATCATAGTTGACTTTGACCTCTTTAAAAAGAAAGATGTTCCTCTAATTTCAACGGTATATAGCATGATAGGTCTGAAATAGTTACAACATGAGAGAAAAATAAAATGTTTGATAGATTTTCTTATTTATTCTATAAAATATATAGTGTGCCGTGCAATTATGTTATTCTTGTTACTGAAGTGCAACTATAATATAAAAAAAAGGAAAAGACAACAATAATAAACAATAAATTCTTCACTTTACAAATAATAGTAATAATACTATAAGTGAATACGGTAGTTAATATAGAACACCGAAAAACTAATGAAAATTTTCCAACTGATTTCCACTTCTATAAATACACAATATCTCACAACGTTATAGTAAGTGATTCATTGCATTAAATATACTATGGATGTTTGGTATTTTTGTTAAATACGGGATCTAAAAAAATAATCATTTTTATCAAATATGTGCTTCTTGCTACTTTTATAATAACTTAAAATCTAGTAGGCGGCTGTCACAGTATAGCGTGAATTTAAAATATTTTTCAAGATGAATTTCGAAAATCAAGAATATTACAACAATATAAAGTGCTGTGTAATAATAAATTTCAAGCGGCCAGAGAGCTCTATTTGCAAATGTACCCAGAGATACATCAGCCGTGTATATGAACATTTATAAGACTTCAAAACAATGTGTTAAATAATGGTTCCTTTAGTAAACTGAGACCAAAATGATACCATAAAGAAGATATCGAAATTAATACTATTGAAGTTCTTTTATAACATTTATAAGACTTCAAAACAATGTGTTAAATAATGGTTCCTTTAGTAAACTGAGACCAAAATGATACCATAAAGAAGATATCGAAATTAATACTATTGAAGTTCTTGGCAATGTTGCTATAAACTCAGATACATCAGTGAGCGACCAATATTACAGGACCTGACGCTTTTGAATTATTTTTTCTGAGGATATGTAAAAGATGAAATTTATGTAAATTAGTCGAACTAAAAGAAATGTTCGAAATTGTTTTAAGAGAAATACCGAACATTAATATATTTAACGAAATGAACGGTCTACGCTGACGTTGCAAACTATGTGTTGAAGAGAGGGGGAAACCGATTTGTCAATGTCCGTTAGTTTGTTTTCGATATTTCAATATTTGATATAGATCTAATAAAAGAATGTTATTACTATTGTTATTATTTGTTAAGTAAAGGTTTTGAAGTTCAATGTTGTGTAATTATTTTTCAATTTTAGAGAACTTCATTGAGATGTCAAAATAAATTTTTAGGCACCAGAATAATCTAATAATCTATCAAACATTTTATTTTTTTGTCATGTTGTAACTAATTTAGACCTATCATGTTATATATCGTTGAAATCAGAAAAACATCTTATTTTTAAAGAGGTCGAAGCCAACTATGATTACATTTAAAAAATATAAGTTTAGATATCATACCTCAAAAATGGGAATAAAAAAATATTTGACTACGCCAATAGATTTAATGTAAAAAAAACGCCAATATATAGGTTTTACAGTTTGGCAATATTTTTGATATTAAGCGAAATAAAAGGCATTGTCGAAATGGGCCAAAATCGAAATGTTGGCTGTTGCGTCAAAACAAATGATAGAGAAAAATTGTAAGCGCCATTGAATTTGTCTCAAAAAAAGCGGACGCATATGCGTGGTCGATTTTTTCTATCTTGAATATTAACGGAGATACTCCATTCGGACAACCAATTTGGGACACCCCGTACACCTTGCCTGCTCGAATAGTAACAAGTATAAGCTTTATAAAAATCAGTCGTAGTCCCAAACAAGAAGAATAAAAAATAGCCGTACTTGGTGTAGTGTTCAAATTAAAAGCCGTAAATGTTATGTAAATCCGAGGTGATTAATCGCCTGTTTTTCCGCCCCATATTGAATGTTTTGTTGATGCCGATCGAATATAATCTTGTAAACTTGTTATGTAACGAACGAATACGATATTAAACCCTGGTTTCAATCAAAGTCGGATTACCTAGCGACTTTGTAATTTGTGATCCGCTTACTAGTTAACTTTATTTATCAACACGATCCCTTTAATTTGAACTAAAATAGGTAGATTCTCTTTTTCATATACTATATTAAGCATTAACGAGTGAATTCATTATTTTTCTAATGACAGCGTAAGTTGTATTATTTATAGTTCTGTCTTGCTATCTGATCTCGGGGATCTATCTTAGCACCGCTTTTGTTCTTATCTGAAGTCTACCAAGTGCGATTTGGGTTGAAATGATAATATATGAGCATATTTATGCTAGCGTTTATTGAAAATATGCACATATTTCCTTAAAAATGCTCAATATATGCACATATTTTTTTGAAGATATGCAAACATAACAGAAAAATGTGAGAATAAATACGCCTCATTTTTCTTTTTGAACTATGCAAAATCGTGTCACCCTAGAAAAATTATCGAATACATAAAAGTGAATATCAATTTTTCTGATGAACAGAACGTATTAATTATAAAGAAAACGACATTTTTTATAACACATTTTCATATTACATCAAATTGCATACAATAAAATACAATCTCCAATTTAACCTAGAATTTAACATATAAAATAAAAAAAATCAAAACTGTTCCGTCACACTATGGAAGGAATTTATTATTATATGTTTTACAAAATTTATAACTGAAAAGGAATGTTTTTCATCAGTTCTACATCAACGGATATTATGGGACAATATTTTAATTTGAGCAATATATTGTAATTTGGAGTACACATAAATCGTCTTATATTATTTCACCTATAAATATTTTAGATATGTTTGTTAGATATCTATAGCCTGCATTTTTTTGTATCAGGTTCTCTAGTTTTACGAGAACTCTACTTCCAATCAGTGGCGGCTCCTTGAAGGGGCTAAGGAGGCTCAACCTCCTCACCATTTTATCGTGTTGATCATTTTTCATTTTATTTCCTGTTTCTCTAATATTTTTTTTTTTATTTTACAATTAATTCTCCGTTCTCAGTAGTTATTTTTAATCTGGCAACAGTGCCCTGAGGCTAGACTCTGTATATATGTCAAGCACTAAAGTCTAAACACGTGTTTCTCAACACAATTGTCGTTTTTCCGACCAGTCAAATTGCTAAATACCGTAAAACATAGCTGAAATGGCAACACTTTCAGTAGGCTAGCCTGCCGTCCGCCTTTAAGATCAGTACGGTCGGTGTGGTACGGAATACGACACATGTGTGTTGCGTCGGTGCTTGTTTTGTTTTATGTGGGTATAGTTGAGTGACGCTACGCGAAATAAGATTACATCTTTTCGGTAAATTATTAATTCTAAAAAATGGACAACTAGTGGAAAGATTTTTAGGGTTTTACGATGTTAGTTCGGGAAGAACAGGGGTCAATTTATTTATTTTTTAATGGAAACATCTCAACGATTTGACTTTGCAAATAAATCAATTGCTCAGACTTACGACGGCGCATCTGTAATGGTGGGACATTTAAATGGTCTTCAAACAAACGAACGTAAGTTTTAAATAACATAGTAGGAAACAGTATTCCCTGTAATGCTCCAACTCGATGGAATTTTACATCACGTGCAGTGTACCATCCATAAAAATAAAGACAAATTAATTGAAACATTTGATTTTATATTAAACAGATCAGGTTTCATTAAATCTTATTTAGAAAATGAAGAATTTTTATTTTTTCTTGATACTTTTAAATTAATATTTGAACAAACTGATCTTATTTTTCAAATCTTACAACATAAATTCACTGATATAATTTATTCAAGAGATCGTTTGTAACATCTCATTGATAAAATTTCAAGTTTCCGTAATACAAAATTTCATTTTAATATTTTATTTGAAAATATATAATTTGGTAGACAAGAAACTACATTATAAACAACTTGTTTATGAAAATTTAGATACTATTAAAGGTCAAATTGAGATTCGATTTTCCGATTTACATGAATTGAATCTTTTTCAAAAGAGTTTCTCAATACACTTTTAGACAACTAAGTTCTAAAATATAAATTTTTTGATAAAATAGCTCTGCACAATGAATTATGCGTTGTATACTCTGATATTTTAGGCCAGTACGACAGTCACGCCGATATGATAAAATATATGATAGACAATGATTTGCAACAAGATTTACCTGTTACATAAACTACTTTGTTTGACAGTCACCCTGGGATTTTTCCAATCTTTCCTTTTCATTGCCCGATCCATTCTTAGATCTTTCTGAGAATTTGTGAATGGTGTAATCGAAAATGCTCTGTCAGATGTCCGTTTGTGAATAAAGCAACAAATATATCATATATATGAAATGTAAGAACACCACTAGCCCCCTCAGAATCTTCGGGCCCGGGAGAATCACCTTCGACCCCCCTCTTCGCGGGCCTGACATACTGACAGCAGGTGTCAGTATAAAACGTAGAGTTGTATAATACATTATGTAGACCGTTTAATATTGTTTCAATGTAACATAGAGTATAATTTAAGGTCTTTCATTAACAGTTTCTAAATCATTTCCAATATATTTTCTGTTCCTGTCCGAAAACCATTTTGCTAGTCAAAGAGAGGAAAGTCAGTGATCGATTGATCCCAGCTCATTTTTCGACGTGGTGGAAAATCTTACCTAAAGATCCTGATTTGATACCTCAAGATAGAACTCAGTTCAACAATAATTGAAGACTGACCATCGTTTTGTGTCGTGTGTCAATGGCGAACGCTATTATAGGCCATGATAAGAGACTATTTCGTTCCCAAGTCGTGGGGCTCATTCCAATTTAAAGTTATATCACGCCAAAAAAACAACTGGCTAAAAAAAAATCTAATATTTTTTCAGTTAGGTACCTATTGCTTCCATAGAAACGTGCGTTGTGTTTTTCTCCTATAATTAAATGGTGAACGATCCTTGAACAAATAATGTCACGTTGACATTTTCGCGTCATAATCTGATGAATATGTCTCGATTCGCGAATTTTTGGCAAGAAAATATACTCAACGAGATACAAAATCTTACACCAGAAAATACAAAGAAATTATAAGGAAGAAATATGGGGAGGACTAAAAAGAATTCGTTGTGAAGACAATGTGGAGCTCAATTGCTAAAATGATGCAAAGTATGTATTTTGAGAAATTCAATATAACTTTCATAATTGTTTGTTTTAATGAGATGATGCGAGATGTCGATCCTGATAAAGTTTCACTTTTTCTGTTCTAATTGTTAATGTTAATATCTTAATAATTTTAACTGTAATATGTAATTTTGATACATTCATGTATAATTTCGTTACACTCGTTAAATTTTCTCAACAAATATCACTCGAGGTTTGATTTTTGGCAGCACATGTTTTCGCTTCTCACTCGTACTTAGGGTTTTGCTAATTCGATTCAAAGAAATTTGGACGAGAACGTAGCTCTTTTCGTCGAATTAAAACACAAAACCCTAAGTTCTCGTGGGTAGCGCAAAAAATATCCAGTTAAATCGAACCTCTGGTGGTATTTTACCTTCGATTATTTTAGAAACCTGTCGAACCCCAACATTCTCGTTTCGAGAAAACTAAAAGAACTTTCAAAGCAAAGGCAGTGTTTTTATTCTTGGTTTAAAATATTTTTTGTTAAAGTAGGTATTTATTACGGATGTGGTAAAAAAAACTAAGAATGTTTTAAGCACGGTCGTACATACAGGTCTGGAAACTCTTTGGTTGGCTTGAGTCGCTTACGCGTCGCATGATACTCGTAGTCCCTCGCTTAGCCACCAGCTGGCGCTTGGATCAAGAGGGGGTAAAACGATTTCTTTCCGGAATCGCAAGCAATGTTACTAATGCCCATTTGCACCGTTTAAGCATAGCTTAAAATTGTCGAAATGTTAACTTTGAACCTTTTAAAAGGTCGTGATAGCCCCAAACTGGGTCGAAAACTGTTTTGAATTGGTTAATTTTCGATAAATCGAATGACGTTCACGTGAGGAGCGCGTAGCTCGCGAGTTAGAAAAGTGCAAATTTACGGTACATAGAACGTCTTAACGAGGACTTTTCGCATACGGTTTTCGCTCCATGCCGTTAGTTTATGAACGGGGCCAACTAAATAGCATAGTCTCGGGCCCAAAATGTCGATCAAATAGGAAAATTTAATTAAAACAGTTTGAGGTATTCTCAGCTGTCAGCTACTAGCGTCTGACGTGCGATGTACCAAAGGGAATTTTCTAGCTACTAAAATATACTCAAAGCGGGTAAAAGCTAGCGGCCTATAGCCGAAAACACTTTATTACAACTGGCTCTGGCCGCACGGGGCATAAAACGGCCCCGAATTAACAAGATTAAAAAGTATAAACTCTAACTGACACGAAGCGAGCTCCTCGAGGCATATGTCAAAATGATTACGTTCGTAGCTAATTACATAGGACGTCTTTCGTTCATGCAATTGTGTTTTTATACAATTCGAACCTTCTAATTTCGATAGGCCACGTGAAAATCCCGGAGCCGGAAGCGCTATCGAGATCTGAACGTTAAAACTTTCGTATAAAATTGTGTTTACAAGTCAACTGACACTTGTCACAGAATACTCTTCATAGAGATCAAGATGATACTCTTACGTGACGCCTTTTATGATTCCCCTACGTGGCGTCTTTTGGTACTACGCAAAAGTCGACGCGTAGCGGACTCACTGCTCACATAGGAAACAACCTCGAGACCTGTGTATACGACCGTGGTTTTAAGCCAGTGATAAATGAACAATGATCAATCGATCATTGACTTCATTCATTTTTATTGGCAACACAGCTTTCGGACACTTCTGCAGGTCAAACGTATGATTATATTAGGAACAGAAAATATATTGAAAAATAATTAAGAGAGAGTTAATGAAAGGTGTTAAATTATACTCCATGTTACATTGAAATTGTAATAGTCTACATGAAGTGTTTTACAACTCTACGATTCATACTGACACCTCCTGCTGCCATGCTGACTCGAAATTATTCACGCTATAAAATATAACCTTTTTTTATACTGAGACACATGATAAACCGAAGAGGTATTAATAGAGGTAAAAAGCTTTATGCAGAAACAGTTGAAATCATGATTGAAATAAATACTCCAGTTTCGCCTGGTTTATATTTATAGTTTCATATAATATTACTTAAGTAACATACCTAAATTAGAAATCAAAATGTGGCTATTTAAATACTGTTTGGGAATAATTGGGTATATAAGGAATTACCCTCAGCAGGAGATAAATCTGCATTCATTAAATTGCTTTTTCTCTTATACATTTCATACCTGGTAGATTACCTAGATATTTGTCATTATTGTGTCTCAAGAGAGATCAGTGGCGGCTCGTGAACTTTTTAGAAGAGGAGGCTGGACATAAAACGTTTTTTTTTAATATACTCTAATCAGCCAATTAATTTAACCTTTGCACAGCGACCGTACTAACTAGTTCAGTGACAAAATTAATTGCTGCCCAGCAAGAACCAACGTGGAGGTGTAGAGTTTCTCTTGGTAAACAATTTTTTTGTTCATTTTTTGTTTTTTATTTTTTTTGGATTTTTGATATTTTTTCTTTTTTTGGAATTTTCCATATTTTGTTTTTTTTATTAATTTTATTAACTTTTTTTATATATTAACGGAATTCTACGGTCTTTAGTTTGCGAAAACTGATCAATAATATTATCATAAAATGTATCATTTTGTTTTAAGTGTTTTACTAAATCTTTTTCAATAGATATCAAACTAACATTGCGAAAACGATTTTGGCCCACTGTATTTCGCATGTAAGTTTTAATTCGTTTGAGAGTAGAAAATGATCTCTCCACCGATGCCGACGTGACAGGAATGGTGACTGTCAATTCAAACAAAGTAGTTTATAAAACTGAGGTAAAACTTGTTGCAAATCATTGTCTATCATATATTTCATCATATCGGCGTGACTGTCGTACTGGCCTAAAATATCTTTATCCGAGTATATAACGCATAATTCATTGTGCAGTGTTATTTTATCAAAAAATGTATATTTTAGAACTAAGTTATCTAAACGTGTATTGGGAAACTCTTTTGAAAAAGATTCGAAAAATCTTTTATTCGTCAAGTCGAAAAACTTCAATTCATGTAAATCGGAAAATCGAATCTCAATTTGACCTTTAATAGTATCTAAAATTTCATAAAAAAGTTGTTTATAATGTAGTTTCTTGTCTACCAAATTATATGTTTTCTCCTTTTCGCGGGAGGAGCCTCATCAGTTGAAAAATTTTCAAATAAAATATTAAAATGAAATTCTGTACTAGGGAAACTTGAAATTTTATCAACGAGATGTTTCAAACAATCTCTTGAATAAATTATATCAGTGAATTTATGTTGTAAAATTTGAAAAATAAGATCAGTTTGTTCAAATATTAATTTAAAAGTATCAAGAAAAAACAAAAATTCTTCATTTTCTAAATAAGATTTTAAACCAACATTTAGTTGGTTTAAAAGCAGCATTTAATGAAACCCAAGTGCCCCCAACATGAAGTTGTATCTGATGTAAATAGCAAGCAATACCAGCAATACAATTTATTGTGTACCTCAGATCCCGTTAACCATACATATTTTTTATAATTATTAGTATTAAATGATCGATCTTGATCATTTGTCATCACTAATCCTTTCAAATCCGGTAAAGACCGTTTATTTTTAAAAAACACTTTTCTGTCATATGTTAATCCACTAAATGGATTTTCTAAAAAGTCAGCAACTAAATCACTACTCATTTTAACGTTTAATAATTTACCGAACAGACAAATTCTAATCTAACCTTACTTCTCGTCGCGTGGCGTGACTTAATAGCAACCCATAAACAAGAACTGACGCAGCACGTGTCGCATTTCATACGACTGACCGACTGCGAACGAGAGGCTAGCCTACAGAGAACGTTGCAATTCTAGTGTTTTACTTAATGTAGAGCAATTGGACTGGTTGGAAAAACGGCAATTGTGTTGAGCACACGTATTTAGCGTTTGAGATATATAGAGAATCTAGCCTCTGCGCACTGTTGCCAGATTAAAAATAACTACTGATAACGGGGAATAAATTGTAAAGTTTGAAGAATTATCAGACAAACAGGAAATAAAATGGAGAATGATCATTAAGATAAATGGGTGAGGAGGCTAAGCCTCCTTAGCCTCCTTCGAGGAGCCGCCACTGAGAGAGATAAACTTTCTTGAGAAATAGTGTGACTTGTATTTAAAATATGTGGCTAATGCTGATTTTTCACCATTATTTTTCTTTATGTGTACAACATTTTTGTTACACCAAGTTTGAATATTCCTCTTAATTTAGCCCACATAGCAGTTAGAACAGGACGCACAATCGATTTTGCAAATCCTGGATTTGTCGAAGTCGCAAAGGTTTTGCCAAAACTGTTTTGTAGCTTTTTCTTGCATCCATAAACGGGTTGTACTGCTACTTTAGAAAACAAATTATGGAATTTATCAATAACTAAAAGATAATATGTAAAAAATTTTAACTTTATATTGAACTATTTGAAGGTAGTGGTTCCAATTTGGTTGATTTGTTAATTCGTTAATTCAATTTGTTGCGTTCCATTTCCTTTTTTTGTCTCCTTCGCTACTCCCACTCCGTCTTTTGCATAAGCCGTTCAAGAGCGCGAGCCGCAGGCTGTCTAGTTGCACGAGCTCGACTCTTTTCTCTACAATCGGCCAAATTTCAAGTATATTGCATTTACCATTTGGCCACTACAGGAGGATATACATTGTGCCATATAAGCCGATTCAAGAGACTACTTCGTTCACTATGCTCACTCTGTCCTAACTATAATTCCATTATGAAAACTGAAGATGGATGTCAAAAATACCACAATACAGCTCTTATTCTCACAATTTAAGACCGATTTGCGTAATTTCAAATCCATACGACCAATAGGAACGGGCACTCGTTTCGACAATTTTTACACACAAGTACACACAAACATCATCTTAAAAACAGTCTAGATCTAGATATTTCCGCGAAAATCCGAAAAAATACTACGTATAAGGAAGTAAAAACACTGCCTTGCCATGATAAGTTGACGTTTGACGGTTTTTTCAATAATCGATTCAGTTAATGAAAGTGTTGCTTATAATAATAGTCCTTCATGTAAATAATCTGGACATATTATGCAGCCAATTCAAATAATATTCCAAAATGTCATGATATAGAGTATAATTTGACGTCTTTAAACGCCTTCAGCTTCTTCTAATCGTTTGCAATATATTAGTTAACTTTTCCTATGAATGTTTTGTTATTTAATGGGGGGAAATCCGCGAATAACAGCTAGTGAATAAATATTATCATACAATAACTCTCAGAAGGGTCGCAAAATTAATAATTGTTATTGTATCAATTATTCGTGGACACAAATCAATACGATACAAGTCCGGTAGTTGACTTGTTACAGTACGAGCTGATATTATCGAGTACAGTAACAACCCCAAACGGACGTGAATCGTATAATATTTTATTTCATACTGTCTATTTGTTTTTCATAAAGCAATTTGAAAGAACTCGTTAATGATTTTGACCAAGGTCGTACATACAGGTCTGGGAACTCGAGGCTGTGTGTGAGAAGTAACTCCACTAAGCGACAACTGTCGCGTAGTACCAAAAAGGGTGGCACAGTAGTCGAAGAGTATTCTCAGACAACTGTCATTCTTGACTTGTAAACACAAGGAATACCTGCGTTTTTAGAAACAAATTACGAAACCGTCCATTGTGCCGAAATGCAAAACGGGGTACAAAAGTGTAAAGAAGAAACTTCTGGTTTTAAAGTGTCGAAAGATGCGGAAATGCGAAAAAAGTGGATGCTTGCGATTCCGGAAAGAAATCGTTTTAACGAGGTCTTTTATGTGGGCGAAGAAGAGGAAGTTATTTTTAAGGTGAGTAATACATTTTGACAAGAGTAAGAGTTCTATTCCTCTCTCTCAAATCAGAATACTTAGTAACACTGCTTGCGATTCCGGAAAGAAATCGTTTTACCACTTCGATCCAAGCGCTAGCTAGTGGCTGAGCGTGGAACTACGAGTTTGGCGACGCGTAAGAAACCCATGTCAAACATATGAGTTCCCAGACCTGTATGTACGACCGTGGTTTTGACTTAGTTAATGCTTTATCTGTCAAAGTCTTGATTCTGGCCTTGACCATAGACAACCTACCCTTAGACCTAGTGTTGGCGATAGTTTCTTACTAATATGTTGCTAGCTAACACTACTACTACTATTAATTAGAGTCACTGTAGTTAACATTTACCGGCTCTGATACTATAATATAATTACAATTTACCGGATAGTATGAAATAAAATATTTTGTCCACGACTATCGTTTAAAATATGCATAATGCATGTGTTTGGTTAAGCATAATGATATTCATTAATCACTAGTGAATAATGAAATCATTATTCACTACCATCAATATGACAAACATGATAGACATTTTTCTAGACAAATACGATAAAAATAGATCGATTTTAATTTGAAACGTCAACAATATGTTGGTTCGACTTGTTTCAACAGCAAAGTTTAATAGTAGCAAAGTAATATTCATGGGTCGTGGACAAAGTATAGTATTCTACTTGCATATTATGGCTATATATCTATAGCCTGCGGCTCGTGCTATAAACTTCATCCACGTGAATAATAGCCACCATAATATGCTCGTTGAATAATATAATACTGTATTAAGTTGTTGTTGTAAGTTAGTTTATCTGTGGTAGATAATTTTATTAGATTATATACTATAGAAGTAAGAAATCTAAGATAATTTCACTTCAGCTACCACAGAGCAATATGTCAGTTAAGCGAAATGTGAAACCTTATTTGATGTTCACTGGTGTCAAATTGTAGTAGTTTCTCATCTGTCATCTGTCATAAATCAAGGTGAAATTTATATTGATACTATACTTAATTTTAATATAAAAATCTCATAATCGCTTCGGTGGATCTGGATCATAGCCTACTGTCTATTCTCGTAGGCTACGTCTGGATATTGTAGTACAAATAACTGTTGAGATTCAGATCTGATGTGTTTAAGCATCAGGTAAGTTATCGGTATCGGTGGAAGTAAAATAATCGTATTAACTTGTTTTAAGCTAAGAATGTCGTCTCATACCAGCCCCTCACATTACACTGAAGATGCTTTTGTGAGTGATGCTAATTTTAAAGTTGAAATCAATCAAAAGATGAAAGTACCTGACAAAATAAGCTTTAACACAGATATCAATGGAATTAGCCAATCTAGATGGATCCCAGATAATATTAACATGCAGGTTCCAGAAAGAATAATGGTGGCAGGGCATCAACAACATGTAGGTATGTGAAACATGATAGTAGTGTCATTCTGTATCCTTCGCTTTAGTTTTATCAGTAAAGTGTATTAATTTTAGTTGAAATTGGAACTGTAATTTTAATATAATATGTCTTCTCTTCACCTTTCGATCCCTATATTTATGTTCAGGCAGCTATGTCATCATTCTCAATGAATACAATACACCTACCTGTTCCACAAATTTGTGAAAAAATCAGATCAAATGCAATGTTCAAATTTTTTTCTTGTTACTTGCTTTTTATCAATTTAATGCCAGAAGCAAAAAGCGGTTAAGGCCTTACTTAATTTTAGATAATTCTTTCAAAAATACCATTCTAACATCGAGCACTTTTTCAGGATTCTGATGGTGCAATGGAAAATCTAACCTGAGTATAAATATTTTGAATTTATTATAATACATGTTTATAATTTCTATCTTGCTCTAATCTCATTTCAGACTGTATTTTATATGCTTACAAAGTTCAGTACAAAAAATCCATACTTATGTTAATATTGCTTGTGTTCGTTTATGCATAATTTGATGGCAATAATAGCAGTTGATATTATTATTTCTACGTCTCTGAAATATTCATGATTTCAAATATGGAAAATGAGATTCTAGAAAGCCTTATATTCTATCATTACCACTAGAAGTGTTTGACATTTTCATTATATGGCACTTTTTGAAACTTAATCATCCAACTCTGGTTTAATTTATATATTTTATACTGTTTATTTATGTAAGAAAAAGCGGAAGTGGAATAAAATATTGAAGAAAATTTTTACTTTCTATTTAGAGAAAAACACTTTCTGTTGAAACAGGAAGTGAGATGTAAAATACTTCATTGTCCATAATTATTGGTCTCATAACACTGATCTACATTTACTGAGGCATATTTCCTTAGGTACCAGAGCACCACCCAGAGAAATTGATTTTGACAATTCATTACTACTGCAGAGTGATCCTTACCCTGGAGATGTTCGAGTTGCAACACCTCCAAGAACACTAACGTTAGACAGGTATCCCTTTCCTGAATTCGAAGATGCAGAAGTTGAAGAACCGGTAACAAAGTCAAAGAAAGTTCATATGTTGAATGATTCAGACTTATTGAAAGGTCACAGAGAATCGACACCACCTCTAGGTGCTGGTGGGGACAGCCTTACTGCTGCAGAAGAAACGTTACATCTTAGAAGACAAATGGCAAAACTTAACAGACGTGTCATGGCTTTAGAATTAGATAATTTGAACAGGCTGCAAAAAGAGAAATTTGTTGTAGGTTTTGGTGTTGCATACTTTTTGCTGAAAATAATTATCTGGATGAATAGGGATTAAAGGTGTATTATGCAACTGCAGTATTGTATAGAAATAAATAATATGGTTGATTACTTATGTCCTAAAAAAATTCTTTCAGAATTTACTTTATAACATTCATTTATAAATAAATTGACACTACATTTAATAATGCCTTGAGCTACTACATGCCTACAACTTTCAATTTATCATCTTCACATCTTTCAAATGAATTAACAAATGTCCTATTTTTATTGCTTAAAAGAAAGTCATTAGAGAGACTATCTTAAAAATTGGTGGTTAAAATTATATATTATTTAGTCAATATTACATCTTATATCTCTCCTCTAGTAGGAGAGATTATTTTTGCTTATATGTGTTCATCAAATAAGATACAATTTACCACATCTGTCTCACTCACCGATTTGTAGGATAACCGATAAAATTGAACCTCACTTTATAAATTTATCTTGATGTCTTTAAGATTCATTCACTTGATTATTGTAATGAAGTACACACTTGTGTTTCAGTTGAAAGCTGATTTTAAGTTTTTTTTTACTGTCAGATAGTTTTATATTTTGATATTTCTTATGCTTGAAATGAACTCTCAGCTCTCAATAACTTCCCTGTAATTTATAAAAGGATGATTTCAGAATTCCACACTTCTCAATTTTTTTATCGAAATGCCTAATGTTTGAAATACATGACGCACAATTAAGACGAAGGAAACAAACATATTTTATTTATTATACTTTATGCAGGTTGTGTATTCATTTAGTGACTTTCTAGTATAACTTGTTCATAATTTCATCATTTATCGATATAGATTGTATAAGATCAAACCTCATTTTGTACCATTTATTTAACCAAATGCTATCTGTGAATTATTCAATTATTATAAAACCTTCATTTAATTTTGTATAATAATAACTGTTGATGTTTTACAAAATAAATTTATTATTGCAATTAATTAATGTTTTGATTGTCAACACCTCACTTATACTAAACAAACACTCACAAAAGATTATTGTGAATATGATCATTATAGAGATGCAAGAAAAGTAACTATTCGTTACTCGAGTACTCGGTACCCGATGAGATCCGAAGTAACTAATACCAACATGAAAAAGTAATCCTTACTTTTTGCAAACTGTTACTCGATCTTTCATATAAGTTTTTGCCATGTAACGGATTGGATTTTGTATTCGAATCAAATCAACTAACTACCTATACCTACAGTATTTGTAACGTAACAGAATAGAATACGGAACAAGCATTGATCTTGATTGAGCAGTCAGGACGGACTCATATCCCATGCTTTGCGCATACCATAAATTTAATAATCCAAAGTAGACTTAGAGAGATAAATAACATCTGCTGTAAAGTCAAACATAGTTTTTTAACCGAAGTACCCTGCAAACAACAAATTGTTTGCAACTCAAAAACAAATGCAGCCAAATTCGGTACCACTTAAATTGAAACAGGATGTTGCAACTAGGTGGAGCTCTACATTCTATATGTTTGAACGCTTTATTAAAATACAAGAACCCCTAACTGCAACAGTAGGTTTGCTACACAATCCTGTAGAACTACTAACCAAAGATGACTGGAAAATTTTGAAAGAGGTTTGCAAAATTCTACAGCCATTTGAATAAATTACTTCTAATGAGTTCCGAAAAAATGGTAACTTTATCTCTGTAGTTGGGGGATTGAAATCAGCACTTGAAAAAATCAAATTAATAGCAAATTCATCAACAGCCAACAACTTAATAAATAATTTGTTGCAATCAGTAATAGCAAGATTCTCCAATCTCGAAAATAATAATGTAATGGCTAAATCGGTACTTATAGATCATCGTTTTAAAAAAAGGGCATTTACAAATGAGAACCTGAATTTCGCGATGAGGGTGTATCTTCTAGTGTGACCGGAGATGAAGACATAATTTGGAAATATTTTGACAAATCTTATGAAACTGTAACAACGGTAACTCCAAAGGCCCAGGCCATTATTGAACTCCGGGCATACATGGAAGATCCACCCTGAATCGCAAAGAAAATCCGCTTGAATGGTGGAAAACAAGGGAACTAATGTATTCCCATTTAAACATCTTGGTGATAAAATATTTGAGTGTTATGTCCACATCTGTACCCTCTGAGAGGTTATTTTCCAAAGCTGGACAGTTGTTGTCTGATAGAAATAGACTAAAAGGAAAGAATGTTCAGAAAATATTATTCTTGAACTGCAACCAAGATTTGTTTCAGATAATTTTATAAATTAAGTAGTTCTAGTGTACCTAAATTCAAATTGTCAGAAATAAATTTTGTTTTCGTTCTATTTTTCTATTTTTGCAGGTGTACCTAACATATGTAGGTACTGTGATAAATCAGAATATTCGTAATTGTTGAAATAAATTCTGCGGTTGTAATTTCAATTTTCAATACATATTCCGTCCTGTCGGGTCACCACGTCAGTTAGTTCCTACATGTTACCTACGCTCCTACGCAACGACGTATAACTAACGCATGCATGCAGAAATCTTTGTAAGACTTGAATAGTAAATACCAGGATATTTCGAGTACTTGTAACGAGAATAGTACCTAACAGTAACGAATAGTTACAAGCACCGAGAAGTAACGAAAACTTCCATCTCTAATGATTAACAGAGGGCTATTTAAAAATTCTGCTGTTTGTAATTCTGTGTACACACTGTTAATAATTAAATTTTAGCATACTGAAAATTTTGATGCAAATGGACATTATGATATTTATACAAACAGAATAATTTACATTCTGTTAACAACAGAAACTGAATAATTCTTAAATGATATAAAAAATGACAAAAAAAAATTGATGGTAGAAGCTCTTACTGTACCTATGGTAATTTAACATTATGATTACATCAAAGAACAATCACTTTGTTTTTATATCACTTTTAATAATAACATGGAAACGTTACTGTACTTTCAACACCAAAGTGCCATTATCAAACATACAAAATTATGAAGTAAACAAACATTTCAAGTATAATTAAGAACTGAAGTACAAAAGGGGATTAATGAGATTACAATTGAGAGTACGGGATCATCGGAAATTCCGAGTTAGGTAAAACCTGGGAAAATACAGTGTGAATTAAGAAACGATTTGAGCATTAAGATAATTATTATTTAATATTCCAAGAATTGGAGTGCTTTGAAAGACAGGAAAACATCATGAAAAATCTTGGCTTCCGGATGGATTCCGCGTCACAATAGCTCGACTTGATGCAACGTCGACCATTACAGGTGGCATTTTCAGGGCAGGCTTGAACCTGAAACTGGGACAGTTAAGTCGAGCTATTGTGACGCGGAATCCATCCGGAAACCAAGATTTTTAAGATTAGCTATCCGCGGAAGTCTACTATTCAAGATAGGAAAAGATCTCTTTGGTTATAGGTATAACAGATCATTTAGGATATTTTTTGACACCTTTATAAACCTCTATTGATTCTAATCTATTTAATTTGAAACCATGGGTTCGTAAAATGTTTAGGCAATCTGAATTAGGGCAGGAATCACCTGGTTTATAAAAAATGGTTAGCAAAGGTCCGGTCTGTTTTGGAGTCTGAAAGAACAAAAATATTCTTGGTGTCTAAGTTGAAAATTACTAGTTCTACCTATATAAAAGTTATCACAGTCTGGGCAAATTAGCTTATATACTGCAGGTATTGCCATATTTATCGGTTTTGTCATTATATATATATATATATATATAAGATAATGGCAAAGTATAACTATTTTGTGGCTTGAAACGTCAAAATTTTGCTTTCAGGCCCCAAAATAAACTGCAATTTTATATATAATGCTAAAGACAAAACCAATATACAGTAATAAAACAGGAGTTTATAAGCTAATTTGCCCAGACTGTGATTACTTTTATATAGGTAGAATTTGTCGTAATTTTAAACTGTACCAAGAACATTTTCTTCAGACTCGAGCTTTGCGAACATTTTTTTACAAACAGGTCACACCTAAGTTAGATAGCCTTAACATTTTACATAATCAAACGGTTTCAAATTAAATACATTAGAATCAGTAGGGATTTATAATGATGTCAAAAACCCCTATAACAATATCCTAAAATATCAGTTAGACATACCAAAGTAAAATTTTCCTTTGTCTTTCAAATCACTCTTAGAATATTAATTACTAATAATCATCATAACTCACAAATTGCTTTTTAATTCACTGTTTTTTCCGGGATCTTTCAATTGTAAGATCATTACCCCTATTGTGCTCTAGTTCCTATTTATACTTGAAATTTTTATTGTTTTCTTCATAATTTTGAATCTCTTTAATAATGGCATTTTAGTGTTGAAACCATAGTAACGTTTTCATGTTGGTATAAAATCAAAGTAAGTAATTGTTCTTTCATTTAATCATCAAAAATTACAGCTCGATCACAAAAGGATGTAAAAAGTTCATAATATAGAAATACATCTGCTATTTTGTAAAGAAGTTTTCATATTTAGCAACCTTATTAGCTAAGATGTTAAGACTGACAAATAAGACAGGACACACATGGTTCCAACAATACATGAGATAAACTACAGAAAAACTAGATTCAAATTATGTTGAACATTTATTTGGATAAAAATCATTGTTCAATAGTTTCTGCTGCTCAACTTTCGTTTAGCTGAAATTAGTTATGTAAGAAATATTTGTTTATTTAGTACCTTTACCTTTACAAAGAGCAAGTCACGAGAAGTTTTCTGCGGACATGCATCATTTTCTTTGCGGAAATATATCATTTTTATTTATTGATAAAATATTGTAGAATTTAGAATAATTTGAACTGTATTCGACAATTGGATCTCGTAAACAGGCGCGTACAAAAACGTTTGACAGGTTTTTACATGTCAAGATAGTAGCTCTCTTATTGTTAGTATAGGAGTAGTAAAATAGATAGTGCGGAGTAGTGGTAATTGTTAAATTTTTGTGGCCCCTATACACATGCGCAGAAAAGTCCAAGCGGCAACGTTATCCCAGGAAACAACCGCGTCCTGCAAGTCTTATGTTAAAGTTACGTGAATAATTTGTAGCTTCAAAGGAAAAGACAGGGTAAAAAGACCTTGTTTAAGCCATAGCAAGCGATTAACCAGCCGTTTCGAATCTGATCATAAATTATATCTTATATAATTGGTATCACCCAAGTGTGAGTTCATATTAATTGTTGAAGTTGATATGATTTTTTCTCACAATCCATTAAAAATTTTGTGCTACGACCAGTTTCGAGGTCTATAATTGCACCTCATCTTTAGGTATATATAGGAAATTCATATAAAAAATTTATGTATAATTTTCTTATATATACCTGAGGATGAGGTGCAATTATAGACCTCGAATCTGGTAGTACAAAAAATGTTTTAATGGATTATGAGAAAAACTCATATTAATCAATGACTTATAATGAGTCTAATTACCATTAAAAAAATATAATATAAATTCATCTTATCTTGTACATACTGAATGTAAAACTTCCATAGGTTGGACAAGTCTTATATTGAAGAATTGCTATGTAAAGGTAACTAACAATTATTTTTTTCAATTCACAGCGTCACCAAATGATTTAGTAGATCCTCTCCATTGGTTTTGCGACTAGTAGTTTCATTACAAATTGGTGTGAAGCTAACAGTTGCCTCTGTGGTGATCGATGGGTAAGTGCTGCACCATATGGCGTCGGGGTCTATGGATTCGCTGCCGTGGTGCAGATATGCGGTAAGCCAGCGGGTACTCACCAATCGTAAGGTAGTAACAGGACACAGGGTCATAGTCCCTCTTCAGGGGTTGACTTCGTTACGTAAGCAACGCCCTCTTCGTGGATCATTTTAGAAGTAGCCTTACATACTACATAGGCGAATCTAACAGTTGCTTCTGCGAACTGCGAGTAAACGTTACGCCACATAACGTCGACCCTTCTCACTTCCGATGCTCTCCTTTGCCAGGTATCCGGGGAATGTATTCGCGGTCATAGCAAAGATATGCGGTAGGTCAATTTTAAACGCGGCCGACGGTTACTCATCAAAACGAAACCATAAGTGAAAGGAGGGGACCCAGATAGACTTGGCCATCTGTTCTCTAAATGGAGTTGCACTCTCGGGCAATGTTATTTCTCTGTAGATGATGGCAAAGAAAAAACGATCACTGGACATGGAGGTCGGGATTTTGTTTTGAAACCCACAAAGTTTTAATGGAGTTCCCAGTATCTATCCATTCTTAATAGGATATATGCTGGATTTAGTCAATAAAGAATTATCGTAACGAAACGAAGCTTTTAATCTACACTAATAAGATATCAACATTTCGGTAGATAATACTAAGATTTAATCAAATTCCATTCGAGGTTCAGCAGTTTCAGCATCTCTGCATTTAGCGTTTTGCAATTCCCTTCTTATTTCTGATGTTATTGTATGATGACTCTGTTTCTTTAATAATTCTAAAAGTGAATCTCTTTGTTCACTTGATATATCAGCTTTGTACCTTTGGGCAAATGTCAAAAATGATTGATGCCACAAAACAGGCATTTCCCTTGTATCACGTTCAAATCTGAAATCATTTAAGAAAATAAATGAGATACAATTGAATGATTAAACACTATTTGTTATAACAAATTCATTCAGTATGAACGTTTGAAGGACATTCCAAAACATTGATGTTGATTTATTTAAGCCAATTTTCATTAAGTTTTGTAAATTGTATCAATAAAACTATGGAATGTCCACTTTGCTAATTTCAAATAATTATTCTATTGTGGGGTAATACATTTGGGGATAAAACCTAGATAACATCTTTTTTAGCAATTTCATAACCAAATTATACTAATATTTGAATAACAGTTCTGAAAAATATTTGATACAGGTACAGAAGTGAATAAGAAATTTCGAAGTTTTTTTATTGAAACTCACCTTAGAAAATGAAAGACCACAGCATCTACAACTCGATATGGTAATGCATACTTCTTATCTAAAAATATTCTCAAAAATATTGAATTTGCACCAGTATACTCCATTTCTGCGATTTTCAAAATTGCTGCAGAAGAATGTAATATTGGAATCGAATTTCGAGCCACTATTGATCCTACTATTATTGCCTCACGTAAGGAGCAGTTTCCACTCTCCAATAATGGTAACAATAGACCTGAAAATGACAGATGAAAGACATGTGAAATCATTACTTACAAGACAATATTGCTAAGAATACATTAAAATCTAGTGTGCCCCCTCTCTGGCTACGTGCCTGCAGCAATTGATCAATATTCAACATTGTGGGTGTAACTAGATATTGGAATCTGTACAATATCTCAATGCATAAAAAATATATGTAAAATAGGAAACTATTAAACATTGTAAAATATCAAATTCAAAGAACATAAGAAAAACTCATACCTTTCATGAATCCACCAGGTTTGAATAAAGATTTTCGCAATGCCTGATATAGGTGGAAATTGAGCCTCTTGTATTCAGCTAGATCATCCCTTATTCGAGGAAGTAAAACAAGATTGTAAAAGCGCTGTGCCATTTTTTCCTTCAAGTTAGATGCAAATATCCTGGTAGCTTGATACATTGCAGCAGCAGACCAGGTTGGTGGTTCTAAGTGGAAGATCGATAGTATTAATCAATTTATACATCAAAAAAATTGATCATATATTTTAAAATACAAAATTTATAAATTCTTAATAAATCACTGTAAATAACTCTTCATGCTTGATTTCAACAAAAACTGGATCAAAAACTTTGAGGCTAACAAATATTTTTCAATCTTTTTCATTTTAAAGTAAAGTATTTTCAGACATGTAATCAAATGTCATGTATTCACATCACTTGAATTTTTTCTAACCAGTAGTAATTAGTCCATTTCAAATATTTTTATATAAGTACATGTAATATTTCAATGTACCTTAATGTAAGTTCTTAAAAAACAAAGTTAGAAATTGTAATCAGCATTTTAACAAACTTCATCTTCAGACTGTATTCAAATACTGTCTGAAGATGGTCTAATATGCTGAAACTTAAGTAACAGAAGTTGCAAACAAAAGTGACATCAACATACTACTCTTCAATTTTATCCAATGAATGATATTTCATATCACAGTGTAAAAGGTGGAATGATTGTATTTATATTTGTTTGAAATTAAATAGCACAAAGTAACTAACAACTCAATTAAATTTAATTGATTGAAAATAGAACAACACAATTAATTTTATTCAAGTAATAGATATATCAATTCTAGATTTCACTTACAATTTCTAATAAACATAGTGGAAACCCCAGTGACAACTTATGTTCCAAGCATCCTCATAAAGACAGGAACTAAATGTCAAAACAAAGGATCAACTCCCAGTGCTTTGTATATATGCAACTTCAATACAACACATTTTACTTCACCGTTATTATCAACAAAAAATCACGTTCAAGACTTCAAAACATTCTCATGACAGGATGTGAATGACAAAAATAAGAATCAACTCTGAGTGCTTTGGGTATGCAAGTTCACTACTACAAACTTTTTAGTTCACCTTTATTATCCACAAAAAAACATGATCATGACTTCAAAATGTAGTTGATGCAAAAAAAGACGATTTCTCTCATGAATTAGCATTCAGCAATTTAGTACTTGTTATGGAACAATTTTTTACATTTATTAACAGAAAACCCAATTACGATTTAACAGACTTATTACAACTTGAATGTAAACTTTAAAACTAAAAAAAAATTGATTCACAAACATAGGGCAGCTACATAATTATTGAAATATCTTACCTGTAATGTAAAGAATTTGTTCCCAATTTTTCAAATTGGGAATAATTTTAAAAGCCTTTGGTAATTTGCCACTTCTATACTTTCTCAATACATCCCGGACACCTTCATACATTTGTTTCACTCTAGGATCTAAATCTTGTATTTGAAAAGCTCCAGCATCACTAAAATGTGTTTCTAATTCAGTTTTCTTTTCTGTCAATTTTTCCATAATAATATCGGCCAATGTTCTTCGTGGAGCAGGATTCTTGCTCATGAAAACTTCCATTGCTTGCTCATCTTCTTCATCAATTTGTACATTTTCATAAAAATTATCAGATTCTGTTACAATTTCGTCTTCTTCTGAAGCAGAATCATCTGAATTGCCTATATTCACTGTGTGGAGTCTACTAGTCGAACTGACAGGTTCTAAGTCATTCTCTATTTCTCTTTGTTGCTCTCTAGCAGCTGATAGAATTTTCCGGGACAGCCCTGCCTCCACATACTAACAAAATGCATAAAATATAGTATTACTGCTAGAACTCTTGCAGTTAGTGTAATATTGTAAACTTGTTATAACAAATAACTGCTTCAACAGGTAAATCATTCAGATATTTACATGTTTTATTAACTTGATACATTATTATAAACTATCAAGATTTGCAAATAATATAGCTTTTTAAATGTACTTACCTTTTCATCTTCGTCCTTTCGCAGTCTGATTTTATTTCTATTCTTACTTTTCGCAAATTTAACATTGTCTATGTCCTGTTCCAAAGGCACTTTCGAAATTACTTGTGAAGGTTTTAACTTCTTCGTTTTCCCCATCTTGAGAAGTAATTTTTAGTAGTTCACGTGTTTACCTTTACCTTTTCAAGAAAATTGATAACCTCAAACTCAAACATCAATAGATCATTTTGAGGTGACGTCACGACAGGTCCGCCATATTGCCGGTAGGGCACACAAAACGTTCCTGTCATTGTAAACAATAGAAAAGATCGATTTTTAAAGTGTGAATTATTTAAAATGCCGGCGTTTTGTTCTGTTGTGGGGTGTTCTAAAAGGGCAGAAAGGGATCAAATTCGTTTTTTTAGAGTTCCCAAAGCCTTACAAAACCGATGAGAAATGCTGGACGCCTTATCAAAAGAACGTCGAGATTGTTGGGTTAGGGCTTTAAGACGGGGCAATTTGACCGATACATTCCTTAAACATGCACGAATTTGTGCAGATCATTTTGTATCAGGTATGTAAATAATATTAATACATAAGAAATACAAATATTATGGTCCAAAATGTTTGAATTTATAGTTAAATATGGTGTTAAAGTAAACGTTTTTTGTTCAACTTTTTAGGAGAACCAGCTAAAGTGGAAGATAGAGATAGCCCCGATTGGGTCCCTTCTGTAAATATGGGATACACTAGCATCAAAACACAGGATGAGCAAAGTGTAAAAAGGCATGTTAGATTGGTTAAACGTCAAACGAAACGTCTTAAAGTGGTCAGTATTACTGTTATTTAAAAAAGTTGTAATCCCAATCAATTCTTCATTTTCTTTAGGATGAAGCTGGGCATACTGCATTGAATATAGAACCCACAGCAGGTCCATCTACAGAAACTCCTGAACTGTGCAATGAACACGAAAGTCACAGACCTGCTAGCAGTCAAACGGATTTATCTATGGACCACTTAAACAAGCTCTTTGAAGATCTCGATTTTTCTAATCAAAAAATGTATGCTTTGGAAGAAAAATTGAATGCATCAGATTTAACAGAGGAGTCATTTAAGAACGATTCAAGAACATTGTACTTCACTGGGTTCCCAAAAGCTGAGCTGATGTTTCAAGTATTTCACAGTGTGGCTCCCTACTTATCAACTAAAAGTGTTCTATCTCCGTTTCATCAATTTATTTTGACATTAATGAAATTGAGGCTCAACTTGCCATTCAAGTATTTGTCTTACCGATTTGCTATAGCTCCATCAACTGCATCAGAATCATTTTACAAGTGTATTGATGTACTCTATGCTAGGTACCAAAAACTTATATTTTGGCCAGATAGAGAGATATTAAAAAAAAGTATGCCTGATTGCTTCAAAGAAAATTTTGGTGATCGTGTAGCAGTAATAATTGACTGCTTTGAAATATATACAGAAACACCATCTGGTATGTTAAATGCAGCTCGTTGTTGGTCTAATTACAAACATCATGAGACTGTTAAGTTTTTAATTGGGATCACTCCTCAAGGAACAATATCATATATCTCAGAAGCCTGGGGCGGCCGAACAAGTGATAAGTTTTTGACAGAAAACTGTGGATTCTTAAATTTAATTGTGCCTGGAGATGTAATATTAGCTGATAGAGGATTTTTGATAAGAGACTCTGTTGAAACTCTAAGAGGACACCTGGAAATTCCAGCCTTCACAAAAGGAAAAAATCAACTTGACCCTGCTGATATAGAAAGCACCCGTAAGATTGCAAATGTAAGAATTCATGTGGAACGAATAATAGGCCTGCTTAAGAGGAAATTCAAAATTTGTCAAGGTCTCATTCCTATAAGCATGTTATCAGCATCTAGAGATGATTTAAGTGCTTTAGATAAGATTATAGTTGTATGTGGTGCCTTTCTCAATTTATGCCCTTCTGTTATCCCCATGAATTAAAAAAGTCCCTAATTTTATTTTAAACAGGTTTAGTGCTATTCACCTTGTTTGCTAAACAGGAAATATTTTTAATTATAGACTTTGTATTTTTGTAATGACAATTTATTATGTGTGATTTTTATAAAATGTATAATGGGCATTTATCCATTTAATTACTGATCATTATTGTTATGCCAAAATGCTTGGAAGTTAAAACTTTTAAATAAAAATATGTATTGCAAAAAACGAATCAGTTTTTAATTTTTCACCTATCCAAGATGATATTATGACATCGACAAAGTCAAAGTACCCTTTTGGCAGTTAAGCATTCGATTATCCTTCAATTGACTTGGCCCCATCCAATCAAACAAGAAGTTAACATAAAAGTACTCAAGAGACTTATAATAAATATTATTGTGGATCTGGAACCATACTCTATTAAAGAATATTTGGAAAAGTAGATACTCTGAGGAAGATAGCCTGCAATGGAAATAAAATAAATGTTTACTTTGTCTACTTTTCTATTTGTCTATTTGTCTATTTTTGTCTATTTTAAATACAACTTTATACATTTTATTTATAAACATACTTATAAAATTCTTATATTGATTCAATCAACTGTACCTGACACTATTTTCTTTAATTTCAGTTACTGTGATAAGATATGTTTTTAGATGTAATGTCACTGTGATTGTCATTCCTGAAAATAAATCCGTGTTCTATTCTATTCTATTCTATTGAAGGACACTTTTACTTAACTTAAAATCTAACTCGTACACCAAAAAATCCTGAAAAAAACTCCTATTTACTGGCAAGTATCACAAAACCAGGCGTTTTGTGGTTCCTCCATTATTCCAATGCAATTGAAATGGAACCAACCTATTTCACAGTCATCATTATCGCAACTTAACATATGTCGACCATCATCAGGTGTTTTGCAGATGCACCATGTCTCAACCTTTTCCACACCACATTTGGTGGTAAAAAATCTTGCAAGCAATTCAGGCTTAATGACAAATTTATGAAAATCTAATGATTTCCTCAAACATTCATTAAAAAGCTCCTCATTAAAACCCACTCTGTCAATAAATAAACATTCTTTTGACCAAATAACAAAATCACAATATTTAGTCTTTGTGATGAACATTTGTAATTGCATTTGATAGAAATATAAATGGTTTTTATCTAGAGAAAATTCATCATCATTATGATACACTAAACATGTATTTTTCTTCTTTGCAAAATCTGAAATACTCAACTCTTTCAGCAAGTAGGGGCACTTCACCTCAACACATCCCAAACCACAACATTCACATTGTACAATTCCGTCCGGAGAAGCACCTAACTCTGGATGTTCATGTGAAATGAAGAACCCAGCAGGTTTTAGTGACATTCCTTCGTGGTACTTCTTAACTTCACTTAAATAGTCTTCCAAAGCGGTTTTTTCATATTTTATGCCATATGAAGTTTGTTTTGACTTAAATATCACCTTCTGAGGATAACATACACCTTTTATGAGAGATAAAGGAGGCTTCTCCAATTTAGCCCTGCATGCAGTTTTAAATTTGGATGCAGTTATTCTACCAGCCCTATATTTAAACCAAATATTGTTTTGAGCTTGCTCTCGGGTTGCAGATTCTATTTCTTTGATGTGCTCTTCGCTTATAGTAAAATCAATGGGTTGTGCTACAAGTTCTTTGTATGTATACTCTCTGAAATCGTCACTAAAAAGAGTCTCCAAACCATTGGGTAAACTTTTTGGGGGCTGGTACATTTCAGATACAAATGGCTCATATACTCTGGCAATTGCTGGTGTAATATCGAATTTTTCAAAACCTCGGATAAATGTCACCAACTCCTCACCTTCTAAGGCTGGTACTCCACCTTGGGGTAACACCACTGGTTTTGGTTTCCTAGTCCAGTCCATGTCTCGGATCCTTACTATGTCAACGGTTTTGGTAGACGGTACTGGCCACCGAGCTAGGGTTTCTGTGCAAGACACCTCTTCGTTGCTTGGACGGGCTTGTAAATAGAATAAAATTGCTGCCACATGGCTGCAAACTTCGCTCAAGCCTGCCATACAGGTACAATGCCCACAGGATACAGCTCCGTCCGGTAAGATGATGACCCATACATGCAGGGGCTTTTCCCGTGTTCTTTGGGAATGTTTCACCTAAACCAACAAAAGAGGAAATTAATAAAGGTCATCTTGGGTGTCACAGAACATTTTTTGCTAATTATAATAGCTTGTGAGTTTAACTTCATTGGAATAAAAAAGCTTACCTTGCCAACTACAACAAAATTTTCATTTATTCTCTTGGCCAATACGTCAACAACAAATCCAGCCTCATAATACTTGTAAGCCTGTAGGGACTTGTAGGCCTTCAACTGTTGTCCAGTATAGAAACTATGAGTTAAAATTAAGTAATTCACCATGTCCATAATGCTCACAGTTGGTAAAAAACTTAAATTGCTGGCCAGTTCACTTGCACCAAGAGAATAGGGATCAACATTGTCTATAATTCCAAGTTTAGACTCGTAACGCGATTTCACGTCTCCTTTGAGAGATAAGTAGTATTCACTCCAAGCCATATTGTAGAAAAAGTTTATAAAAAACGCAATACACACACTAAAAACTCGAAGTAAACACCTCAAAACTGCAGATAACAATGAAAACCTTATGGCAGACGCGCCCTTGTATGCCCTACCGACAAAATGGCCGCTCTGTCAAAGTCACGTGACTCAAAATGATCTATTGATGAGATCTCAAATCTGTCAAACTATAGATTACTGAGGCAAGTCAAACTCAAGTTGGGTCATAGAAGTTTGTTTATATGAGACATAGAGTTATCAAGATCTTAATTCGAAAATAGTACACATTTTCTAAGTTAGTAAAATTGTGATGGTCGAATATAAAATAGTCTAGGAGCCAGAGCGATATTGATGGTCTGAACATTAACCCGATGGCACTATGGTTTATCGTTAGAGGACGGTTCAATGACCAATTTATCTCACAGACCGTGTTGGTGTTGGTGTTGGCATTTGTTAACATACCCTATGCCATCAAAACTTATCGGTCCATTTCCAAATAATTGGCCATTATTTGAACCAAAAATGTTTTTTTTTTCATTTTGTATCTAAAACTTGCTGGTTACAAGATAACATGATGGCACCATGTTAAATAACTTTATTGGAGGTCAAATAAAGATTTAAAATTATTGCCATCACTCCTTGCCTATTCAAACCCCCCAAAACCCTCTAAAACCATGCCCCAAAACAAAACAAAAACAAAAAAACTGCCGTTTCGATTTTAAACCCAGCCAGAATCTCAAAAATTTACTAATTTATGATAAAATTGGTCATACTATCCATGTTATTCATATATTTTTGGGGGTGGTTTTAGAGGATTTTGGGGGTTTAAATAGGCAAGGAGTGATGGCAATAATTTTGAATTTTTATTTGACCTCCAATAAAGTTATTCAACATGGTGCCATCATGTTATGTTGTAACCTGCAAGTTTTAGCCACAAAATGAAAAAAAGAAACATTTTTGGTTCGAATAATGGTCAATTACTCTGAAATGGACCGATAACTTTTGATGGCATAGGGTATGTTAACAATTGCCAACACCAATGAACATTTTACACCAGGTTTGGCAGGGTTAACTAGCAGTCCATTTTCGGTCCAATTTTAACTGGTCAGCCTGATAAACGGGCACGATAAAAATAATGTCACATGGTGGAAGTGTATAAGAATGGCATACTTTTCGAGTAACCGCAACTTGGGAAGGGTTAACCTCCAGTCAAAAAAAAAATGCGGATGCTGTATCGCGAGATCTAGTAGCCGGGGAAAATACGGTCTGTGAGATGAATTGGTCATTGAACCGTCCTCTAACAATAAACCATAGTGCCATCGAATTAATGTTCAGACCATCAATATCGCTCTGGCTCCTAGACTATAAAGTGTGAGTCCGTGGGTAGGATCAATCCTTGAATTTAAAAAGTAATAAAATAGTTCTTCATTCGATGGCGTTATCTTTATCAATTACTACCTAATCACCCTAGTTGCGAATAAAGAAAATGATAAATCGGAATCTGATCGAATTAGAAGGATTTCAAGACACCCTCCATTCTCACTGATAAACCTATTTTTGACTATTCCGATTAATCAAAAAATTTATAAATTCGGAGACTATGTATATTTCGATGTTCCTTATCGTAAACTGGATACTGAAAAGGATGTAGAAAAAAATAACCTTTGTAAATATGCAAAGTTGTGAATTTAAGATACCTCCAAAATATCTGCATTTTCAAAGTTGACAATTATTCTATCTAGAAGATTATTTGGAAGATCATTAACTTTTAACAGTTGAATGTTGTAAATCATGTTCCAGCTCTTTGTTATATGCTAACTCATGTTCTAATTCATATTCGCTAAATTTCGTAATGTCTGAATCGTTTCCCTTTGTCAAAAGTAACAAAATGTAGCCAGATCGATTTACAAATCCGAGTTTGAACATTTTTAATATTCCAGACATTAATTAATTAAATTTACCGCCCAAGAATTAAATTATGAATGAACAGCATACTGTACAAAAAAACACAAAGAACTGCTCCAAATCAAGCAAAATTACAGTATACTGTACCATACTAGAATAAGGGATTTCATGTGGACATCAATTTTATCAAATCAAAAGTTCAATCTGAAAATGTTTTCTAATATCTCATAATGTTAATTTTCAAAGATTACTAAGATGTCAATAATATTAAAGCGAATTCTGCTAGATGTCACATCTATTTAGCAAGCAGTAATAATCAAAAATTCTGTAGAAATATTATATTCTCAGGTCTGGAGAGGTCATTCAGTCTATAGTCAAAGTATAAAGGTCTGTTGGAGCCTCCCTTCTACTCTTTTTAAAATTCGAGTGCAAGCTGATTGATCGTTTATTTCGTTTATTTAATGTTATTGACCATGACATAATATGATGTTGTCATAATTAGTCAAAGTATACTTTGTCTCATATATAATATCTAATCTATGACTTTGACTATGTGATGTTACGTGCCGGCGACGAGCCGATGAGAGCAAGGCTGTGATTGGAGGAGAAAGATGACGTCATCAAGCGCGAGAAACGATGGTAGGGAGGCTCCAACAGACCTTTATACTTTGACTATATTCCAGTCTTCCTTGACTTCCATTTCTGTTTACGTTTTTGTGTTGCTCGATGCCACAAATAATGTATGGTTGTTCTATGCAAACTAGCTCTTTGCTATATTGTGCTCGATGCTATGGTGACAGCTGACTCTGACTTCGTTTCGTATATCTATGAGTCTATGTTGATGAATTTTTGATTTTGGAGCATATAAATAAATATATAATTTCACTCTAGATTCTATAGGATGGGCCGAGGAAACAGGTGCAATCAATTGGAATTTAAACTAAATTTAGAGTGTTTTTTTGCACAAAAACATTTGTCTCTAGAATGAGGTGACTTGGCTAGAGCTACTGTGATTTAGAACCCTAACTACTGCAGAAGCAGTTATAGTTAACACAAAATGTTTAACTGTAGTGGATTATTTGAAAAGAGGCCTCTGAAGAAGCCTCGAATAGGACCACCAGATGTATACCCTCAGGAGCCAAAGCAAAAAGAAGATGAGTTAACAAGTGTTAATGTGAAACATGGCTTCCCAACAATGACCCAACTCAGCGATGAGTTTGGAACTGCAAGAAACTGCAATGTTACTGCAAGCAAGGTATGTGTTATTCTTGGATCTTGAAACTTTCAAATTTAAAAACAAATACTTGTACTAGTGCAAAATATAAGGAATACTTATTACATTTTGGAACAATTGTTTAGTACCTATCTGTAATTAAGCTTTAGTCCAGATTCTGCAGTTGCTATGTATTTATTCACCAAATGCAAAACCAATTTATAACAATCAAACAAAAAAATGCAGTCTACTATGAAACTGATAACCAGTTTCTAAGACTATTGGACTATTCATAGCATAGTTAAGAGTTATTAGTAGGTATATGAAAAAGATCAAACTTTCATGTTGCTTTTTGATTAATATAAAAGGTAATCAATTCAAGAATTTCAGAACATTGCACTAAATTGTTGAACAGTTTGAAAAGAACACACAAATCCGTTGATGTTCTGTCAATGAATCTTAGATTTAGCCTTTTAAAAATTCGGCTATATACAGAACATTGCACCAAATTGTTGAACAGTTTGAAAAGAACACACAAATCCATTGATGTCCTGTCAATTAATCTTAGATTTAGCCTTTTAAAAATTCGGCTATTTACAAAATTGCCACTTTGTAGGCCCACTTATTATCAAAGAACTTCTTTTGGTCTTTTCTAATTTTTTTTAATCAATGATTCATGTGGAACATGTAACAGATTCCAAATAACTGAACAATAGTCTAAAATTTATCTGGTGAAATCTTTCAAAGTTTCAAAATAAAATCTTGACACCTTAAAACTCTGCTGCAATGTCAGTACTTAATGTGCAAATTAAAGTTAATTCTACTGTCAAACTTGACTCCTAAATCATGAACAAAATCGGTGTTACATTGTTTAATTTATAGTAAAATATCAAAGGATGTTTAAATCCAGCAAAGCTGTTTGAATGACATTTATTGGTGTTTTTCTTTGGCACCAATCACAAAGAGAATAAAAATCACTTTGTAATCGTGTCGTATTGGAAACAATTAATAGCTCTAAACAACTTCAGATCGCCAGCAAACATAGGAAATTAAATTCGTTAAAAATGGTCTCTAAATCCGAAACAAAGGTTAAACAACAAACAGCCCATCTGAAATCTTCGGGGAACACAACGATGGTACAGGAATTGGAAATGTTACAGCACAAATTCAAATAATTCAGAAAACTTTAAATAACTTGTAAAACCTTACCATCAAAATCAAATACTTTGATTTTAGCTATTACCATACTGATTATCTCTATCAAAGACTTTGGAAAGGTCTGTATAAATAGAATCCACCAGCAGTCTATAATCTATTTTTCGTCATAAAGTGTGTAGTAAATCAAATTTGTAGTAAATTTACTAAATGAAAATTCGAGAGAGTCTTGGTCAACATAAAATCAACCATTCGTAAGTTATAACTGCACAATCATACCGTTGCAAGCCAATTTATCGATAAACCGCAACATCCAGACTAGGTTTAAACTAGAGATGCCACGATTATTCGGCTACCATTCGGTATTCGGCCACTTTTTTATTATTCGTTATTCGACCGAATACCCATTCAATACCGAATAATAAATTATGGAAAAAAAAACTCATAATAAATATTACTCGGAACAATTTTTATTTTAATAACAAATTAGCAAATTCAATACTTAAAATCTATCAGTGGTAAGTTATGATGAATGAACAATTTTTTCAGCATTTGTTGATAGCAAACTATTGTGCTTTCCCTCATAAATTATTCCTGCTTCCGAAAATAACCGCTCGCTATATACACTGCTACCGGGAGGCGTAAAGGCAAAAGCCTGTACAGTACAGAGCGCCAGGTCCGCGCGACGCTCTGGATCACTCGTGGCTTTGTTTATAAATACGCTGCGTTGCGTCTGACAAATCGCAGTACGATACAGAGAACCGTCAAAATTTTTCGCCTTGCTGACTTGGAGTCGTAATAATGTTGAGCAGTTACTATAGTTGCATAGTACACGTTCACGTTCTTATAGGTTATAATTTCTATTTTGTCTTGATTTTATCACGTGCACCATGGATGAAGCAACCTTAAAAAGTTTGTTCGGGCGTTTGGGCGAAAATGTAAATATTCTTAATTTAACCGTTGTGGACAATAACGAACAGTTCAGTATTTTAGTACAGTGTAAGCTTTCAGGAGAGGGCACAGTGGATGAAAAATGTGACAACTGGGTAAAAGATTTTTCATACTCGACCAATACAAACTGGATAACGTCAAGACGTTATCCTAATGCAACTCGCTATGAATTTCGAAAGTTATACGTGTGTCAACATTCATCATTGAATAAAGTAGCTGAACGAAAACGGCAGTCGTGTAAAGTTAGGAACAAAAATTGCAAAGCACAAATAGACATTAAATTTAAGAAAATTAATAGAAACACAATAAAAAATGATGTCCTATTAAAAGACGGAATTAACGTAGTGATAAAAATAAATTTTGAACATTCCCATAGGGTAAATGTGGCAGAAGCTTTTCGATACTTACGTGTGAACAAGACAGTACAAGAAATTTTTGAGTCATACTTTGTTTCAGGAATGACTCCGTCAGCTGCCAGATTTTATCATGAAATGAAAATAATTGAATCTGGTTCTGAAGAAACGCAGGAAGTACAGAATGTGAGAACAGCATATCTTCTTGCTAATGCTAGAGAAAATCCTACTGACAGGCAGATAAAGTATTTATATGATAAGTGGCGTTTCTCTCAATACGGTAGTCGAGAAGAAAAAAGCATGATAGAAGTTCTCAAGAACAGACAGTCCTTGTTGCAGAAATCCGGCGGTGGACTAGTCATCAAAGAAAATCCTTTTATCGCAATTGTTGTTACTCCAATAATGCGACGCGCATTTCTTCAAGATCTTTCCACTGAAATGGTTTTCGTGGACTCCAGCGGATCTTGCGATCAGACAAATACTTGTGTCACGTTTCTATTTACTTCAAACAAAACAGGGGCCGTTCCTATCGCGTGCGTTCTTCACACAGCCCAAACTGAAGCGAATTATACTTTAGCTTTTGCGTCTGCCACTGAAGCTATCGAAGTAGAAAATAAAAAGTTCGATCCAAAAGTGTTTATGACCGATGACAGTGCATCTGAGCGCAATGCGTTATCAGCCGTATTTCCGAACTCCATGTTACTTTTGTGTACATTCCATCTTTGTCAAGCTTTATGGAGATGGCTCTGGCAAACTGACCATAACGTAAAAAAGGAGGACAGAAGAACAGTGATGGAAATGTTTAGGAACATTCTTTACGCTCCAACATTAGAAGATTCAGAAGAGAATTATGATTTCTTGATGAGTAATAATATAGTACAAAGTAACAAAGCATTATATGATCATCTGGAAAAATTGTGGGTCCGTAGAAAAGAATGGTGTATTTCGTACAGAAATAATATAATAACAAGAGGTAACAACACTAATAATTACACTGAAGCTTCAATTAGGATTTTTAAAGATATAGTTTTGCAAAGGTGCAAGGTTTTTAACTCTTGTGCACTGGTTGATTTTATTATCAATGTCTTCGAAAACTACTATAAGCGAAAATTGTTGGAATTTGCAAATTCAAGAAGATCTAAGCCCCAAATTGATTATAGAAACATGTGTTTTAGAGCAAAAGAAATTAATATTATTTATCAAAGGGACAATACAATTTTCCATGTTGCATCTGAAAAAGACTCTAATTTATTTTATACAGTGAATGCTAAAATTGCTTTTTGTGATTGTCCATCAGGCACAGGTGGCAAATTCTGTAAGCACCTATGCGCAATAGAACAAAAATTTGGTATATTATTTAAAACATCTCCAGTTCTAAGCGTTCGAGATAGAATACAGTTAGCCAAATTAGCTGTTGGGTATTCAGCACCAGAGGAATTTTATGAAAACATGGATTCAACCACAACTGATCTTGAAAACTCAGTCCTGTCAACTCATTCTGCTCCTGCTGAAGTAGACTTAGCAACAGCAATGGATTTACAAGTTAACGCCGAAGAAAATGAGAGCCGATTTAAAAAAGAAATTATAAGAATGCGCTGTGAATTTGATCGCATAACAAGTACGCTCGAAGCCAATCAAAGCCCAGAAGCTACTTTATCCATCATTAAGTTTAATACAGTAATGAACAACCTGAAAACCCCTTCTCAAATTTTAAACTTTTTGGAAGCTAAAAGTCGAATATGCGGCAGAAAATCTAGAAAAATTCGAGTCCAGCCAACGTCAATTTCGCGACGTAAAAACAAAGCATTGCCTCAATCTGGGAGAATTCAAGCTGGCAGGCCTTCCAAAATTGAAAAACTAAAACGGAAGCACAGCCTTGGAAGCAACATTTCCCATAATCTACCAAATGCTAAGTTACATTGAACCTAATTCTGTATTTCGTTGTTTAATAAAAATAATATATAATCCATGCATATATGATTTTTATTGTAAGAATATCGACCATTCATCAGGAAAGTGTAGATAGGAATGATTAGATTTTAAAATTTACGAAACAAACCTATACCTACTGTTTAATTGGGTATTTCGCCACACGGTTTTCAATTAAATAAAAAATAATTTGAATTCAGAATTATGTCATATGCCAAATTATTGAAAATAATATGAAAATGCAAATAGTGTGGCGAAATACCTAATTAAACACGTATAAATATGAAGACGCCACAAAGACATATATTTTATTGGCGCTCTGTATTACACTGGGATTTATCTTCTGCCACGCATCGTAATCATAAGCAAAGCCACGAGCGACCCAGAGCGTCGCGCGGACCTGGCGCTCTGTACTGTACAGGCTTTTGCCTTTACGCTACCGGGAGATGATAAATAAATCTCAGCAAATTCTGCTAGGCTTGGATACTGTTTTTCGTTTACTGACCACCACTTGTAAGGGTCTGCTGTCCGATCTAGGCGAACTAGGCGAACAGTTAGGTAATTTAATTTGATGTAACAATCAACAAATAATGCTCGTTATGACACGACTTACTCGCAAATGAATCAAATACGCCCACGGCGTAGTTACCGAAAGCAATACTCGGCCGACGAATATTCGGCGCTTCGGCCGAGATCCTTGCTGAAGATTCGGTATTCGGCAAAATCACTATTCGTGGCACCTCTAGTTTAAAATACGATGAAAAATTGGTAACATTCATCTCAAATTTATTTTATCTTTGGCAGTTACGTCAACAACACATTTGTTCATTTCTGAAGTTTAAAGTTCTCCAAGTATAATATGAGGCCATTCTTCACATTTACACTTCAGAAATGGAAGGTTTTCAAACCATCTGCTACCATTTTTCCATTGATTTTGATAACTTTCTCTCTAGGTATTTCATCGCCAACCTTTTCTTTCGTCGGAATCCAATTCCATTCTCTCCCATTGATGCTTTCTATAATTTCGGACTCTCTATATGGGCAACGAATGAGTTGAAAATTGTTGGATCAGCTTTTTTCCAACTGGCCAGTGTTTTATAATCAGTCCAGTAACAACATTTGTTGATAATAACGATTTTCTTCAATTGTCACTGCTGCTCAAAACGGATCGAAAATAGCCATAACTGTTCTTAAAACTTTTGTTTCTCTGACACTTTTTTCTATCAAAGATATAATTTCATCCCTGTTCCATTTTATCGAAAAGGAAAATTTATCGTCGTTACGAGTTCCAAAAAAGGCCTAAAATTCTTTCAGTGGGTAGAATTGTTTCTTTTTCGAGATTCATGTCTGTTTGACTCCAGCTTCAATATTCTTTCAGAATATTTCCCAAAACTTCTTTTGAATTGCATGCCCAATTTATGATCATGAAACCTTCTCTTCTGTGCATTTTAATGACATCAGAAGTTACTTTCTTTGCTTCTTCGGTGGTATCAAAACTATCCAGGAAACCATCAACATAATGTTTCTCCGTGATAGTCTTGAATGCTTCTGGGAAAGCTTGCCTGAACTTTTCAGCGTTTTTCTCATCACGAATTGCAGATCATAACCCCCATTTCGTTAATCATGATTCTTGACCCAAGTATGAAATATATATAAATTCTAGGAAAATAGGTCACACTAACACATATATTTACTATTTCCGTCTTTATGTACGTTTAGGTCTCACGACCATCATCAGAAGACGTATCACTTTCTAAAACGGGATTTCTTAAAACTTAATTGTATTAAGCACAAAGCGGCCTTAATTAATAATTTATTTCTTAGAACTTGAGGCAAAATTTATTCTGAAAATTGATTTCTATGTGTGAAATATTTAAGAGATTTTTTACCGAGCTGGCTAAAATTGTGTGCACTTATTTCTCATCTCCAATAATATTGGCTTTTTGGACCCAATTCTGTGTAGGTATCAGATGTAGAATCTTGAAGCTACATAGGAAATGATTTCATCAATTAACGCTATTTCATGACGAAAAGAGATAGCAACTATCGCTCTTTTTATTTTCATGAATATTGATATTCTAATGCTAATGCAATACATCACTACAATCCTATTCATTCCATCACTACAATCCTATTCATTCCATTGTCCGTTTGAGTAACTTTTTGATGACAATGATTACAAGAGTGTATAATGTGTCATAGCCTACTCTTGTAAGCTATTAGTGTGTTCAAAAATTCACTTCCTTAATCTTCTTCATCTCAAAAGAGAACTTATGTTGTGGTTATTTTTTTTAGGTTGGTGCCTACTTCAATGCTATTATTGCTCGAAAAGAAGAACTTAGTATGCTACCAGATTCTGGACGAAAAAGACAGCAGATCAATCCCAAAGATAATTTTTGGCCAGCTACAGTTAGAACTAAAAATGCTATAGAAGCTTGGTTTAAAGATTTAGCAGGCACAAAACCACTCATGAGTTTGTCTAAAAAAGCACCAAATTTCAATAAGAAAGAAGAGATATTCATGATGCTGTGTGAATACCAAGTACCAATGATGAGAGCTGCATGGTTTATAAAATTGAGTTTAGCATACACTGTAGCCGTATCTGAAGCAAAAATTAAAAAACGACAGATGCCTGATCCAACCACTGGTAAAATGAAATTGATATATAAGAATGAAATAGTCGAGAGATTTTCGGGATGATTAAATCTTTCACCGGGAACTAATTTCTTTTAGTTTTCCGTTGAATATCACATTTTGCTGCATTAGTTTTCAGATCATTCGTTGAAGAACATATCGATAATAATTATGTAATTTCAGAATGGACTGGAACATTGCTGAAATTTTTGAAAGATCAGGTGCCGAAATTACAAGAGCATTATTCTCAAGCTGATAAAACTGTTAATCCAAACCAGTCACTGACCGCAACAGCTACTAATGAAACTGAACAGAAATTAGCTTTTAGACATTGGACTTACTGTACAAGGCTCTTGAAATACATGTATGAAGAAGGTAAATTTATTAACTTGCTTAATATTTGACACCCAAACATTATCAACGGAATCTTCGGGTGGTCTAAAGTATGCGGCTTTAATGCTTTCCACTACTATGAAATGCAAATCGCAAATCATTGTATAATTGCTTAAAACATTGCTCTTCATCTTAGTTACTCTAAGATTGAAAGCAATCGAAAGGGTAGGAATAAGAGCATAAACATTAATGAAGTAGATGTGACTTTGTAAAAGTGAATGTGGAATTCCGCAGCGAGCAGTGTTGGGGCACTTTTCTTCAGCATGTATATCAATGATTTTGTTCTCTGTATCTTCATGTGGTAAAATAATCGTTAATTTTCTTGCAATCTCAGGTGTCCCTCACGGTTACAATCAAGGATCATTGCTCATTAATGACATTGTAGGAGTAATTGATGTGAAAAAACAACTTTACGCAGATAATATGAAAGCATACAATTATATAAATGATTTAAATGTCTGTATCTGACAACAACAAAATATCAATGCAATACTTCGAAATGCAAAATTATAAGTTTACTAGAAAACTAGCACATATAACTTCCCTAATTTGCGATTAGTGATATATTATTGGAACCTTGTTCAGTGTGTGGTGTTCACCTTAAAGAAAGGGGCTAGCATGGATCGCCATGTGGTGTTCAGGTACTTAAGATCCGTAGCTATGGGTAGTATAGGAATAAGTCGGTGATTGGTTATGGTTTATTGTAACACTTATACATATATATAACTGCACTATTTACAAACGTAGATTAACGTAGAATATTAATTACATGCATGTTATATCATCATAATCTTCATTCATACTCTTCAGTCTAACTTATCCTAACTTCTTTGGTTCTCTATATACAAAGCATCAAGGTAGAGCATCTTGCGAAGGTTGACATTGACTCACCTTGCTGACCTAATGTTTATATTGCATATTTATTAGCATAACATTTGTATTTACTATATCGGTAGCGTACCTATTTCACGGAACCGATTCTCTTTAAGAAAGTAGAGCAATTTATTGAATTAAGTAAATTTATGGAATCTAGTAAATTAATCTCTATTATTTCATTTCAAGTGGCTAAGGATCTGATAGTAATGAATAATCAATCAACATTTGCCTACCATATACAGAAAATTACTGTTCTCAGAAATTTAAATCATTCAATGATATCAAAAAATAAAAAATACTTTTTTACTTATTTAAAAGAAGTAAATTTGAATCTGCGAGTATTGTTTGGTGCCATTATAATAAACATATAGTAGAAGTTAAAAAATTCAAAGAAAATTTATGAAATATTGAACCTCTAAATTAGATCTTGCTTACCCACAAGCGGGTATTGATAACCAAATATTATTAACCAGATTCAGTATGACTAGCGTAAGCAATCGACGAATATTAGCCTGTTGCATATTTGTGTTTAAGCTAGTAAATAACCAAATTGTTTGTGCTAGTATGTTAGAACATTTGGGAATTACAACATCTAACTAGTAGATTATTTTACCTACCACAGACAGCTATTAACATAAAATTGGCATCACTAATATATAAAACTGGGAAGTATTTTAACGAGTATAGCATATTCCTCTGATACATCTAAAAATAAGAAAAAAAAATATATACGAGGGCAAGGTGAAAAGTCCCTGAAAAATAAAACGGATGGCGCCACAATCGAAAATTCCATGTGAGGTACCATCTTTAAGTAGAACGCATTAAAATTTTCAGGCTGATATGTCATCAGTTCTGTTTTGACGCCCATCGAAAGCGAGCAACCTTGAAGATTTTTGTAAACATGGAAAAAAGGGAATTTCGCGTCTTGATTAAACATTATTTCTTGCGGTGATAAAACATTCGACAAACCAAAGCATCGCTTGTTAAACATTATGGGGACTCTTGAACATCGATTTGAACGATTCACGAGTGGTTTACTGATTTTCGTTATGACCACAAAGGACACCGAACGTTCTGGTCGTCCAATTGAGGTTACAACGCCAGAAATCGTCGATAAAATCCATGGTATGATATTGGACGATCGGCGAATTAAAGTGCACGGAATTGCTGAGACTATGGGCATCTCAACCGAACGGGTACGGAACATTTTGCATAAATTTTTGAATATGAGAAAGTTATCTGCCATATGTGTGCCCCATTTGCTCTCTGTTGACAACAAGCGCGACCGTGTGACAACTTCAAAATAGTGTTCTGCGATGTTCAAGCGCGATAAGAACGACTTTTTGCGCCGTTTCGTAAGCGTGGACGAAACATGCATTCATCACACACCAGAAACCCAAGAACAGTCTAAGCAGTGAATTTGTCCTCACGAATTGAAGCCGAAAAAGGCCAAAAAAATGCACACGGTATCGTTCATACCGATTACCTTGAAAAGAACAAAACGATCATCGGCGTATATTATGGAGAGATATTAGATCGATTCGACGCCGATTTGAAGCGAAAGCGGCCTCCTTTGGTAAAGAAAAAAGTGCTCTTCCATCAGGACAACGCACCGGCGCACAGGTCCGCAGACGCAATGGCAAAATTGTGCTACGAATTGGTTTGTCATCCACCATATTCTCCAGATTTGCCCCCTGCGATTCTTATCTATTTCCAAACTTGAAGAAATGGCTCGGCAGAAAGAGAATTGCTCCAAAGATCAGATCATCGCTGAAACAAACGCCTATTTTGAGGAATTGCCGAAATCGTATTATTTGGAGGGGATCAAATAATTAGAAAAACGTTGGACGAAGATATGTTGAGAAATAAAATAAGTTTTGACCAAATAAATCATTTCTGGTTTCATTTTTCAAGAACTTTTCACCTTGCCCTCGTAGGTATTAATGAACTATTCTTACTAATAATTAAGTTCGTTTGATTTATAGAATGAATAATTCTGTCTCTCAATGGCTAACGCTGTTGGGCATGTATTTGTAAATAAGTTTATAAATAATGATGATCTTTATGATGCTCTACATCTGTTTTCACATCTTTTTCACATGAAACTACTATCTTCATATTTACAATTCAAGGTTTAATCGATCGGCAAGAAGTTCTGAATTGGATAATAGAATTGTTGGAAAAAGTTCGGGCTCAGTCATCAGACGATGGTATCTTAAGGCTCTTCCTACCTTTAGCAATGCAATACATGGAAGAATTTGTACAATCGGAATTATTGTCAAGGAGACTAGCTATTTTTTGTGCCAAAAAGTTGAACCAGATGTTAACAAACAATTCTGACATGAACAACACAAGTACTCCACCTCCAAGTGATTCGAAAACTGAGCAAAAAGAAGGAGATAAAGAGAAGAAAGAATTGACTGCTCAAACTCCGATGCAAAGCACCTTACTTGAATTTCAAAATTGTCCTCTACACAGAGATATAGGTAAAGCTATCAAGATTGTAATTGAGTCTTCTGATGCATTTGTTTTTTAAAACACCTTTAATTTTTTTATGATTTCAGTATTACAGTTGAGTGCAATGTTTCAAGCAATTACCTTAGAATGCCCAACAAGTCTGGTGTGGTGTGGAGCTGGAGTTGACACAATTTGGTATGGTTCCCCAATGGAAATGCTTTCAGTGTGTCCATCCAATCTATCTATGGCTTCCAGATGTGATATGAACACATATAGAAAACAATTGAAACATGCAGAAAGCTGTATACGGGAAAGAAGTAGGAGAGCAGAAGGAAAATGGTGCACAGAGAAATTTCAAGCATCCTCATCAGCAGGTGAGAATATTGAATTAAATTTTCCATTTTTAAACAAATTAAGTGATATGTAGATCACTAACTTCACGCATAATCTTTTTGTTGGCTGCACAATTTTTCGATTTTGGACACTTTATTTGTCCCTGCGAAGCTATAACCTGCAAATTTTTGAGAAAAATTCTAATGCAGCTCCTCTTCCAACATACCATCGCTGGCTCGCCCGATGTTCTAAGAACATTTCGTTTTCCTCTCGTGTAGTGAAGATAAATAATGTGTTCCACAACTCATGTATTATACTCGCTTATTATTATATTTTGCTGTCAGGTGAATGAACTGTCAAAATGAACCTCACTTGCATGATACCTTACAATAATCAATTCAATGAAACTAAGTGACTTGAAACAAAAGTTTGACGTCATTCAAATTTTGAAATAAGAATTTCGCTTACTTCTGCTGGTTAAATGGATTTGTATGATATATATTTATAACCAGAAAAACACTGTTGTCATTAATCAATCATTTACAAAAATATGGTTCCATTGAAATACTGAAGATGTATTTTAAAATGAAGATTCTTGAACCATGTATGAATTATATTTAAATTCTCGGGAAATAGGTCACATCAACATTTATGCTTTTATTTGTTTTGGACATATAAGTCTTCTGATGATGGTCGTGAGACCGAAACGTACGTAAAGACAAGAAAATAAAAGCATAAGTGTTAATGTAACCTATTTCCCGAGAATTTATATATGATGTATTTTAAATGTACCATTTGCCCCGAAACAATTCACCACTTTGAAGCTATTTGCAAAATTTCAAATCTGTACGGCCAATAGGAACGGCGCAATCGTATCCACAGTGGGTTACGCATACAAGCACATACAGCTTGAATCAAATCGACAAGGGTATTGCGAGTTAATGAGTGCGATAAAGAATCGACGCAGATGAGGATAGCATTATCCCGTACCTGGAACAAAATGGGCGTGAGATACTTGATTTATAACGAGTATATGAGTACCCCTTTTGTCGCTTAACTCTCGACAGGGACCAATATGTCCCGAATACTCCCCAATTCTTCTTACACTAACTAACATCGGCTAATTCAATTCATTTGTCTTGAAACCAGAGCAAATGTGGTAAGCATAAATAATCTTTTAAAATGAGTCTGACTCGCTTACACTCACAAGATTTATCCCTATGTTGTTGTAATTTGGGTGAAAGAAGTTTTAAGTTAACTTGAATTTACCGTAAAAGTTTTAAATCGATTCGATGTATACTTTGATTTTTTTTTAAATTTTCAACCCTTCAGTAAAGGGTGTATATATTTAAAAATAGGGTTCGTCACCGAACAGCAAACCATTTTTTGTCAAAATTTGAATATTCTAGGACCTCTCTTTTTGAGTTGTTTATACAAGTTTCTTGACATACATACAGTCGCGAAGAGTATAATATTTACAATTACAATAGGGTTATTTGTTATTTTATTATTATTATTATTTAATGATTTATTGAATTTATTCTCAAGAAGGAAACTTTTGATTCTAGCAGCATTAAATTAATCAAAAATTTAATAGAATCAGTAATTACGTGATGAAAATCCATTCTAAACTTTAATAAAATAACTATAAAAAGTTCAATTTTCCCTAGTTTAGTAAATAAATGTGACAGTAGTTTCTTCAAAGTACTTAGTAATATTTGTTTGAAGAAGCTACTGTTATAACGAACCTATAGTCACATTTATTTATTAAACTACTGAAAATTAAACCTTTAATAGTTATTTTATTTAAGTTTTAAATGACTTAATGACTGATTCTATTCAATTTTTGATTAATGAATGCTGTCAGAATGAAAAGTTTTTTTATTTAAGTTTAAATTAATCAATTAAAGCAATGTTTATATATTTGTAATTTATAATCATGTATTTTATGTATGAATGTTAATCGAGCTTTGATAGTGTGCTTTGCAAAATTTTCAAATACCAATTTTTTACCCTTGTCACATTTTTTCCATAATAGTTTCATATTATAGAATCCAATTTTTGTAATATTTTTGGCCTTGACTGTAAAAGTCAAGTTAAATCTTTTCACAAGCACAAAATGACTGATCATAGGATATGTTTTATATGTTTTTTAATAATCCATATTCTTCTATAACAATTTATTTCAAAAAGGGAATTACAAATTAGCTAGCCCTCAATTTGACATACATGCTCATTAAAGACCATAAATGACTACAAATGGCCGTAAATGACCACAGACAAAATGACCTTACCTGACCGCGGTCATTTATGACTTTGCCCTCTCTACTTAATCATGAGATAATTATCTACCAATTGTAGTAACTCAAACGTGACGTAATGTAAGAGAATATACTATGTTAAGTCTTAAAATGATATTTCTGCGCAACTACATTCTATTGAGAGGAATAACTGCGGAGCAAATTAAATCTGTACATGTAACAAAAATTGATATAATATTATTCTAATCCAAGTAGTGATACAAACTGAACATAAATAATGAGCTCGTATATTACATCTTTGAAAGTAATTCCATATATTTGTAAAAATATAGATTATTATTAGTACATAGGTATAACAATAATTGAAGAAATATAATTTTCTACCAGTTGTAGTGTTTTGAATGTGAAAAATTCACCAGACTATGCATTTCAGGAACAATAACTGCTAGAGTGTTGAGTGCGTTAGATGCTTTAGATAGGCATAGATTTGATAAAATGGATGCAGCAAATTCCTTGGATACTCTATACACTAAGGTATGTCTGCAGCATGCAATATTTATTGCAAAGTACTTTTTCTTGCAATTGAAATGTATTTTAATGCAGCCTATGTTGTACTTGAAAGAAATGTGCAACTCAAATATAATTTTTTTTGCTGATTTGCAGTTAAGTTCTTACAATAATATATAATAATATTTCCTGTGGTTCTGCTGTCTGGCTTTAGATATTCCTTCATTATTGTTGTTTCTATTTTACAGGTTTTCGGAGAGAGCAACGATCAAGAAAACGCAGTGGTGAAATTATTATGTGAATGGGCGGTATCTCCAGAACGTACTGGAGAACACAGGGCATTGGCTGTGGCAGCTTTATTGGATAGAAGACAATCAGATTCTACAAATGCAACAGATCTAGATGCCGCACCAGGAGATGATAAAGATTCGAATTGCTCAATATCAGCGGGACCTCCAATGTTTCAATCCCTTCTGATGAAATTTCTGGATTCTGAAGCACCTGTACCTTCTCCAGACGATTGCTCCGCGGTGAGTTTGTTTCTTTTTAATGCAATAAAAAACTTAACTTCCAATTTTGTAGAAGAAAACTGCCTTTTCTAATTTGGTTCATCTATTTTCGGAGTTGATAAGAAGAGATGTTTTTTCACATGATGCTTACATGTGTACTTTGATATCTAGGGGCGATTTGTTGGGACATGAAGAAACTACAGACATCACCCACATCAAAATAGAGGTACTTACTTATTAATCTTCTTCGTAAAGTTAAAAGTTAAAAAAAAGTTTTTTTTAAAGTTTAACGTAGTTCTCAATACACTAAATGAATGGTTACCCAAAAACATTTCAACATTATCTTTAAAGAAAGAATGAACAAAATCTATAATGGTACATCATATAATATAATAATATAAACGGTACTAAAGATTGTTCTAAAACAGTACCATACATTCTGGAGACCTCAGAGAAAATTAAGAAATGTTTAAAAAAGTATGATATAAATGTTGTGGTTTCCGCAATGGTTACTGATATTTCGGTTATTTACGGAACGCCCGTTACCGTGGTTTGTACATAGAGATCTAGAATAGAGTACTCGTCCCGTATAAGCACAATGTATATCGAATTGTCTCTTTGTTAGAAAGAAGAAAGTAAAAAGTCGGGTAATAGCTCCGCCCACTATTCATGGCGCGCTATTCAAAAGTGAAAGTTAGATACATTTTAAGAATTTTAGAATAAATAGGAAATGCCCAACTTATCTAATATTAATATAAAATTCCAAAATATCCTGTATAATCAAAATACAAGTTTTTCAAAAATATCTGAAACAAAATAATCTTCTTCTCTAAAAACATTTTCTAAGATTGCAATTAAATTATACACATCATGACTATTTTTCAATAACAATTGATTTTCTGAACCTCAATCTTTTAATCTAGTTATATTTGATAAAGTATTATATTATCATCATCATCGCCAAAAACTAATTTGATACACTTTAAACATTTATTTTCGTAATTATCAATAATTAATTTTGTGCATCGACCAGCTATATGTTTTATCACTTTAATTAAATATAAATCATCATCAAATAGCACACAGAATAACATTAACACAAAACCAAACAATCATAAAATATAAACAAACGTTATAAACGACGCGAGCGTTGAAAATAATATAATGCTCGACGATCTGTCGCGTTGCCGCGTGAAAACAGAGTGAAAGGGGGCGGAGCTATCACTGGACTTTTTTTTTACAAGGAGGCTATTGAATTGTCGACACGAGTACTCTATTCTAGATCTCTATGGGTTTGTAGAATATCAAGGAATAGCAAAGTCAAAAAATATAAAACTATCCACAGAAGTAAAAGAAAAGCACTAACCGAACCGAAGCAACCGACAACTTTCGATGGTTAGTCTGGCTTAACCAATTTCAGGAACCGCATTCCAAAAATCAAACTTTTCCAGGAATCCGCTATTTATGGAACGCGAACCAGAATTCTGATTAAAAAAGTTGATTTACGGAACTTACTCTAAATCTTACTGTGCTGGTAAATATTTTTCAAATCTCAAATCTTTAATACCTAAAGATAAACAAACCCACACAGTATATAGATTAAATTGTTTAGATTGTGATGGGACTTTTACAGGAATCTCTAAACAATGTTTACAAAAAAGAATGTAATGGGTCATAAGTTCAGTACTAAAAGCAAAATCTTGAAAAATTCCGCCGCCCCTGCTAAACATAATTTTGATTATAACTCTCAGTTTAATTACAAAAATGTAATATTTTAACTAAAGAACCCAATTGTTATTAAAGATTTATCCTGGAGACGATTCGCATGAAACGTGACTCTAAGTCTGTAAATCGTAGAACAAAGTTCAATCATTAAGTTAAATTTCTAATAATTTAATTGATTAAAATCCTTGCTAATTCCCACATGCGTCTTTATAACGTTAAAAGTATATTTTAGGTAGAATGCTGAATTATTATTATATTCTAGTAAGGTCTGCAACCTTTGCCTATTACCTCATAAATTTTTAACATCTGGTTTGAATGTATTACAGTTTGTTTTGTCTGTCTTATTCTCACATTTCATGAGATGACTTTATCACTATAGAAAAATTGCTTTGCAGTGGTTTTTTGATACATATTAATATACTTAACACATTAATGTGTTACAATTTTGATTACTCGTGTTTTTTGTTCGTTTCGGCGACGTAGGAGTTTTTAATTGATAATGCGATAAGGACCCTTTATGCTTGATACGATTAGTTTTAAGAAATCCCGTTTTAGATTACTTTTGATACCGTCTTCTAATGATGGTCGTGAGACCGAAACTTACGGAAAGACGAAAATAGATATGCGTTAGTGTGACCTATTTCCCGGGAATTCATATATAATTCCTACCTGGGGAAAGAATGATTATTAAAGACGTATATATTTTTAGGATCACTCCCAGACAATGGATTACGATGACGCAAATATAGATCATGATTTAGATAAAATATTGCAAAACATCAAGGAAGATCAGCAAAATTCCATGGATGTTCCGGACAGTCCAAAAGAACATGACCATAGTCATCATCCTCATGTACCTTCTTCAATGGGGCATGTTCCAATGGAAACTGATCACAATGATCTCAAAATAAAACCTTCCCGCCATCTTCTATATACAACTCATTTTCCATTATCACAAGACGATTCATGCGTTCAGCACGATTGCAATCAAAGACATGTATTACTTTATGGTGTTGGGAAAGTGAGAGATGAAGCCAGACATACTGTGAAAAAAATGTCAAAAGAAATCTGTAAACTGTTTTCTAAAAAATTCAGCGTAGATGTGGCCGAAGGTGGTAAAGTGAAGAAACATTCCCGCAATGAGTTCAATTTCGAAGCTACAACACAAAAATGTCAGAGTTTGAGTTATTTCGATCAACACGTCGTCACTTGGCAGTGCAGTGTAACGGTGATTGAAATGTTGAATTCTTTCGCCACCGGCAATTCCAATTATCTTCCTGTGCAAGAACATGTAGCTTTCCTGTTTGATCTAATGGAGTTGGCACTGAATATCTATGGATTGATCGACGTTTGTATACAAATTCTGAAGGAACTACCTGATGTTGAAATGCAGCTGTACCATAAAAATTCTGTGCTTGCTAGAAATTATACAACATCTTTGAGCTTGTATGTTGTTGGGGTTCTCAGAAGATATCACTGTTGCCTATTGTGTAAGTAAATTTACAATCATACTTTAAAACAAATCGGAAAGAGTATTTATTCATATTTTTCATAATTAGAGTGAAGAACGTTCATCACAACAAAAATAGAGACGAGCATTTTAGGGTCACTTCTCATATTTTCTTTCAGTTTTTCATGATAAGAATTCGATTTTCAAAGATACTGATCAATTTTTCGGTAACGGTTGAAACTTTTGCGACCAAAATTTGAGAATTTAAATGGTACAACCTCTATAATACAGTATGTATTCAAGGTATATTGTTGATGATAAGTACTTCAAATGATATTTTTTTCTTGAATGATTACACAATTAGGTTCTGACATATTTTTCTTTTTTCATAAATGGCGTGATTTACAGGTTGGTCTAGTTTCGAAAGCGGAAACTTTACAGGCAGACAGATAACTACAAAATAATATCAGTTTGTACTATTAACTATATTCGAGAAATGCTTCGTTACAAAGATACAGTGTGTCAAAATTTTTATAAAAAAATCCAGATTCAATAATATATTAAAAACTGCTTTAGATATTTAAATGAAATTTGGCACGTTTGAATAGATAATTTAAATACATCTTTTAACGTAGAAAATATTATTTTACTTCCACCAGTGGCGTGCTTACAGACACATCTTCAGCTATTTTTCATAAAAATATGGTACGCCACTGATATTTTTAGAAACAAAAATCATTTCTAGAATCCTTGTTCAAATTACAACAAAGAAAAGCTCATTACTTTTTTCCGTTTGACACATCGTTTGCCAGTAAAAGATTAAAATTCTTTAAGCAACTCGAATTCAGACAAATTTCAATCTGTCATAGTATTAAAAAACAACTACAGTTGATTGAATTGTGCCAGATAATTTAATATCGAGTTATGTCAACATTGTTATTAGTGTTGCGCAAGTATTAATCTGAAAAATGCTTTTTTCTAACAACGAATACGCAGATATTCATTTTTGCTACGGATTTTGTGATGGAAATGCAGAACCGGCACTTCGTGAATATCGTTGACGCTATCCAAATAGAAGAGTTCCAGATGCTCGCGTTTTCATCAGAACACATCAGAATTTTCGTAGCTTTGGCCTGCGTGGCTTTTAAACTCAATGGAAGAAAATCCTGACTTTTTCCATAAGATCCTTTGGACGGATGTATCCTCTTTTACCAGACGTGGGGTAAAAAATTACCATAATTTCCCATATTTGGGCACATCAGAATCCTCGAGAAATTCGGCCAAGATCATTTCAAAATGAATTTTCCGTAAATGTTTGTTTGGGCGTTATTGATGTTAATGTTTGTGGTCCACATTTCCTACCCCCAAGGTTGAACTCGCAACTTTGTATGGAGTTTCTTAACAATAATCTGCAGGACTACCTAGAGGATTTACCCATTAATTTAAGGCATGCAAGTTGGATACAACTGGATGGAGCTCCCCCGTATTTTTGAATAGTAATAGTAAGAGAATGGCTCAATACCAATTATCCTTGACGATGGATTGGCCGGCTAGGGAGGAATAATGACGTGGTTAATGGTATTGGACCAGTGGCCTGGCCACCCAGGTCACCGGATCTTAATCCGCTAGACTTTTACGTTTGGGGCACTATTAAAGATAAAGTCTACACTAATCCCGTATTAACAAGGGAAGATTTAGTTTTAAGAATTCAGCAAGCCTGCAATGATGTGCGGCAAAATCCGCATGAAGTATCTGCTGCAGTAAATGCGTTAGTGAGTAGATGTCGAAAATGTATTGAGGTGGGTGGACTACATTTTGAGCAATTTTTGTGATTTTCCTTTTAATTTCCTTTCATTTTGTTATTGTTGTTGTAAGCCACTAATTAAATTTCTTACTTTCGTTTTTGTTTAATTGTTTTTCTGAAATCAGGTATTTCAATTTTTTACTGGAAAACGATGTGTCAAACGAAAAAAGTAAAGAGCTCTCTAGTCGAAATATAATAATAAAAAGCTATTTTTGCTTACAAATTATAATCAAATACTAATGATACCGGGCCTAGAGGCTCACCTTTCTACCGTCATGTACAGTACTTTTGGAGAAGGGGAAGCGTTTCTCTTTCGATTCGTTTCCGTTACATCCAGGCGATTTAGACCTACCGCGCGTTAGAAGTTTCACTTCAAAACATACCAAATTGTCCGGTATAAAAGAGAAACAACCACTAGAAAACTTTTCAAGGTACTTCGCACCATGAAGTCGGCGAGAACTGCGCAGGTGCATGCATTGCTGTGAAAACAACGTTAGGCGATATCTTTCTATCAGTTCGAACTGGTGTTGTTTGTACAGATACTATTTAAATAGATTAAAGAAGTGTTGATTCAAAAACAAACACACCTAATTATGAATTAATAATAATAATTATGCAATAAAAAAAATCTTATCACAACATATATATGCGACAACACAAAATGGAAAGCCGATATGTGTTCGGAGCATTAAAACTTTTATATCCATAATATTTGTTGTAAAGGAGGATTTCGTTGCAGACCAGCGATAGTAGAAGTCGTTACTTTATGGTAATTTATCATTATGATTAAATGAAAGAACAATTACTTCGTTTTTATACCACCTTTAATAACAACATGAAAACGTTACTTCAAAATTATTTGTATCTGTTTAATGATGCCACTTCAAAATTGTCTATGTCGTCCTCAACTGCAGTTCGAAAATTTGTTATTATTCTTTCACGTAATTATATCAACGCATTTCCGAGAACTAATACTAAAGGTGCAACAATTTTGAATGACCAAACCAACAAAATATATGTCGAATTTGGATTCATCTTTCCGTCGACTCAATTCGAACCATTTTTCCGGCGGTTAAAAGTTTTATTTTTTTTAATGTAGTTTTGAATAGAGGTACAAAACAACATTTGTAACTACCCCTTTTTATAATTTTGTTCTTTGCTATAAATGACGTAAATTACTCAGATGTTGGTGTATGTCTATTGAGTATATAGTCAAACGGTGAAGAGTAGAATCATGATGTCATAGCATTGTTGACACTATTTTTGAAGATGAATTAAAAAGAATTTTATCATGTGTTGTAGGTATTCTTAATGGGAAGAGTTTTTGAAAAATGTGTCAAAACCTAAGTGTGAGAAAGTTGAAACCTGCTTAATCTATTTTGAATGTGAATATTTCAAATTATATGTCATATTCTCTTTTTAGTATCACCTGAACAAACATCAACCGTTTTTGAAGGTCTCTGTAAAGTAGTCAAACATGTTACCAATCCTGGTGATTGTAGTTCGGCAGAGCGATGCATTTTAGCTCATCTATACGACCTATACTCATCTTGTTATCTTTTAAAATCCAAACCTCATACGGTTGAACCGTTCGGCAACGCACATCCCAAGATAAGATTAGCATTGTATACTGCGCTTCAAGTTACCCCCAGCAGTAATTATGTCTATAACGCTCAATATATGCAAGATATATTCTCAAGTCCGAGAAGAGGAGGCAGAATTGAAAATGCATGGGCTCGACAACTGAATGAAAATGTAAATAATAGGTAAGAAAATAATTTTATCTTTGTACGTTTTCAGTAGGAATGCATTCAAAAGGAATGTAGTTATAAGTTGAAAAATATTTGGAGTATTAAATGTTTCTAACCACAAATTGAAATTTGAATTATTCGAGTTCGCGCCGAAACACCCATTCCATCCATGTGTCGCGGCTGACAGATCATGTCATTGAAATATAGAGGTCGCTCCAAGATCTACTGTTAACCTATTCACTGCGATAAACTCTTATCGGCATCAGCTGCAATAACGGCTAGAAATATAAAATGAAATTTATATGAAATGCTTACATTATATTGTTTAGTTAATATTTATCTGTTTCTGTTACGTAAACAGCAGGTGAAGCAGAAACGTCTTTTTTACGAAATCAAGATCTGATGATAAAGCCAATTAAAGGCATAAAATTACGATACTGGTAAAAACTAATGTTTTGACGAAAGAAGACTTAATTCGGAGAAAAATGTTTGTCATTTCACTGCAGACTCTAATCGGCCAGTTCATTTCCTTCCACGTCAGAGTTGACGGGTAACCCACACTAGCTAGTTTGTTTACTCCTGCTAATTCAGCCAGGGCCTCCCTGCACTACAGATATAAGTCCGCATTCCTCGGTAGCTTAGTCTCAGGTTCTACAGAGCGTAGGTCCAAATTGCACAGACCTCAGCCTGAAAATGGTTACGTGAGCACCCAGGGGTACACTCTGACTCCGCTAGACTCGCCAGCGCCTGGGGACCAAACAAGTATCCCTGACGGAATTGGTTTGGAGTCCATCGCATATAGCTTTTGTTGGAGATTCGGGCAGCTTCCTGCAACTCGCTTCATATTTTGCCATAATCGCAGGCGCATGCTTGGACACACCGACCCACTGGCCCAGACGAGCAGGCGGTCCTCGTAACCCCTGTTATTCCTAAGCAGGCAAGTCGCTGGGCCTTGTCCAAAAAAAAACTTGGCAAAACCGTTTCTGTCGCCTGGGACGACCAAACAAAGGCTGCGTAGGCTATGATTGGGCGGATCATGGCCGTATATAGATTCAGCGCAGGCCCTTGTGCTTGCAAAATCTCTCCTGCATGCCTAAAAGGATGCAGCGGCCTTCTTTCCAGGTGATTTTTCCAGTTTAGTTTACTAGCGAGGATAACTCGGTACTTCACTGAGCCTTTCGGATATAAAGTTCTCCCCAATAGATGTATCTCTGGTAGGAACATTCTATAGGATATTGGACTTCTTACATTTATTAATTTCTAGGGATTTCAGCAAATTGAATTCATTACTTTTGTTCTGAATGTGTAAAATCTTCAATTATCATTAAAGTTATGGTTTTCTATAATTAAATGTTCCGCAAAAGTTAAATCCTATTTACTATTGATGAAACACGTTCTTTGAACCGTTTTTAGAAGGACCTTCCTGTCTGACCAATGTATATCATAGGGCAAGACCCACGTATCAGCTTGTAAACCTCACATTTTTCTTCATCGGATGATTTATCTTTATATTATTATTTTTGATAAACTAAGCTAAATCATTCTGCATTTTATACACTACGTGAATTTGAAATTTTAGTGGTGGGTGACTCCATTAATATGATACTAACATAAGAATAGTTTTGTTTTATTGTAGAAAACAGTGAGCTTGTATCGTTTTTTAGATATGATCCGATCTATTAGTCCGGAAGAGTATCCGTTATTTACCGCTATTTGTTTAATCATATTTAGATATTCACGTAGCATATAAAACGCAGAATAGTTTAGCTAAGTTTATTATAAATAACAAATATAAGACAAATGTGGGCTTACAAGCTGAAATGTGGGTCTTGTCCTATGATATACATTGGTCAGACAGAAAGGAATATCATAGAACGTGGACGTAGTTTCATTGATAATAAATCGGATTCAACTTTTGCAGAAGATTTAATAATGGAAAACAATAACTTTAATGATAATTTCAAGATTTTATACATTTAGAATAAAAGTAATAAATTAAATTTACTGGAATCCCTAGAAATTAATAAATATAATAAATCCGATATCCTATTGAACTATCAATAAATACTTGTTAAATTTGTATAATTAGGTTTTCCGTATGATATCAGTTTATCTTTTAATGGATTAAACTCATAGACCTATTATCCTAAGGAGACAGAATTGTTTACATTTAAACACGATCAGACATTGCCATAATTTCGGGCCACTCAGACCGCTCTATATTACAAGTATGGCCGTATGGAATGTGCTGTTGCCGGATTAGTTGTTCTGTGTACCGGATTGAGATTTGTAATTATTATAAAAACGTCCATAGCATTATTGATTGGTTATATTAGAAGCAATACTGTTGAAATGTCGTTTTCTCTGAAAAATATTCCATAGTTTATGGTTACCGGGAATATACAATCGCATTTAGAATATTTAAATTTTTAAATATAGAACTATTCCATTCCATTGCATCATTTGTTCAGAAGGCGACAACGCCACGCACCATTCTTGAATGGGGACTTAGTTCTGTACTACGCAATTTGACAGCTTCCGTATTTCTCGTAGCTATTTCGAAGCGGTGTTGCCTTACAAGTGGTACCAAGTTTTCAATCGTAGTTACAGCATTGCCAATAAGGAGTAATTATGACTCAACGACAAGAAGGTCCGTTGGTTTTCCTTGTCATACTTCATGTAATCATTGCGACAAGTCAAATAGAGTTTTATGAATGAGATGTTTCGTCTCCTTAGGATAATAGGTCTATGGTTAAACCCAATTAGATAAAATTCCAATAACCACCTATCCTAAGATTATGATTAAAGTTATATAATGAGAAGCTCTTTTGTAGTAAGTTAGTACATGGTAAGAAGCTATACGGTATTAGCGAAACTTTAGTTACATTTATTTATTAAACTAGTGATAACCGAACTTTTAATACTTATTTTATTCAAGTTTCATTACGTAATGGCTAATTTTATTGAAACGTTCAATTCCATTTACAATCCTTAACACAGTGGCACTCGCCACATTGACATATGTTGTACGTCACGCGTCCCCTTGCTACCACACATCAGTGGCGGCTCCTCGAAGGAGGACAAGGAGGCTCAGCCTCCTCACAAATCTATCTTGTTGATCATTCTTCATTTTATTTCCTGTTTCTCTAATAATTTTTTAAATTTTACAATTAATTCTCCGTTCTCAGTAGTTATTTTTAATCTGGCAACAGTGCCCTGAGGCTAGACTCTCTATATCTCAAACGCTGAGCATGTGTTGTTCAACACAGTTGCCGTTTTTCCGACCAGTCAATCGCTAAATAAGGTGAAACAGCGAAAACGGCAACACCCTCTGGAGGCTAGCCTGCCGCCTGCCTTTAAGTTCAGTACGGTCGGTGTGGTACGGAATACGACACATGCGTGTTGCGTCAGTGCTTGTTTTGTTTTATGCGGGTATTATGGTTGAGTGACGCCACGCGAAATAAGGTTAGATTAGAATTCGTCTGTTCGGTAAATTATTAATTGTAAAAATGGACAACTAGTGGAAAGGTTTTTAGGGTTCTACGATGTTAGTTCGTGAAGAACAGCGGTCAATTTATTCAATTTTTTAATAGAAACATTTCAACGATTCGACTTTGCGAATAAATCAGACTTACGACGGCATCTGTAATGGAGGGACATCTAAACGGTCTTCAAACAAACGAACGTAAGTTTTAAATAACATAGTAGGAAACAGAATTCCCTGTAATGCTCGAACTCGATGGAATTTTACATCACGTGCAATGTTTAGTTTACCATCCATAAAAATGAAGACAAATTAATTGAAACATTTGATTTTATATTAACCAGTGATGACTTTTCAACAGATCAGGTTTCATTAAATGCTGCTGTTGGTTTAAAATCTTATTTAGAAAATCAAGAATTTTTGTTTTTTCTTGATACTCTTAAATTAATATTTGAACAAACTGATCTTATTTTTCAAATTTTACAACATAAATTCACTAATATAATTTATTCAAGAGTTTAAAACATCTCATTGATAAAATTTCAAGTTTCCGTTATACAGAATTTCATTTTAATATTTTATTTGGAAATTATTCAACTGATGAGGCTTCTCCCGTGAAAAGGAGGAAAACATATAATTTGGTAGACAAGAAACTACATTATAAACAACTTTTTTTATGAAATTTTAGATACTATTAAAGGTCAAATATTGAGATTCGATTTTCCGATTTACATGAATTGAAGTTTTTCGATTTGAGGAATAGAAGATTTTTCGAATCTTTTTCAAAAGAGTTTCTCAATACACTTTCAGATAACTTAGTTCTAAAATATAATTTTTTTGATAAAATAGCGCTGCACAATGAATTATACGTTGTATACTGGGATAAAGATATTTTAGGCCAGTACGACAGTCACGCCGATATGATAAAATATATGATAGATAATGATTTGCAACAAGTCTTACCTCAGTTTTATAAACTACTTTGTCTGACAGTCACCATTCCTGTCACGTCGGCATCGGTGGAGAGATCATTTTCTACTCTCAAACGAATTAAAACATACATGCGAAATACAATGGGCCAAAATCGTTTATACAATGTTAGTTTAATATCTATTGAAAAAGATTTAGTAAAACACTTAAAACATAATGATACATTTTATGATAATATTATTGATCATTTTTCGCAAATTAAAGACCGTAGAATTTCGTTAATATATAAAAAAGTTGATAAAATTAATAAAAAAAAACAAAATATGAAAAATTCCCCAAAAAAAAAAAATTAAAAATCCAAAAAAACATAAAAAACAAAAAACGAACGAAAAAAAATTTGAGGGCAAGAGAAACTCTATATCTCCACGTTGGTTCTTGCTGGGTAGCAATTAATTTTGTCACTGAAGTAGCTGGTACGGTCGCTGCGCGAAGGTTAAATCAATTGACTGAATATAGTATATTTTTACAAAAACGTTTTATGTCCAGCCTCCTCTCTCAAAAAGTTCACGAGCCGCCACTGACACACATAGCGTTTAAATGAATTAAATTGTTTACGCTATTTGATTAAATAAATAATTGATTGCTTACCAAAATCTTGTTGCTAATATTATTCTTTACTAAAAATAACTACAGTAAAAATCCCTTCAAACTGTTATTTGTTACATATGACATTTACCCTATTGGCAATTTTATTAGTATTGTTTAAGAAAAATGAAATTATTTTCATGTTTTCTGCTTAAAGATTAGGTGTTACTTTGCGTGTAATAAATTTTTATTGCTCTATCTATCCAACCAACTACGTCACAACGATCGTTCATGCAATTGGATCTACTTCAGTCTATTGACCGTTCACTATAATTAAAATTTGAAAAACTACCTTCAAAGTCAATTGGCTATAATTGGGACATAGGATCTACAAAAACATCATGTTTATCCGTAAATTTGGCATTTCTTGCAGTGAATATTATAGTTGTTATTTTCTTTTAAAGGTACTCGTTTGTGAGCAATGCTATCATTCATGTCTGTCGAGAAATAGATAATGATCGCTTAAATGATTTGGCCATTATGTGCGCAGAAATGACCGCATGCTGTAATTCTTTAGCTTCTGAATGGTTGGGAGTTCTGTTGGCATTATGTTGCCCAATGTCTCATCCTGGATATTATACTGATGTTTTGACACATTTGGATATACAGGTATTCCCATATTTCCCTATTGTTTTTGTTATATGAGATATTAATAAATCTACAACCTTATTATTTTTAGGATGTGAACATACACAATGCATTAGCTGTCTTCACTTGCATTTTGATAGCCAGACATTGTTTTTCATTGGAAGAATTTGTTGGAAAAGTGGCATTACCAAGCTTATTGAAGGTAAGAATAATAACCAAGTCAAATGAATTCCTATAATCCTTATTAATTAGCGAAAAGTAATTGAGATACGATATTCCGTCATCATATTCTAAAATCTCCTTGAAAATTGAATTTGGCAAACCGAAGAAAAATGTTCACATATTTAGCAATCCTTGCAACCATCGGAGAGATTGGAAATGATAACACCATAAAATATATGAAACATAATTAACTGTTTATTATCCACATAAGGTTATAAATCACCTCTCCTTAACTCGAATTATCATTTGCCTTCTCAAAATTTTTGATTTAAAGAAAGTTCATCTTATAGGGAATGTTTAATGACACTTTATTAAAAGTACGTATATCAATAACAATGAATTTTTCATGTTCACCGATTCAGAAAACGTTGGCACGGTAAATAATTCAAAAAAGATTCTGAAGATTTTTTTATTTATGTTTAATTATACGCATATAATATACATAGAAGTTAGATAATATACAGATTAATAATTTTTTTGGATAAGTTGGCGTCAGTCTGCAGGGCATGGCTTGTCAGGAATGATTACAATAAAAGTCTGACGTTTGTTCCTGTTCGACTTAAGCTGGGTTCACACTACTCATGCTCGCGGAACTTGCTATAATCTGGAAGACTTGTCAAGCTTATCGTACTCTATCTAGTCTGCTCCCACGCTGACTCCACTTGCTCGTAGACTTTGACGCGACAGGATCCATATGAATTGTGACGAAGTGATTGTCCTGAGCGCAATTTACCTAGTGATAAGTTTGTTATCTAATAAAAAGGGAAACCTGAGAAACTACCTTGAAAAATGTCATTGAATTTTCGAGGTCGTGCTACTTACAATGGGACAAATCTTTTCTGGGACTTAAGCGTAGGTAATTTATATTTCAAGACATCAAGTTGGTGGGTCCAAAAACAGCAAAGACAGGACACTACATTTTCCCAACTGAGGCAAGCAATCTTTGAAGCTGGTACATCGATTTCCAATTCTTGAGAAATCAAAACTTCATTTTTCTTTGGTGTGATTTTATAGAATTTGTGTGTAGGATCCCGCAAAATTGGTAACTTTGCATACATATTTCTGAATTTCAAAGTGATATCATTAAGACGGAGTGAGCGTATCAAATGAAGTCATATCTTGAATCGAGTTATATGGCACAAGTATGTCCTCGTGTAGCGGCCAAATGGTAATGCAATCCAATTGAAATTTTGACACAAACTAGATATAATGCTTCAATGACTTATCTTGAGCCGTTTTCAAGTTTTTGAGCGGAACGGTCCGTTGAAATACTCGACGCTATTCGCGCATCGAAAACTGCGCGACTGAAGTGTTTCCTTCTTTCGATCCATAGAACATCGTAGAAAGGTGGGAGATCTCTCAATTTTCTATAGACATTCCCATGGTCGGTGTTCATCAGAAATCTCGTCTGTTGTTCCACCACGAGAGATTCCAGATGGGTGGACTAGACGAGCTCAAACTAGTCACCACTTCACTGTCAAACTCGAGATCTACCAGAATTCATTTGTTCATTCCACCTCGAAATTGTGGAACTTTTTACCTAGTGAGGTCTTTCTCTATATCTATAACCTTCAGGGAAAATACGAATGCCTATCTCCTCTCTCTACATTCGACTGCTGACTCACGATGTTCTTCGAACATTATAGATTTCCCTATCGTGTAGTCAAAGTATTAACAAAAAATATATGGCACGTTGTTGGTTTCTACACAGCATTCATCAGCGGTGACTGATTTACTGTACCTTTAGCCGTTATCGAGTTACAAATTTTAAACGGCCATCCATACCTTCTGCAGTGCAACTAGGTAGACTGCGGCTCGCGCTCTTGATCGACTAGCGCGAAAGACGGAGTGAGAGTAGCGAACGATGTCTTTCTTTCGGTTCGCTTACTCCGTCTTAACCCTTCGGGCAAATGGGCATCATGAACAATGGAGACAATCCAATTGACTACCGAACAAGTCTCCATTCACTCATCGCAACCCCCTTCAACCTACCAACATAGAACGGATCCTCACAACTCTCGAATGCAGGCGCTGCATGCCTGCCCTGTTTGTGACTTCCCTACAAGCCTACATTACTCGGATAGCCTAAAAGTACCGCAAACACGAGTAGCCTAGACGCACCTTTGATTATATGGGAAAGACTAATTGCTCCGAGTTAAGGAGACTGTGGCAAAGCAAATTCGTCGTATGGAGTAATACATGCATATAGTGTATATTAGTGCAGCGACCATTGATATTGTCCGAAAATTCCACTTGTAGGAAAGGCGGCCACTTAGGTAGTAAGAAATAATTAACAACATTTTTTATTCACCAACTTATATTGGATATGCGTAATAATGATTCTTGACTCAGGTATGAATTACATGTAAATTCTTGGGAAAATAGGTCACACTTACACATTTGTTTATTATAATTTCCTCCTTTGGTACGTTTCGGTCTCGCGACCATCATCAGAAGACGTTTGAAAACTAATTCATATCAAATAAAGCTATTGTGGTGTTTCGTACGTTATTGCGACGTAGACATTTTTAATTGAAATTAATGTGATAAACACGCTCATACAATTAATTTAAGACATCCCGCGCTTTAGTTGATGTGAAATAGTTTTCAAAGGTCTTGTGAATTTACATATCATTGGATTCGCAGTTAAATCTTAATTATTCCTAATATAATAAACATGAGAATGAAGAATACAAATTTCAATACATCCAAACGCACAACTACCACATAGGTGTATCTGCTATCACTCGATATCGCTTACATTCTTCGCTATTTCTCAAACTTTCGGAATGCATAGCTACATATAATGAGCGCGCCGATAGTCCTTTCAAATGAGACGCTACTCCATTCATTAAGTATTACGGTATTATAACAACCGTGGTGCGTCCCTCGATCACGACACCGTTGTTTTTTGACCTTGAACGAAAACTACTAACTTTGTCTCCATATACGAACATACAAATTTCCAATGTTAAAATGATTTTGCACAGGTTAAATCGTTGGACAACGGTGGAGGTGTAGCTGAAGGAGGAATGCGTCTCACCTGTCATTTGCTTTTGAGACTTTTCAGAACAGCCGAAGGTCCACAGCCAGGACTCTACTCAGTAGGATCTCCCCCTTTAACAGCTCCCAGGGCGCCGCTAGGAGTAAGATTAAGTTGCGATAGACACTTACTAGCGGCGGCCCATAGAAATATCCACGTGGGGCCAGTTTTGGCTGTTCTGAAAGCAGTATTAGTAGTTGGTGATGCCACTGCGAAGGAAGGAACCGAACTTAGTATTTCCCACATACTTGGAACTAGTGACTTGTTAAGTGTAGGCGATGGGCCTTCTTTGGATTTAGCGTAAGTATTATGTCGTTCGTTTGTTTCTGGTTCACCATTCTTATATAAACGCATTGCAATCCTAACAGGTACAGTTTGTGATCTTATAGGTACAAGATTCACATATTTTGTTCCCTATATATGCTTTCTTCTTAAATCAGGTCTAACAAATCTCAAATTTGAGTACTCTCATGCAATCAATTTGAAGAGAATGAGATTAGTATCATTTGATATTCCTACTAATTCATGGTTTTAATAGATGTCACTAAAAAAGGCACAGTATCACGTTGCTGTAATCAGGAAGTTATTGTGCTTGCGAATATAAGTTTCTTTTGGGACGTTTTTTCATACAAAACAGTCTGAGGAACTGATATCAATTTGTTAGGAAACAATTCCAGTAAGGTGATAGTGCACTATATTTTCAAATCATCTATATTCTTGTTGATTAAATGTGGCTTCTAGAAAAATATGAAAGCAATATAGTTTAACTTGTGTTTCATTTATTTAAAAATGATTTGCCAGCTTATCATCATCTCCATGGTATCAATTTATTCATAATAATACTCTGGCTAGGTGTTATCCAAAATCTTGTCTGAATTTCCTTAGCCTTCAATTATTTATTTCTCATCATACATTGCTGTTTGGCTTAGTTCTCATTTTGCAAAATTAATTTTACTTTCATCGTTATTTCTTGCTGAAGAATTTCATTTCTTCGTTCTACTGTCGATTGTCATTTTTATTCAGAAGACATTACATAATGGTTTTTAATATCAAATGATATTTAATATTGCATTATCTCAGATATCCCGAGAATTATAACCAAAAATCATTATTGACAAACTTGCTGTTGAGAATAAAAATAATAAATAATTTTTACTCAAGGCAGATTATCAAATATCATCATCGATGTTTTGAACATTGAATTAACCTTCTTAAACAAAGGTCACATGACGTCGTAGATGTCACATGATTTTACAATTACCTTTGTTTAGTTTTAATTACAAATCTATATTTTTCTGTTTGTGGCTTTTTTCAATCAGAACAATTAAAGTAAAATTACGCCAATATCAAAGAATAGGTAATTTATAAAAAGCGATACTTGAAAAATAAAAAAATCAAATAAGGTAAAGGATCACATCAAGTTTAAATATCCATCGATTAGATATTCGGTTACTTTATGGTGGATATGCTCTTGCTAAGCTATCATATTGGGCGAAATCCATTAGGGTCGGTTACTTCCCTGTTGTGCGCTGATGTAGATAATTCTGTTATTATTGTTTTTAAACGAAAGCAAATTAGTAGAAATACCGTTTTTATTTTGCCGTAAAACTATCGTTTACATCTTTTTCGTGTAAGTTTATATTTTGATTGTTTATTACAAAAATGAAATAATTTGCTTCAATATTTCAAATGTTATCCAAGGAACATTCAAAAAGGAAATTTTGAACTAGAAACGTCCAAAAATGAAAAAAAATAACCTAGCCAGTTAAAAAGTTCTTTTTAAACTTGTGTTAACAAAGTTACTTCTCAAAATATATTTTCTTTACAGTTTTATTAACTGTAGTTTTTAAAATAAGGGTTAGTAATCACATCTCTGATATTACGTCCAACAAGAATCACTCGCGGTTGCTTTCTGTGGGCTGTATTTGTGCGAAATACAATTTCAAACTACGCGAGTACTTTGCATATCCACTTTAAAGGGCCGAAAGATCAAAGGAGCCGCTCGAAGTTTCGCTCATTATGCATTACCTATTATTTGTCAATATTAATGTTTGCTACTGGTTCAAACCAATACATTTTTACGCAGCTCCATATCGTATTGAATAAGATGGCCGTTCTAGTTTAGTTCAATGAGTTGCTTTGAGTTGAAAATCCAAAGATTTTTCTAGGTTGTGCTGGTGGCGGGATTTCGGGTTGTACGTTGTTGTACGGTGGGGAAAGCTGCAGCTATCTTACATATCATAAATAATGCATAGCCAACCACAAATGATTGAGAATTTTCTGAAATTATAAATTTCGGTAGGAATAAGCTCAAAACGCTCAAAATAATTATGTTAATTTCGGTATTTCAGGTTTGGCAAGGCCGTGTTTTTTTTGTAGTATTGTGCGCGGTTCATATAATATCGATAATTGTGTTTACAACCCATTGATATTATATATACATACATGGATAGCGCATGGTATACAAACCTCTGTTCAGTCGATGACTCCAACACGTAAGCGAGACAGAAGACATATTTCAGCTTGGTATTAGACAGAGATGAAGATCATTCTGACCACGTGACAAGTGGCAAGAACGTGCATAATTTACATTGTTTTATATGGAGCACTTTACGAATTTCATTAATTATCAAGTTATAATCCTATTTGATCGGTTTTTATGATTCAGCAATTACATTAAAGATATAGAATTAAATATCGCTCATTTTGAATTTAGTCATATTTCCATGGAGCACCCATATGCAACTTATTCTGTATTTCATCAATGGAAAACTTTAGTATGTAATTAACTGAAATTACTCTACTCCACGTTAAATGACATATTTAGTTATCAACAGCTTCAATTATTAATTAATACATATATTCAACTACAGAATCATTACCATACATGACCTAATAAATAAAACAACATCTTTCATAATGTCGTGGATTTAGTTATAATATGGAAAACAAGTAACATATACATATTCAAAATTAAGTAAGCTATAGTAGAACTATATCTATAAATATCAAAATGCTCAAATAATTAAGACAGAAATAAGATAGCTATTTCTTGGAGTGGTTCGAAAAAAAAGAAGAATGTCATTCATCAAAATTATTAATCTAATTCTGCTACCATATAACCCAGACCTGGATTTTTCCTGAGCCAGAGATTGAATCCGATTGTGCCTCAACTTGCTAAATATAAAGAAGAAGAACTGGAAATTACATAAATGAACAGTTATTGTTATTCAGTGGTGAACTTCTGGTATTGTGGCTAGTCGCAGATGTCAAATCGCTAGCTTACCTTTTGTGTTATAATAATAAACATTAACAAAATATTCCAGTTTCTAAAGAAAATAAGAGTGATATAAACAGGGTTTTAGTTCACAGCATTAATGTTTATAGTTACAAATTAGATTAAAGGTCACCTTAATTTTAAACTTGAATTTTACCAACAGAGGAACATTATTATATAATATTAGGTACTGTTACTGTTAAAAATACAAGTTCTTCAGGAATAAAAGTAAACATTGTTCTGAAATGTCCTGCCTATCCTTCACATGTTTTAATAAATTTTTCAGATTTTTTTAACCTTTGCATTCATTCTACAATTCCTTGTAGTCAAGTATTTGATTACTATTTTTTGCTTATCAATAGTATGCTTTGCAATTTGAAAAATTATATTCATGTTAGGGTATGACGGTATAGGACAGAAAAGATGGTATCAGAATGCTATAAATCTACTAAGTATATAATCAACCAACTTTCTGGTTCATTTACAGGTTGTTCTTCATTCATCCTAAATGAGGTGCCCTCACAACAAATAATGTTTGCATCATCACTAGTAAAAACATAATAATAACAACATGTACCCAGCTAAAAATTATGACAAATTCATATTGTTTTACTGATTTCTAAGCTCTGTGGGTTTCACCTTACGTTTAAAGACATTCCCCGGAAAATTTAAAAAAAGGAGGAACTGCATGGTCTCTTACTGATTTCTTTCCAAATGAATACACGAAATCATTTTCTGTAATGTGTTCACTACAAAGATGATAATTCTTGTTGGGCACGATGTTTTCTCCCTCATTGCTATTACCCATTTTTGTTTCAATTTTCATCTGAAGGAAAACTGAAATGAACAGTAATTATTAGACTATTATTTTATATTTTCGATTGTGAATAGTATATTAAAATTGTACTTCTAACGTCTAGGTTTTACTTACATTATTGTGAATAAGTATCTACTACCGCTATCCAGTATCTACTAAACTTGTAAATACCAGTGAAAACTGGGTCCTCCTTTTTGATACCGATTTGTACATCCAAATGCGGAACACGATTTCACCATTGTTATATCTTAGATTTATTAAAAGTATCCAAGAAGACTAATTAATCACACACTTCACTATTATAACCTTATTGTCTTCGAAGAGTTATTACACAATATCATTAGATAAAATAAAAGTAAAAAGCCAAACAACTAATCACAACTAAAAAACAAAGCACTAAAAAAGTTTCCTATTTTGTTTTGAAAACAACATAATTTGATAGATTACAGTAACATGTACTCTTATGGCTAGAACGATGTTTTGCCACTTGTCAGCTGTTCCATATGTTGGAGTCAATGAAAATCCCTGATGCGCTATCCATGTATGTATATATAATATCTATGTTACAACCCCTTGTAACTCAAACATTGCGATGAGTATAATAATTTCAGAAACAAAAAAAAATGTTCCGCTGGGAATGTGAACGGTATATTCGCAACATGTGTTAAATGATCTCCTAATTGACTCCGATAGTGTGACCTCACAACCCGACCTTTCACTGTCGTCGAATCAAATTCATATTTTAAACCTTTATCAAATTAGTCTTTATTTTAAAGGTCAATATTAAAGCTTTCATATTTACTGAAATTTTTATAGTGGCGGTGTGCCAAATCACTATGGGATTCTGAAATAATTTAGAGTGAGTAAAAAAAATTAACTACATTCAACTTCCCTATGTTTTAATTTGTAATTTACTCGTATTTTCATCGATTTGCTATTATAGTAGAAGTATTATAAAATTTCATTCATGTGCAATTCTGTTAATTAGATATTGGGCTTCTAATTATCTAATTGAAACTTGATGAGATTGAAGATAATATCCAAGAAGCGACAATGGACATTGTAACAATGTTTCATTGCTTCACCACAGCCCTAGTACAACCTTAAAACTAATAGGATTAAGCAATATATTGACCATCAAGCGAAACCTGCTAAGCAATAATTATTATCTGATGATTTAATTTATTAAACGCATTTGTGATGGGCCACTAAACGGTCATCTTTTAGGTATTGCTTCAAATTTGAGTTTCCTTTCGGGTATGAATGTATTGCCTAGACAATAATAAAAATAGACAGACGAGAAAAAAGAAAACAACACCAGCAAGCCACTAATTGGGTGTCGGTACCTTCTACATTTGATCATTAGGTGGGTGATTTATATACATTAGAAATTATCACGCTCATTGTGTATAATACAACGTACTGGAAATTTCTTATCAGTAAAAGAACTTTATTCATTTTGTTTCGAAGAGCTTGATAGTTTTACAATACAGTTGATTAAAACCAGCAGTTGATATTGGTTATTTCTGCTCTGATAGGATAGAGATGGAAGGTTGCGGATCAAGGACCACTAATAGGTTTGTCGAATACATACATTTGCTTTCATTATGTCACATGCTTGCACATTCATATGTACATAAGTCAACTGCAATTGCTTCTACACATCATACACACTTCTATGTTCATATATGGCACTCTTTTTTTAACATTTTAACAAGTATAACCTTTGAGCATTATTGATTTACAGTTCAATAAAGTGTACAGATCAATTTCGACAATAATAAACTGAAACATCTTATGGTTAGTTGCGTAAAAGCTATTTTCACAAATCATCATATCTCCTTTGGTTGAAAGAGATGAAATGTTCAAAAAGACTACGCACAACATTAAATAATGTCGATAATATCGGCAATCAATTATCCAAACTAGCCATCACTTTCAAATAATTCAATGATATTCAAAAGCTTCACTGATCATCCTTCAATAATTAATAAATTCCATAATTGGTTTTCACATGCTAAAAATTGTTGATGCTCCTTTGATAAAGTTTCCCATTTCGGGAATTTACGAAATTGATTGTTCATGATCAAAATGCTATATGGGTCAAACTAAAAGGAACATTATTTTACTCGTTATAAAGACCATTTAGCCCATATAAACAAGAATAATAGTGAAAAATCAGCATTTACAGAACATTTTATAAATACAGACCACACCAATTCTCAAGAAAGTTTAAGAAAGGACGGAAATGTATAAGGGAAAAATCAATTTATCAAATTCAGATTTATCTCCAGCTGAGGTTAAACCCTTGTTTGCATTATTATCCCCAAATAGTATTTAAACAGGCACATTTTGATTTATAATTTAGTTTACTCTGATGATGGCTACTTGGTAGCCGAAAGGTCCTCAGTACTTTAAGACTATTTTTAGTTGAAAAGGGTGAATATTTCTTTAGCATTACTAAGTATTTAAACAAACACATTTTAATTTCTAATTTAGTTTAATCTGATGATGGCTACTTGGTCCTTAGTACCTGGATAGTATTTTTAGCGATTATTTCATACTTAACATTAAAAATGAAATCGGTGATACCAACTCAGATACTTTCATCTTTATTTGGAGTAGTGCTAATTAAAAAAGAAATAGAAACCAAAAATAAAGTGGTATAAAAAGAGTAAAGAAAGTTCCAATGCGAACTTGTTGCAGGAACTTCGAAGAAGTAAGCCTAAAGACTTAATTAACTACCTACAAATGGAGGAGAATAAAATTAATCAAAATCATATGTCGGCCTCCACACGTTGATTCTAGCATCTGAATCAGTGAATCGGCTTTGATGTTTCCTGACGGGGACGGGATGCCGATACGAGAATCGATGCAAGGTGATGCCACTTGAGGCCAGTCTACAAACGCTGCAACTTGCACCGTCAAATCACGGAATAGATGCAGTATCAACCTGTGTAGTGTGCTTAAGACACTACTCCCGAAATTCGAAGTTTTAGACATTTTGAGAATAGGCCGCTCAAATGAAAGGGCGTGTATGAGAGGTTCCTGAAACTTGAAGAAAGTACCCTAAATAATATATGCTATTCTCGAATCTCGCGGCTCGTAGAAACAAATCGGTTATGTTTTGGAAACAATGCGTTTTCAGATTCAACTTAGAAATCGCTATCTGTAGTAATTTTGAGCGGACATCTTCCTATAAAGCACACGTTTTTGTTTGCGTTTGCCAACAAAATTTTGAAAATTGATTCTTCCTTGTGATTTTATTAATATAGGAGGAAAAAAATTCAAAAACATGTATTTTGTTACAAAAAAAAATGTTTCATGGCGCTAGGTGCCAAAGTATCATCAATTTTTTCGACACTCACCTAGAGTTGAATTGTTGATGTCGCATTAATTCGTTCATGGAAGGTAGGTGCACGAATTTTAATTTTCAAGTCTTGATGGACGTAGCGCGGATGTTGGTGGAAGCGCGTCGAGTGATAAAAAGGAGCCAAATAGAGGTTGTGTCCTTTATGTAAAATAAATCGAGAATGGTGTAAAATAGGCAAATGTTAATCGTATATTTGGGTATTGTCACAGTGGTACGATTCGGTAAATTGTTCGGATTACAAAGTACTTTGTAATATTTGTTTGAGGAAGCTACGGTGTTAGCGTTAAATCAGTGAAAATCAAACTTTAATACTCATTTTATCTAAGCTTCAAATAATTCTAAAGGTATTGCCCAAGGGACTTGGCTATCTAGACTGCAGTTATGGACTTGGCAGACCTTCTGCTTCGGAAATGCTTCCTTGACTGAAAAAGATTTCAAAAAACCACGTCTTATGGAGGAAAAATAGCAATATTTAGCGAATTTTCGTATTTCATCATATGAAACCACTAATAAATAGTAATAACCTGAGTTCTGACAATTATTATAGGTACGGTTAAAAAAATTGAAAACGTTTGAACTTGTCGGATATAAGACAATACTCACAATGAAACAACCTTCGTAGAAACGGCCATAATTCAAAATTTCCATGGCGGTCATGGCATCTAAACAAAATATCACTGGTCTTAGGATTAGAACTCAGAATGAAACATCTTTCAGATGATATATCGCTATTTGGAAAAGTCCGAGAACGTCACAGGTATGATACGATGTTGCCTAATATGTTCAATGTCATCAAAATAAAAAAATAAAAGCAAAAAAATGTTGTTTCTTGAAGTCTACCTTTTTCAACACAACGTTATCACATTCGTACACAAACCATTAACAAGAACAAATACAAGCACCATGGTAATTTGGGCCTGGATCTGTTTTCTTCCATAAAAGTGGTACATAAATATCTAAGCATCAGATTAGATGCATTATCCTCGGTGAATTGATGTAATATTATATTTATAAAGGTGATAAAATAATATTATTGTTTCGAATCATATATCTCGTTATCATTTTCAGTAATTTGAAGCTTTGCTTGAAGTTTCTGTTTACCAGAAAATAAAAAAAATCGTCTTCCAGTCCATAGTCAAAGTATAAAGGTCTGCTGGAGCCGCCCTTCTACTCTTTTTAAAATTCGAGTGCAAGCTGATTGGTCGTTTATTTCGTTTATTTAATGTTATTGACGACGAGATAATATGATGTTGTTACGTGCCGGCGACGAGCCGTTGAGAGCAAGGCTGTGATTGGAAGAGGTAGGTGACGATGATAGGGAGGCTCCAGTAGACCTTTATACTTCGACTATGTTCCAGTCCACCAATCCAATTGTTAAGCGTTTATCTTGGGATCAAATGTCGAATTCACATTGATATGTCATTTTCAAATTCGATCATAAATTTGAAATTTGTGCAAAACATATAAATAACTCGCCACAAAGCAGTTAATATCAAATTAACACATTCTATTTCTATTTGAAAAAATCTTAAACATCAACACTAAATCTTTATCAATATCTAACTTTCCTTTAATGTGGATGTATTAAACGAAATCATGTCATAAACTATGAACCTATTGTAAATTATTATAATGTAAATAACAGCACGTTATTCTTAAGTTGATTTAAATATAAATAATATTTCTACTGATTAAAACAATTACAGGCAAGCAAGTACCGGTAATGCTGAAAGTACAGCTTCTTTATCAGCTTTTGCCTGTCACGTTCTCCGAGAAATTTGTTCGCAACAATGGGTATTGGAACGATGCTTGTGCCATCCAGAAGAACTATGCGATATGGATAACCTTCTAGATCCTTTGTTGTCTCATTCCCAGGCACAACGCCTGCTACATATGATTTGCTACCCAGATGCCGGGTCCAATATCGATGAGCTGGACCAAAAGAGTATGATTAGCAGAATTTTAGAGGTAAATCCCATTTGTTAATGACAAGATGAATATTATCAATAACTATATGGCGCATTCCAGGTCATATTCGCACTTCATCCCAAGTGAGGTCTTTGGATAAAGCTGAAATTTTGCGGGTGGTTTCAATCAAATCAAATCCAATCAGAATTGGTCTATCGTAAAAAACTGATTTTTTTCTTCAAAAATTCATATCTCCGGTGTTGCTATTCCGATGAAATTTTGTGTGAAGGCAGCTAAAAGTGAATACTTCAGTGGTGTATGAATGGTCATGCATAAATTATGAAACAAAACCGCTGGAGTTAATTATCTGTATTTTCAAAACTTCCTAGGCCATTTCTTTCAAGTTCATGCTGATGGGTGAATATTAATCTCTAATCTGATTCCAGATTCGGATACTTCGGAAAATTTTCGATCGATTATGTACTTTATAAAAAATTTTTAAGTCGATTCAATCAATAAAATTTAAAAAAAATGAGATATAATAAAAATTATTATCAAATAATAATTTAAAAAAAATAGTAATTAAATAAATGAGTTATAATAATAAAAATTATAATTTTTGTTTAAAGAAGAAATTGAATTTTATTGCCTCAGTAATGCGTTTCTACAGAAGAAATGCCGTATTTTCATTTTCAATCAAAAAAATTAAACATGTTCTAGGCGTCGCATTATTGAAGTATATGACTTGAAATTTTGGGAAACCTAATATTTCCTGAGGCAGAAACTACCTGTAAAGTTTCAGTGCAATCCAAAGACCTCACCTGGGATGAAGTGCGAATATGACCTGGAATGAGCCATTACGAATAATTATAAAATAATTAGATGTTGAAATACTTTAAATATAATATAATATCAAAAAACATATTAAATATATTTGGGAGTAATGGCAAACTTGCTTAAATCAATTGATCACGTGACTTCCCTCATTTTTGATAGCAAAATAGCTTTCAGACACTCCTGTGGGTCAAATGTAAATGATTGTAGAGAAACAGAAAATATATTGGAAATGATTTACGAACCGCTAATGAAAAGACGTTAAATTATACTCTGTTGAAATGTATGAAACAAAATTCTGGCCTAGGGGAGTTGGAGTAAAAAGATTCGATTTCAATAAACATAAAGACTTTTGAGAAATCAAGGGGGAAATTTTTACTAAAGCAAAAAAGGTGTCAAAAAAATAACTGGTCACATGAATAAGGATGAGGTGAGCATAATTCATCAAAATGTACAATCAATTGGAAATGCAATAGATAGGGTGGAAAACATGCTAGAAGCAAATAATGAATGTAAAATACTATGTGTAACAGAACACTGGAAGTCAGCAGATCAAATGGAGAACACAGCAATAAAGAACTTCAAACTAGTTTCGAAGTTTTGTAGAGAAGAAGGTTCTCATGGGGGAGCAGCAATATTTGTACAGAAGAAGCAAAAAGCAAAGGAACTTAAAAATCTGGTAAAGCTGTCCAAAACAGCTGATTTTGAGTGTGCAGCCGTAGAGTGCACGATAGAGAAAAAGAATCTTACAGTAATATCAATTTATAGAACCCCAAATGGAAACCTACCAACATTTTTTAGAAAGCTTGAAATACTCTTGAGTAAACTAGTAAATGACAATAAGGATATCGTTGTTGCAGGAGATTTCAACATTGAAATGATGGAAGAAAATCGAATCAAATCAGAATTCTTCAGTTTGATGAACTCTTTCAATATGACACCTGCAATAAAGGAATATACTAGGATTACAGTGAACAGCAAAAGTTGTTTAGATAATATTTTTCAAATTTTGAACTGTCACAAAGTCAGACAATTGAATACCACATTTCAGATCACTCAGCACAGAAGATCAATTTTGAGATTCAAAAATCCAAACAACCACCAACACCACGTAGATTTTTTACTGAAAACTCGAAAAAATATTTTTTGCAAAGATTGAGTGAACAAAATTGGCAATTAGTGTATGAAATAGATGTAAAAGATGTAAATAGTCAATGGACACAGTTTATAAATAATTTTCTACATATCTTCAATGAGTCCTTTCCTGTAAAAATTATATCGACCAGGAACAAACGGTGCGTACAAAAAGATGCAGATGTTATAGAGTTAAAAAACAAACTTGACACATTGCTCGTTTTAAGTAGAACATATCCAAATATTAGTAATGAATATAAACAAACCAAAAAGGAATATGATAAACTTCTTATAAAAAAAAGAACACAAAACTTAGAAAAAAGAATAAAGAGCTCGGATAATAAAAACAAAACTATGTGGACGATTTGTAAGGAAATTAATGGAAATCTAAAAATAAATGAGGAATGTAAAATCAAAGGTGGAAAAAACACAGCAAATGACTTCAACGAGTTCCTAACTAAAATTATCCCTGATATGGTGAAGAATCTCCCAGAGGCAACTTCAGATCATAGTTATATACATTATAACAATAGATCTCTATTCCTGAAACCCACAAATCCGCAAGAAATAATAGAAATATCAAAAACATTGAAAAATAAATATAGTAGTGGTGATGATGAGATCCCGACAAATATAGTCAAACTATGCATACCATCAATCAGCAATGTGATATCTTATATAATAAACAATTCTTTCAAACATGGAGTATTTCCTGATCAACTAAAACTAGCTGTAATCAAACCCCTTTTTAAAAAGGGAAATGAAGAGTTAATGGAAAATTATCGACCAATTAGTCTTCTACCCAGTTTTTCAAAAATTTTTGAACTGGCAATGTGCTCAAGGTTGATATTGTTCATGAATGAATGTGAAATACTGAACTATTCCCAACATGCTTACTTGAAAGGAAGATCTACACTAACCGCCATCTGCCAGTTCACCAAAGAACTTTTAAACTTCATAGAAGATGATAAACTAGCATTAGGTATGTTTTTTGATTTGTCAAAAGCATATGACTGCCTGGATAGGAACATTTTATTGAAAAAATTGGAAATATATGGTATACGAGGAAATGCTGGTGAGTGGTTCAAATCGTATCTTTCAAATAGGACACAGCGTATTGAAATAACCAGAGAGGGACTCATTGAAAAATCAGACATATTATATAATAATACAGGAGTACCTCAAGGATCAATTCTATTCCTAATTTTTATAAATGATTTGTGTTATATAACAGAAAATTTAAATGTAAATGGGAGCATAACCATATTTGCGGATGATACAAATTGGGCTGTGGGAGCGGAAGATGAACAAAATCTCTCAGTTGAAGCAACAAACACCTACACAAAGGCAAAAAACTGGTTTCAACAAAATAAACTTATTCTAAATGAGGATAAAACAAAAATTGTGATTTTTAGTACAAGTCACAGTAGGAAAAACAAACCAGAATTTATTAAACTGGAAGAACAAAATTTGGAAGTAAATCATCATACTAAGTTCTTAGGTATCATACTAGACCGCTTTCTGGACTGGAAAGAACATATAGAATATGTTGCTAGTAAGCTAAATAAGGTTTGCTATGCAATTAGAATAACTGCAAAATACTTAAATGAACCAACATTAAGAACGCTATATCATGCCAATTTTGAATCTGTCATGCGATATGGACTAATATTTTGGGGAATAGGATCAACTGTAGAGAACATTTTTATTATCCAAAAAAAGGTACTCCGAATCATATATAAGAGGGATTTTAGACAGTCATGCAGAGGACTTTTCAGAGAGAAAAGAATGTTCACTGTTTGTGGTCTTTATCTATATGAGTGCCTGATGTTCTTACAAAGAAACAAGAGCAAATTTGGAAAAATCAAAGAATCAAACACCCGATATGAAACCAGATCCATTAACATAAACTACCCTAAACATCGACTTTGTTTGACTGGAAAAAATCCGTCTTACATGTGTATAAGAATATTTAATAAGCTACCGAATACTATTAAATCAATAGGAAACCAGAATCTGTTCAAAACAAAAATAAAAAAATTGCTCCTAGATCTAGAACCGTACAATGTAGATGACTATATGAACCATATCTTCCGAAATGTGCTATACTTTTGACGTCATTTCTTTTTTAGTTTTATGTATACATGTATATATGAGGTTAATTCAGAAATAAAGAAATATTATTATTATTATTATTAACTAAAATCAGTATTAAAGGAAAAAATAAAATAGGAATTCAATTTAATAATTATGAATCTGCGAATAAAATTCTAGATAATGAAATATTATTGAAGAAAGATTATAAATTATATGTACCCATTAATCATATTACTTGTAAAGGATTAGTGAGAAATATTGATCCTAATATAAGTGAAGAGGAATTATGCAAAATGGTTGAAAGTCCATTCCAGGTTAAAAGAATCAAAAGGTTTAACAAAAGAATAACGATGGAAAATGATACTCGATATGTACCTACGGCTACCATCTTGGTAACCTTTAGAGGTACTATACTACCAAGGGAGCTATCTTTTTGTGGATTGCCATTCAAAATTATACCATATGTGGCACCAGTGACACAATGTTATCAATGTTTCCTGTATGGACATACATAAATATTGCAGAGGAAACAACAGATGTCGAAATTGTTCAAAGAAAGAATGCGATAATACAGGATTTTGCATTAAGACATGCTGTCATTGTCTTTCTAATCAACATTCATCGATAGATAAAAAATGCCCAGAATATGTTAGACAACAACAGATTAAACGAATGATGAGTCTGGACAATATGTTTTATTTTGATGCAAATCAATTATGCCCAAAAAAATATAACAATAGTAATAGTTTTGTACAATTTGCGGGAGATTTTCCGTCTATTAGAGATATAAATAAATCAAACAGCAACATCTCAATTACACAGAGACGAAACGAAATTGCCAATAGTAATCTAACCAAATCGAAAAGATCTTACAGAGAAGTGGTAACATCTACTCCAAAAAAAAATAAAACAACATTCAATCCAGGAGTTAATAAAACTGAACATAACAACTGTTTATTATATCCGAATGGCCAACCAAGCACAAGTACAATACCAGTTAATTTTTCTCCAACAATTTCACCAATTACAAGAATTAATGACGAATCAGATATGATTTTAGAAGAGTTGCCATATCCAAACAATTTCGATGCAATAATATCTGCAATTAAATATAAAGATGAAACGCAATTAAGTCAAATATTAGATATGATTAAAACTAGAGATATGTTAAAGAAGGTGAAAGATATAGATAAACCCTTAGATAGTTATATGTAGATGTCAGACTTATTCAGGATTTTCACTGTACATTTAATTCATTGATTTTTAATATTTTTACACGTAAATTAGGTATATTAAACTTTAAGGATCTCATCAACCTCCTATCTATTTATAAACAATGTACATACACAATTTAAAAATGTTACAATGGAATATCCGTAGTCTATTGGCTAATAGAATTAATTTAACACTAAATATTAATGAACATGATCCAGATATAATAATATTAAATGAAACCTGGTTAAATAATAATTAAAATATATCTATTCCTAAATATAATTTACTTAGAATGGATAGATTAGACTCCAAAGCGGGAATTGCAACTTTAATTAGAAATGATATTATTTTCGAAAAATTAAAAATAAACAATCATTATTTAAGTCATGATTTTCAATATCTTGCAATTAAAGTAGACAATTTAACTATTGTTAATGTTTATTCTACCCCAAAAAATAAGTTACAACACAACTATCTGATTAAATTTTTCCAAAATTTTGAACACCCCAAAATAATATTAGGCTATTTTAATGCTCATCATCAAAGTTGGGGTAGTGACACTGAAAATTTTAATGGAAAATCAATTCAATCTGCTAGCGATGAGGATGATCTTATCATCATCAATGATGGATCACCTACGAGATTAACAAATCCAAATCAAAACAAAAGTGCAGTAGATATAACACTCTGTTCATCATCCTTATGCAATTCTATTAACTGGAAAATACTTGAAGAACATGGTAACAGTGACCATTTCCCTATTTTATGTTCCTTGAATCATCATTTTAACAATATTAAGATCAATTTCAAATTCAGAAGAAATTTAAAAAAAATTGATTGGGATCTATATCGGAAAAAGATTGAAAATACTTTAAATAATAATCCAAATATAAAATATAATGAGTTTATCATTACTATAAATAATGAAATAGATAAGCAATTAGAATATAATAACAGAAAGAATGGTAATATCAGGAATCATAAAAATCTTAATGTACCATGGTGGGATGAAAACTGTACAAATGCCATAAAGAACAGAAAAGTAGCATTTCAAAATTTCAAAGATACTGGTAATCTAGACAATTTCGTAGAATATAAACGCATTGCAGCGGTAACACTTAAGACATTGAGAGAAATTAAGAAGAAAAAATTTCAGGAATTTTGTAGTAGTTTGAATCGAAATACAGACCCATCCAAAGTATGGAATGTTATTAAAAAATTTTCTAATAAACGTATTAACTCGAGAATAACGAATTTTCCTAAAAAGAACATAGCTAATGACCTGATGAAGTCATTGACATCTAATCAGGTAGAAAACCGAATTGAGTTAACAGAATCAAATGATAAGACAATTCCTTTCACAATTAATGAAATAAAAAATAATCTGAGTAACAAAAAAGACACAGCTCCCGGTAGAGATGACATTACTTGGAAGATGATTGTGCATTTACCACAGAACGGAGTAGAATTTTTGTTGAGAGTATTTAATGACATTCTGGAAAATAGGGTGGATATTCCAAACGATTGGAGGGAATTTACAATTCTCCCATTTCTAAAGCCGGGGAAAAGTCCTGACTATTACAACAGCTATCGACCAATAGCCTTATCATCATGTATGAGAAAATTATTTGAGAATATTATTAAAAATCGACTAGAATGGTGTGTGGAAAAAAGAAACCTGTTCACAATGTTACAAACTGGTTTTAGAAAAGGATGTAGTATATTAAATAATGTAGCATATCTCACTTCATTTATACAAAGAGCAAATAGTAACAATCAAATAGTATTGTTGGTTTTTATAGATATCAATCATGCATATGATAATGTTAAATTGAGTAAACTCTACGAATATTTATTATCCATTAATATTCCGATTTATTTAACTAATTTAATAATAAAATTGATGTATGAGAGAACAATTTATGTTGTTGATAAACAAAATAATTTACATGGCCCAAAAAAAACCAATTTGGGATTACCTCAAGGTTCCCCATTGAGCCCGATACTATTTAATATTTATATAACAGCACTATATGACAGATTGCCGGAATATATAAAACTTCTCTCTTATGCAGATGATTTAGTATTATGTATAAGTGGTGAAGACTTAGAGGAGATAGTACAGAACATGAATCAAGGGCTAGTGTGTTTTTATGAATGGGCCTAAGCATATAATTTGGAAATTTCAGCAGATAAATCACACTCAATGTGGTTCTCTCCTTGGCCATTTCATAAGAAAATACCCGATGTTGTTTATAATAATACTATAATTAGAACTAAGAGAAATATTAAATATTTGGGAATTATCTTAGAGAATAATCTCAAACCAAATAAACACATTGATCAAATATGCTACAAAGCACAGAAGGGCATTAATATAATTAAAACATTCTGTAGGACATGGTGGGGTGGAGATCCGAAAACATTGAAAATGGCCCATAATGGACTAGTCAAATCTCATTTAGATTTTGGTTCGATATTGTTTAAACCTGCAGCAAAAAAATATTTGAATAAAATAGATATAATACACCATAGGGCACTGAGAGTGATCACAGGTTGTATGAAATCAACACTTTAACACAATGCTTTATTGGCCGAAAGTGGCGAATGCTCCTTAGAATATCGACGCAAACTCTTGAGCTTTAAGTTTATCAGTAAGTTAAATAGATTTGAGGATCACCCAATTAAAAATATGATTGATGAAATTAAACAGTCTATAACACACTATTGGAAAAATAAAACTATTCCTTACCTTATTGAGGCCCTGAATGAGTTTGATACCTATAGACCGAATATTTATAGTAAAAAAAATCTACCTTGTTTTGACATTAGTTATGAACATCAAATTGAATCAATATGTATTGTAAATTTAGATTTGATAAAAGATGATATAGTTAATAAAAAAGCTTTCTTAAAATCAATTGAAAAATATCAAGAATATATACAAGTATATACAGATGCCTCAAAGGACCCTGTCACGAACAACACTGGAGTAGGCATATTCATTCCTAAGATGGAATTTTCATTTTCGGCAAAACTGCATAACCAGGTACAGATATGTACTGCAGAAATGATAGCTATTAATTTAGCTATCAACAAATGTCTAGAAGTTAATCAAACGAAAATAATAATATTTAGTGACTCTAAAAGCGCAATTCAAAAGATATCAAAAAAAGGTATTTTAGCAGATAATGATATTATTACATTGAAAACTAGAAGATTGTTGATAGAAATGAGAGAAAATAATATCCAAATTTTGTTGGCATGGATACCCAGTCATAATAACATATTGGGAAATGAAAAAGCAGATCTATTGGCAAAGGTAGGAAGCAACCTTAATGTCCCTCTAAATATACACAATAATATATCGGATATAATAGCATACCATAAGATAAAATGGAAACGGGAATGGAAAGAATATTGGCAAAGAGGATATGGAAACAAAGGAAATTGGTATAGAAATATTCAACAAGAGTTTGAATTTGAACCTTGGTTTAATAAATTTCCTTTTGAAAATAGAAGACATCTTACTACAATTATACGAATGAGAACTGGACATTGTCTGACATATGAACATCTTAATAAAATTCATATTAATCAAAATCCTTTATGCGAGTGTGGACAAATTGGAGATCTCAATCATATTTTATTTGAATGTCCGATTAATCAAATTCAAAATTTTGATTTGTATAAAGAATGGAGGAAAATTGGTTTTAATGCACCTTTCCAAATACAACAAATTCTGCAAAATTTAACATTAGAAGCTTCTAAATTAATTCTTTCATTTTTAAACTATAACAATATAAATCTGTAACCCTCTCTTTCAGATATACCTATCCCTTCCTGGGTCTATTCCGAGGCAACACTTCGGGTTGTGTAATGCTTCGCCGTTGCCCCGAAGCGAGAAAAGTCTAAAATCCCTTTGTTGTGATGTCCTTATTAATATGTCTCTACTGTAATTGGGATTAGGAAAGTAAATTGGAAGAAATTGTGCTGGCCAATTATCAAAGTGTGAAGGCCAAAATATTATTAAGAAGAAGAAGATAACCTTCTTTTATACTGACACTTGCTGCCAAATGAACTATCAAAATATACTACAGAATAAAGAGAGAATATTGAATATTGAATCTTAAAAGGATAATTTTAGACACTTCTGCAGGTTAAATATATATGTGTGATATATATTTATAACTGAAAAAACACAACAACAAGACTGTTCCTATTTTCACCTCTTTAAAACGACCTGCAAATTTTCAAATCTATACGATCAATACGAACGGTGCAACAGTTTCCACGGTGTGTTACGCACGTGCTCGCACACACATACATAGGCATATTAAAAATTGTCTAGTTCGATTCAGAAATGCTCAAAACGTATATACGTGCAGATGCGATCACAATACTTCCCTCACACTATATTATATGTACAGTGAGGGAAGTAAAAAGAGCATAGTCAAAGAATAAACCAGGTCTGTTGGAGCCTCCCTTCTACTCTTTTAAAAATTCGAGTGCAAGCTGATTGGTCATTTATTTCGCGGGAATATCGCGCTTTTGAATTTGAATTTAAAATCATTATGTTTAAACTCCACAACTTATAGTTTTATAGTCGAAGAATAACATAAAAAGCATAGTAGAAATATTATTTTACCTGAAACGGAGATGCGACCTTTCACCGAGGAGAGCAAGACTGTGATTGGAGGAGACGGATGACGTCACCCGGCGCGAGAAATGATAATAGGGAGGCTCCAACAGACCCGGTTTATTCTTTGACTTCGTAAAAGAGTATGTATTGAACTTTGTACTGCTTGCGATCAACAACAAAGCAACAAAACATGTTATTAGCAAAACATATGTTTTGTGTACGAATTACATCATATATTTTCTTTATAGAATTTGGAACAGTGGACTCTGAGAATGTCTTGGTTAGATCTCCAACTCATGTTTAGACAATTTAGTCCGAATTCCCCTGAATTATCGCAATGGTTGGACACGGTAGCAAAGGCTGCAATTGACGTGTTCCAATTGAATTCCTCAAACTCCAATTCTTCGGGATCGGATGATAAAAAGGGTGACCTGAAGAGTAAACATCAACATTCCATATGGCTAGTTGCACCATTAGTGTCGAAGCTACCAAGCGCAATACAGGGTAGGGTACTGAAGGTTGCTGGTCAAGTGCTAGAAAGTGGTGGATGGTGTCGAGAACAAAAAAGCAAAGGGAAAAATCAAAATGAGAATCATAGTGTTTTGAGTCATCATCCGTTTCTGAGTTTGGTGCTGACTTGCCTTAAAGGGCAAGAGGAGGGTCTAAGGGAAGGACTGTTGTCTTCATTACATCAGCAATTAAGCCAGGTGAGTCTTCACTTTATTATACTTTTTCAGCATCTAAATTGATTATCCTACATCTCGTTCTTGTTTAAAAGTATTGAAATGAATTTAATTATCTTGCAGTTGATTCAGTTAGCAAAAGATGGGAATTTGCAAGACATTTGCAGTAATTCTCGGACACTGGATGGATTACAGCTACGATTCGCACTAGTTGGTGGTGTCTTTGAAGCCTTTCAGAAAAACCCGTCTGCTACTACTGATTGGGCTCTATTATTTGTACAGTTGATTACAAATGGTCTTATAGATCTCCATACTCACAGCGATCTGTTCACAATAGTAATAGATATGCTGGCAACATTGATCCATTCAGCTTTAGCTGCCGATAGTCAAGTAAGTATAGTCATCCTTAGTTTGTTCTGAAAACTTGAATAGCTTCCTAGAAAAATAAAATCGTGTTAACTCGTTGATTATAGCAGCAACATAATCTACTTGGGAGCAACGACAGCTACCTTGGTTAGAGAAGACTCGGTACCTAAATTTCAACAAAATATAATTCCGTCTCTAGAGACCACGAGGTACCGGCTGCCAGCGTTCAAACCAACGTAACCCAGCTTAAATATCCAACCTGATGAGTAGTAAAACCTTTGTTAAAGGAAAAAATGACAAAAAATTCAAGTAAATTAGAACATTTTGTTGAAAAAATTATCTGAAAGAAATAGTTGATCGGTCGAGAAAAGCCGGATGTACCATTGTCCGCTCGCTATTCTTGGATAAAAAGAATAATGAGCTTGAATCTTAAAATAAAGAAACCACGCAAATAATCATACTATGTAACATTATGCAATATAAACTAAAGAATTCACACTGTGAATATACCGGGATATCAAAAATTATCTTGGTCAAGGGTGGTTGTGGAATCTAAAAGGTGTGTCTTTACTTTACGTTTGAAATAATTATGTCATAATTAATTAGAAGTTATACGAATATTGTAACACTCAGAAGTCTTTAGCGCTTTGGACTCCGGGATTTTCACGTGGCCTATCGGAATTAGAAGGTTCGAATTATCTAAAAACATAATTGCATGAACGCCAGACGTCCTATGTAATTAGCAACGAATGAAATCATTTTGACATATGCCTGGAGGAGCTCGCTGCGCGTGAGTTAGAGTTTATACATTTTACCTCGGTCTTGTTAATATGGGGCCATTTCGTGCCCTGTGCGGGCGGCGCCAGTTGTAATAAAGTGTTTTCGGCTATGGGCCGCTAGCTTTTACCCGCTTCGTGTATATTTTAGTCACGAGAAAATTCCCTTTGGTACGTCGCACGTTAGACTAGCGCAGCTGAGATCTGAATATAGCTCAAGCTGTTTTAATAAAATTTTCCTATTGGACATTTATCGAAAAAAGAAGGGCCGTCGGGCACGGTCCGATACTAAATCTAACTACATGGAGCGAAAACGGCACGCGAAAAGTCGTTGTAAAGCCGTATTAGGTACAACCAGTTTGCACTTTTCTAACTCGCGTGCTACGGGCTTCTCACGTGAACGTCATTCGATTTACGGAAAATTAACTATTTCTCAAAACAGTTTTTGACCCGGATTGTGGCTATCACGACCTCTGAAAAGGTTCGAAGTTCACATAATTATTTCATAATTTGTAGTTCATTATTGTTTTACAACTGAAATAAATAGGTATGAAATTTGTAGGTTATTGATGATGTCAGTGTGACAGTGACATAATTATTTCAAACGTAATGTAAAGACACACGTTTTAGATTCCACCCTTGACCAAGATAATTTTTGATATCCCGGTATTATAACCCTATTGATAAGAAATAATGACACTTATCCACTAGAAATATTAATTAAAGTACAGAGGACCTTTCGGCTACCAAGTAGCCATCATCAGAGTAAACTAAGTTATAAATCAAAATGTTCCTGTTTAAATACTATTTGGGGATCATAATGTAAATAAAGGGTTATCCTCAGCTGGAGATAAATCGGAATTTAGTAAATTTCTTTTTCGTTTATACGAGGGTGGTTCAAATGTAAACCGGAATTTTGCTATAAAAATTTTTGTTATTAAGTTACATAGCTGATATTTTTACAGTTTTTCTAGATAGTCTACGTTACACTCTACACACTTTTGCCACCTCTCCGGAAGCTTCCGGATGCCCTTTTCGTAAAAATCTCTCGGCTTGTCACGTAACCATTCGCGCACGAAGGATTCTACCTCCGCATTGCTTTGGAATCGCAGTCCGCCAGTGCCTCTTTCAATGGACCAAATAAATAATAGTCGCATGGCGACAAGTCTCGTCTGTGGTGAATATTCGGTGCAATAAACTTTCTCCTTCCTCTTCATATCGCTGCAGGAGACGCATGCAAACTTCCCAGCGTGTGAATTTCTGTTCAAAATTCAGAAGTCTTGACACCCATCTGGCTGAAATTTTGCGGTAACCGATCCGTTCGTGAATTATTTGCTCAATACTACCTACGCTGATCCCCAATTTTTCAGTCATATCGCGTACAGTACTACGTCGGTCTTCCAAAATGAGTTTTTCTACAGCGCTGACGTTCTCATCGGTAACACTTGTTTTGGGGCGCCGCGCATGTGGCAAGTTTGTCACGACTTCTCGGCCTTTTCGGAAAGCGGAACACCATTCATACACCTGAGTCTTGGAGAGGCACTCATCCCCGAACTGCTAGAGTAATTTTCGATAAATTTCCGCAGATTTTACATTATCTTTGACCAAAAAACGAATAATGATGCGTTGCGCAACAGACACTGGTACATCCTTCTCGCTCATGGCTATAACTACACTAAAAAGCGAGGTTACGCGGTCCCGGCTGTTCTCTACGCTTCGTAACAGACCAGTCTAACATCCATGCGGCCACTTTTAACGACACTAAATTTTTCGCGCGCTTATTCAAAAATTTCTGTTTATATTTGAACCACCCTCGTACATTTCCATCCCTCCTAAATTACCCAGATATTTGTCTGTACTGTGTTTTGGAAGTGACTTTCTTGAGAAATGGTGTGACCTGTATTCAAAATGTGTTCGGCTATCGCTGATTTTTCACCATTATTTTTCTTTATATTAGCAAAATGTTCTGTATAACGAGTTAAAATGTTCCTTCTAGTTTGACCCACATACATTTTGAACACGACTCACAATTGATTTTGTAAATCCCAGATTTGTCGAAATCAGAAACTTTATCAAAGGTGTTGCATGAACGGTGTTTTAGCTCGTTCTTACATCTATAAACTGGTTGTATTGCAAATTTAGAAAACAAACTTTGGAATTTATTAATTACTGAAGAATGATGAGTGACAATTTTGAATTTTATTGAAGTATTTGAAGGCAATGGCTCTAATTTGGTTAGTTGGCTATATTCCAATTTCCTTATTTCGAAATTGAGCTATTGATCAAAGATTTTTGGAAACCATTGTCCAACGCAATTTGCTGGAACTTCTCAACTTCGTTGTTATAATTTTGCTGGCTCAAAGGGACATTCAATAATCTATGAACTAGACTATTAGCTATTTCATATCTAAATGGTATAGTTGAATCCGCCGGGGATTCGTTTGAGTGGATCTTTTGTATATGTCGAAATCCAAGTGATTACCATCTTTTATAATGTTAATATCAAGGAAAGGAAACTGATTATCTGTTTCTATTTCGTCAGTGAATCTGGGTGCATCAAATTGGCTATTAAGCGTGTTCAAAAATCTTTACTTATAATCGCGAAAATGTAATGTAATAATACATTGAGGACGCTATAGTAACAACACTTCTAATCTAAGCGTCTTCAGTTGTTCACACTGTGGATATCGTTAGGACTTGGTGGGTTAGAATAAAAATGTTTCTAACGATATCTTCAATAACACACGTTATACACTAAATAACATTTAGAACTAGAAATGTAGTAAAGAGTTGTCACATAACTGATCTAGATATGATTTCCGAATCAATCTTTGATTATTAGAATAAAAAAGTTGCTAACGATATCTTCAATAACTCACGTTATACACTAAATAACATTATAACTAGAAATGGATCGATAACCTATTATTATTATTGAGGGTCTAAGCCAAAACCCTTTTCACCCCGTGTCTCGTGTCACCTACTGAAGAGGTTCCCACTCACGAGTATTCACTCAGCTACCCAAGGGTGGTTCCCACGCTCCCGCAGGTGAACGATACCTGCAGAGGTTAACACCACCTTCGTAATATATTGTTATGATTTCATTTCCTACACAACATAAAATGATAAAATTTGAACTTACCGAAACATTAAAATTAGAAAAGATTAATAAAATTATAAAATATGGAATTAAAAACATTATTAAAAGTTAAATTATAGGTGGTATAAGGTATTAAACAATGTATAACAAAATTAAACCAGAATGTAATATAGAATAAGGAGTGTAAACAAGTAACAGTGAAAGTGGATAAACGTACAGTGATACAAAGAAGGAAATCTTTATTAAAATGAATCAAAGACTATCAGAAGATAGAACAAAATATTAAAATATGTTATAGATTTAAGATAGAATTAGGAAATTTGAGTTCTACAATGTTGTATAATTGTTAGTTATATTTTATATTATGTATTAGATTTAAGAATTGACAAATGTCAAAATTGACATAAATATTGGAATAATCAAGTTAATATGGACCTAATCATAGGTTATCTTATACCAAAATATGTGGAAAATAGTAGGCAATATTAATTTAAATAGGAGAATGCATGATCACTTTAAATAATTTGAAAATCTTCAATAATTCCAAATTTCAAGAATACTCAAATTTGATTGGTCGAGACAATTTAGATACTTCAAATTGGTCAACATTTAAAGAGTTCTGTCAAAATCCAACAATGACCAAAACATCCTAGATTAAGAAAGGAAGCACCTCATTGGTTAGAAATGACATCAACTGGCGTCCTTTTGGAAGTCCTATAAAAGGAAATCTGAAATAGAAGCTAGGACAGTTTGCATTTACATCTGAGATCCAAAGCATCTTCTGCAGCTCAAGTATATTTCCATAACCTTAGATTTTGGTAACATCGGAGAACTCAAGTAGTCTCTGTAGCTTCGACAAGTTAAAGTAACCGAAGCAAGTAAATTATTCCTACGAATCAAGTAGTGTTCCTGAGTATTCGAACAAAGTTTAAGGTTATAATAACCACAGTTAATAAGTAGCATCGTAGAATATCCAGTCTTCGATAGCGTTCCAGTATATTATTGAAGAAGTTTTATATCTTAAAAGAATAAAACAAGTTAACAACTTATTATCAACAGTTCCTGAATTTATAAAGAAGTAACAACGTAGTTTACCTTGGGTATGTTTTTTCAAAACAGAGCATTGTGTTTTAAAGTGAATAATCAAATAATCAAGAAGATATAAAATCAACAGAACAACCAAACATTTTCTATCATATTTTTGGATATAACTAAAAGTAAGTTTAATTATAATATCCTCATTGTATCGTTATTTGTATATCTGAATGTAAGATTGTCGTTTGTAAACAAGAATTAATATTAAGTAGTTTTGAGGTTAAACATAGAAATTTTAGAACATAAAATATAAATCGTAAAATCTGTAACCTGAGATAATAACATAAAGTCATTAATATTAAAATATAGAAACTTTCAACATTCAAACAAAATATTGTGTTTAATTCCATATAATATAAAAGAATCATTTTCATTCAAATTAATCAAAACAAATCAAACATATAACATATAAAGTAAAATAAAACTAAAATAAATAAAAAGCTAGCCGGAATAAAATAAAAGTAAAATTATAATTCAAACATAATCATAATTAATTAATAAACTCAATAGAAATTAGTTAACAATTGGCGCCAAACGTGGGGCAATCAAAACTCAGTAAAGAGATCAGTTAACAATTGTCACCACAACGTGGGGCAAACTATACTCATTAGAGATTAGTTAACAATATATTGTTACACTTTTACTAGTTTAACTTTCTTTATTGATTCCAATTAAATTATTACAATACACACACAGTATCAAATAATTTCCAAAAACCTCTTTTTAATTCTTAACGTCAATCAACTCATAGTCAAAGTATAAATCAACTAACTTTCATCATTCCGGATCACTGAACATAGGTTATAATTTAGTTACAGAATGCCCTACTATGTTCAGTGCTCCGGATACTTTCTCCTTCTTTTTCTTTATCGACGTAACATTAATGTTGATCCAAGTGATCCGGAATGATGAAAGCTTGTTGATTGACGTTAAGAATTAAAAAGAGGTTTGGTCCAGGTTTTCTTCGAGACACTATCCATTCCAATATTGGCAGACATATTGCTCAGCGAATTTAGAGAAGAGTTCGTACTCGGCGTAGAAGTAGGCTTCAACGATAAGTTCAAAGGTGTATCACCAGAAAGCTCATTTCCATTATTACTAGAAAATGCAGATCCAGAGATTCCAGAAGGACTACCATTCGTAGATGGCAATTTTATCAGCTCCACTCTATCGTTTGGAGTAGTTGGAGAAATACCAGATTCCTGAGGATCACTTAGCTTTGCTCGTTTACTTGATCTTTCGATTGACATTCCTGTGGAAGAATGCGATGGGTGAACGCTAACTAAATGAGGGTCTAACGATATTGTCTTTTTTCTGCCTCTGTTCGTAGTTCCTGGAATTTTTGGTCCAACGATGCAAGAGGTGTACTTTATAATTTCAGTATCAGGAGGTAAGCGAACACCACGCAAAATTGAATTGAAGTCACTTCAAATGCTAGAAGGTATACCAGAAACACTATTACTATTGAGAGAATTAGGAGAAGTGAGCGTATTGCCGGTACTTTTATCAGAGTTACTGGCCATACTGAGCGGACTAGTAAAAATGCTGGACGTCGTGGGTGACACTTTCACACTTCCACTGACACTACTACTGCATCCTGGTCTGTCCATCGATTTCATGTAACCGATATCGTTTCCTTTTGAAGTTTTCTTATCTACGCTAGAACTACCAGGCAACTTCATCGTAGGATGTAGCGATAAACTGGACGAGTATTTTGGCGGATTCGAGAACTTGCTGTTTGATACAGATGTGCTCGCCTTCAGCGATTGCTCAATTCGTCCATCCAACTTTTGTTGAGATTGATACGACAGTTTCTCTTTAGAACTAACATGCGATTTGGGCAGTGACGATGTACTACTGCTTTTGGAAGTTTTCGTTGACTTGTGATGACTTGAGAGAGAAGTGAGTCCTAAACTACCATAAGGATCTGACGGATTAGCCAGTGAAGGAAAATTCAAACTCGAAGCTTGAAGTCGAGCCAGATAATCCTGGGCTGCCAAATGAGACGCCATAGACCACCATGCTGCACTTGCTGCTGGTATTCCTAAGCTAGCAGCTTGGCTGGCGGCAACCGGAAGGATATTCGTGTAAGCGTTACTGTAGGCGGCCGCCGCCGTGGAAGCTGTCGGATAGGAAGGTAATCCTTTGCTCGATGAAGTCGGAGGCAACATGCCGAAAGGAAGAGACGGATGAGGTGGAAGCCCAAAACTCCCGCTGGCGGCAAATAGATTAGCTGCGTTGGCCGAATTAGCATCACCTCTAGGCCAGTATGCCCCAAAAAGACTAGCAGCATCAAGTAATGAATTAGGATCTGTTTGATTGGAATGCTTGTTGGAGCCAGAATTAACTTCAGTGCTCTTTCCATTTTCTTTATCCATTTCCACCCCAACTCTACTTTGTGTTGTCCAAAAACCGCCAACAAACCTCTGCACACAAATAAACCTCTTCTGAAATTGGCAGTACTTAATTTGACGTTAAACCTGGTTGGAGACATTAGTTATTGGCAGACTCTGGAGCTATGTAGGTAACGTCTCCTTTAATTCCACCATTTTTAGTAAGTCCTCGAATAACTGTTTCTCTTTTCCAACCTATTTCGAGCGGCACTCTCAGGGCTCTCTCATCGTACTGCTTCTGCTTTTCAACGGCAATCTCGGTCTCCATTTTCGAGTCACTTAAAGTACCCTTAAATTTTTCCTGTAAAAGTTTATTCAACACTTTCTTGAGCTAACAAAGATGCTACAGTCTTCTTCTTCGGCTTGCTGACTCCTCTGCCTAGATTCCTCGGTCTCCCTTCCTCCTTCCTTGTGATTGGATGACGACGAAGAAGAAGAAGCCATTATGTTGCCGGCAGAAGCTGTACAAGTTGAAGAAGTTGAACTGCCCCCATTAGACCCTTCGTTTCGACTGGGCGGCCTTGGGGAATCGGCAGTTGCAAAGAGGTTTTTTTTTTCAGTTTAACTCTTTATTGATTCCAATTAAATTATTACAATCGAAAGATCAAGTAAACGAGCAAAGGTAAGTGATCCTCAGGAATCTGGTATATCTCCAACTACTCCAAACGATAGAGTGGAGCTGATAAAATTGCCATCTACGAATAGTAGTCCTTCTGGAATCTCCGGATCTGCAAATGAGCTTTCTGTTGATACACCTTTGAACTTATCGTTGAAGCCTACAATATTGGAATGCATAGAGTGTCTCGAGAAAACCTGGACCAAACCTCTTTTTAATTCTTAACGTCAATCAATTAACTTTCATTATTCCGGATCACTGAACATAGTCATTCAACACCCACTCGGGACCAGGTAGGTGGTTAATGCTCTGAAGAGGTTTAGCATCGTTTATATCTCCTCAGTGTCGAATAGCTCTACAGAGAGTACTCTGCGTCTAGTGTAACGCATCTGCAAAGAATGCATTGATATTTCGTTTGCACCACCTGCACAAATGAATAGCCAAGATTCATCTTGTGGCGGTGGTAATTAAGCGGTCCGTGTCCTTTTAGTACCTGTTGTAGCTTGGTATCGGTTTTAACCATGTTTCCCTCTTGCTGAGACCAGTCTTCCGTAATGTCCTCCATTTCCAGGATGACGGTCGAAAAATGTATCAGAATCTCATGAAAAAACTGAAGAAAGAAATTGGCGAAAAACACAATGCATCTTTGCAACACATTCGTCAGTTATTACCAATGCCTCGATTGGTTACAGAGGTTATAGCTGTTGAACCGATTGGATCTCTAACTGACAGCAAAGGGAACAAAATAAGCTTTGATAGTATTGACAAGAAACATGGTTTTCAGGTGAGTGTTGTTAACATATCTTATTACATGAGTAAAGTGAAACTGTTCGCAGGTATATGAACACAATTTATTATGAATGAATAATAGAAATAGTTTTTTCTATTGTACTTTATTCCATAGGTGACTGATAAACAAAGGGTCAGTAACTGGGACATACTAGAAGGCATGAAAAATCCGGCACCCCTGTCGTGGGCTTGGTTTGGGGCGGTTCGGTTGGAGCGTAAACCGTTGGCCTGTGAAGATACCCATCGACTCCTTAAATACCACACACATAACTTACAAAGACCCGCCTCATATTATCTGGATCCACCCCCACTACCACCAGAAGACCTTGAGCCTGTTCCTGATAAACCTGTAAGTTCAATTCTCTTGATTTGTTTAAATTGCTGCGGGAAAATAATTGTGAATGGTTCGATATTATATATTATACAGGCTTTTACAATATTGTTGATAAAATGTAGTAATTTTACAAGTTCATGCAGATTTATTTTCGTAATTTTAACGTTATTATTGTTAATTAGTTGACACTATGTAAAACCAATGTGATAAGCTTAGTGAAATCTCGTAAGTCAACGTTACTTACACTACCCCTGTTATGTGCTTATCAGTGTTTTTTTTGCGTAGAGGAAGGGGAATCTTGCATAGACGCCTCTGGGGCCCGTGTCCCCGGGTGTGCCGGATTCTTACCGACTAAAACCTCTCCCCGCGAGGTTGGCTCCCACTGCAATGCGGTCGTTTTTTTTTATTGCGGAAGTAAAGAAAGCCCTTTATGGGGAAGTTATGAGCCTTTGAGTCTGAAGGTCTACTGTGAGAGTCACCATTCCAGGCATACTAACTAAAAACTTCATCCCCTTTGTAGACTTGTCTGGCTATTGCCTCTGGTGACATTTAGGCCTGCCATTGTATCTCGCCTATGTTTTGTCTATTTACGGTATCCACTCGAGTATTTTTGTACCTTGTACGAGTTGGTACAAGTTCTTTACTGGGTTTACTTTTGTTTAGGTGCCCTTTTACTGGCGCATGGCCAGTCATGAGCCCTGTTACGACTTTTATTTTTTCCCTATTTAGTGCTAATAGGTCAGTCGTTCTTTTGTTACACGGGGCTTTGATGTATTTCTTCCCATGTTCGTTTCCTGGGATTTTTTCCCAGTATTCTTTGTGGTTTTCCATGATCCAGTCTTCTACAGCCCTTCGTGCTGTAGGTTTTGGTACCCCCGTGGTCTGTTCTGGATCTGAAGCGTTCTCCGACCCTCTTTTTGCAAGTTCCTTGGCTTTTTCATTGCCTGATGTCCCGGCACATCAGCTTAACGCGGTTTCGGTCTGCAAGTATTTCAAGTTCTTTTTTGCATGTCCATACCAGACGGGATGTCACTTCCTGACTTCTCATTGCCTTAAATGCAGCCTGACTGTCTGTCAATATGTGGATCTGCTCATCGTCGATGGCTCTCCGATTGTTTTTCTTCTCACTTTGGAGGATTGCATATATCTCTGCTTGGAAGACAGAGGTATGTTTACCCAATGAGTACCTCAAGCCAGTCTTTGGATTTCTTGAGTATATTCCTGCACCTGCACCTTTTTCAGTGTTAGACCCGTCTGTATACCAGATCTGCCCCTGTAGAGTGTCGACCAGGTTTGTATGTTCTCATTCGATTTTGAATATGATCTGTTCTCATGCCTAACACGCCCCTGGTCACGATTTTTACTATACTTATGTGTCCTGGCCCAATCTGAACATTCTCCAGTGTATTTTTTATTCTGAAGGCACCAAGCCTTGCGTCTCCTTGGATTACTAATTGGAGGGGAGGTATACCCAGTAGTGTCTCCACTGCTGCAGTGGGCGTAGATTTCATAGCCCCTGTGATCCCAAGACATGCAAGTCTCTGGACTTTGATCAGTCTTGTCATGGTCCCTCTTTGTTGTGTTTTAGGCCACCGTATCAAAGAGGCGTATGTTATTGCGGGTTTAACCACCATGTTGTACAACCAGTAGAGCATGTTCGGTCGTAGCCCCTATTTTTTTTCCGAAGGAGCGTCTGGCCACTTATAATGAGGTCTCCGCTTTTTAAATTATTTTTCCCAGATGTTGGTTCCAAGTCAGTTTCGAGGCTACTATCTCCCGAGATATTTGACTTCCCTTTTTATCTGTACAGTTTCTCCTTGAATCTTCAGAGGTCCCAAGCCCTCTAATTTGCGTTTACGAGTGAATGTTACTATGGTGGCTTTGTGGGGACTGTGCGGTCGTTAGTGTCTTATTGTACCCTTACATATTGCTATCACCTCATCAGTCCGGTGTATTCTATGAAATTCAGTAGCCTGATGTAGGGAATACTTCTGATTTCTTCGGGTGTAGTTTTATCGTCTCCAAGGTATGTCTGACGACCAACCGCGAATGCCGTGCACAGATGTTTCTTGCATGGGGCGTGTTCGGTCAGGAATGCAACAAGATTTCGTATTTCTTGTGTGCTGAACGTCAGCAGATTTTTCACTCGTTGCTGGAGATTTATACAGGGTGTTTCGTCTAAAACGTACATTAGAAACATTTTCAGTTCAAATGATGATACCAATTTGAAAATGAGTACATGGCCATATCGATTATTTGCTGCTCAATGAAAATATTTTCAAAATGTTGGCACCTCCGGTTATTTTAAACGTATAATTTCTTATTGCGTCTTTAGATTCCGCACAATTTTTTGAGATGATCTCTATTGGTCTTCAATATCCAGCCGTTTCCGAAAAATTTAGACATACTCCACATTGAACTTTGGATTATTATTATTGATCATTCGTTAGTACACAAAGAACTGCGGCTCGAAAGGCCTTTCGTACTTGCTGGTTTTCGGTTATTGCCTTATCGGTTGCGTGTTCGAATTATTTCATGCGGTGATATAGGCAATACTTTCCGTACGTTCCGGTCCATAATATGTTTGTTTGCTCCCTTGTTTTGCCAACTGGTCTGCCATTCCCTTTCCTTTTATGCCCTGGTGGCCTGGCACCCACAATAGATTTTAGTGGGTCCTATGCAGTTTGTCTGTTCTCTAAGATAGATAGTCTTCGAAGTGATCACATAAGATGCCAATGCATTGATGGCTGCTCGATTGTCCGCCACAATGAACATTTGCCTATTGATCTTATTATTGGTCTTATCCTTGGAGCCCCATATTCCGATACCAGTGTATCAAAGGTTTCTTGGGATTTTCCTAGATTTACCTTCTTCAGCTCGTTCCGGAACAATGCTCTAGAAATTAGCATGAAATGTCCTGAATTAAATATTCTTGTACGGTCCTTGGTTGAGCCCGTGTAGTTCCAATGACCTCTAAAACACCTGCGCCATACCGCTCTCATCCCTAAGCAGCACATGCACATGCGCTGTACTTCACATAGTTTTATACAGTTGATTATTTGTTGTGATTTATGCCACCATACTATGGAGCCATAAGTGATTGTGTAGCTGATAACCTTGGTAGTCAACCATCTTATCATCTTTTGTTAATTCCCCCCTCCCCCATGTATTGCCAAACATACGTCTACAAATCCAAAATGTCGTAATTAGCCATGTTTGTGATTTCCTCAATATGACCGTTGAACGTCTCTTATCGAGGACTACACTATGGATATCTATGTGGTTAGTTTCGGGTGACAAACGAATGAATATAAATCCTTTTGAAAAATAATTATTGAAATAAATAATTCCACAGTTAACAGAGCCTAGAATCATTCACAATATTCCCTATGCCTTCCCTTGGCGCAGCATTGAATGTTTAGCGTTCAAGTTCGCTTTTATCGCAAAGTTGGGCACCATAAAGTATGTAACCTATGGTATACAATGGGTACTTTAAGCTAAAGGACTGTGACCTGAAGGCTGATACACCATCTTCCGTGGACCAGAGCCCAATAACATTAGGAAAAGGAAGAGGCAAAGGACAGAGAAAACGTAAACCCAAGGCAGTTCCAGGACAAATTGCTGTGAATCCAATGGTTGGTATGGGGCAGAGTCCTATTGGTCAACCACAACCGGGTATGCACATGCAAGGGCCTGGTGGTACTCAGCAGATGGCACATAACATAGGCTATGGTCAGGGAATGCATCCACAAGCACAGCAATACGCAGCTAATCAAGGGCAGCAGCAATGGTATAACCAGCAACAACAGCCGCAAACCGGTTATTATCCTTCTCAAATGCAGAGTGGTGAGTGATTTATTTGATTTTAGCATTTTTGTGGTGTTGTGAAACGCAGAACATGATATGTTTATAGGTATTGTGCTCCTTTTGTTTCAGTGAATCGATTCGAGAGACCTCCGATCAATCAATCTAAGCAAGCATTATCCAATATGCTAAGACAACGTAATCCCAGCAACCAATTCATGGGTCCAGGTGGTCAAACACCACCAGTTCCTAATCCACAAAGTGGAGCCTACTCGCCAATTCAGCGCTTTCCAAGACAGCCTATGCGACAACAACATCCGGCAACTATGCAAACCAATCAGGTACTAACCAAAATGTATGCTTTCTTTTGATAATTTCTAAAAAAAACATGTTTCCTGAATCTAATAATAGCGTACAGTGATATTCAGAAACATTTTTCATCAAACTTACTCAGTTTCACTAGGGAGCAAAAGACTGACTAGCAGGACAGGTGATTAACATTGTGACCGCCTTTCTCGGGAAAAGATGAGTTTTCTTGTTACGCGGAACATTAGAAAGGGGTCACCACCAATGCCAAGTGATGTATGTCCGGAACGTTAACTCGTAATGAGGAACCAGCAGAAATAAGTCATGAATGATAACGCGAGTTAGTATCTGGAGCACTGACGACACAGGTATTTTTATTTATTTCTGATCGTTGGAACTTACGTGCTCGATAATAATATTCGAGTTTTTTTGTCGGGTCTAGGCCGTTTCTCTTTCCGTCTAACAAATCTTTTTTTCGTTTCTTTAAGGAAAACGTGCAGGCTAGTTCTGGTTTTCCTCAACGCAAATAATAAATTATTTGGTTTTCGGTACGTGGAGTCGATAGGCAAGTAGTTTATTTTCCTCAACGCAAATAATGAATTATTTCGTTTTCGGTGCGTGAAATCGGCAGGCAAGTAGTTTATTTTCCTCAACGCAAGTATAGCCCAGGCATTTAAGGAAGAAAATCGACGATTTTTGTCCGAATTTCCGCGAGGTCTAATTTTGGTCTATTTTTATGTATTTTGACACGCTGAACACAATGGTGAAGTTTAAATTTGGATTAACCCTGTGCTCGAAAAACTATGGCCATTTTTTGAACCCAAAACTGAGACAAACTATGGGTAGTGTGAAAAAATATTCAAGCAAAAGTTGTTGAAAAAATTGATACGCGATTTTTGGGGCTGGTCCCAAGTCGATTCGTTGTAGTGGGCCCGAAATAGGGCCTATTTAGTGTGTTTTTTAGCACATTGAAAAACTGAGTATATGTCAAAGAGTTTTTGTTTTTTTCACATTCTGTTCTGGTGAAAAGATAGTAGTTTCAACTCTCTTCTTTCGATTTCTGGTGGTTTGACCTACCTCATTTTTTGACGCCAAAATTGGCCATTTTGAAAAATCTGTATTTTACGAATTTCAGACGAAATACTCATGTTATCGATCTAAAAAGTTCAAGCATTTTGGTTTGAAAACGTAGTATTGGCGCCATATTTAAAATTTTGTACCACCGAAAAATTCAAATTTTCTGAGGTTAGAAATTTTTTACGAAATCCAAATTCTAGGTGCTATTAGAGCTTTTTAAGAATATTTTAAGTCTAAGCAGATTGATTTGCGTATAGCAGAAATGAAGCTATCCTAATAAATGTGTTTGGGCCTCGTGGGCCTTACGACAGAAACCTTGAAGCAAATGACAGAGAAATACGAATTCGTTCATAATACCATGTTATAGCGACTTTTAAAAAACTAGCGTGGTAATTCATTTAGCGGCAATAAGCGAGCGTCGGTACAATAGATTCCGCAAGCGAAATTATAGTTTATAAATATGTTAAAATGCACCTGAAGGCTTATAATTGTTTTGTGTGAATGTGTGAGGGTATGTGGACGTGTGAACATGTATATGTGACCGTGATATGTTTTTGTAGGGTGTTACACAACAACTTTCAATACTTAAACAAACAAAAATTCGGCAGTCACCGAGCACTGCTGATAGAAGTGAAAACTGACGAACCAATTTATTTTATGTTATTTTTGAATTATTGTAGCATCCGAAATTACAATTTTATTATTTTTAAATGTAAATTAATAATTATTCTTTAGTTTTCACAACTGTCAGCATTTCAATCAACAATTATATACATTTTTATATTTAATAATAAAAAACATATAATGGGCGGTACAATCCCTGTAAAGAGTATGAATGTAACCCGATAGCCATTATAATAAATACACATTATCTTATTTTCAAAACACATTATTCATTAATATTTACATCGATATAAATAAAAGTAAGACGGGAGCAGGTATTTACCGCAAACGTCCAGGCATAGGTGACTTCTGCAATACTGGGGCTCACTGTTATTTGTAACTCATTCAGCTGTTTTATTGAGTTCTTCTGTCTGGTTGTGGGCCGTCAGATCAGTGTATGTCATCATGGGTCTTATGACTGCTGTGTAAAGTCATAGCGCATCTTTGAAAATATTCCCCATGTCTCCAAACGCTCTCCAACACTGCCAGAGAGCTTTTCTACAACTTACTACTCTATGTTCAAGCATGTTTTTGTGGGGTTGACACCAATGATTATGAATATAAATTGACATTGCCTATATGCTTCCATGGTTTATTGCGGCCAATGTGGTTGTTGGCGAGGGAAAGAAAATAGGAAGGAGTGAACACTGTTTGCAACTAGACACAGTGGTGTATGATAGGGAAGTTCAGCAGACGAACTGTATTAATTAACATATCGAACGCATTTGAAGATATGGTAATTTTCACAAAAACTTATTTATTAGCTACTACAATATATCGAATACACGACAATGTGTAGTTTTCAAGTGAGTTTTACATACTGAATACGTGAATTCGATATATTGTACCTAATATCAATTTATTTTTGTGTAAATTATTATTTCGTTTAATTGTATTCAATATGTTAATTATAAAAATGTTTCATCATTTAAAGATCGAATCAACCAAGATGAACTTTACTTGGGAACTTGGACATATGATATTATTCATGTATTTTTCCAATTTGTTGATATGTTTTGATCTTTAGCGGAAACAAACGAAGAATTTTACTGAAGAATTACTAAGCAGTTGAAAAATGTATAGTCAATCGCTTTCTTATATGTTAGAGTATATGTGTCAAATTTGTTGATTTAAATTTGCTCCACTTCCCGATATCAAATCGAGCTATAGTTGTGCAAACAGCTTTGATTCTGATAACAATACAATGAAGTATATTAATATCGTTATAAATCCAATATGGCTGCTAACTTTTTTTCTTCACAACCCTCTTGACATGGGTATCAAATGAAAGTATTTGACGAGTGGAAGACGATAAGCTAAGTGGCGTCATTCTAAACCAAATATGGCGTACAACCCCGTGAGATAGGTATCCAATGAAAGGGCTTAGTTCATCAATACATGTGGATGGGCCGAGTTCTATCTTTTTTTATTGGCGATTATTACAAATTCAAGATTTAGGACTATTATATCTTTGATTGTATGAAATTAAAATATTAGGAGTAAAAAGTAAAAAATGAAATAAGTAATTTCATTGTTTTCTTTTCAAACCAAATTGCCCTAAAAAGCACAACTTTTTTTTCATTAATCATAATTTTCAAAATTTGCAAAAAGAATACCACTGGCCGCTCATAACATGTTTTATCACAATGTTGATTGTTAACTAGGTTACTGAGGATTATAAAGGGAGAAATGTTGAAGTAAATCAAAATGATAAGACAATTACTTTATGAACGCCCAAAGGTTTTCTTTTTACAAATGTTGAAAATTATTCTGATCAGCTTATTACCTCAATTACTGAGAAAGAACTGATTTTCTAATGTTTACTGCAATTTGGTTTTAAAAGAAAACCATTGTACAAAAAAATTAATGTATGTACTTGAATAAAGTACATCTGGATTTACAGCAAATTGAGGATAAGAGGAAGATGACACAAAATTACAAGTCATACAGGATAAGAACACAAGGAAACATTAAATTTATGCATTCGATAATTATTATTATTATTTATTTATTATCTGGATGAACTCGCAATTACAAATAAAAAAACAATATTCAATATTCTGCAATTAAATTATCCAAATGTTAACAAGGATCCAGTAGCATTATGAATAAAAGATGAACTATAATTAAGTAAATAAACCACATCCATATAATCATTACATACTAAACTCAGTCTCGTTACTCATGAGTTAAACAATAATAAATTACAATAATTGGGAAATAACAGTATCTTGTATTTTTCCTAAGTATTCCAACAGTAAAACTATTATGCAGAAACTTTCTATTTAAGAGCAACCAATGCTTCTCTGCAGTGGCGGCTCGTGAATTTTTGAGATAGGAGGCTGGACATAAAACGTTTTTGTAAAAATATACTCTATTCACAGCCTTTTAACCTTTGCACAGCGACCGTACCAGCTACTTCAGTGACAAAATTAATTGTTACCCAGCAAGAACCGACGTGGAGGTCTCTTACCAAAAAATTATTTGTTCGTTTTTTGTCTTTTATTTTTTTTGGATTTTTAATATTTTTTCTTTTTTTTGGAATTTTTCATATTTTGTTTTTTTTAATTAATTTTATAATTTTTTTCATATATTAACGGAATTCTGCGGTCTTTAGTTTGCGAAAAATGATCAATAATATTATCAAAAAATGTATCATTTTGTTTTAAGTGTTTTACTAAATCTTTTTCAATAGATATTAAACTAACATTGTATAAACGATTTTGGCCAATTGTATTTGGCATGTAAGTTTTAATTCGTTTGAGAGTAGAAAATGATCTCTCCACCGATACCGACGTGACAGAAATGGTGACTGTCAAACAAAGTAGTTTATAAAACTGAGGTAAAACTTGTTGCAAATCATTGTCTATCATATATTTTATTATATCGGCGTGACTGTCATACTGGCCTAAGATATCTTTATCCGAGTATATAACGCATAATTCATTGTGTCGTGCTATTTTATCAAAAATATATATATATTTATATTTAAGAACTAAGTTATCTTAAAGTGTATAGTGGAACTCTTTTGAAAACGATTCGAAAAATCTTCTATTCGTCAAGTCAAAAAACTTCAATTCATGTAAATCGGAAAATCGAATCTCAATTTGACCTTTAATAGTATCTAAAATTTCATAAAAAAGTTGTTTATACTTAATGTAGTTTCTTGTCTACCAAATTATATGTTTTCCTCCTTTTCGCGGGAGGAGCCTCATCAGTTGAAAAATTTTCAAATAAAATATTAAAATGAAATTCTGTATTACGGAAACTTGAAATTTTTCCAATGAGATGTTTCAAACGATCTCTTGAATTTATGTTGTAAAATTTGAAAAATAAGATCAGTTTGTTCAATTATTAATTTAAAATTATAAAGAAAAAAAAAATTCTTCATTTTTAAATAAGATTTTAAACCAACAGCAGCATTTAATGAAACCTGATCTGTTGAAAAGTCATCACTGTTTAATACAAAATCAAATGTTTCAATTAATTTTTCTTTATTTTTATGGATGGTAAACACTGCACGTGATGTAAAATTCCATGGAGTTGGAGCATGACAGGGAAATCAATGATTATTGACGTCTTGTCAATACTACTATTAGTATTAACAATGATCGATTTTGATAGTTACCTGACATTACTAATCCTTTCAAATCCGGTAAAGGCTGTTCATTCAAAAGAAAGACTTTTATCATATATTAATTCACTAAATCGATTTTCTAAAAGGCAGCAACTAACTCACTAACACTCATTTTAAATTCACAACAGAAAACAATCTAACCTTACTTGGCGTGACAACACATAAACAAACAAGCACTGACTGACCTACTCAGCAGTCGGCAGAACGCACGTCTCGTATGTCATAGATTGCTAGCGGCTGCCGTAGGCTAGCCTCCAGAGGATGTTGCCGTTTTCGCTGATTTACCCAGTTGGCGTTCGGACTGGTCGGAAAAACGGCAACTGCGTTGAACAACACATGCTCAGCGTTTGAGATATATAGAGAGTCTAGCCTCAGGGCACTGTTTCCAGATTAAAAATAACTACTGAGAACGGGGAATTAATTGTAAAATTTCAAAAATTATCAGAGAAACAGGAAATAAAATGTAGAATGATCATTAAGATAAATTGGTGAGGAGGCTGAGCCTCCTTAGCCTCCTTCGAGGAGCCGCCCCTGCTTCTCTGTTGATTCTGGTGTTCCATACAGACTCGTACCACTTATAAATAATCGCAGGATACAAATTAAATGTCTCAAACAAAACGGTATGCTCTTGGAGAGTAACATGACAAAGTTAAGGCAAGAGACCTCATCCTTGGGTTATATTTGTGCCTGCAGGGTACCCTTTCAACATCCTCTAAAAAATTTCTGAGGCAGTTGTGATGACTAGAAAGCAGAATATAAAAAATAACTAAAATGTATAACATGATTATTTTTCTTGCAATATGATTTATTTTCAAATATATCATTGATTTTTCCAGCTTGATGAGTTTTAATCATCTATGGACTTACTTTTACAATCAACTTTGGAGTTGTTCTGTTATCAGCAGCTTCTCTTTCAGAAGCTTCATCAGTTAATTTTGACTGAAACCGTCTCACCGTTCCCTGCAGATTTCTTCATTTTCTGGCTGACTACTTTGCTCTTTACCTTTCGATAGTGTGTTTTGGCTTTCCTTGGTGCTGAATAATCATCACTTGTAATATATCCCACATGACTTCATTTCCTACAACAGTCTATACTTTAAAAACAAAATCCATAGTTGCGTTTATTTTTCAATAGTTGACATTTATTCATCTTTATTCTGAAATCTTTCACAATTAAACTGAGTCATGTTTCAAAGAATAACTACATGTTGTTTCATTTTTATAGTAATAATAAAAATAATCATGGTTACTGTTTTTTGGTACTGGTTATAAGAGCAAGTTTTCGTTTAAACTCAGAACTCAGACTTAAATATCCAAGACAAAGGTCATGAATAATGTCAACAATTGTTCTCCAGTTTCTGAAGCAGTGACAGTTGTAGCAGAAGACATATTTTTGTTGTGCAAAAGTATCAATCATGTAAATGTAGGTATAAGCTACCTCACACTCAAGCTGTGGCGAAACATCTATTAATATGGTCCAGGTTATTCAAGCCTTTTCTGAGAAGTAGCAACTTTAGACTTTCAAATTATTCTTCTTTGTCTTTGATTGAGGACTTTTGCATGTATTTCCATGATCCACACTATTAATAAGAAATATTCACCCTTATCCACTAAAAATACTCTTAAAGTACTGATGACGTTTCGGCAACCAAGTGGCCATCATCAGAGTAAAGTACAGTTTACTCTGAGGTTCTACCAAGTAGCCAATAGTCCTCAGGACTTTAAGAGTCCTGATAGTGGATAAGGGTGAATATTTCTTATGTATAGTGTTATAGTGTATCCACAGTGTAAACCCTTTGATAGTTTATTGCATGATCGACTTGAAATCGAATTGGCTATGTATCTTGTTTTATAAAAGTCTTGCAAAATGCTTTCAAAGCTATTACAACCTTTTAAAAGGTTGTAATAGCCACAAATCGGGTCGAAAATTGGTTTATTTTCGATAAATCGAAGGACGTTCACGTGAGGAGCGCTTAGCCCGCGAGTTAAAAAAGTGCAAAATAGTGCTCCCTCCTACGACTTTGAGGCGACATTTCGGGTGCCGTTTTCGCTCCATATCGTTAGATTATGAACCAGGTCAACTTAACAGCATAGTCTCAGGCCCCAAAATATCGATTAAATATGAGAATTTAATTAGGAAAGTTAGAGGTACTCTCAGGTCTCAGGGAATTTTCTTGCGACTTAAATATACCCAAACCGGGTAAAAGCTAGTGGCCCATAGCCGAAAACACTTTATTACAACTGGTGCCGGCCGCACGGGGCACGAAACGATCCCAAATTAACAAGACCGAGGTAAAAATTATAAACTCTAATTAAAGCGCAGCGATCTTCTCGAGGGAAACGTCAAAATGTCTGGCGTTCATGCAATTGTGTTTTTATAAAATTCGGAACTTCTAATTTCGGTAGACCACGAGAAAATTCGGGAGCCTCATGCGTCAGAATGTTCTTAACGTTACAACTTTCGTATAAAATTGCGAAATTTCGCACTTTCAGAAACTTCAAATTAATTAATTTGACACAAGTTTTGGGGATATTTTTATTCAAATCGATATAATATCAATCTTTGGCGGCCATATTGCAAGATTTTCTCGGAAATTTTTCAAAATCGAAAACTAGAGCCTGTACGCTCAATTAATATTCACCATTCGAGAGATCGTCATCGATTATGCAAAAGAATTTCTACTAGGGCACGGGGGCACCCCAAAAACGTCTCTTGATAGCTTAATTTAATTGACGAATATTTAACGTCGTTTGACGGCAACCTATATAAGAATTACGTGAAAATTCACGAAAACGACCAATTTCGGGGGTGAATGTCTAATAAAATGCAACAGAACGGAAGCGAATGGAAGTTAAAAAGGGTAACATGCTCTAGAAACGTTCAAAATGGTCCATGGACGAAAGTATACTTCCGAGGGAAATATGTACATTTCTACATCTATCGATGATATGTGGCCACGAAGCTCATTTCTATCGACGCAAGTCCTTTTTAAAAATGTTTACGCTAACCTCTATGTTCTCATATAACGTCATCTAACCTATTTCTCAATCATGTATGATTGATGAATAATTCACTACAACTTTGACAAGTATTCTAGATAACATGACTTATAAGGAAATTTAATGAAAATACAAGTTCTCTACATTGAAAATAATAGGTTACCATAGGAAATAATATAGAGCTCTTATCAAACATGTTATATTTCAGACTGTGTTCCCTCAACAATATAGTAATATGCCAGCCAATATTAACCAACAATATGGAAATTATCCAGCAAATCCAAACACAATGATGCAAAACAACATGACCACTAATCAACAAATAATGCAAGGCACTCAAGGAAGTATGTTTGCTGGGCAACAAGGATTCGGGCAGCCTAGACCTCAGACCGATTTTCGCAGTATGGCACAACATCCGAGACAACAATATATGCAACAACAGGCGCCTAACGTTACTATGAACACTAACATGAATACAATGGGATGTATGAGTAACCAACAAGGAGGACCAGCTCCTCCTTATTCCAGACCTGCTGCACAAACCATGCAACCCATTCAACAGACCCAATTCCAACAGCAACAACGCATGAGACAACAACAAATCATGGCGATGCAGCAACAGCAGCAGCAGCAACAACAGCAGCAGCAACAGCAACAACAGCAGCAGCAGCATCAACAACAAGGGGTGCCTCAAGGACAACAACCTGCACCTGCATTTGTTGCTCACTTGAGACAACAACATATGGCATACCATAATCAGCCACCTCCTTATAATATGTAGTTTTCTGTTGGTACCAGCAATTAAGGTCGTGACATAGACCAGTTCTTTGAACTAAAAATACACTTTGGAGGAATTTACTTGGCCCTAATATACACACCAACACTATTGAGAATTCCTGCCAAATCAATCACATATGATTATTTTTTAATTTTTTTTGTGAACTTTATAAACTTGTTTGTACTAGACAACTGACTTGCAAATCTTCAGTACAGGAACAGATAGAAACGATCAGTATACTTCCTCTTCCTGGTACGTTCTCCAAACATTTACAATGGATGAAAATCACCATACATAGAATATCGTCGGCTTTCTTTCAAATCCTGTCATTTTAGAGTAATTTTACAGAAGGGACAAAAACGTGTTTAATGTATCAAACACCATTCATGTAACTGATATTTTATTAAAATTGATTATAAATAAATTTTGACTCGTTCACACTAATTTTTACTTAAAATCGCAATAATATAAGTTTTAATGAGGTAGGTTTTGAAACAAAGAATTCACAATTCTGCCTACATTCAAATAATATTATGGGTAACTAAACAACGAAAACTAATGAAGACTGCAAGTATAACTTCTTTCAATTGCTGTAAAAGTAAAGTTATGGGTTACTAATTCCTTGTTGCAATACATTTTTGAAGCTTTAAGCATTGGACAAAGAAGTATCGCTTGGAAATCCATCATAGAAACATGCCAAGTTGGGCTTTTATCTCATGATTTTTCATCGCGTGCTCTATTTTTCTTAGTAAAGTGCTTATTATATAACTGCTCATCGCCGTTTCTAGCCTTATAAAAGACACACAGATCACTTCGATTTTTTTTCGGAAAATATAAACTTAAATTATTTAAGTGAGATAATTAATATTCTTACCGCCTGGGTGCAATGAGCGGAAGCACCATCCAATTGCAAGCACAATAGGCCGCGGGTGCTTAGAGTACTAACAGAACAATAATAATCCAATTGGTATTAACCTATTGCCAACTGGTTCATTGTTCAATGATAAAATAAATCTAGAATCAATTCAATTAGATACATTTTCTCAATAAACGTTTCAGTATTCAAGATAAATGATTTACTGTTGACGTACCTTGAATTCAAAAAAATACACAACTATTTTTTATACTCCTCGCGACGAAGTCTGTACAGTATATTGCATTTACACATGCTATTTCTAAAATCTGTGAAAAAGTTCTAAATGAAAAATTCCTGCATCATGATATTTTTCATCGAATTTTAAGCAACTTTGAAAAAATGTATGCCTGGACGAGTGGACGTCCTTCACGAAACTTGTCTACACGACATTTCAAAACCGAAAGGTCCTACCATATTAAAATCTTGACAAAATATCGTTTCCTGTTCGGTGACGAACCCTTTTGTTTTTCAGGGAAAACGTTTAATAAACATACCTTTTTGTGAAGGGTTGAAAATTAAAAAAAACATCATAACTCCCAAAGTATACATTGAATCGATTCAAAACTGTTACAATACATTTAGAATAATTTCACTAAAATTTCAACAAAATCGTCCAACAAAAAAAATTATTGAAGTAAACTTAAATTTATACTGTATTTTATTATTTATGATTTATAAGAAACGGCGATGTTGTCTAGGTGCTAGGTTTTTTTTTTGTTGGGAGTTGGTTGAAACGATTTATGGGCCTGTAACCTCCCATAAGGTAGTGTGGGAGTCCCCGAGTCCGAATATACCCACTAAACACTCCACCTCGTGTGGTAGGCCCGATTCTGCAATCATGGCAGTCTTGGTGACACTCAGGCCTAACGGTTCATTGTATCCTGCCTCAACATTTTCTCGGACTATCGGAAAAATTCCGCCGTCGCTGAGATTCGAACCCACGACGGGAATCCACAGTGAATAGAAGATACTTCTACCACTGAGCTACCTGACCTGAGCTAGGGTACTCCCAGCAGACTCGGGTTCGATTCCCAGAAACGGAAAATTTATTTTTGTACATTTTCTTGAAAACGTTAGTACGAATATTATTTAGTTGTGTAAAAATAATGGAATAAATAATTATTTCATTATCTTTGCACAAATGTGAAGAAGAGTATCTTATAGAATGTGAAACAATTATATAAATATCGGGAACCGAATCACATGATTTGCGAAGAGTAACTTTGCCACACACACTACCATGTTCTCCAACTTACACAATTTTTTCTTCTTTTTTCAAAATATTCTTCAGCAGTTTCAAAACTTAAACATTAGTAAGTTGTCAAAAAATCATTAACTTCCATAAATTAGTTCTGAAGATAATCGCAATAATGTAAGACCCTGAAAACTTAATATTTAAAAAAATTGTAATAACTCTGAAACAGTTGAAATTCAAGGTAGGGTTGTATCATCAAACTGTTGAACAGAGTGAAATGAAACACGTGTATTTAGTTGAGTTATCAGCATAAGACTGAAAGACTTTATTTGGACAGAATACAAAATATATATGACATTGACATCTGTTGGTGATTCACAGATCAACGATGTCACGCATAGAACAAATATTAGTTTATTGATACAAAATCAACACAAACTCATTCTTCAATTCGACGAAGAACCAAAAATGCAAAAAAAAAGTGTGGTATTCTATCGAAAATAACTAAGATGATATGAACTTCCGGTATAACCGGCAGTGAAGGTAGGTTGAAAAATATTTTAAAGTTTGGGATCCTTGGATAAACATTCTATTAAAGATTCAAAACGTCTGGAGATACGTCCTAGGGGTAAGGTTGAAAACGAACTATATACAACGTAATAGATCCCATAATAACTTGTCAAGCTAAGAAAATTAAGCATTTTCACGTTTCACTAAATATCAAAAGTATTAAAAAAAATGTGGGTTTTATGCGAATGTTGTTTATTGACTATTTCCGCGTATGATAATTTTGGTTCTAAAAAACTACAGAATTATTAGTAATTTTCTACCAGTAGTAGTAGAATTCAAGCAGATAATAACTCTAGAATTAATGGCGTTACTAACCAAATTGACACTATCAGCAGGTAAAACAAGTAATTTTCGTCTCAGATCCAGGTAACTCAACGATGATATCTTATATTGGTGCTCCTGTGACGCAGAACCCGTTAGGAAATATTTATTATTGGATTATCCAAGAATCCAAAATTTTCTAGTTTAGTTTAATTTCAAATTGAAACCTTCGTCTTGATAATTTGTAAATTGTTAAAAGTTAGCCTGCTAGTTGATTATATAATATATAAAAGCTATTATATTATATCCACTACTTATATGTATTATATCAATGTTATTTTTGATTTCTATAATGGACCGAAAAATTATTTCGGAAGTATTTTTACCCACAAATAACTCAGACAATAATCTCGTTTATTCAAAATTTAATTAATAAATATAATATATAAATGTGATTTTTTTGTCTTGAAAAAGCGATGTCATTTTGAAACAACAACTAGCTAGAATTAGAATTAATGTACTTCTAGCTCTTAATTTATAGATGGTTAATAATTCTGTTCATTCAAAGAAACAATATTCTAATATTTTTGGAAAGTGATAGGTCTTGAGTTGTTGTGAAGAAATGCTTTTGAAAAAAGGAACGCTTTAAGCACTTCAATTTGAGAAACTGAATTATGTCACAGGACCCTTGTTGATATTCCTAGCATCTTACTATTCATACTCAACTAAGAATAACAGCATGCAAAATTTTGTTGATATTTTCGTGTGTGTAAAATGTTTTATATATTTTAAACTATATTAACTAATTTTAATTTCTGTATCACATGAAATATAAATACAGATTATTGCTCTTATTCTCCTTTATTCTTTTAAGGGTTATTTTCCTTATTCTTCACTTTTCATAAATGTTTAAAATATCAGTGATATTCAGATATAGGTATAGTTGTACATAACTAATATTTTTCACTTGGTGCAACATGTTTGATAACAAGAATATTGAGAAAATACTTGCTATCATTTGAAAAATGTATTTTAACTTTTGACAGATGGTTAGATCTCTTGATCATTATCTAAGAGTTACAAAACGTAGATATGTCACAGAATGAATTATTGGAAATATGTACTAAGTGTTTATTCAATATTTTCGTTTGGCTAAACGCAAGAAACTGTCTAGTTGTAAATTTAGTAAAAATACTACATCTCTCTTCAGTGTTCTTATTTTGCAAAGTTCCTATTTTTGAAAGGGATGTTGTTTTGTCAAATTAGATTGTATATTGTAAAAACATGAATAAAAGGTAGACTAGGACACAGTGTTGTTTTTGTTCTGATCGTAATCGGTTATGGTAGACATTTTTATATCACCTAGTAATGTGTTCATAATTCGCTGAATATACTCATGATAGACATGATGCAGAGATAACAGTTTGTAAATGTGGAGAGTTTCATACTTCTTATCATATTTTAAACTAAGCTGAAATAATAGCTTATAACCTCAGGATATGATGTCACCGTTTTATGATCATGAAAACGGAATGTTGTAAACAGTTTTAAAATCATAGCTGAAAAATAAAATCCACATACCAATGTTGCCAGATAGTATATTGGGCAAATGTATCTTGTGCACATGTATTGATAGGGAGATTTCAAGAATCCAGGGCAGTTAACTGTTCTAATTGCTAACCCTTCATACAGTTTTCCTCTCTCTTTCAAATGGCAACATTAGATTAAAACATTGTGCTATTATTTTTATATTTCTGCAATATTATTGGTACATACCCTGGTTTCAAATCCCTAACTAATACTCTACTGACTGCTCAAGATTCAATATGTGAAAATTGAACTATAGTAAAATTGAAATTCGCATGACGTGTAGTTCCACCAAGGTCGCGACACGTTCGAGAGACATCGCCGAGCGACCACGTGACGAGAAGTGGTGACTTATCAAGACAAATATCGCTCAAGGACTAGTTGGAATCGAGACAGAGAGCAGTTCTCGTCGGGTATCACAAGCAGCAACCGGCTCATCATTGGCTGCGAATCGATCGTGTTGCAGATAAACAAGGACAGCGCCCTATAACTTCCACTTAATAAAATAAATTGTTGGGTGCCAAATGTAAGCTACACAATTTCCACCTTCCCTTGATTCTAGATTAATCAAAAAGATGAATTTACCCAAGTTACTAATATTTCCCAAACTAGCTCAAATTCGTGGTTGTTCGGCCCTTTTCGTTAACAATGATGATACTTGCCCTATTACTTTTTAAACAACAAACCCTGGGCGCCACCACGAGTTAAAAAAGGAGAATTTCAGGCTGTTATAAATAAAGAAATAAGCATCATTGAATTGGTAGTAAGTAAAAAGGAAAAGAAACAAATCATATAAAATAATAACAAATATATTCAATTATTAATGAACAATAGAAAAATCGTTATACAAACTCGCATGCCCTTTCGAGGCACCGATATTAAATTGAAACAATTGTAAATAAAGATAATCAACCTACTTTGACTCAGCAATTACGACCAGCATCTAATTCATCATGGTAATGAAAGTTGCAACAGAGATATTAAAATTACTCCCCTGTGTCTCCTGTGGTCCTGATGGTGGTTCCGCGAGGTCTCTAGTAGTGTATTGGATCCAATAACCTCCTATCGAAAAAGAAAGAAAATACACGAGTAGGATGTCCACAAGAGAAGTAAAATTTAATATATGCAATGACTCAGTATTGACGCTGCGAATAGCTGAGTTAAGATAAATAAATATTAAATAGGTGAAGCCAAGATAAATTATAACTACAATTACAGATTAAATTAATATGTGACAATTATTCAGAATTTACTACAATTTTAACGAAATGAATTTAAACAAGGTTAGAGAAAATTGAATTGAGTTTGAAAGTCGGATATCCACCCACGTGGGTGGATTTCGTATTATTCGGACTCTTTATTACGATTACGGGATTGTTTAACAAGTCCCACGTTAACTCTATAATCGAAGGTATTGGAAACAAGGCTCGTGGAATTATAATTATGGAGTGGTTAGTTCTAGCCCATCCTCTATATGTTTCGTACCTTTTCAATTTGGATAACGCTACGTTGTTCGTATTACGAGGAGTTAAAAGCAAAAAATATACGATATAATAATCCCACGTGTATTCAAAAAATGGAATCAAGTGATTTAGTCAATTGAATAAATGATAATATGAATGAATTTACAATATCTATAATCAAGAGATCTAGGTGCCTGTTATAAGAGCAGGAAACAATCAAAGTTTTGTATAAATCAGAGTAAGCCTGATTGTGAATGAAATATTAAGATTCAATGCTACTCAAAAAAACAATTTAATTAATAACTTTGATTAAGATCTACCTTGTTTACACAGTAACACCAAAGATAGTTATCAACAGGAACCGATTTTATTCCGAGTCTCCCTTCCTAATTAATAATTCGGATGTGGGGGTAACAATATAGTGTTCGTTGAATCCGCACCGTATTAATTGAATACAGTTAACTATATCATTTAAGATAGAGTTCTTTAATTGGGAGGAAGTTCAAGGATATAAAATCAAATTATTAGAGGTTTCTATCATGATAATGATTTGTAACGATTTATTCAAAAGTGAGATCGTTACATTCCACCCTATCTCCGGAAAAATTTTTTTTACGCAAGAATGAAAAAAAAAATTTTTTCTCTAAAAAAGAATTACAATATAAAATGTTGATTGATACTTACAATGAATTCAATTGTAACAAAGTTAAAAGAAATTACTGAATTTATACAAAACCTGAAAAGTTACTAAATAACGCAAATGAAATTGTATTTGAATGAGAGAGAGAGAGAGCAATCGCAATTAAACCCAAGACAAGAAAGTCAAAAGGTGCGTAAATACAATTAGAATATCTAAATTGAGCTGAAAAATATAATAATGAATAATCAAGAATAGGTCCACTATTCCCCTAAATAAGTATTAGGTTATTAAAATTTTGTTTCCTACCAATATTAATATTGGAAACATAAATATCTTTGAATTCTTTACTTTGGATCGAAAGATCTGAAACTATGAGTTCGGTTCTTACTAATCCTGGATTTCCTGCTTCACTCACGCTCTTCCTTCCAGTAGTGCCACGTCCAGGAATGTAATGATCCTACCGAGCGGCGTAAGATTGGTGGAAACGCTTCGTGCATCCACGCCCCACGTTGGGCGCCAAATGTAATAAAATAAATTGTTGGGTGCCAAATGTAAGCTACTCAATTTCCACCTTCCCTTGATTTTAAATTAATCAAAAAGATGAATTTACCCAAGTTACGATCAGCATCTAATTCATCATGGTAATGAAATTTGCAACAGAGATATTAAAATTACTCCCCTGTGTCTCTCCTGTGGTCCTGATGGTGGTTCCGCGAGGTCTCTAGTAGTGTATTGGATCCAATATCCTTCTATCGAAAAAGAAAGGAATTACACGAGTAGGATGTCCACAAGAGAAGTAAAATTTAATATATGCAATGACTCAGTATTGACGCTGCGAATAGCTGAGTTAAGATAAATCAATGTTAAATAGGTGAAGCCAAGATAAATTATAACTACAATTACAGATTAAATTAATATGTGACAATTATTCAGAATTTACTACAATTTTAACGAAATGAATTTGAACAAGGTTAGAGAAAAATGAATTGAGTTTGAAAGTCAGATATGAGTTAAGGTTCAGAGATTCCTAGAACCACGTGGGTGGATTTCGTATTATTCGGACTCTTTATTACGATTACGGGATTGTTTAACAAGTCCCACGTTAACTCTATAATCGAAGGTATTGGAAACAAGGCTCGTGGAATTATAATTATGGAGTGGTTAGTTCTAGCCCATCCTCTATATGTTTCGTACCTTTTCGATTTGGATAACGCTACGTTGTTCGTATTACGAGGAGTCAAAAGCAAAAAATATACGATATAATAATCCCACGTGTATTCAAAAAGTGGAATCAAGTGATTTGGTCAATTGAATAAATGATAATATGAATGAATTTACAATATCTATAATCAAGAGATCTAGGTGCCTGTTATAAGAGCAGGAAACAACTCCGATGGTTGTAAGAGTTGCGAAATCTGTGATTTTTTTTTAAATTATGTAATGGGTTTTCCAATAGGGACGGGTAGATTTTGACAATCCATGGCAGCCATGTTATTTAGGCTGCATCTGTCAAATCTATTGCTTATTATTCAGTCACTCAAGACAAATCACCATGGAAAGTTACAGTGTCGAGCAACGCGTTCAAATGATAAAACTTTATTATCAAAATGGCATCGCCGTCAACGGAGAGCGCTACCGATCTATGTTAACCAATTTCTTTTGGCCCAAATTGAATCATATGGATGTGGACGATATATGGTTTCAGCAAGACGGTGCCATGTGCCACACAGCTGATGCCACAATGGACATTCTGCCCGAGCGATTTGAGGGCAGGGTTATCTCACGCAGAGGCGACGTGAACTGGCCACCGAGATCGTGCGATTTGACCCCGTTAGATTTTTTTGTGGGGTTTCCTTAAGCCGCCGGTCTATGCCAATAGGCCGCAAACGATCTGTGCATTCAAAGTCAACATAACCCGTGCCATTGCTCAAATTTAACCTGATCTATGCGCCAGAATCGTCGAAAATTGGACCTCTAGAATGCGCGCCACCCACCGAAGCCGCGGCGGCCATTTGAACGATGTAATATTTCACACATAATGCCATTAATAGGCTTTTCAAACAAAACAAAAAATTCGTTGATATCTCACACACAACTTGTTTTATTCAATTTTAACATCTACCTGGCCTTAATGGAAAACCCATTACATGCTGATATACTTACAAAATACTAAGAACAGCCGTTCGTTTCTTTCTGAATATCCTATCAATATATTTATAATCTATAAACAGACACAATGTCCTTGACAATAATAATAATAATACATTAATCCAAAGTAATTAACAATCTTAATAGCATAATCAGTTGCAAGATTCCACAAGAACAGACACCAGACAAGAAAGTGAGTTAGGTAAAGTTGGGTTCCCTACAGAACGAACAAACAAGAAAGCTAGTTAATATTGTATTATCATCCAGTTCTGAGTTATGTTTTAAGTTTCAAAGTTTCAAGTCTCTAGCTCATCGGGAAGTTAGGTTAAAATCGAGTTCAGACAAAGAAAGCAATCTATTAAAATCCATAGCACACAGACGGATAAGAAAGCAAGCTGATAAAAACATGGTAAAAATGAAAATTACTCATAACACTAAAACTTGGGGCAGTTCCGTTCTCATTTTATCCTTTAGAATATGTTTGACAACTTCTTATTGTGTTCTTTTAATATCTGTAAATTGACTTGTATAAAATATTATATTTATTATTGGCACCAAATAAATTGTTATTTACATCATTAATTTGTCCAGAGGACAGAGTTCTCCCTTACTTCTAACGTATGTCCAGACCTTCATATGCATGGAAGGTTCTTAACTAGCAAGGCCAACAGGAACTAATCCTAGTTAGAAATCCAACATTTTTGTACTGCAAGATTCATGCTTCTAGATAATTGTCAGACCGACAGACAGATGTTCCATACTTCTAATAGATATTCTCTTGATTCTATATCACTGAACACTGAAACCCAATGAAACATTCAATGTAAAGTTTTTAATTTTTTAATGAGAAAAATAAATGATATTTAACAAATTATTTCAAATCGGTTGCTTTGATAATACTGCTTCCTAAATCCAGGAGCTGGATATATTCAGATCCACCGTCTTGCAGGCGATAACTTACACTCTGAAACAGGATTATTCATTAATTGATTTTACTCTCAAACGAATTTTCAATGTAGTAGGTTTTGTCAAGTACTGATTAATCAAAAATCAAATTAGTTTTAGGAAAAATAAATAACTACTATGTACCCCTAATTTGTCTCCAATGAGGGCTTTCTGTTTGTCACTGAACTGTTCACTAGCTATTAACAATTCATTTAATTGTTCCATGATCTAAAATATATCCTTTTATTTAATAAAATCAGAAATTAACAAAGTTTTTACCTGAGAAGCGGAGTATGCTTCACACATCAATTTCTTGATGAATTCTTGAAGTTTACCATAGTTCAGGGTTTTACAAATATCTAAGAAATCTGTTAACCAATATTCTGGAACAACCTATAATACACAAGCACTTTTGAATATATTTTCTCAAAATAGAGCAGTTCTTAAAAACTTAAGAAGTTTAATTGAAATTTTAAATAATCAACGAGGTGTTGGGAATTGAAGTTCAGGACGTGAGTTTGTACTCTGTGGCGAACCATTGAGATTGCAGTCAAGGCAGTTTATGCCCGACTTTGCCCAGAGGCTATCATTAAGTTATCGCATTAATATGTGCAATCATGAAATGGCAACCCGGTCTGAGCAAATCTTGCCGGAAGTGCCTTTTAACAAATTAGTAACAAATTGATAAATTAGTGACAGTACCCCATGTTGATTTGTAATAAAAAATGCATCTACTTAAAGAGCGCAGTGCAGGGCTGCAGAATATGCAATCCTGCATCGTCCAACCTTGCCGCCTAGCACTGACAGGGGCACGCAAATGGGGTATTTGTTATTGGCGAACTGCACCCTAAACGAGATATCAAATTGAAGGTCTTGATGTCCCCTATCCGGTAAGTCAATGCTGCCTCGTGAAAACTTGCCGGAAACAGGTGACAGGGTAGGTAATTATTTGGGCACGTGCCCGTGGTTTCGCAGTTTAAATATTACACATATGAAGATCTTGATGTTCTTTATCGGAAAAGTCAATCAAAGACGGAACAGCTATTCAAAAAACGAATTGACTCAATCACCGTCAATTTCAATCCCTTGGACTCGAGCATTGCAACAAACCAACTTTTCCATATCACAGCTGGTGGAGCGCAGTCTCTAAAATGTTTCCGATTTTCTAATTGCTGTAGACGTGAAAGACAAAATTTGAAGGAACAGTTCCTTGTGGAATGTGAAATTTCACCGGAAAGATTTCGAAAGCCAATTAAATGATCGATATTCATTATTTTTCAAAGAGGTGTTTTCGGAAGTTTGTTGGGAAAGCATTGCACACACGAGTCGACTTGATGGAATATTTGAGTTACCCTCTCGCTCCTGCGCCCCCGGCTTTGTCCCACTACGATGGCACCGATAAGTCAGTTTTAGCGAAAAAATTGCAAGGTTCCCAAAAAAGGTCGATGTTGATGTTGTAGAGACGACTTATATTTTTTACATCTGTAAGGAAAATAAATTCTTCAAACTTTCGGAAATGATTTTGCTGAAACTATGCCAACTGACACCAAAAATACGTATCGTTTTCGATCGATATTTTCCATTGTCCAAGGATTGTGAACGAGACAATCGCGAAGAATTTAATTCCGCTTACACAATTGTTGGACGAAAACAATGGCCCGAATGATTTTATCAAAAACTAGAGAAATCGAAATTTCAAAGAGGCTTTGGTGTCTTTATTGGGACAGCTACGGAAGAGCGATTCTGTTACATCATTTTTGGAGAACAAAAAAGTTTACCTCACAGTTGAAGGTTTTCCTTTCAAAATTTGAAAAGATCGACTATTCGGATAAAGGACATCAAGATCTTCACTTTGATACCTCATTTAGAGCAAAACTCTATGGGTGTAGTTCGCCAACAACAAACACCCACTTTTCGCGCTCCCGCCAGAATTACGCGGCAAAGTTGGCCGCCCTGCACTGTTCTCTACACATACATGTGTTTTATTATTACAACATGGGGGTACTGGAACTCATTTTTCAATTTGTTAAAAGAAACTTCCGGTAGGATTTGCTCAGACAGGGTTGCTGTTTCATTGTTGTACATATTAAAATGATAAATTAATGAGTCTCTACACAAAACTTGATAGGGGTTCCAAAAACGTATAATCCCTATATCACTAACTCTGAACTATACACAACAGAGGAACATTATCATTATTTAAGAAACGCAACGAACTATCTTAACATAATGCCACCACATGATTATTATATTCAATTTAGCAAAATCCAATTTTGCTAAGAGTAGTGAATCGACAAACAATGAAAATTGATAATGAAAAGATAAGTTGACTCATTTATTACATACTTCGGGTTCCATAAACAGCACAACCCTTAGACTAATTATTAATTAACTTACCCCAGTAACTTCCAAAACACTTTCGATACTGATAGGGACTCCTTTGCCTTTTAATTTTGAACAACTTTGTAAACATGTTATGGCTCTTCTCATGTCTCCCCCACTGCTATCTACTAAAGCCTGTAATGTATCATCATCACATTGAACTTCTTCTTCCTTACATATATAGGTCAGTCTAGAAATGCAATTAAATGGATATGTAAACCTTTTATAAAGACGTTGAAATTGAACAAAATGAATCAGAAATTTCCTAATAATATTGAATGTACAAGTTATTCGATAAACAACATGATTTTTTCAACAATGCGGATCATGCTTATCGAAGTTTGTTTATAGTTGATATACATAGAAGGACCAATTTTTGGAATATGGAGACTGAAGACATTTACTAACGCGGTGTTACGACCTAGTATAGATCATCATGACACCATTTCTGGGAAGAAGTACAAAAGACAGTAGTGTTGTCGGAACCTTAAAGCTACAAGCAGCTACCTAAAAGTTATAATTAATAAACTTATATAACAAGAATACTTGGTGTATTAATAAAGATACTACATGGTGTCAGATCAAAAAACTCTGGTAAGATGGCAGAAGGATCGTTCAAACCGCCTAAAGAGTTAGTATTTGCGGGTGAAACTGCAAACTGGAAATAATTTAAGCAACAGTTCGATAACTACATGAAAGTCACGGGTTTAGAGAATAAGCCGGATGAAACGAAAATAGCAATTTTCATAAACATCACAGGTGAAGACGCACTAGATGTGTTTAATACATTAAGCTTGAATGAAGAAGACAAAAAGAAATATGATTCCGTATTACAAGCATTTGAAATTGTTTGTATTGTTCTCCGCGTAAAAACGTAATCAGTGAAAGCTTAAATTTTTTTAGTAGAATGCAGAGAACAGATGAGAGCTTTGATCAGTTTTTCCGAATCTAGGAGTTCAAGCAAAACAGTGTGGATTTGGAAATCAAGAGGAAAGGCTAATCACAGACAGAATATTCATAGGTATAAAGGACCAGTCACTACAGGAAAGATTATTGACAGAATCTGAGCTCACACTTGAGAATGCAATAAAGTTCTGTAGACCTACGGAAGCAGGAAGAGCTCAGACTAGAGCACTGAAGGAGCGAACAGCAGAAACAGATGAATTTAAGAAGAAAACATAGCCTAGAAGTGGAAAAGAAAATGTAACTTTCAAGTGTGCTAATTGTAGAAAACAACATAAACCAAGAGAATGTCCAGCATTTGGGAAAATATGTGCATTGTGCAAGAATAAAAATCATTTTGCCATAATGTGTAAATCAAAAAATAGAGAGACATTTGGTAATAAGAATAAATTAAAAAAGAAAATAAATGAAGTGAAAGAAGAAAGTGAGGAAGAAGAACAATTTTGTTTGGACACATTATTTGAAATTGATAAATAAATATGTAGAAAGGAATATAATGTAAGTAGCATAAGTAAACAGTGGTATCAAAACATTCAGGTGAGAGATTTAACAGGAAATTCATTCCATTTGAGGCACTCGAATAACATATTCCAAATTGGTCTGCAGAAAGACGATAATTTTGAAAATGAAATTACGCAAGACTTTAATGGTTCACAAGATCCTCAAAAGGAAAATGAAGTTAGTGTAGACGTTCCCGTTCGTATTACGCGTTCAGGTCGTATTATTAAAACCTCTACTTATTTAAAGGATTATCGTGTGTAAAAAAACATGTTTTATATGTAGTTGCATGTATACTCAAAGGTAGATCTAAAGAAGAGAGCATAGAGGGGAAGTACAAAAGACAGTAGTGTTGTCAGAACTTTAAAGCTACAAGCAGCAACCTAAATAACAGAGTTGAATCATATCTCAAAGACCAAAAACAAATTGTCAGCATCAAGCACAACAATATCTCTTTCTATTTAGAATGGGAGGACATTCAGCAAGGCATTCCTCAAGGTTCGATAATGGGTCCGTTACTTTTTCTACTTTACGCAGGCGACCTCCCTGAGATAGTTGGTGAGGATCAGGCATATCAGTACGCAGATGACACAACTTGTTGTGAAGCGGAACTGTTGCTTGAAGCCCTCTCAATAAGTTGTTCTGGAGTAGCAGAAAGAATGGCTAAATGGTGTGAACAAAATAGTTTAAGTCTTAATGTTCAAAAAACTGCTTTAATGAAATTTCAAAAAACTGGTCAAATCAAAGATTCCCTACTTGTCAAACTTGATCATAAAACCATTCCAAACACACAGTCAAATTTCTAGGACTATCCATGGATCCTTTGCTTAGCTGGGAGAACCACAAAAACTTTAACCTTAAGACTTTATAGTGCAACAGGAGTAGTTCGTCGTTTGCGTGATGTAATTTCCACAAATAGTTTTAAGACATATTATTTCGCCAGTATACAAAGTATTATAACTTATGGAATCATATTCTGGGGATCCTCCAGCAGTGCTACAAAAGTTTTCAAAGCTCAAAAATGTATAATAAGGGCGTTCCTAGGATTACATCCTAGAACATCATTTAAAACGCATTTTGGAAGCTTGGGCATGTTAACTGTGCCATCTCTCTATTTTTTGCACTTAGTTCTATTTGTCAAAAAAAATAAAAACCTTTTTCCTGTAAATAGACACTTTTATGGGACACAAATGTACATGACAACTAGGGACAGAGATGGCTTAGTTATACCAAATCATAACTCTACTTTATTGAGAGAGGTCCAGAGTATAGAGCTATTAAAGCCTACCGCAGCCTGCCAGTGGAGATAAGGGAGGTGGATAACCTCAATCACTTCCGAAGGAGAGTTTATTTGTATCAACAGGAAAGAATCCTATATGACTTTAATTTTTTTATTTTGTCTTCATAAATCTAAAAGTCATTTATCTTTTTAACTTTTGTTCTCAAGAATGTTACTTAAAATATTGTTAAAATGTATCTTTTTTAATACTTTTGTATGTACCAATAGGATGTAAGTTTAAACAAACCATATTATCTTGTCATCCTTTTCCAATATGCAAAAATCTGATCAAGTTACAGACCATCTGAGCTTGCTCTGGGCCTGTGAATTGGCAGATTTTATTTTTTCTTTGATGTTGCTTTTTTTGTAATTACTATTTTGTAATTTTGCAAGTTTGATGGCAATAAAGTTTATTTATTCTATTCTAAAAGTTATAATTAATAAACTTATATAACAAGTGTATTAATAAAGATACTACAAACACTGCATTAATACTGAACATTTTAGATGAATATACTCATACCTTTCAAAAATCATAGCTTCATTTAATGGCTTGAACCTAAATTTACTACATCTAGAAGTTAGTGGTTCTATAATTCTTGATACATAATTGCAAATTAAACAGAATCTGGTAGATTTGGTTTCCTTCTCCATTGTTCTTCTCAGGGCAGCTTGAGCTGCATGGGTCATAGAATCAGCCTCATCCAGAATTACAATTTTGAACGGTGGACATGGTTTCCCACTGTAAAAAAGTGATAAGTACTGTTGTAATGATTCCATGGAATGTTGTAGTAAATAGAAAATACAAGATCAAATATTTTCTTACTCAGGGCGAGTTCCACTAGCAGTTAACTGCGAAAATGTTTTAACCTTATCACGAATTACTTGAATCCCTCGCTCATCTGATGAATTTAGTTCCAATATTCTGTCTCGATAAATATCACCAAACAATTGTCTAGCAGCAGCTAATATTGTACTGGTCTTGCCTGTTCCTGGAGGTCCATAAAAAAGTAAATTCGGTAAATCAGAACCAGTGATACACTGATCTAAAACTGCTACAACTTCACTTTGTTCAACCACATCAGCTACAGTTCTTGGGCGGCTAAAAGATTAGATTACTTGCTTTGTTGACATTCACTGGTTAAAAAAATTCACTCTTACTATTTTTCTACCCATGGAACTGCTTTTAATTTTTTAGTACTCTTTGATGTGGATGCTTGAGGCTTTTCCAAAGAGGGTGGGCCAAGTTTACCGGACTTTAAAAATGACTGCATAATGTGTATGAAATTTTTCCAATTAAATAATAGGTGAAACACGTTTTACAGACCTATACCTACCAAAGTAGAAATTTACTTATTAAATAATATTATATAGGATGGATAGGTTATTTACTTAATTATTTGTTTTCCCGCCCTTTTGTAATTTTAACTACATGTACCATAGAATATAAGACTATTCAAAGACATGTAGGAAATAGCCAGTGAGAACAACTGACCAACTTGGTATTACCGTTGTTTGGAAGTTATTGCGCGTTTACTTGATTTATGATCATCTGTTTTTCGATTTTCTCAAAGAAGGAACCACTGCTCGAACTTGATTCTTCTTTAACATAAAGGATCAGAAAAAGCTATGTCAAAGTTTAGAAAGGTCGCGACTTTGTCTTGTACTGAAAATAATTTAATCCTCTATGTTCTATGTCGGCAACATAAACTCTTCTCTAGAGAGCTGTAATCAAGTTGACTCAATTTACACAATTTCCAAAAAGCGTTTGATACTGTTGACCACAGTTTCTTAGCTAAATTGAAAGCTTATGGAATACTTGGTGAAGTTTTATTATGGGTATCATAAATAAAGAACGTTCTCAAACTGTCTGTATAAGAAACTCATTTTCACATCACGAATCCTGTTTTTATTATTTATCAACTACCTTTCAAGGCACCTTCTTTTCTATAAGTTTTTAATGTTTGCGGATGACATTATTATATTTATCAATACAAAACATTTCTGATTGTAGAAAAATGCAATGAATTATGATGTAAGAAAAATATGAACATGAATGAATGTATTATTCGGGTTTTCCCTTGTATACAATAAATAAATAAATAATAAATATCAATCACAGCTAAATATCCATATTGTGCCTAAATTTCAAAATACAAATAAGAAGAAATTACAATTAGTACTAACGACGGTGACACGAAATTGACTGAAATCAGGTTATTGAAAAGATTGAAAAATACAAGATATATATTCCGAAATGGAGGGGGTTCCTATGGTACTAGTGTTTAATTTTTGGAGTTCGGGATTTCGAGTAAGTCGGGAAATACTGGTCTAGAGCACAGAACACTTAATTTTGATTATAGACTGCATAAAAGTAGTACGTAGTCATAGATCTATTACCCTAAGGATAATAGCTCTATGTATGTAGTACATCTAGTAACCTAGAATACCCGCTTGGACGTAAATTACAAATGTCTAGAACACAGAACACCAAGTAGCAAGTAACATAGAATAACTACTAACCTAGGATTGCCGCTTGGAGATAATATATTTATTCAAAGTAGGAGTAGGAAAATCAATAAATTACAAAAATAAACTTTCAAATGACCTACTTACCTAGAATTGCCGCTTGGAGGTAGTATCACTTACAAACTGATCTAAGAAAAATGTGTCGCAGTGGAGATGAGTGAATGCTGGATTTGATAAATCGACTGTTAATGTTTTTTGTAATTTTTATTATTTTTTTCTCTAATCAGACCCGCCGTATGTAAGAATAGCTGTGCACAATTCTTTATGTAAATTGGAGCTAGGTACTTGTATATTTATACCCAAAGCGTAATCAAAAGTTTACTATACATTTCAAATTTATCATTTATAATTATTGATAGATGTTCTATGTATAATTGTGACAACGATTACACAATTATGGTGTTTATCATTTTATTGTGCTGTATCTTCGTTTTGTTGAATTTATGAGAATTATTTCCCTTTATAAATTAATTGAAGAGATTAATGTTTATCGGTTGAAACAATTTTAAGATCTCTGTTTTCTATGGCATTGTAAGCTGAATTCGCGCATAAGTACACGCGCAATTCATCAGTTTGAAGTAGACCATTTGTATGTAAACCATAAACGTATGACAATAGTACAAACACCTAATTTGGACCAATGTGTTATTATGAAAATGAAAATGAAGCTTCTAAACTAAATTTATGTGGTGAAGCTGTCATTTTAGTGTGAAGTTGAACCGGGCGTTTATACTGAGGATGATGGTTGTATTTTAGTTTTAGGTAATATTTACGATATAAAATACGTTAAAATGCCTCGAGTAAAATCTTCGCCAAAGAAGTGTATAAAAACCAATATTCAAAATCCGACAAATTCCTGGGTATTTTTACTCAAAGGTAAGCATTAATTACTAATTTGATTGTATATAATCATATGTTTAGTTATTGAATATTGGCATATTACTTTGTGAGTAATGGAGATATGTATATTTTGGTAGTCAGAAAAGTAGTCTCAATTATGTAAGTACACATTTATTATTTCTCTAGGTGAAGCTTTGGAATTATCTGAACAATATACTGGTAGTGGAACTCCAGATATAGTTACTTTGAGGCATCCCAATACTGGAGAATCTGCAATTTTTCTATTTTCTCCTGCAAACAATTCCGTTCAAGAAGTGTTAACTTTTAATGAAGGTAAACGCTCATGGTTCATAGAAGAATCAGTCAAAAGTGATGGAAAAATGCAACTATCGACTCCAATAGATCCCATATTTTTAGGTGAGCATTCAGAAGTAGAATATGTATTGATTTAATAAGCATCTAAATGTTTCAAAACCTGTTGCTACAGATGATAATGGTATTTTGAAGAATATTTTGAAGTCGATGAAAGCATTCTTGTTGGAAGTTTATTGAGTGCTACTTTGATGATAAATTTAAATAGCTTGTAAAGGAATAAACATTTGATCAGAATGCTCTTGGTTTATTAAAAAATTCAGCCATGAAAATTTATGTAATAGTAAAGTTTCAGCATCGATAGATCTAGAGTACCGCTAGTTTAGATTAATAACTTAAATAGTAGAATTTGCTAACAATTGGTTGATAGATTTCAATATGAATGTTGCTGAAAATATGGAGATTCAGATTAAATTAAATGATTCAACAAATGTAACTATTTCCAATGCAATGAATTTCATCAATTGTAGATTATTCATTAGTGCACTTTTATGTTGAAAGGTATTTTATTCAATGATTAGAATATTTAATTTATTAGTCAAATATTCCATTTCTACCACTCTGTTATGATTGGTTATGGAGTGGTTGTTTCTCAATAATCAAGTTTTTCATATCAAGCTATTTAGCTGTTTTCATTTTCTTCATAATTAGTGATTTTTGACTAAAACCTTACTGATGCACAGGGAAATATTCATGATTCAGTACGAACTATTTAATCTGCTGTTCCTTAATCCGACAAGCCTTGTAATCCACTGTTTTTGGTGCCAAATAATGGAACTAATAACTAACATTGTTACATTATTCAATAAAGCTTAAAAATGTAAGTTTTTCACTGGAAAAACCATGCTTATAGTTTTGTTTTATGTACCTATAGGTAATAGGAATGTATAGGTATTGTATTAATTACATAGTATAGCATTCACTTCTATCAAACAAAATAGGCATTGTTATACACATTAGTAATCTGCTGTTTCCATTAATCTGACACATACAACAAATGTATGTTGTCAGATTGGTGAGCATGTACTCTATTGTAATATATTTAAATTACCATTTTGACACTTATATTTCAATATTAGCACCTTGAAAATGTATAATTTGAAATATTTCACTCATCCTCATTGTAATGAATGTGTTGTTTCAGTATTGCCGTACTTACGAAAATATTGCACAACACAAGCTATTCCCTTAGACCAACTGTTACGTGATGAAGAATTTCCTGAAACAGAGAGATTGCTTAAATCTAGTGGCTTGAAATATTTAAGCATGATTGCAGATAGGAAGGTAGGTAACAGTAGACAATTAAGAGTTCCACTACAACATGGAATCTACAGAGAACTTTGTTCTTTAAATAATCTGATAAATTGAAAATATTAATTTTTTTCAGGGAGATGAAGAACTGAATGCTTTCAAATACAATGAAGACAAAACCTTGTCGTGGTTAAAAAAGAAAACGGAAAGAGTTGCAGAGATTTTAAAACAAAAGAACATTCATGTTGGAGGAGGGGCTGCATCTGCAACATATATAAAACCGTCAAAAAATGAGCCTACAGATAATGATGCCTATTTGAAATATGCTCATGGGATTGTATCTGAATATTTGATGGATGATCTAAGTCTTAAATTGCTTAAGTATCTCGATCTTCCAGAAGAAAGTCAGCTAAATTTGAAACGAAAAAGTATGGCCAATCAACCCCAGCCAGAAGCAAAGAAAGCTAAAATTGAAGATGAAAATAGAAGTAGTACTTCCAACGTCTTAGATTTGAGCAAACATGAACCGAAGTCAAATAAAACTCTTATACAAAACTCCAAAGAGAAAGCAAGAGCAAAGGCTGCCAGCGGGAGTAAAACGATTAGTTCGTTCTTCAAAAAAACTTAATCAGTTTTGAGTTTTTCACAAGTTTACTAGGTCAATTTCTACATGGTTTTAGTAGCTTAGCATACTGAGTAATGATTTCTCGATTAATGCATATATGGATCTGTGCAAGTGGAATGCTATGTATTTGTAAAATTCAACAGTATTTTTTCTCATTAATTTTACAATTCGAAGACAATTTGTCAGCATAATATTTGTTAGGCATATTTTTTCGCAACTGCAAAATGTCATGAACATTTTGATTTTCAGGTCTTGATGGAACTTATTATTGATGATAATGAAAATAATTGTCTTTTATTTCCCAGCATTTCGGAAATGGCAACTTCGGTAATTTTACTGAGTCGGTAACTTAGATTAATAGGCATTTAATTCAGAGCCAACTTGGATGGTGAAAACCTCGTTCTATGGTCTAGTTTGGTTCAAGCGACTTATGGCATTATTAATTGCTCCCACCTTCTATGATGCTCTAACTCCTTTCCATAAAATGCAACACTGTTTTTATACAAGGTCTTTCTGTTCAGTTGAATGATCTTTTGATACATAGTGAGATTTTTGTTGTGAAAATATCTATTAGAAGGGGTCAAATTATATACAGGGTATCTCGGGACTGATGGGAAAAAAGTCAGGAGCTTATTGGTTGAGTCAAAATAATATTAGGACCTTATGTATAATTTTGTAATTCAGGCACTCATTTTGAAGATAGAGACCTTCAAAGTTAAAATTGAAATTTTTGAACAGTCTCTTTGATCTGTATGAAATTTTAAGTGTTCTTAGAACGTATGTGTATGTTTATTTTAGAATTATAAGCAGATATGTAGTATTGTCATTAAGTCAGGGAGGGACTAGTCCTATTGGTTTAGGATTCCAATTTTCTGCAGGGATTAGACCCCCTGTATGCAAAGAGCAAAAAATGCGTATGTTTAGTTTAGAATTAAAATGGCCAATGGGAAAAATGTACCTGCAGTGCATTAATAAATTGGTAGATATCTCCCGAACGGTATATTTTATTAAATTCACATAGATTACCTTTTCGTTAGCTAAAAGTCTGGCAAAGCATTTTTTGCTCTTTGCATACAGGGGCCTAATATCTGCAGAAAATTGGGATCATTAACTATTAGGGCTAGTCTCTCCCTACCTTAATGACAATACTACAGATCTGTTTGTAATTCTAAAATAAACATACACATACTTTCTAAGAAAACTTTTATACAGATCAAATGGACCGTTCAAAAAAAAAAAAGTTTTACAATTCCAACTTTGGAGAGCTCTAAATCTGAAACGAGTGCCTGTATTTCAAAATTTTATATAAAGTGCTAATATTATTTTGGCTCAACCAATATGCTCCAGACTTTTTCTCATTAGTTCCGGGACATCCTGTGTAGTAGTTTGAAATTTGTAAATCACTCACATTAAAACTATGACACACGTAAGCATGCTATATGATGAGATGTTCGGTTTTGACAGGTATATCTGTTAAAAATACAATACTTATACTAGCCTGTCCCAATAACAGTTTTGATTTTATACAGGGTGTTTCAGTTGTTTCGTTCATTACTTCGGTAAACGATAGAACTTCTAAAAATAATAGGGGTCTTTCATATAAAATTTTTCTCTAAATCACTTGATATAGATTGAAGTTTTGAAAAATTATTACATTTTCTTGATTATCTTCTAAACAAATGAAGATTTTTAGTTCAAACTTGGTGAACTTTAGTTTTACTGTATGGTAAATAAAAGAGGGTAGAGGTCAGGTGATCGAGGAGGCCATGCAAGTGGACCACCTCTACCAATCCATCTTTCACCATACTTCCTATTCAGCCATTCTCTTACTGGACAGCCATCCAATTGTATCCAAGCATTTGTTACCTCATTGGGTGGTGTCTTCGTGATTAGTTTCCAAAAATTCTGAAAATGTGAAACGTATGGGCCAAAAATGTTGTTTTTGTAAATGCCAAGCCAGACATTGACATTGAATTCTTCTTGAAAATTCATACATCTTGTACCATGATGGGTTTTCATTTGTCCATGAGAAACTGAACAACAACGAATACTTTCTAAAGCCAATATTGTTGGTGAAATTAAATGTGTTGATGAAGCACATTTTACACAAACCTGTATTTATTAATTTTCACAATTTAAGTTTATGGGCAAATGAAAACACTTATGGTAAAAGATCTAGGAATTTCCAAGAAAAATTCAGTGTCAATGTTCGGTTTGGCATTTATAAAAACAATATTTTTGGCCCATACGTTTTAGCAGACATACTAACGGCCGCTGCATTTTTCGAATTTTTGGAAACTAATCACGTAGACACTACACAATGAGGGAACAAATGCGTGGATACAATTGGAAGGCTGTCCCCTACGAGAATGGCTAAATAGGAAGTACGGTGAAAGATGGATTGGTAGAGGTGATCCAGTTGCATGGCCTCCTCGATCACTTGACCTCTATCCTCTGGACTTTTTTGCCTGAGATTATTTGAGAGATAAAATTATGCCACCGGGGTCAGAGAAGAGAAGATCTACTTCATCATATTCGAAGAGCTAGTGGTGAAATTAATAATAAAATGTTAATTCGAACAAGAAGGTCGTTGAGTTAAAGTAAATGGATCGAGCATTAATTATGAATTATTCTTCATCGTTACCGGTGAATAGATATTTAAATATTTTCTTACGTTTTAAATAGCTTTTCGAGAGAAATTCCATAAGATAACACTGATTAATAAAATCAAAATAGCTCAAACAGGAAGCCTCTAAGTAAAATTTATCAAGAATTCTTTTTTTAGAAAATAAATCAAAAATTTCAATTTGTATACAATAGAAATTTTTGACCATTGGCGTAGAAGTTTAAGGGGTATAAATACGTATAAAATCCCATAACTAAGCTACTGCATTTGTCTCAAGAACAATTTGTAACCAAACAAAATTTCGCATCCAGTAAAACTAAAGTGTACCAAGTTTTAACTGAAAATCTTCATTTGTTTAGAAGATAACGAAGGGAATGTAATAATTTTTCAAAACTTCAACACCCACCCTGTATCTCGGAAACGAAGTGATTTAGAGAAAAATTTTATATGAAAGACCCCTATTAATTTTAGAAGTTCTATCGTTTAACGAAGTTATGAACGAAAAAACTGAAACACCCTGTATTCACTAATATTATGATGAAGTAATGGTTACATTTGAACAAAGTATGTATAGTTCAACTTTCTATAATTTTTTTTAGATATACCATCAATTTTTCTGTATTCAAGTTGAAATAATTCTTTGTTTTGTTTTAACTATAATTTCCTGTAAAATTTCAATTATCCTTTCATGCAACTCTTTGCACAAATAAGAGGTTTTTTTCAAATAAGATTGACAGCTTGAGTTTTATACATTGCAGTCCAAATGTAAAGAATAAATTAATTTTCTGGGTCATCGATATTTTTTTTAAACCGGCGTTGTTCGCTATATGAGATTTTATCTTTTTTACCTTTATTTTACTATGAGTAGGTAGATTTAATGTGCAGTACGAAAAAAATCTTGGAATTATGAAATTTCCCAAAAAATTGTTAACATTTCGTAATAATATCATATTCCCATAATATAAAACGATATACAAAGGGAAATATTGGAAAAATACAGAACTATACAGATAAATAAGGCAACGCGTGACTGCTACTTATACTTCACGATAAAACGTGGGCGGCAAATAGAATTCTATTTTTCGACGTAAACAACCCCGTAAAAACAGTGGAAAATTTCCTAATGATAATACCGAAGACGATTTGTAAGGTCACGCTTAAATTTGTTTCACGTTTCATATCATATTTGGCTATGTAACTAAAAAATATTAGTTTTTATTAAAACCTACGGACGTTATTTCAGTTTTATTATGTTGGAATATTTTAAATAATTTATTTGACTGTTTATACTTTCAATTTCATTTATGTTAAATATGCTCTGTTATATTTGAAATGTGGCGAGAAATACGACCTATTGAGCAACACCGGTTTAAATGTAATACCTGTGAAATTGTCTAGTCTTGGAATCTGTATGAAGAGCTGATTTCAGAAACCTATCACACTTGGAGTCCAATGTTTTGCAATTATAGACTTTTGAAATTACTTTATTTTAACTTTAACTGTAATATGTAGTAATGGTTAAATCCATGTATAGTAACATGTTTTTCATGTTTTTCAATAAACGTACCAGGTCGGTTTTTCTTTTAGAAACGACATTTTCATTATGAATGAGCAAAATTTTGAAAATCTCGGCGTTGAATGGACAATTGATTACTATTCAAAATGAGGTTTCACAAAATCTATATTACAATAGCGTAGCCGCCGAGTTCGACACAGAAAAGTGAAGAGGGTAGGGTGGTGGTTGAGGTATCGTTCGAAAGGGGCTAGACTGTAGATGTGCCAAAAACTATTGAAAAATGTTATGTCTTTCGGCTAGGATGCGCCATTGAAAATTAGGTAAAAGCGCGGAACTGTCAACACTGAGTTGCATGGCGGGTAATAGACCGCTAGGTCGCCATAACTGCCGAATTGGCCAGGGTACGCCTAGTTTACACTTATTCACCGTACAATTTATTTATTATAGCATAAACTAGCCCATATCTATTGGAAATTTCAATAATTGCAGCTCATTTGATACTGACCAGGTCTGATTCCATTTCTTGTCAAAACAAGTAACCTTCGCCTAATCGTCAAATTGACTAAATTTGCTGAAAAATATTTCATCAATATTTGATAAAATGTGTTTCCTGCCAAAATGGTTCATAGTTGCCTATTAAATTGTGATCTTGTAGCATTTTTATTTGCTGAGCACCTTCATACGGATGCAAGTTTTTCCTCAATTCTTCTCTTCTGAGTTTGGAGGTATCAATGGTGACATAATGAAACCCATTTAATTATGTCAATTTGTTACAATATTGCCTTGATATGCTGAGATGTACAAGATGACTGATCATAGTTGCATTTAGTATCAAACTGTTCCTTCAAATTTAGAAATATGATTAAAAAAGCTCATATCAAGTTGAATATTTCATTAAGTGTTTGGCACTTTGAACTCAACTATACCATTAGACAAGTAACTGTGGAAAAAATCAAAACCAATTAAAGTGAACATTCTTTAGAATAGGATGATTTTGAATTTATACAACACGATTACGTAAAAGAAACCATTCCAAGAGTATATGGTTGTATTATATTACTCATAATTTTTTAATTGTGTAATTAGTATATACATCACTTTTATAAATGATTTTTGTAGGAATAATTAATATAGGTACTTATTTTTGGTGACACCTTAATTTATAAAAAAAAGCGAATTACTTTTATTATATTTTCACATTGAAAATTGGTTGCTTTAAAGTAATAATTTGCTGTGCAAATTAATTGTTGTATTTATTTTAGTGTTTCAAAAACTCCAAGAAATTTGTTCCTATGAGGTCGAAAGAAATGACTGAATCTCTTGTATTGAATAATAATAAATGTTAGGTAATCACCGTGTCTTTGTTGAATGTCATCAAATAATTAAAATTAATTTTAAAGATGGTCTTCATAGATTGATTTTGAGAGAAAAAGGACCACTCTACATCAATTTTTAAATGAGTATTCACGATTTGACGAGGTAAAAGTGTTTCATATAGTTCAGTTCTGTAATTATGAATTTATGATTTGTTTTCTGTATTTATGATTTTTACCAAAGACACAGGATAAATGTAATGAAGCAAAGTTTTCGACTAGAGTAGTTGCAAAAAACCTACTTCAACAAGTAGATATGAATGTAATAAACATTTTATTTTTTTATGTATTTGCCAATCATTAATTATGAAATTAGAGTAGTATTTTTATTGTTGCATTTTCGTCGTTACGTGTATGTGATATATGTAATAAAATATTCGATAAAAAGTTGTTTTATATTTTTGATCTATGCTTCTGCACCACATGATCTATTATTAAATGATTTAATTTCATTTCTACTTAACAGAAGTAGAATTATAATATATTATTGAAGCATTTATATTTTCGCTATTGAATGATCACGCTAGCGCAGAAAAAGTTCTGTTTTCTCCCCTATCGAGGGGCCATAAACGTCATTTTCTAAAAAGGTAATAGGAAAAATATTTTATTTCATACTGCTTCACTACAATAATTAATTTCATATTCTGACGGGTGTCTGTATTGTCAGAAAACAGTACCGTTAAGTCGCTAATAGCGATAGCTAGATTCTTTTGCCATTGCTTCTTATTAGGAAGACGTAAACGGAATTCTAAGCAAATCCATAGAGGTATGTATGACCAAAAATATCTGTATTAAAATTATGAAAATTCTTATAAAAGATGACAGCTGCTAGGCCTACTGATTTAATGTACTACTTTCTGGCTACAAATGAAATGAAGTTTAATCATTTGTTTGATTATCTTACATTCTCTAGCACTCAAACTTTTGTTTTTTTGAATAACTATTTTGATACCTCTTAGCATTTCAATGGATACTGGAAATATTGACTTTATATTGTCAATAAGGCATGTGGTTTAGTTACAAAACAAATCATAGAAAATCTATCCCTCATATTAATTTTATTGATATAACCCTGAATCGCTGATGTTTATATTACACTAGGTATTAATAAGGAATCTGGAAAATGATTTAAAATATGGTACCATTTTAATGATGTTAATATTGCAAGTTTCACAGAATATTTGATAACAAGTAATAGATACTTATGATTCTGGTTCTTCCACTTTTTGAAGTTTCAAATTTTCTAATTGTTTTTTCACACTATCAATCTCTTCTTGTGTCACAGTTATTTTTGCACCACAAGCATCTTGTTCATCTCGAATGAATTCCAAACTGCGAATTTTCTGTTCTAAAAATGCCGGTTGCTCAGCTTGTAGCTTAAGTTTGTATGTTTCTAATCGTTGAGTTACCACATCATCACAATATTTATTTGTCAATTTCCGAAGAGAATCTTTTCTTGTTACCCATGTGATATGTTCTGGCATTGGTTTGTAAACAATATTCAAAGTTTCTAATAGCCATTCAAATTTCTTATAATCCCATCTACGAAGATACTTTAAATGCTTTTTTCTTTTGTCTATCAACTCCTTAAGATTCACTTTGAACTTTTTATTTCTTGGAAACCTTTCCATGACTTCTTGGAAGGATCTAATGTATCCTGTCCATTTTGCTATTTTGACTTCTATGGAAGCAGTATCCAATTCATGCCTTTTTACTTGTTGGTAGGTATCTTGAAAGAATACTTCAGTAGACTTTCTTCTTGGAGCATATTCCAGAGTGAAAAGTTTTCTAACCAATTCATTGGCAGACTCAAGTTCCTTCGATTCTTTGAATTCCAGTTGAAGTAGATTTTTATCTGGTTTAACAAAAGCTCCAAGATCACCACTTTTTTCCGGCTTATAACAAGAAATTTTTTCAGGTCTAATCCATTTTATTTTCAAATCGCTTTTGAAAGCCAAATTTCTATTATACAAATTGATCAAATTATTCGATTTGCCCAAAAATTTACTGGCATTGATCAATTTTGCGGTACGGTTCATATTTTGATAATACTGTCAGAGTTGTCTCTGATATTGTGCTAGCTAAAACCAGGAACCAGGGGAGAAGAAAAGTACAAAACTAACGTCTAAATCCATAGACATCATATTAGGATTAGGTTAGGTATATTATGAATATGTCGATGAACGAGGTATAGACCTCGTTGTATCTCGTTGGTTAGGTCACGTCACGCTCGTATATACAGGTCTGGGAACTAGAGGCTGTTCCCTATGTGAGAAGTGAGTCCGCTAAGCGTCAGCTGTTGCATAGTACCAAAAGGGTGGCGCATGAGTCGAGGAATGATCTCTGGCACGTATACGACCGTGTTCTCTGGCAACTGTCATTGTTGACTTGTAAACACCAGGAATATCGGCGTTTTTAGAAAAAAATTACGAAACCGTGCATTGTGCCGAAATGCAAAACGAGGTACAAAAGTGTAAAGCAAGAAACTTCTGTTTTTAAAGTGCCGAAAGATGCACAAGGTTTTTTATGTGTGCGAAATTGTTGAGGTGAGTAATACATTTTGACAAGAGTAACAGTTCTATTCTTCTCTCAAATCGGAATAATAAATATTGTGTTACGAGAAAAATTATTTTACTTAATAATATGATTGTTGCCATACTTCGATTCAAGCGCTAGCTGGTGGCTGAGCGAGGGACTACGAGTTTGACGTCATGTAAGAGACTCATGTCAAACAATAGAGTTCCCAGACCTGTATGTACGACCGTGGGTTAGGTATATACCACGGTCGTACATACAGGTCTGGGAATTCTTATGTTTGACATGCGTCTCTTACATGTCGCCAAACTCGTAGTCCCCTTTTTCGTTATATATGCTCGCCCACATAAAAGACCTCGTTGAAACGATTTCTATCCGGAATCGCTAGCATCCACTTTTTTGGCATTTCCGCATCTCTCGGCACTTTAAAAACATACGTTTCTTGCTTTACACTTTTGTACACCGTTTTGCATTTCGGCACAATGCACGGTTTCGTAATTTTTTCCTAAAAACGACGGTATTCCTTGTGTTTACAAGTCAACAATGACAGTTGCCAGAGAACACGGTTGTATACGTGCCAGAGATCATTCCTCGACTCATGCGCCACCTTTTTGGTACTACGCGACAGTTGACGCTTAGGGGACCTACTTCTCTCATAGGAAACAGCCTCGAGTTCACACCTGTATATACAACCGTGGTATATATTATAAAACATAACCAAGAAGTCATAATTTCCACCATTGAGTCTTCAATGATATCCACCATCATTCACAGAACAAGTATAGAATTATTCTAAGCATAGCATACTATAAAATAGAGTACATATTCTTCCTTATAAATTATTGTTGATTTGGCCTCCATATTCCTAATATGCAGCCAGAATGTTTTTTCTTATGTTTACTCCCCTCACCAATTTAGGATACGTTGATTGTTTTCTGTAGTTTTTTCAATACTTCTTTTCGTGCTTAATAAAAGGGCGCTGTAGGAAAGTAGGAAGACAGAATGTTAATTGTAACGGCGAACTTTTAACTTGGGGAGGCGGAGGCGGATATCAAATGCAGCTTTCTCCAAGTAAAGAATATAACCCGAACGAAATAGATTTCAAGTATCTTATATGGTTGATGTAATACTATTATTGCCAATATTAAAATAAAGGGTCAGTAAGACTTCCACGGGCAGCTAATCTTGAAAGTCTTGTTTTTGGATCGCCAACCATTAAATTTGGCACCTTGAACTGAAAATGTGACGCGGAATCCATTCGGAAGGCAAGCATTTTCAACATTCATACCTCCAAAGCTTTCTGGTAATCTCAAAGTATCAAGACAATTACTTGTCTGATTGATGCATGAGGGTTGTATGTTCTGTAGAGTAAATTTTAAAGTAATTAGAAATCTCCATTAAAATCGAACGGTACATATGAGAAGATAAAATACCTATTTTCACTGTACTGTTAATGTAATCTATCGGGTCACATATAAATGTTGTTGAAATTGGTGTACTACTATTACAGATATTACTAAGAAACTCGTCTGAGTAATTTTGTTGTAATAACCTAGGGATCGTTTCCAGGCCACCACATCTCCTAATATTATGATGATATTTACTGGCTCCTCAGACTCCCCTGACCTAATAGCAGGCGGCTTTTCTTTTTGTGAGGATATCTCAAACCCCAAGTGTATGTTACCAAGCCACGCTTTCTTGAAATCCAGGAGAAAATTGCCCAGATTCTTCGCCAGATGATAATTTACGCCGCTCGAAACCCTGTTTTACACTAAGCCAAAACCTTTTTGTAGCAATTAAATGTGTATCTACTTCTTATTTGAAAAATGTAATATTCACATGATGGATCTGTATAACGCGCTATTGACGCGGAATATGGAACCTCATATCAATGTATATCTGCAGTTGTTATTCAGTTTGGATATTTTGCTTCGTGTCTTATGGATATTGATTGGGAATAAAAATTATTTAATGAATTTTCATTTGAATTATTTATTGCACCTCAAGTAGTAATACCACTTTATAATTTCATCTTTATGTTCACAAAATATGGTTAGTTTTCCCGTGAGGAATCCTGATTTTTCTGCCCCCCCGCTGGCTGCCAATTTTGATTTAGAAGGTGCCACAATCATAATTTTGCATGTTTTCTTCGGTTTCACCGACTCTGAGGTAGATTTTAATTGGAAAGCAGGGGTATCTGTTGCAAATTGAAATGTTTTAGTATCTTCAAATGGATTCTTGAACGTAACCGATGGAGTTCCTCCAAGCTCCATCACGATAGGACCCTGAGGTTCTGGGTAACCGCAAACTCCCACTAATGGATAACTGTAACAAAATTGTCATGAGCTTGTTTTTATTTGAAGGACTATTTGCTTTGTGAAATGCAACAGATCATCAATGTAAATACACAAAATTAATCTCTTACGGTCCATCAACAATTTAACCGAACCACATACTAGGGAGCTACTTCATGAAAAGTAAAGAGAAAGTAAAAACCAGAAAAAGTACATTCTGAAACTCTTTTCACTTTTGTAATTTCCCAAATAACTAAAGAAATGTTTAACAATCTTATTTACTAAATCACCATAAAATCAATAGTTCTCTATGAATTCATACTTCACATTTGACAATTAGCAAATAAGCTATTTTTTCTACAAACGTTTGTAAAAATATATTTTTTAACGCATGCTGTCCGTGTCTAAAATGTCCTTTTAAGCCCCGATGTTAGAAATATTTTACTTTTAGCACTGGTGCTAAAAGGAAATTATATGTGACTGCAGTTTTTATTGGATTTTAATACACAAGTCGTCTGCAGACGCATTTTATAAAACTAGAATAAGTAATAATAACTTACATGTATTCTCCCTGGGACGTCGAAACCTTCAATACTCCTTCAATACTACCTAAATCATTCGGTTCGTAGAAGATTGTGATTTCTGGACTATCGCCGGATGCCGAATTTGTTTCAGCATAAAATGCTGTACTTTCGATCTGGAATCGTGAATTTTACAAAACGAAATCATTAACAATAATCTACAATAATAATAATAATAATCTCTGTAATAATAATTTTAATGGGTAAGGATTGAATGTTTCTTGTTTATAGTATAAGAATGACATAAAATTCCTCCTGACAATCCATTATTAAATATGAGGAAGGGGATGCTAATTCATAAGCCAGGTACCTTATGACGAGTACCTTGTCGCTTCTCGGTGAATTGCTTACTGGGGTAAGCTCCGAATATTCGGGCGCCAGATTTTTCTAAAGGTTTACTCCTTTTTGAGGACTTCTGCTAGGGTCCTCACCACAAGGCTTGTCACTATGCTATCTATAGATAGCCTTGTCCCTAGGACAGTGAAGTTAAACCAGGGCCCATTGGGCAGAAAACAGTATCAAAATTGTAGGCTTTAATTACAATTGAATAAAACGGGGAATTCCAGATATTAAATATATAATAATTATAACAAGTACACTTTCAGAATAATCAATATAAATGCAATTGAACGGTATTATTTACAAAGATTTTTGACTAGACGGAAAATGTAATGAAGCTCAAACGGTACATGAAAACTGTTTCAAGTTTCAACATATCTATTTTGCGATATGTTCGGTATCTAATTTCAATTGAACGGTACGGAATCGGTTGATAAATGATTCACATTTATCAATTTGCGGAAAATACAAATCAAACAAATCCTAGCGTAATAAGCGGTGTTCGGCAAATATTTAGATAGCAATATTACGTGAAATGTTCAAAACACACTACGATATATTAAACGGTTAAAACTTCGGTCGGATCGGAAGATATTGACTTGCATCAGTTTTCCGATTGTACGATATCAGATTTTTCGGTATTTTCGGATAATTACTCTAATTGAGTTTATTCCGTCACCTCACCCACCCTTGTATCAACTATCCACAGAGTGCCCGGTAATTGTATGACAGTGTTAGATTTCATACACTTGACAGGTTCACAATTTAGACAATTAGGGCTTATATTTCCGGGATAGATACAGCGTGCACAAACCCTAACTACCGTATCTGCAATAACCCCTACATCCACGGCCGAGGACTTCTCGTACGAATAAGGGATTATTACGATTCTCAATCACACAACCACCCCAGCTTACACTTCCGGGATAGACACAGCGTGCACAAGCCGTTGGCGGTTTGGTCGTCTAGGATATACTTATACTTCCGGGATAGACACAGCGTGCACAAATATATCAAAGACGCCACTGTCGTTCAAACATAAACACTCTGTACACACTATACAATTACTTGAATATTTCAATTCACGTGTGAATTCAACTCGTGCGCGGTCCGACCTATGACGGGATAAACTCAAATATAACAATTCAAATTACTGAATGCTACGGAACTCAGATATCGTACAAACGTTACCAATCATAAATTACGGAAATCAATATATCGTAATGCCCAAAAAATATAAATTATTTTGCTATCATTTACCTTATGCAAAATTTCACTTAAACGGAACACTATTGTTAATTCAAATTTTAAATCTGACTTGAACTCGGATAATTAATTCATTCTGATAATAATCACACTTTATCGGTACTATTTGAAAATCAAAATCACCAAAGAGAGCACAAAAGAGGGCGATCTTTTATCGGTCCCTGCTTTTATATGTTTTCCGAGGTTCTCGTCAAGTCTGCTCCACCAATTCCTTATTTTGTGCCAAGGGTTTTTTACTTATGTCCCGAACAAAGCTTAAAAGTGACGCTACTTTTTAGATCTAAAATTCGCGCACATGATGCTCCACTGGTTCCTCCCGGCACAATAAACAAGTGTTATCGGAGTTTTTTGGTTGTTCGCCCTTTTTAAACATAAGGCTGTTCAAAACTTTGATGCATTAACTTGCCAGACCCCTGTTTTTGCAACATATTTTGTTCGGAATGAATGCAATTTTTAAACGGGCATGAATTAGATTCATCTATTTGAATAATTACACTTATTCAAAATTACGGAGATTTAGAAAAGTGACAATCACGGAATATACATTCGGAGTTGGCGCATATCTATTGAAATAATGAACTGTTCAAACTGAGATTACATGTAATATCCGTATTTACTGCCTGATCTAAAATAAATGATATTTCAAAATTTAAGCTTCGTTACAACCTACTATAAATTATATCATACATATTGTCTATAATAAACTGACTTCGACATCATAATCCCGCCTTTCATTGTCTTAGATTCCAATATTTTAAAACTTTATCAAATTGGTCTTTATTTCTATGTAAAATATAGGTACATCATTGATTCGTACGTGACTCTAAGTAGATATTTATTTAAGAACTTTGATAACCGTAATCTAAGAGCTGAAGAATTTGTTCTTATTTTGACTTGAAAATAGTTTTACTTCATAATATAATTTATATTTAATTTCAAACCTCTCTCGTCACACTCTCAGATGGTCCAAGTATATAAGAGAGAAATTAAATAAATTAAAGAAAAGTGCAATAAAGGTCAATATGAGAGCTTTCAAATTTGCTGAAATTCTTACGACAATGAGTAGAGAGAGTGACGATATCGGAGTCAATTCAGCAATTATATGAAAAATGTACACGTATATACAATACAAAATTAGAACAAACTATTTTGGGATTCAAAACCTATATTTAATTCATCTTTTTCAGTTTTGCTTAAAGTTGTATTCAACAAATTGATGGTGAATCTATGTAAGAAAATGAAAATATCATACATATATCATAAGTAATTTCGGTTGCGCATTTACTGGCTATTTGATATAGTATTTTTTATAAATGTTCAGATTTCCGGAGGCTATCAAATAAGATTAAATTATAAGTATAAGTAATTAAATGAACAATTCACCATTATTAAATATTTCCATTTCTACATAATCCAAACAATAGTGAGAATATGGGTACTAAAATTTCATTGTACATATTATGTACCCAGATAGATCATCTCTAAATATTATGGTGATAAATGTATTATTTTCATAGATTGATATTAGTAAATTCTTGTTTCATATTCAAATCTCGGGTGAACTGTATTATGAACTTACACAATCTGTCAAATGTCATAGTTTTATTACAAGATAAAACTAGTATGACAAATTACTTTGCGCCATAGCAGGTTATAAGGTCGTTGGAAACTGGCTATGTAACTAATTTCTTTTATCTATACATACTCACCTTTGTTTGAATATCATTTGGTGAACATGTTGGAACGAATATGGTTTGCGATGACGTCTGTCCCAAAGTGGAGTAAAAGTACGTTTCTGGTTCAGAAGTTGGGGGGTGTGCATGCAGCTCCAACGAATAGTTATATGGACCAATTTCCGGATTGGTAATTGTTAGAGTTACAGTTTGGGTACTCTCTTTTATAGGTTGGTATTTTAGAGCCAATTCATACTGAAAATATACATAGCATAAATTATATGAAAGACGGTATTATAAATAGATCGGTAGAAATAACTATGGTGAAGTTTTAATTAGACTTCCATTAAGACCTTGACTCATCTTATTGCTCAAGCTTAATATATGTCATATATCAAAATTAAACAATAATTAGAATTAGGGGCATCCATAGAAATATGGGAAAAATAATATAAAAAGATAGAAAAATTAATTCTGGTTAGAAAAAAGATCGGTAAGTCTTGAGCTTGACAATGAACAGGTGACTAGCTTGAGTTTATCTAGTCCCTCGTGGTTGGATTATAGACGAGATTTCGGATGGGCACCATGAAATAGCTATAGAAAAGTGAGAGATCGCCTACATTTCTACAACCACCATCAGAAAACGTTTAAAATTTAATTCCTTCAATAAAGCGCGGGATTCCTTAAACTGATTGCACTACTTAACTTTATAGCATTAATCTAAATTGAAAATGTCGTTGCAACATTGAAAGAAACACGAATAATTGAAAATGTAACACATTAATGTGTAAAATATATGAATGCGTATTAGAAAACCACACACAATAACTCTTTATAGTTGAAAACGTCATATTTCGAGAACAAGACAAAACGGTCTGAACTGACAACAAAAATCCTTTTGCGCCAAATAGTTGAACAGCTATGTTTGAAATTTTCTGACTACTATAGGGAAGATCTTTGCTGTACCAGTATTACTGATTTATTGTATCAGCTTCCTACATAAACCCAATTTTAACCGTAATAAAGAACTACGTAGAAATTAAAAAATTTAATTAATTAAATTTGTATACATTTGACTCATTGATTGTACATTGGTGCTATCATTTACAGACTTAGCATCACGTTTTATGTGAAACATCTCCAGGATAGTTCTTGTATAATAATTGGTTTCTTTAGCTAAAATATTAGCATTTTTATAGTTATGATGGTTATAATCAAAATAAGGTTTAGCAAGGGCGGTGGAAGATTTTGTTATTCGTACAATACTTAACTTACGTTGCTATAACCAACAGCACCCTGTTATGGGATGTTCATGTGAGGTCCATTGCGAAAACCACTTCACAAAAGCTGGGTGTTCTATTCCGTGCCAAGTGCTACTTTACATCCCGGCAGCTCCTCATAATCTAAAAACACATTTTCGACCTGTCCTGGAGTACTGTTCACATGTTTGGAGTTCGGCTCCCAAACATATGCTGAAAATCTTGGATTCTATCCAGAACAGAGCTATTCGTCTGATTGATGATGTCACACTTGACCTCGCTAGAACATCGTCGAAGATGGGCAATCTCTCCCTTTTCTATAGATATTTACATGGTCAGTGTTCATCAGAAAACTCGTCTGTTGTTCCACTACGAGAGATTCCAGGTAGGCCGACTAGACGAGGTCAAACTAGTTACCCTTTCATTGTCAAGCTCGAGACCTACCGAATTTCCTACTATAGTACGGTGTATTTAGGAAAAACTTAGGAATAACGTTACGTGGATTGATAGAGCTTAGCGGTTTTTTGCATTCTCTTAAGGAATGTATTTGTAAATTTTGTTACTTATGCTTGACCGTGGATTTGATGCACACATTTTTTAAGTGCATTTTAGTGCACTTTTTAATGAACTTCCTGAATATTGCTTGTAAGTGCTTGAAAACTTGTAGTTGAAGGGTTTCAAGGTTCCTGATTGTGAATCTGACATCAAAATGATTCAAAAAAATATCTATCTTGCATTAATATGCATTTGAAAATGCATTTTATTATGCACTTTTTTCTTCAATTCTTTAATATAGTCTGAAATCAGTTGAAAATAGCTACTCGGGGGTTTCCGAGGTCGCTGATTACGAATCCGATGTCAAAGTTATAAGAAAATTGATAGATTGCATGATTGAATGCAAATTAACCTCGTCGTTATACCGGACCTCGAGTTACACCGGGATTCGGATATGTAAAATGTAAAGATAAAGCATTCCATAAGCAAACATAAAGATTTATATATTTTTACAACAATTTGTACATGGTACATGTTACTCATTTTTATCTGGATTAAAAACATCATTTGAATCTGACAGCTCAGCAATTTCATCATCTGAATCGTTATCTTCTTGTCTGGTATCGGGTAATTCAACATTTGTTCAGTTGATCCCATTGCATTTTTTGCATGCCATTGTGCAGGTAAATCCACTTTTTCTACAACCACATAATTTTCCGCAATTAGTCACGCACCCACAAGATGTAATAATTATTAGTTCTTCTGGTGCTGCTCAGTGGCGGCTCGTGAATTTTTGAGAGAGGAGGCTGGACATAAAACGTTTTTGTAAAAACATACTCTATTCACAGCCTTTTAACCTTTGCACAGCGACCGTACCAGCTACTTCAGTGACAAAATTAATTGTTACCCAGCAAGAACCAACGTGGAGGTATAGAGTTTCTTGTGGCAACAAATTTTTTTGTTCGTTTTTTGTCTTTTATTTTTTTTGGATTTTCAATATTTTTTCTTTTTTTTGGAATTTTTCATATTTCGTTTTTTTTATTAATTTTATTAACTTTTTTTATATGTTAACGCAATTCTACGGTCTTTAGTTTGCGAAAAATGATCAATAATATCATCAAAAAATATATCATTTTGTTTTAAGTGTTTTACTAAATCTTTTTCAATAGATTTTAAACTAACATTGTTTAAACAATTTTTGCCCATTGTATTTGGCATGTAAGTTTTAATTCGTTTGAGAGTAGAAAATGATCTCTCCACCGATGCCGACGTGACAGAAATGGTGACTGTCAAACAAAGTAGTTTATAAAACCGAGGTAAAGCTTGTTGCAAATCGTTGTCTATCATATATTTCATCATATCGGCGTGACTGTCATACTGGCCTAAAATATCTTTATCCGAGTATATAACGCATAATTCATTGTGCCGTGCTATTTTATCAAAAATTTTATATTTTAGAACTAAGTTATCTTAAAGTGTATTGAGGAACTCTTTTGAAAAAGATTCGAAAAAACTTTTATTCTCAAGTCAAAAAACTTCAATTCATGTAAATCGGAAAATCGAATCTCAATTTGAGCTTTAATAGTATCTAAAATTTCATAAAAAAGTTGTTTATAATGTAGTTTCTTGTCTACCAAATTATATATTTTCCTCCTTTTCGCGGGAGGAGCCCCATCAGTTGAAAAATTTTCAAATAAAATATTAAAATGAAATTCTGTATTACGGAAACTTGAAATTTTTCCAATGAGATGTTTCAACGATCTCTTGGACAAATTATATCAGTGAATTTATGTTGTAAAATTTGAAAAATAAGATCAGTTTGCTCAAATATTAACTAATTTAAAATTATCAAGGAAAAACAAAAATTCTTCATTTTCTAAATAAGATTTTAAACCAACAGCAGCATTTAATGAAACCTGATCTGTTAAAAAGTCATCACTGTTTAATACAAAATCAAATGTTTCAATTAATTTGTCTTTATTTTTATGGATGGTAAATACTGCACGTGAAGTAAAATTCCATCGAGTTGGAGCATTACAGGGAAATCAATGATTTTTTTCAAAACTTCGTCTTGTCAATACTATTAGTATTAACAGTGATCGATTTTGATAGTTACCTGACATTACTAATCCTTTCAAATCCGGTAAAGGCTGTTTATTTAAAAGAAACACTTTTATCATGTTAATTCACTAAATGGATTTTCTAAAAGGCAGCAACTAACTCACTAACACTCATTTTAAATTTACAACAGACAACAATCTAACCTTACTTCGCGTGGCGTGACAACACATAAACAAGCACTGACTGACCTACTCAGCAGTCGGCAAAAAGGCACGTCTCGTATTTCATAGATTATTCGCTGATTTACCCAGTTGGCGTTCGGACTGGTCGGAAAAACGGCAACTGCGTTGAACAACACATGCTCAGCGTTTGAGATATATAGAGAGTCTAGCCTCAGGGCACTGTTGCCAGATTAAAAATAACTACTGAGAACGGGGAATTAATTGTAAAATTTGAAAAGTTATCAGAGAAACAGGAAATAAAATGGAGAATGATCATTAAGATAAATTGGTGAGGAGGCTGAGCCTCCTTAGCCTCCTTCGAGGAGCCGCCACTGGTGCTGCTGATTGTATCGGAATCGGCTCAAAATATTGATTGACCTATTTCCATCCCCACTCGGAGGGTGCTAAGTGATTGATGATATTATCAACATCTACCTCGTCCATACTGTCCTCCTCAATTATGTCTGGATTTGTTTGACAATATTTGAAACCGTAGATCCAATTTTGTACTTGTAGGTAGACACGTTTCAAATGTTGTGTAAAGGCGTTTAATGTTGGTACAAGAGTACAGAGACGTACTGCTTTCTTTTTTGAGGTCACACTGGCAAACGACCCACATCTCAAGATGTTTTAGAGCTCTAATATTGGTACCTGGTATTCTGCAGTTATGTTGGGCTTGCGGAAGCTCAATGTTGCACCATATAAAACAATTTTATCCAGCCACTGATTCTATGTTTCATGATATTGATCACTACTACACTAACAACTATTCAGACAAAATTAAGGTATTTTATGGATTTAATAATAGTCAATGAAAGCGACAAAAAACCAATAAGTCAAAAAATTATCAAAGAATCTGTTCGTCAATTTCACAGGCTATCATGTCAGCTGCACGTCCAAGATTTTATATATCACCGCTTCAGTTAGCCTTATCGGTATATCTGCATCGGAACTTTGGTTCGAAAAAACGTAATGAAATTTGCCATGCGTTGGGGTTTTCCGCATCTTACATTGAAGCTATACGTTTCGAGCAATCAGCGACTTTGCAAGGTGAAATTTCATTGAAAGAGAAGACCTTTGTTCAATTCGTCCATGATAACGCTGATTTTAATATCGATACGTTAGATGGTAAGGGAACCTTTCACAGGTTAGGCTCTATCCAAATAATTACGCCTAAGAATGGCGTAGAGAGAAGAAAACCCTTCTTGCGCCAACCTTAGCTTCCAAATCACAAATTGAAGACCATGGAAAAATACAGATTGAGCGATATGAAAAAAACCTGGAATGGAGAAAATTGTTTCCTCTGGTCCGAACTTCAATCTAAATTTGAAACCGTCATTTGCATCTGAAATGAATTATTATTGGATGCTTAAAAAACTTAATGCCATTTATTCACGCTATACCGAGCGAATACGATACTTTATTTACTGCAATAAAGTATTCTGTAAATGAAGCTCGCAAAGTTAAGATGAAAACTTGCATAATCACATTCGACCAACCACTATATTTTAAAGCTCGAGACATCGTCGGTATTGTGCTATTGTGCAACTTGATGGATTTCATACATTGTTATCTTTTTTTGGGAAGAATTGGGTTCATAATGGATGGATCTGGTCTTAAAGAAGTTTTATGTACAGCTTACGGAGAAAGAACAACTGAACAAATTTTACGCGGCCGTCAATATGCACGAGCAGTTCGGGTACATACACTTGTGCAAGTGGCAATTGCCAAAATTCTTTTATCTGCACTCGAAAGTGAGGACGACGATTTTAAGAGATAGTTTATTAAAAACAGATGAATATTTTGAGCCGACTAACATCGACGAATTAAAATCTTCACCTGATATTGATGAAATGCTTAATGCATTTGCATAGAATGCAATGGGATCAACTGAACAAATGTTGAATTACCCGATACCAGACAAGAAGATAATGATTCAGATGATGAAATTGCTGAGCTGTCAGATTCGAATGCTGTTTTTAATCCAGATAAAAATGAGTAACATGTACCATGTACAAATTGTTGTAAAAATATAAAAATTTTTATGTTTGCTTATGAAATGCTTTATCTTTACATATCCGAATCCCGGTGTAACTCGAGGTCCGGTATAACGACGAGGTTAATTTGCATTCAATTATGCAATCTATCAATTTTCTTATAGTTTTGACATCGGATTCGTAATCAGCGACCTCGAAAACCCCCCGAGTAGCTATTTTCAACTGATTTCAGACTATATTAAAGAAATGAAGAAAAAAGTGCATAATAAAATTCATTTTCAAATGCATATTAATGCAAGATAGATATTTTTTTGAATCATTTTGATGTCAGATTCACAATCAGGAACCTTGAAACCCTCCAACTACAAGTTTTCAAGCACTTACAAGCAATATTCAGGAAGTTCATTAAAAAGTGCACTAAAATGCACTTAAAAAATTTGTGCATCAAATCCCCCGGTCAAGCATAAGTAACAAAGTTTACAAATACATACCTCAAGAGAATGCAAAAAACCGCTAAGCTCTATCAATCCACGTAACGTTTTTCCTAAGTTTTGTGAAAATCGACCTAAATACACCGTACTACTATTATTTTTCTGAAGAACAGCGAAGTTGTGGGACTATTTCCTATAGTTCAGGCATTTAAGGAATTTTTTTGTCCGAATATCCTCGAGGTCTAATTTTAGTCTAGTCTTATGTATTTTGACACTCTGAATGCGATGGTGTAGTTTAAATTTGAATTAACCTTGTGCTCGAAAAACTATGGCCATTTTTTGGACCCAAAAATGGCAAGTTTTCCAATTTTTTGCGTTTTGAGACAAGACTATGGGTTGTATGAAAAAATGTTTAAACAAAAGTTATTGAAAATATTAATACGAAATCTTATGTCGAGTGTGAAAGATCGGGCAATTGGAATTTGCTAATAAATGTGTTAAACAAAATGCTTCCAATTTTTCATGCCAGTGGACATTTACATTATGCCAAGGCATTACAAGGTAACTATATGAAAATACGATAATGCTGCAAAGCAACATATTTTTAGGGTGTATTACCAAATTCAGGTTTGGATCGGTAATGAAACCATTAATACAACGAAATTGGGTTGAAGAAATAGTCCGAATGGACTTACTCCTACACAAACAGTAAAAACTGCACGTCCCGATGAGTTGATCAAAATAAACTCTTGTAGGGGTAAAAAAAATTGTACTAATAAATGTTCGTGCAAAAAATTAGGATTACCTTGTAGCTCATTATGTAAGCATTGTCAAGGTAAAGACTGTTCTAATTGCCCCGAGCCAGAAATCGCTATATTAGATGATGATGATTTTGATAAGTGAAAATGAACACGATGATGAAGATGATGACGATCCCGATGATGTTATCAATGACAATTGCGACGAATAAATTTTATCAAATTCAGATGATGAAGCGGATCATGATGATCCGTATATCGATAATGATCATATTACATCATTAACAACATATGCTGACAATGATAACGAAAACTTTATTTGTTTGTTGTTTTGTGAATGATTAAACACATAAATAATTTTCTAATAAATATGAAATGTAAAAGCAAAAAAAAATAAATGTGAAAAAAAAAACAAAATTACTTATTAACTTATTTTTTTGTTTAAATATTAAAATTTATTTTGTAACAGCCTATAAAAACATCATGTCCCGGTCACATGTACACGTTCACACGTCTACATATATTCACACATTCATAAAAAACGATTATACCTTCAGGTGCATTTAAAAATATTAAAAAAACTATAATTTCGCGCGCGGAATCTATTGTACCGATCCTCGCTTATTGCCGCTGAATGAAATTCCGCGCTAGTTTTTTATGATGAAATTCGTTATAACTTGGCATTACGAACGAATCTTTGTACGCTGTACCAAACTTAAATAGCTGATGTGTTTTTCTGTAATTTGATACAAGGTTTCTGTCGATAGTCCCAAAGTTAGGCCCTCTAGAGGCCCAAACACATTTTTCATGATAGGTCCACATCTACTTAACACAAAACGATCTGCTTAGACTTAAAATACTCGCTATGAAAACTTCTAATAGAGCCTAGAATGAAAAATGTGTAACCTCAAAAAATTTGAATTTTATGTTATGTCTTTGGACCAAAATGCTTGAATTTTGGATATTATGTGCAGAATAATAAAATCTTTCGAATCAATTTGGCTTTAGATGGATAACATAAGTATTATTTCGTATGAAATGAGTGAAATATGGATTTTCCAAAATGGCCGATTTTGGCGCCAAAAAATGAGGTAAATATATATAATATGTATATAATACCAGAATTCGAAAGAAGAGGAATAAAAATACTATCTTTTCACCGAAGCAGAATATGAAAAAAACAAAAATTCTTTGACATATACTCAATTTTTCAATGGGCCCTATCTTGGACCCACGACCTCGAATCGACTTGGGACCGCAGCCAAAAATCGCGTAATAATTTTTTCAACAACTTTTGTTTAAGCATTTTTTAATACAACCCATAGTTTTGTCTCAAAACGCAAAAAATTGAAAAATGGCTATAGTTTTTCGAGCACAGGGTTAATCCAAATTAAACTACACCATCCTGTCCAGCGTATCACAATACATAATAATAGACAGAAATCAGACTTCGCGGAAATTGGGACAAAAATCGTCGATTTTCCTCCTTAAATGCCTGAACTACTAGTGAGGTCTTTCCCTATGTCTATAACCTCCAAACCTTCAAGAAAAATTCGAATGCATATGTCCTCTCCTAACATTCCACCGCGGGCTCACACGATGTTCTTCGAATAGGTTTCCCTCTTGTGTAGTATATAAAAAAATATGACCATACATTATTTTTTGTAAATTTTGTTTAGAGATGTATGAGTCCTATCGCAATCTAAACAATTTGATTTATATACTATGTGTGTTTGTTTATGTTTAGGTATTAACGGTTTTAGATTTGAAAAATATCTGCCAATATAATTAGTAGGTTTATGCGCAACATTTGTATCATACTTTCTTCAACATTTCTTAATTTTCTGGGAAGATGATGTTTCACTTGAGACAATCGGTATTGGTGTTTGAGTAAACCTAATTGATATTCAAATTTATTTCTAATTTGATTCATCGATTTTCACAATGGTAATTGAATATTATGTGGTAGTGGCGGTACACGTTTATTTAAAGTTAAATCATTAGTTGTAATTAGCATATTACACTATTGTTATAATAAAACACTTTTCTTTCTTCATCACTTATATTCTACAAGTAGAATAGTCACGTACTATTATAGTTTCGACAACTCGTCTGCGTCTTGAAAACGATACAAAATATGTAAGTATTTTGGAGATGACACGCTAGTTTTAGGAATTATGGTCACTAACGATTTCTTCTGAAATTACATTGATTACACTATTCGTTTAATTGAAAATAATGGGGTGTTGATTATTCGCCCAACCAACTGATGATTTATTTGCGGCAGGATTTGAAATTAGATCCTCCGATTTAAATGTTGTGATGATTGTTTCAGCTATATGCCTGATGGATTGGAAAGATATCTCTCATCTCTTTTCATTGAAAAAAGAAACGAATTATAAAATGCAATATTTTCCTCATGCTAATGTATGGCGTAGTCGCTTAATTATACACATTTCTTAATTTTCTGTTGATAGCAGCCAATTTTTTCAAAACAGCATCACAATTTTAATTTTTTTTAACAAAATCAAGCCCATTGAATCATGAATCAAAAAAGTTGAATATTCTAAAGAAATGCGTAACTGACGAAAAACAAAAAAATCAATAAACCATGGTTAAAAAATCTCACAGACACAACATTTGCGTATGATGTGCAACATACAATAAGGTTAGGTCTTAAATTTGCATTGCTTGGTACCAAAAATCTACTTATTGACAATATAATTGCAAGTTTAGAATGTGGAATTAAAAAAATTTAGAAGAAAAAAATGAAGTCAGAAGTAAGAAAGAAAGAAAGAAAGAAATTTATTTGTTCAAAATTAACAAATAACAATATTATTTACAAATTAAAGTAATAAATAAAGATTGCGATTGCTGATAATCCTGTTTAAGGATTGTTTAGCAACACGAGATATAAAAGATATGCATTTTCATGTAGTTTATCTTATTATAAATTTAAATTAGTATGATAACAATATAGAACAAATAGTAACCCATAATATAATAAATTTTTAGAAACTATTACAGTTTAATTATAGTAAAATTATAATTCTAACTTATACAAGAATTCTAATTTAAGATCCTTATAAACAAAATTATGAACAAAATTATCTCCAATTGAATTCATTTTCTAACTTAACGTGATTATTTAATATTCACCTTTGTATGTTATTATTAGAGTTATTAACAGATTTTAATTTAAAAGATTTCGCCAGAGTATTATAAAGTCTAGGACCCAAATATGAGATATGCTGTTGAACTGCATTTAGGTTTGTTTTAGGAGTGAGATACATATTATTAGTTTGGCTTCTTGTTCCATGCGTGTGAGTGATAGGTGTTTTATATTTGTTACATTTGTGCATCGATTTTAATATTGAACTTATATATACTTGTCTAATTGTAAGAAGTTTAGCATCTAAAAAGAGTTGATGTGAAGAATATCTTTTTCTTTTAAATAGCATTACTTTTATTACATATTTTGGAGTAATTTCCAGAGCATATATATTGGAACTATAAGTGGAACCCCATGCGGTTATTCCGTAAGTCAATAAAGAATCAATGATAGAAAAGTATACACTTTTTAACTGATTATATTGAACACATTCTCTGAGTTGGTAAAACTTATAGATACATTTTCTAAATTTTGTGCATAGATGGTTTACATGAATATCCCACTTTAAATTGCTATCTATAATTACACCCAAATATTTTATTGATGTGACTATTGATACATGATCTTCACATTCACATAAGTCAGTTTCTAGATTACATTCATTGTTGTGCAGCATTAAAGTTTGCATTTCAGGTTTATGACTGTATAGACTAAATGCTATAAATTTTGTTTTGTTTAAATTTAAGGTTAGTAAATTATGATCTAACCATTTTTTTACATATTTTAATTCTTTTTCAGCATTTTTATATGTTTCGTCCCAATTAATATACCTTCTATAAGCAAAACAGTGTCGTCAGCATAGCACACCATTCTACCTATTTTTAAGCAACTAATCATATCATTTATATAAAGTATAAATAATGTAGGCCCTAATAAAATATATAACATCTTAACAAATAAAAAGAATAAACAAAAAGCAGAAATAGTAGTAAGAAAAAATCGTTTTAACTATAATACAAAAGAGACTCAAGAGTTCTTAGATGCTAACACTCAAATATCAATATTAAATGCGCATAAATCAAATAAAACCGTCATAATGCATAGAAGATGACTACGAAAACTAAATAGGAAATCTATTTTAAGATGAAACAACTTCTAAAAAATTAAATCTGATCCTACATTATCGTTTCAGAAAGATATGAACAAATTAATTAATAAATGGCATATATAAATAAAATAAACAGTAATAAAGATAATTTTATAAGATTACTATACAATCCGGAGACCTCAAAGAAAATTGAGAGATGTTTAAGAAGGAATGACATAAATGTTGCGCGTAAGTCTACTAAACTGTTCTGGTAAATATTTTTCAAATCTAAACCGTTAAATCCTGAGGATAAACAATCTCACACGGTATATTAAATTGTTTAGATTAAGATGGAACTCTGATCAATATTTACAAAAAACAATTGCAAATTTCTACGTATTTCTTTATAATGGTTAAATTTGTGTACAAAGTTGATACAATAAATCAGTAATACTGGTACAGCAAATATCTTTTCTATCATAGTCATAAAATTTTAAACATATCTGTTTAACATTGTATCTATTTGGCTCAAAGGGATTTTGTTGTCAGATCAGACCGTTTTGCATCATCCTCAAGATATGACATTACCGTGTAGTGGTTTTCTAATACATATTCATATTTATTATACATTAATGTGTACATTCTCAATTATTCCTGTTTCGTTCGTTGTTGCGACGTGTACATTTTTAATTGAAATTAATGCGATAAAGACGTTTAGTGCTTAGTGCAATTAGTTCCAGGAAACCCGCGGCTTATTGATGTGAATTAAATTTCAAACGTGTTCTGATGATGGTCGTGAGACCGAAACGTACGGAAGACAAAATATAATATATATTATATATTATATATAATATTATATAATGTGACCTATTTCTCAAGAATTTACATGTAATTCATACCTGGGTCAAGAATTATGTTAGAAAAGAAAAACTATAAGCAAATAACTGTATCGTAAATATAAAACTCACCGGACTGTATGGTGGAATGGTGAAAGCATTTTCTAACAATATGTCAGGTGATGGGCATGTGGCAGTGTATTTGAGGGGTGCACCCATAGGATTCTTGATAGAGATGTATTTCGTTATGGGAACACGTACACATGAAATGAATTTGATGGTTTCGATATTGGTGGTAGATGGAACTACCTTCAAATTGATTTCATAGAATAAATATTCCTTAGTCTTAGGATTCTTGAATGTCACCTGAAACAACAATAGTTCATAGTTCTCCTTCGGGAAACTGTGCTAGGAAGAAATTTTCAAAAATGTTATTCTCTCATATTTATTTTTCATATTATTTATAGTAAATGTTAATTCCTATCAAAATGAAATAAATTCCCAGAATTTGAATGCTTTATTTGTTTTTATAACACCACTGCAAGATAGCCTAATTTAAAATTACTCCAACAATTTCCCCTATGCCTCAAATGCAGATGTAAGAAAATTACATTATACGGTGGTTCATACTGTTAGTTTCTCTCATTTTTTTACAGCTCAGTGAAGAGCAATGGACGCCAGTGGACCTGATACTTACCTACATTTAGTACATCAATATTTTTGGAACATAAATGGCGCCCTGGTAAAATAGTTCAACAAAAAAGTTTTACTTGGGCGCGGTATTTGGTTGACTTATCTTTATTTATTAATAGTGATTTTATGTAAAATATGGAAGAATATTAAAAAGGACGCCAAAATATAAATGATCAGAACAGGTCGAGTGCCACCGGTGACCCATATTAACCTGGCTGAGCCTTGCGAACACAATCTTACCGGATTCTTACTAGCTACCTATTACGTCCGTTGTGCTCGAGCGTTATTGAAAGCTGATACCAGGCAAAGTTTATAGATAGTATCTACAAACATTGGACTTGTGAATATTTGTTTTCAGATTTTAACAAATATTAATTATATTTTAGGAAAATTTTCATAGTAATGCATATATACAGGGTGTTTCAGTTTTTTCGTTCATAACTTCGGCAAACGATAGAACTTCTAAAAATAATAGGGGTCTTTCATATGAAATTTTTTCTCTAAATCACTTTGTTTTCGAGATATGTTGAAATTGAAAAAAAAAATAGTTTTTTGCGAATATCTCTGGAACCGTTTTTTTTAGCCATAATTGGTGAAGATTTTGGAGGGGTAGTGGTTATTTTTCTCCCCAACTTCTACGCTACTAAGAAAAGAACGGTTTTGAGATGCCCATTTGAACCGCCAATGTTTTCTACACAAAGAAGGTACTCCTGATCATAAGCTCTAAAGTTGACCGTTTTTGAGGAAAATCAACTTTTATGTTGAAAAACATGGTAAATTTTTTGATTTTGTTACTTTTTAAAATAAATTTCGTTTAATTAGTAAAAAATTAATTTTATTTCAAAGAATTGACAATGTTTTTCAACATAAAAGTTGATTTTTCTCGAAAACGGTCAAGAGCTTATGACCAGGAGTACTTTTTTTGTGTAGAAAACATTGGCGGTTCAAATGTTTGTCTCAAAACCGTACTTTTGTCAGTGGCGTAGAAGTTGGGGAGAAAAACAACTACTACCCCTTCAAAATCTTCAGCAATTATGACTAAAAAAAATTTTCTATCGCTCAAAACATAGCTTACTATGAGTAGAATTCGCTTTCAAAAGCTGTTTTCTGTACGATAAACGGTTCCGGAGATATTCGCAAAAAACTAATTTTTTTTTCAATTTCAACTCGAAAACGAAGTGATTTAGAGAAATATATGAAAGACCCCTATTAGTTGGCTGTAGTTTTTATGGCTATAAAGCTAATCACATCCAATAATCTTAATGATATCGGTAAATCATTAAAGGAGAAAACTGTTATTACTTGAAAGCGGATAAAGGAAATTCCATTGTAATTATGTGCAAGGAGGTTTATAACAGTTCGGTAAATACCTTATTAAATGATGGTCCCTATGAACAGATTTCAAGAAGCCCTTTTTTATCCAAATGCGTTAAATTAAAATCACGTACCGCAGTAATTTGCTAATTCAATAACGTCAGTAACTTGTACTCAATAACTTACTTTGAATTTGAGTACTCCTTGGTTTATGACATATATGGTCCATTTGAAGTCTCTTGAGCCAAGAGGAGGAACCTCAACCATATCGTTTGCTGTAATTTTATAGATCATTCTCATCTGTTGTCCTTCGGCCTTGCTCTGAACTTTAAATTGTTGGCGAAGTCCCAACCAGTTTTCAACAGGAAGAATTTCAGTGTGATACGTCTTACATGCAATATCTTTGGTTATAATCTGAACTGGAGAAGGCAACTCAGCGATTCCTAATAAGCTATACATTCGCCCAGACCCGTCAGGTAAGGGTAAAAATAAGGTCCCCTGAAAAAATAACAACTATCAGTCAATTAATTCATTTAATACAAATTCTAAACGATCAGCTTAACTATCAGTAGAAGTAAATTCTTCCCTTTAACGACTATAAGATTTCATCACGACAATTCCCTTTGATTGTGGATAACTCGTAATCAGTTGATATTATGTTGAATAGTAAAACTTTGATGTTCACTAATTTAATAAATAAACCTTAGAAAGGACATTGCAATATTTGTTTGAAGAAGCTCCGACGGAAGTAGTTTCTACGACCAATGAAAATGTTTTTGTCAATTATATGGGGGGGGGGGGGTTGTGTGTGATAATTATTTCAACATATTTGTTCATGTTTTGTGATTTCAACATTGTTTTAACTTTAATATAATGTTTCTCCATGTACTTATAATATTCTAATAAATTTGAAACAGATTTGGAAGGTTGAAGGTATTCACAAAATTCGCATGGTAAAGGTGTTTTCCGGCCGACATACGTATAAATTTCAAACAGTCTATTGGACGTGTGATCAGCTACAGCTTTTGGTTATCAAATTTTAGGCACCTTCCAAAGTAAAGATAGTCATTTTACAAGAGGCGGGAAAAAATACATAGCATTTAATTTTTCTATTTCTAAAAAAGTGTTTCCATTTATTTCTTTGAAACTTTGGCGTATTGGGGGAGTGTATTTCCTGAGTACTTCAAGGATGTAATAATCCGACGGACTATTACTTTTTGTTTTTGAGGCCTTTGAATAATTTTGAGTTAATTTAAATTGAAAGTTTTATAAATTATTATATCTTGAACACGATATACCAGACAGACGTAGCGACGGTAATCTGAGCCCTCTTTCCTGTATCATTGACGAGCCATTCATGACTTTACTAACGTAAGCACGGACGGCATGAGGTCAAGGGTACTTTTTTTCCCTGAGTCAGGAAAAGTTTACGTGGAGTTGAACAGAGCGATTCTTACGCCTAGTTAGATTCCTATTGGCTGTTGTTATAACTCATGGGCGTGTTTTTATTCTGAAATTCAAAATTGAACATATTTTCTAAGCTTTGCGCGTGAGGTGGCCCCCCGCTTCAATGATTTCGTAAAAACTATTTACTTTGAGGAAAATGACAGTTCTCAACCACCTACTCAGTTAGTTGTTCATCACCTACTTATTCGATAATCCCAGCTTGCTTTATGTCCACAGGGATGCTCCATTGTTGCATTAAGTCAGGTCATATATCAATCAAATCAATTAATATCATGTTGTCAAGATTTAAACAAACTAAATTCCAGAAATTTATAGACATTATTGATTTATCAATTTGTGTTCATTAAGCGCTGGACTTGTTCTCGTCTTCCGCGTCTCGCGTAAATTGTTTGTTTCCTTATTTTAAAATCATTTTGTGACAATTTCCTATCATACCAAATTTAATCCGATGTAGCAATCGAGTGTTTAAATCCTTTGTGCGTTATTTCTACAAGGGGTTCGAGAGGAAATTGTGTTATTAGACCAACAGGGTAAGTGCATTTTGATTGCCAAAGAATAACTGTTATATTGACTTCAACCTCTGAATCGACGATATAATATAATGTGGTTATTTAACCTTCAGGTTACCAGAAAGAGAGGAATCCTTTAATTTTAAATATTATCTATCAATTATCGACGTGATCGAGCGCGAAATCGATCACTGTTCCGTGTGTGCTAATTAGTTTTTCATTTGATTCAGACTCTCCAGAGATCCTGGCAGGAACTCGCTCGCTGGCGAAAGGGGTAGAACTAGCGACATTGATAACGGTTTCATAGGTTCCCATTTTTTAAATTCATGTATCATTTTCATTTCTAAATTTTGTGGTAATTTCATATTCGTTGCGGTGTTGTAATGTATCAAATTTTGTTAACTTTTATTCAATATATATTTATTTTTTAATTTGATTAACGAGTTTAACTGGTAATTCACAATCACCTCTCAGCGAATACGATCTTCAGAATCTACGCTTGAATAGATATAAAGATATAATTGTAAGTAATAGTACGAGGCGGTCCCTTGAAAGAGATCAAGGGATCAAAGTAGTCAAAAACAGCTTCTAGGTGGGCTGAAATATACACCTAGTGGTGGCAGCTTAAAAGAACCTCAAGGGTACACGGATCAACTAAGATCTTTGATACCTGAGCAGGTTCCAATAAACAAATCAAACAATGTGGTGAAATTTGATATTAAGTTATATCTTTATTCATGCAAACTAAAAAATAAACTCAAGACAACTATATCAAATTATTATAGCACTTTCATATCTATCCTAGAATAAGAAAAATACAAATTTAATATGAAACAACACTATTACTTTATTACATTATTACTTTAATTATGTATGTATTTTACAAAATACACTTACGTCGTTATTTCTCTCGCCAGTTGCATGTACGAGCTTTTTGCGCAGGGAAGGGCAACAGAAGGGGACACAATAGATCTTGTTTGCAGATATCCGCAACACATACAATATAATACAATCCACTGGTAAAGTTTGTGATAATCACTCTTATCCACTATCAACTAGCATCAGAGTGAACTCTGATGATGGCTACTTGGTAGCCGAAAGGTCCTCAGTACTTTAACAGTATTTTTAGTGGATAAGGGTAATTATTTCTTATCTATAGTGTTAGTGTATCCACAGTGTGAACTTTTTTATTGTTTATCACATCTTTATAACACTCTGTAGCAATTTACCTATTTTTAGATTTGATAATTTTTCCTCTATAATGAATAGCGGCAACACGGGAAAAATAAGAAATTCTAATATAGTTCGAATAATCGGAACAATAAACCGCTGGCGTAAAAAGTGATCTCAAAGTTATGAATTGCTAGCAAAAACAGCTTAAACTGAAAGTTATGTTGGTTTGAGTTTTCTTTGCAACTTACTTTGTATTCCGTTGAACTCATTTTAAGCGGTCTGAATTTAACGTCGTATTGAACTGTTGATTGTTTCCCTACTTCAAATATTTCATTTCCAGAAAAGTAAGCTCCAGTGAATACAGGTTTAATGACCCAGTTATCTCTCGTCCTGCAATAAACATCTGATCACCATACTGATTCTTACTGAAGGAGTACTAGTAATATAGAAAAAAGAGAATAGGAACGATATAAACTCATACTAGAGTTCATCATACTTTCAGAGCACCCCAAGAAGAATGGTGATAGGGATCATCATCTACATTTTCGTCTTCCCTCCAAGACTTTTCTGCATACCAGCTAAATATAGTGGAGTGTAAATCAGTGTTTTTTTAAATTAATGCTGATCGAGTGGTGAGTAGTGATGGGTTAATTATCTTGTAACATGATATTTTAGCCCTTTAGAATGTACTATACTGCACCAATGTACTCAGAGGCTCTTGATCTGTGATGTTCCTTCGGCCATCCACACCTAATCGAATTTTTTGTATGAAGTCTGAGAAAAAAATTTGTAATGATTCCTTCAATTCATGGTGACGATTCCAGCATTATTGTACCCCAATGAACGGTTAATCAGCCATTACGTGAGGAAAATTCCTACTAAACTTGAATGAAATAACTATTAGAAGTTTAATTTTCACTATTTAAAAAAATAAATGTAACTATAGTGTCGTTGACACCGTAACTTTTTCAAACGAATATCACAAAGTACTTCGTAATATTTGTTTGAAGAATTTTCGGTGTTTGTGGAACTATTGTTACATTTATTTATTAACTTAGTGAAAATCAAACTTTTACTTTAATTTCAGTGGAAGGTGTTTATGGAAACTGAAGAGGGTCTACAGTTATTGTTGCTTCACAATGACAAAATCACACTAAATTATAAATCTATTCTACTAATCGATCGATTAACAAATATATGCAATAATCCAATTTGTGCATAGCATATTAATTCAAATATGAAATCAGTTTCTTACTCATTTTGTAGCTCAACCATTTGAACTGCCTCTTCTCGAACAGGACAATGGAACGTTAATATCTCCAAAGGAGGTGGCAAATTTACCGAGCCTCCGATTAATATCAATTCTAATCGCTTGTCGTAATTTTCTATTTCACAATAAGCCTAAACAGATATAAAATAATACATGACAATATTGTAATTATCATATCTATCACTATAGGGAATGGGTAATCAAACTTGAGGATAATTTATTACTAATGAATTAAATTACATACTCATATTCATAGAGGATGATGCTTGAATAAATCCTTGATAAGGAAATAGTTATTGCAATATAAATAATTATTACATCATAATGTTGTGATATTTACAAAAAAAATTGTGATGATCAGGGGAATTGAGATAAGTCAAAACTTAACTTCAACAGTTGGCCCTTAATAACAAAGTGAAAAATAATAAAGGTGCATATATACCTTCATCCTGAAAGTGCACTGAAGGTGTCCTGGCTTGAAGATTATTTTAGTGGCCACTTTGGATTGAGGAGCAGAAAATCCTTCGCCATGGGAGAATCTCAAATAATTAGAATTTTTTTCCGCAAACCATTTGAATCTATGAAAAACGAATTATTGCCTTGTTCTAACACATTCATCTTATTCATACCTTCCTCCTATATCGCCTACATTTATCAACATGATATTCTCTTCGTTCGAGAAACCAACCACCACATTTCCAAAATTAATCAACTCTTTGTTCAGTTTATACTCTGAATCGACTGCAGAACCTATTATCGTAAACATGTGTTCTTTGCGGTTTTGCATTTCGAAAAAGATCTACAATTCATTAATTACACTTTCAGATCAGTCTGCTCATATTATTATTTCTTTGATAACTATTCTATCATAATTGGGTTGTTTGGAAAATAGTCGAACAATTATTTGTAAATAATTTGTTTGCTTGTTTTTGTTTGCATGAATGAAACAGAAAACAACTTACTAGTACTCTCTGTCAGAGGAAGACATTGCTGACATGATGATTGAGGCATTATCGATATATAGTAATACCGTATATTTTCAACTATTGGTATAGGTTCTCTTCGAACGAAATGTGTTATCAAACTTTCAGAGAATAAACGATTTGGTTTTGATTGCAGACATTGTTATTGAATAGGCAATACTTTCAAGATGTTTGGAAATGGAATTCATACCGTTTCAGTATCAAAAGCTATTTCTCCTGAAACTACAAACTTGTATACAACAGATAATTATTTAAAAAATTTCGAGAGATCCATTTTTATGAATAGGTGGCAATTAATCGGAATAGCTATAAGTACCTACCATATTCAACTTTTCTGAATAGATCCTTCAACATAAGACCTGTGAATGATTCTCAATTCTTAAATAACTACCTCGACCAATTTTGAATTACTAAGAATATAAAATACGCAAGTAAAACAATTTACTGTATTTTTATGGTTGTCCATGTCCAGGTGATGAAAATATCTCGTTGTAATGACTGAATTTGCGTCATTAGCAAATTTTATTAGGAAGCCAGTGGGTATCATTGATGTGATTAAAATTGGACCCCTCACACACTTCCTTATGCTATTTCCATATTCAATTCTACTTAATCTGAAACTCTAGTTGCATCGTGACAAGTGGTCACTTCCAGCAGATCGTTGATATGGAGAAGAAACAAAGTAGGTGGCAAGACAGATCCACGTGAAACACCAGCGTTCAGCCATACTCCGTCAACCACCACATGGAGTGATCTATCTGAGAGACAACTCGATAGTAAGCAACAAAATTGAGGCGGAAAACCATATGAGGGAAGTTTCCCAAAAAGGCTTTGGTGCCACACTCGGTCAAATGCTTGGAGATATCCAATATTACAGCTAGAGATCCCCCATGTTTTTCAATCGATTTCTGCCATACATGTGTTACGAGACAAGCAGGTCTCCTGTTGATCTCTGCAGACGGAAGTCATATTGCCGGTTATTCACGATCTTGGAGCTCTCTAGGTATTCCTAGCCTGATAATATTCGAGATCTTTGTGGCACATTGCGTTGGGTCATTAGAATCAAAACATACACTTCTCCAAGAAGCTCAGAGAACAACATGTGGAGTCGGCTGAGTTGTAATGCCAAACTGTGCGTGGAGGTGTTGGATTGGTTCGTGGAGTGATATAGGGACAGGTCGTAGTGATGAGTGAATGGTCAGAGGGATCTGGATTGTTAGTGACAAATAAGTATTGGCATAATGATAGTTGTTATAAGGGATTCGTGTTGGTTTATTAATTAATTGCTCGAGGTAATGACGAAGTCCTCAGCCTGTCGCCTTGCGTCATTCGCCTTGTTTGAGAACTTGAGCCAAGCGGAGTTGTGAACGTTGAAATCCCCCATGATGATGAATTCAGCTGCTGGATAGTTCTGCTCAAGTTTCAGAGAAGATATCAACAGTTCACCATGAGCTGGTTCATTTGGTGATGAATAAAGACAATAAAGAAATTTTGTCTGTTCGTGATGATCAAGCATGAGCCACATTACATCAAATTCTTGAGGTTCTAGATTCTCCTCTCGGTGGCATGAGAGATCATTTCTGGAATAGAGGCGGATACCTCCTTTGCATTTGAAATAAGTGTGGAGCTCGTATCCAGGTCAGAGCATATATGTCATGTTGGTGGTTATGCGTCTCAGTTACGGCCAGTATGTCTGGTTTGTCTGTCTGCAGGTGGTAATAAAGATGGTTTCTGTTTTTGCTAAGATGTTACAGAGGTATATCATAAAGTTTATATTTTCCAATGTTGAACCCTCTTGAGCACCCCTCAACTGGAAATCCGAATTGAGAGGTATTTTTCTTTATTTTACTCTAGGAGGCTTCATCATTAGTAGTTTCATACTTCGACAAATCTGGGATTTACGAAGTCGATTTGTGAGTCATGTTCAAAATGCTATGTGGGCTAAACTAGAAGGAACATTCTAACTTGGTATAAAGGATATTTTGCCCACATAAAGTAAAACAATGTTGAAAAATCAGGCGTATCTAAAATATTCCGGTTAATATTTTAAATACTGGTCACACCATTTCTCAAGAAAGCTTATCACTCTCGAAACAAAGTAATGGCAAATATCTAGGTAATTTAGAAGGGATGGAAATGTATTAGCGATAAAGCAATTTGATGAATTCAGATTCATCTCCAGCTGAGGGCAATGACATATATATTGTTATTAAAAAAAGGCTTTACCTTTTTATTTATAAATTAATGATTTATATTTTGTTCAATTTTAATTTAATTTAATATTATTATTATCCCGGCTAGCTTTTTATTTTGATTTGAATGTTTTGAATTATACTTATTTTATATGTTTGATTTGTTTTGATTGATTTGAATGAAAATGATCTTTTTATATTATATGGAATTAAACACAATATTTTGTTTGAATGTTAAAAGTTTCTGTATTTAAATATTTATGACTCTATGTTATATCTCAGGTTACAGATCTTATGATTTATATTTTATATTCTAATTTCTATTTCAGATTTCCTTTTATAGGACTTCCAAAAGGACGCCAATTGATGTCATTTCTGACCAATGAGGTATTTTCTTTCATTGTCTAGAATGTTTTGGTCATTGTTGTAACTGACATAACTTTTAATTGTTGACCTTTTTGAAGTTTCTAAATTGTTTCGACCAATCAGAATAGAGTATTCTATAAATTTTGAATTATTGAAGATTTTCAAATTATTTAAAGTGATGATGCTTTCTGCTATTTAAATTAGTATTGCCTACATTTTTCCACATATTTTGGTATAAGATAACCTATGATTAGGTTCATATTAACTTGATTATTCCAATATTTATGTCAATTTTGACATTTGCCAATTCTTAAATCTAATACATAATATAAAATATCAATAACATTTCTATAACATTATAGAACTCAAATTTCCTAATTCTATCTTAAATCTATAACATATTTTAATAGTTTGTGTTATCTCATGATAGTCTTGGAATCATTTCAATTATGATTTCCTCTATTCGTATCACTGTACGTTTATCCACTCTCACTGTTTTCTTGTTTACACTCTTATTCTATATTACATTCTGGTTTATTTTGTTATAAATTGTTTAATACCTTATACTAATGTTTTTAATTCCATATATTATATATTTTATTAATCTTTTCTAATTTTAATGTTCGGTAAGTTCAAATTTTATCATTTTATGTTGTTCAGGAAATGAAATCATAACAATATATACCCTATTAATTCCAAACAGTATTAAACAGGCACAGTTTGATTTCTAATTTAGTTTACTCTGAGGATGGCTATTTTTTAGTTGGAAGCTCTTTGTACTTTAACTGTATTTTGGATGGATAACGGCCATTGTTTCTTATTCTTAGACTGTTTCTTGACAAAAGTCTTCTTTCTTTTATAGTTCGCAGTAGGTAATGAGTGAACAAGTTTCAAAATTTTTGCTATAAAATGTAAGTAGCGGGAAAATATATAATTGCAGTTTAACTGATAACCACATATTAAATCTTCTATAACAATCTAATTCATGTAAATGAACGAAACATCATTTTCATCCTGTTTTGGATCACTAAAACTGCTCTTCTGAAAAATAATAAATTACTGACACTCATTTTATCCTTCATTTGTTTTATGGTATACAGCATGAAATATACATAAACATAAGAGAAAATACGAATATATATTCTTCTAAACATGAGAATATGCTATTCTGATAATAATGTTTGAAGTTTTATTAATCTCATAACCTCATCTAATTCAATTTTCAATTTTGGTATTCACAAAAAATAATCGTATTCATGATACCGTTTTCATTGGATACATATCAAAAAGGTTTTGCGAAACGATTTACCTTTTCCTGGAATGGTGGCTGTCGCATGATGGGCTTATATTTAATAGTGATATTCAAGCAGCCTCCAGGAGGAATTTTTGTAAATTTGTTGGGTAATAATTCGAATGACTCATCTACAAATTGTTTATAGTCTTCTTCCTTTTTCCTAGAAAATAAATAGTGAAAAAAGGGCGAATATCAGATAATACAATAATTATATTTAATAGTTTTAGATCAAGCCTGGGCTCAATCAATTTATCAATTGAAAAGTCTCCACAACACAAATTCAATGTACTATTCATTTTCGTGATTTACAGAAGTGGAAGATGTCTAAGCTTACCTCTAGTTTCCTTATAGTTCTTGCGAAGAAGTATTTTCTGTTTTCCGATCAGTTATTCGGATGTATTGCCTAATTAAAATGATTGGTGTCATTTATCGCTGGAGATTCGTAAATCATTTTATTCAAAACCGAAAATTCCATTAATGCTGGTCAAGGTAACAAAAGACGAACTTCATTTGAAGATGTTTAAATAGTAGCACTAATTGAGAAAGATACGTAAAACCCAGCACAGGTAATTAACCTGAGAAAATGAGAGAAGTGATGAAATCATATTGATTGAACCTGCTCTGGAAGGACACTTAGGCCGGGTTGTACCAAAGTTAACTGATCCGTAGTTCAACTGAACTCCAGTTCACCCGTGAACTCCGTTCAGTCGATTAGACGTTGAGGTTAACAAAAGTTCAGTTGAACGCAAATTTATTGATGTTGGTAACCGAGAAGTGTCATTTATCTGTCACTTCTTACATTTTCTGAAACCAGTTTCAAATTAATTTTCGATTTCTCGAAAATAAACTTATTGTGGCATTTCCTCAATTTGATTCATTTACTAGAATTTATTAAGCTTTATAATATCAAAGTATTTAAATGACAATGCTAACAGTAGTTGCATGCACAGTAACATTGGAGATATTTATGATTCTGTTTAATTCTTGCTTTAATGGTGTTATGATGAATTGTATTTGAAGGAAATATAAGGATAAGATTGAATGTAAGAAATCTGATACATTATCTAGTAGGAATTCTCTTATTCGAAACGCTTGCAATTGTTTCCGATAGGTCTTCAATTATAAACGTGACTTCTTCGTTTGATAACCTAAATCTTTTCCTAAACTCTTCATCGTTCCACTTGTTAAAATGATTCAGTCGCTCGGCAAATATTTGGGGATTTTTAGGATCTAATACCAATTCTACTAATTCCGCAAATTCTTCATCAGTCGATGTAAGCATATCTATTTCCATTTTTTTAAATTCTAACAAAAGCAAATTATAATCACTTGAAGTAATAATTGATAATTATTGCGCATGCGAAATTACTGAACTTCTGTTGAACTTTGATTTTTGAGCGATCAACTGAATCGAAATATTGAACTAAAGATCAACCTGAACGTCTGTGGTACAACGTGATTTATACGTAAACTACGTTGATCTTTTGCTGAACGAAGTTGGTACAACCCGGCCTTAATCTAGATAGTTCAAGTTCAAGAGCTTATTGAGGATTATGACCATCGCCTAGTTTAGTTTCATGGAAAGATTGAAGCATATATTGATTTTTCTATGCTCACATAATTCGTCACTGTGCCGACGAACGTCATTACTAGATAACTCCATACACAGCATCTCCGAAAAGTAAAACATTCTCAGTATTGTACCGGGATATCAAAAATTATCTTGGTCAAGGTTGGTTGTGGAATCTAAAACGTGTGTCTTACTTTACGTTTGAAATGATTATGTCACTGTCACACTGACATCATCAATAACCTACAAATTTCATACCTATTTATTTCAGTTGTAAAACAATAATGAACTACAAATTAAAAATTATCTTGGTCAAGGATGGTTGTGGAATGTAAAACGAAATGTTAACTTTGAACCTTTTACAAGGTCGCAATAGCCACAAACGGGGTCGAGAACGGTTTTAAATTGGTTAATTTTCGATAAATCGAATGACGTTCACGTGAGGAGCGCGTAGCTCGCGAGTTAGAAAAGTGCAAATCTTCGGAGCATAGAACGTGTTTACGAAGACTTTTCGCATGCGGTTTTCGCTCCATGTCGTTAGTTTATGAACGGGGCCAACTAAATAGCATAGTCTCGGGCCCCTAAATGTCGATTAAATAGGAAAATTTAATTAAAATAGAAACAGGTACTCTCAGGTCTCAGCTACGCGCGTCTAACGTGCGACCTACCACAGGGAATTTTGTAGCTACTAAAATATACCCAAAAGCGGTTTAAGCTAGCGGCCTATAGCCAAAAACACTTTATTACAACTGGCGCCGGCCGCACGGGGCATAAAACGGCTCCGAATTAACAAGATCGAGGTAAAAAGTATAAACTCTAGCTGACACGTAGCGAGCTCCGCGAGGCATATGTCAAAATGATTACGTTCGTAGCTAATTACATAAGACGTCTGGAGTTCATGCAATTGTGTTTTTATACAATTCGAACCTTCTAATTTCGATAGGTCATGTGAAAATCCCGGAGTCTAAAGCGCTAGAGACTTCTGAGTGTTATAACATTCGAATAAAATTGTGAAATTTCTCACTAATAGAAACTTCAAATTAATTAATTTGACACAAGTTTTGATAACGTAAAGTAAGACACACGTTTTAGATTCCACGACCACCCATGACCAAGATAATTTTTGATATCTCGGTATAATTAGTAATCAAGTAATAAGATTATTCTCCCATGATATTGACAATGAGGAAAGATATCTCGGCTTGTTCAGAAAGAGTTAATTTCATCTTTGTATGTTTAATTTTTCTGTCTTTTTTCCAATTAAACCGAGCCTTGTCCGACGGAAATGTATGGTTTGAATCAGACGGAAACGTGCCACATTATGCTCCAATGCATGTTTTATTTTAAAGTAATCGAAGCAAAAGTATAATTGTTCTATTATCAAAGCGCTAATTTGAGACCTACTTTTTTGTGTCAAAATCAGATGGTGTCTTCGAGGTGATAGGTATACAGCAGTGTGAGTTTTTATTGGGCCAATAATAGTTAAGCGCAAATTTTCATTATGTTCGAAATGTCAAAATGAATAGTATCTTGAATTTGTGTTCGGTAAGTCTTCCAAGCTGAAGCAATTCTGAAAACTGAAATTGTTACAATTTATATTGATGAATGGGATGTTTCTTGAGATATGGTGAATGTGACTATTATTCCAATATTTAAATTATATCAACGTTTCAAATTTATTTTCTTTCATTTATAAATAATCATTACTGGTTTATGACAATAAATCTGATACTTACTTGATTGCCCTCTCCAAATCTTCTTTGGTGGTGTCTATATAAGAGTCTTTGGTCTTGACAGATTTTTTTGATCCTTTCGACGATCCCTTTTTGCCTTTTTTGCCTTTCTTTCCTTTCCCTTTTGATGATTTTTTACTAAAAATGTTATGAAATAGTTTTGAACTGAATATTTTATCTTACAATAAATGGAGAACTAGTGTTGATCATAATATTAATTGATGTAGTAATCATTGATGACACTATACATCCTACTTTTCCTAGTGGTACTTAACAGTAAGCCGCGCCAAAGTGGCGACTTCGCGAACCGTTAAATGTTTCACTTTTCGGGGCGCGTCGCATCATGAGGAAAGCGAGGAGAGTGGTCTCTTTGTACTCATAGATGATATTATCTTGTACTCTCGACTTCTTGTGAACTTGTGACATACTTTGTACGCTCAAGACTAAAGCTTCGGCTAGTTTCGCCATAGTTTGTGTTCATTATTGAAGCACAGTTATATGAGTGAAGTTATTCGTCTCATTCTACAATTCCACCACCATACTTTGTATTCTTGATTTTAACCAAGGTGGAATATTCGACTTCATGTAATATGTTATTGAAATTTAATGATAAAGTCTTTGAACCCTCAATGAATTTAATATTTCACGATATTCAGATTAAATAAGATGTAAGAAGTAATTTATGAAGATGATTTCATGATTTACTTTTCGAACTTATAATGCTCAAGTAAGTAAGTCATAATGATATCTCAACTTCACTCATTCATTTAAATTCTTTAGATATTTTTCATCAGATCGAAATAGAAAATATTGTAAGCAACACACGTAAGGAATATTTGTTCATCTTGATATACTGTTAATATTCACGACAAACTTTTTTGCGTAATAATAGTGTTTGTATGCGATTGTGGACAAGCTTGGCGGAGCGCTGACTTGTTTGACTTATGAAAATAAATGTTTATTATTGATGTAATTGGTGGTACATGAACAAACTTATACAATGAAATGTGGAACGTGTTGTTAACTGTTGACAAAAGAGCTCTCGCGATTTATTAAATCGACTGGAAAATAGTAGGAAATATTGCCACCAGGTGACGGCAAACAATTTCGAGGGTGTTTTATTGTATCACTTTAGGAGATGGTTGATTAGTGACTTCACGCCTGCCTCGTCCCACTGACGAGCTCATGAGAACAGCGAAACAGCTGTCTGCTATTGACTTCTATCACGGAATGTGTTTGTATCTCAATATCCATAACTAGTAGGATATAGGAAGTAACTAATATTCGGCACAAAGTATATACAAAATATGGGTAGCATTCAACAAAAAAAGTAAATCCAATATTCTTCCTAATAAGCTTTCTCAAACAAGATGGAATATATTGGTACTATACGCTTTCATCAAACTTTACCTTTTCTTAGATTTTTTGCTACTACCAGAAGATTTTCCGCTTTTCTTCTTACTTCCTTTGGATTTCTTACTACCTTTGGATTTCTTACTACTTTTGGATTTCTTACTACTTTTGGATTTCTTACTACTTTTGGTTTTCTTACTACCTTTGGATTTCTTACTACCTTTGGATTTCTTACTACCTTTAGATTTCTTACTACCTTTGGATTTCCTACTTGCTTTTGAGGACCCCTTTTTCCTCTTACTTCTCTTTGATCCACCTTTCTTCCTTTTTCCTGGCTTGCTACGGATGGACAGGAATTATTGTTATTATTGATACTATTATCATTGCCCTCATGTGCTCTCTTTTTGGCTATAAACGCAATATTTTCATTGGGTTATAGCGGAAGATAATAGCAAGGGGATTTCTCAAGACAAGCCCCTTGTCTTTAGTAGCAAAGCTGCCTTATTAATTATCAATTACAATTCATTCAGATATCAAACATGTTGCTAAAATTCAAGCTGGGTTTTGAGAACACCCATGAACGTAAATTGAAATAGGATATTCTTTATTGCCTTTTATTACGGAAAAGTCAAGTATATGAGTTCATTTCTTAGTACGACCGTCCCATCATAAAATAATAGTTTATTCTTTGTATCTGTGGGGCGGAAACGAAATATATAGTTGCTGAATCCTTGTGATGGAAGGTTCATCGTAATTTGTAAAATACCGACAAAATTTCAATAGGAAATAATAAGTTACGAAGTTAACAGAAATGGTTCTAAAGAAAACAAGTGCTTTACATTATATTGGTAGCTAAGATATATTTTTATGATCAATACGAAACAGCAAGTTGATCTCTTGCTATGGTTCAAATGAAGGTTTTTTACCCTGTCCTTTCCTTTGAAGCTACAATCTATTCACGTGACCATAACATAAGATGTGCAGGACGCAGTCGTTTCTCATTAAATATGTGATTAGAATATTAAGTTGATGTAGTTTTCATTAATACCTAAATTCAAGGAAGTTTAAATAAGGTCATAAAATCAAGGACCCTGTCAACAAAAATAGAATAGTTCTTTTATATTCAGCTTGCCCCAGTCTAGGCAAGTCTCTCTCTTATTAAGTAAAAGCCCAACTAGAGCCTACTAAAATAGGAGTGGTTATGAGATTATAAAAAACCAAACTCATCATACTAAAGACATTTATAATTTATCTTCTTGAGTTAAATCTTACTTTGACTATTTCAAGAATCACTTAAATTATATTTTAGGAAACTTCCCAAGTTTTCTAGTTAAGCTTGCGTTGTGGTGCTTATGGTAGAATTTTCGCTAAGTTAATTTAGAATCAAGTCTTATTGCTTAATATACAAGATTTAGAATTCCTTGAATGATTAAATCATAATAGTTTTGTTCAACTGGTGCATCCGGGCTGAGTTAAATTAGTTTTACATTTCATATTTAGGTTTTAATAAGTTTGATTTAAAATTAAGGATTGATTAATTATTTTCTAAATTCAACATAATTTCTTAATTAATACTTAAGTTATATTTAATCTTTTAACTTTTAATTCATTTTCATAATTGTTTATTTCTTTATTATTATTAAATATTTTATATTTGTTTTGATTGAGAGTTTTTCTGCTTAGCGTAATTTATAAACTACCCTCGATCACACAATGCTTACTTAATGTGTTAGTGACTCAACCAAAGAAGAGTGGGTATTACATATATCTATTGACCGTATTGTTGCCTGATTTTGAATGGTGAACATTCTTCAGTGAAATAGCTAAGGCTAATAATAATGATAAGTGATGTTTCCCGTTTTGACATGACATTTAGAATCACTTTGTCGCAAATATCGTATTATAAATTATGAGAACTTCCATTAAAAGGGGATAGGCGAAAATCAATCAAAATATTCTTACGCCTTGATCGCTTTAGGTTTAGGTTCTTCAATTTCGAATTCTTTAGTCGGTGGTTCTTCCACTGCCGTGTGAAATGGTAGTTTGTTCCATAAGTTGAAAATAGCCTCTATGGGCGCCAAACTATTATTACAAATCGGTATCGTCTTGGTTACAATTCTGCCGACTCTTACTGGACCTAGATCTAGAAACTTATCCCTTTTATGCAACATCTCTAGATTAAGTTGAACTCCTTCTCCTCGTATTCTTAAGGTCGTCATAGCAGAGTTGACATAGAACGGTACTTGCAAATCGTATGTTTGTATTTCTTGTGGGCTAAAATAAATCCTTATGCTTTTTGTTTCTTCTGGCTTTACTTCTGCAGATCTGAAGTTCACAGTAACAGGACCCTCGTTTTCTGCGAAACTATTTTCCAATCTGGAATATTCATCTTGGTGAGAAAATTATTCATACATGATAGACAGTCAGTTTTACGTTACAGGCCAGGAATTATTATTGGTGAAACGGAGCTCAACTTGATTGTATTTGGTTGGTGAGTCTTGAACAATACATTTTCCAAAATTGTACTCCATAAATGAGAAAGTGAAGAATGGTCTGTGAGCTGAGGCAATGAACTTGATAGTATAAGTACTGCCGTATGCGATCTAAAAATTGAAAAATTCTATGAGATTGAGCGACTGGTACCTATTGTTAAGTGGACTATATTTTTTTTTCTGACATTAGAAACATTAAATCCGAATAAAACACCTACAATCTGATCAAATGAACGAAATTTTGACTTTATTCGATATAGAATAGAATATCTTATGCCATTTATTTTTTTAATATTATTTCAGGCATGACCCTCGTAGTCCAGTCATTATAGGTTTTAACTGCGGAAAAATTCCTAGTGAGCTGAATTTTCGTTAACACCTTTATTACGGCATTTTAATGAATGTGTGGACAATCGACATTGATATCGTGCCGGCTAAAAAAGTTAAAGGTCAAAAAGGTCACGAAAATCAGTTTTCCGCGAATATCTCGCGACCTATTGCTCGGAGGTCAATTGAGGTCATAACAAACATTGTTCATCGTGCAATTATCTACAAATAACGCCTGTTACGTTTTTCTGTAAGATCAACCGTTTTTTGAGCAGAGCGCTGAGAAAGCGACTACATTATGATTATGCACTCGTTTCCGCACCACCCTCGAGGTAGAATGCAAGGCGCGTTTTTTTTACATGGTTGTCCCAGTAGGCATAATCCATGATATGTAATAAACGTTTTTTTTTATTTAAAAGTGAAGAGTTTTTCATTCAAAAATTGAAAAATCCAAAAAAAATCTTATTACTAACTTATACTAACTTATATGTACTGTTATAAAAACTCTTATTTTGCCCCACGTTGTGGTGACAATTGATATAAAAACTCTTTACCGAGTTTTATTCTTTAATTATGATTTGAATTAATTTGAATATTGATTTGAATATTTCAATGTTTTGAATTCTACCGGCTAGCTTTTATTTGTATTTTAAATCTTATGTTTGTTTTGATTTGAATAATCTAATGATTTGAATAATAAACTTTTACCTTTTTTATTTTATATCTATGGAATTAAACACAATGTTCTTTGAATGTTGAAAACTTTTATATTTAAATTTCTATGACTCTATTTTTTATCTCGAGTATTAGTTTTAACAATTTTATGTTCAAATAGATCTATGATCTAACCTCAAAATTATTTACTATCAATATTTGTTTACAAAGTTATAATCTACAATCTTTCTTTCAGATTTACAGACAGATAATAATACAATGGAGAAATAATAAATAAACTTACGTTTAGTTTATATCCAAGAATATGTTTTTAAAAATGTAGGCAATGTTCACTTGGCTTGATTTTCTTATTAATTTGATAATTCACTTTACCCGTAGGTACACAATTTCTCTGCTATACACAAATCACAGGTAAACAATGTGGTTACTTCTTTAGAAATCAGGAACTGTTGATAATTGTTAACTTGTCTTATTCTTTTTCAAAAGATATAAAACCTTGAATGATGTCTTGGAACGTTGTCGAAGACTAACTATTATACGATGCTACTTGTGAATTATGGTTATAATAACTTTTAAAAACTTTGTTCGAAGACTGGGAACACTACTTAACTTGTATAAATTACTTATTTGCTTCGGTTACTTCCAACCTTACGAAGCTATTGGAACACTTGGGTTCACCGATGTTTATCCAAAAACTAAGGTTATGGAAATCTTTTGAGTAGCTTGAGTATCTTGACTCTTCAGATGTTGATGGCTAACTAACTTGGCTTGTCTTCAGATGCCTTTTATAGGCCTTCAAAAAGGACGCCAAGTATTTTCAAAAATAACCAATGAGGTGCTTAGTTTACCTATCAAGAATGCTTTGTTGATTGTTGAAAACTGACAGAACTATTACATTGTTACTAGTCTGACGTCTATAAAATCGCCTCGACCAATCAGAACTTAGTATTCTTCAAATTTTTAATTATTGGAAATTTTCCACTTATTTTAAATGATAATTATTCCTTCTTTTTAAATTCATATTGCCTACATTTGTCCACACACTTTGGTATAAGATAACCTATGATTAGGTTATTATTAATATGATTATTCCTATAATTATTATAAACTTGACAGTTGTCATTATTAAAAACTAATACATAATACAACATATCAATAACATTTCTTTAACATTATATAATTCAAATTTACAAATCCTAACTTATATCTACAACATTTTTCAATAGTTTGTGCTATCTCATGATAGTTTTTGTAATCATTTTAATTATGATTTCTGCCTTCGTAACACTGTACGTTTATTCACTTTCACTGAAGTTCTTGTTTTACACTTTTATTCTCATTACATTGTTGTTTATTATGTTTTACATTGTTCATTATATTATACTAACTATTATTTAACTTTTAATATTGTTTTTAATTCCATATAATATCTTTTTATTAATATTTTCTGATTTTCAATGTTCGGTAAGTTCTAATTTTATCATTTTATTGTTTAGGAAATGAAATCATAACAGTACATAATTTTCTTTTTTTATTCACTCACTGACAAAACATCGAGTGGACTTATTTCTATATTTAAGTCGACATCTTCATCATCTTCATCAATAGTTGATTCCGCGTTTAAGCAGGACTGGCCACGGCAATGTCCACAAACTTTTGAGCATCTCAAACCAATTTTTTTGCATCCACATTTTCCGCCACAACCTTTTGTACAATTACAAAAGAATGTGTTTAGTAGATCATCGGCCACTGTTCTGGATCAATTTCTCTTCCTAGCCAGGTTTGTATTTGATAATACACTCGAAGAATATGCTGTGGAGCTGCTGAAGAAGTAGGTAGCAATAGCGGGAATTTCACAGCTGTGCTTTGTCTTGTTAGCTTAGCAAAGCTACAATATCTGTAATTATTTATCGAATGTTCTGATTTTGGCGACATCGACAACGACTTCTCGAGCGCAATTTTCTTGGAGAAATATTTCTGCAGAATTGTTTAAATCGGGCCATTTTTCAAACATCTTCATGACTTTAATTTTTTCTTCCACAAAAACTGTTGAAGTTGTTACACATTCGGTCATGGCATGTAGAAAGATAATGTTTTTCTTACAATTTGGATACTTGTAGAGGCTAGCGGTCGAGTATATTTTTGTTTCAACATTGTTTTTTCCTGGTTTAAAAAAAAATTGATGTCGCAGGTTGATCAAGTATTTGTGTGCGTGCTATTAGAAGTACCAACAGATCTATGTCTTCGCCAACGATAATTGTAGTATTATTCATTGATTTTTCAATCGCTGTTTCAACTATTAAGATGTCAGCATCATCACGTGATTGTCTTGAAGCAATACCAACTTCTTGGAACTTCTGGATAAGCATTCCAATTAATTTTCTTTTGTTCAATCGATTAGATAAAAATTTTCTTGACTGATAGGAACTTCCATCGATTCATTAAATTGCACTTCGCAAGATGTACAAACGGCAGCGGTTCGCCTTAGTTGTTCCATGGCTTTGATATTTTTACTGGTATCGGAGTTACCATCAAAAATGTATTTTTACCGAAATTGTTCGATAAATAATTAATATATTTATTGATGATAATATTAACTGTATCATTTTTTTGCCATACGACATGATGCATAAGAAATCCACCATCAATTATGTATGTTGCATTATCGCAAACTACTTGATAATTAATTGGCTCGAAGTAGACGTATATTTTTGATTTTTGAGTTTTCCTCATGCCAACATTATCAAATAGTGCTGTTGGATATGAACTTAGTTCATATTGTAAATATTCACAAAGATTTTCCTCAAATTTTTTATTTAGACTATTTCGTTGAAACAGCAATAAAGGATCGATGGTTACCTGGCAATTATGAATCCCATCAGATGAAAGTTTTAATACACTTGAAAACATGAATAAAAAGCAACTGAGGTTACGTCTTGGTGTACGGTATACAATACCGTATGTGAATGCATTCTAGTCGCTTTTTCAGCGCGCTACTCCAAAAACGGTTGATCTCACAAAAAAATGCAGCAGACTTTTTTGTAGATAATTGCACGATGAACAATTTTTGTTATGACCTCAATTGACCTCCGAGCAATAGGTCGCGAGATATTCGCGGAAAACTGATTTTCGTGACCTTTTTTGACCAATCATTGAAATGCCGTAATAAAGGTGTATACAAAAATTCAGCTCACTAGGAATTTTTCCGCAGATTGGCGCTTAAAACTTCTAAAATGACTGAATTACTCGTGATTTACTCTAATATATCACACTTCTTCAAGCATTAATTGCCTGATTTCGTCAATAACCAACATAATGTTCACCTCCAGATGTTTGAATGTCGCTAGTTTATCTGCACAGACCAAAAACAAAATAATCTAAAGGCGCCTAGTAAGAGGATCGTTGTCCAACTGACATGTCCAATAAGTCGATTGCAGAACATATCCCTCAATAAATCTATTACCACTGTGCGCGGTTTAGGAAAGCAGACCGGAGGAATAAGGGTAGGAATTGTTGAAATCAGAACGAAATTGTACGTAGTCATAGACTCCGAGTGAGAGAATATATATGATATGATGAATCCCAGAGGAAGTAGTTCATAATATCTGAAGTAAGATAATTAGGCTCCACTAATTATGTGGGCAAGGTGAAAAGTCCCTGAAAAATGAAAGAAGAAATGATTTATTTGGTCAAAACTTATTTTATTCCTGAACATAATCTCCTTGTAACTTGATACACTTCGTCCAATGTTTTTCTAATTTTTCGATCCCTTCCAAATAGTACGATTTCGGCACAGCTTCAAAATAGGCGGTTGATTCAGCGATCACCTCATTGTTGGAGCCAAATCTCTTTCCTCCGAGACATTTGTTCAAGTTTGGGAATAGATAATAATCACAGGGGGCAAATCTGGAGAATATGATGGTGGATGACGAACCAATTCGTAGCGCTATTCATACAATTTTGCCTTTGCGACTGCGGATCTGTGCGCCGGTGCGTTGTCCTGGTGTAAGAGAACGCTTTTCTTTGCCAAATGCGGCCGCTTTCGCTTCAAATCGGCGTTGAATCGATCCAACAACTCTGCATAATATACGCCGCTGATCGTTTCCCTTTTCAAGGTAATCGATATGGACGACATCGTGAGCATCCCAAAATACTGTCGCCATGACTTTGTTTGCCGATAAACCCACTTTGACCTTTTTCGGCTTCTATTCGCCAGAACAAGTCCACTGTTTCGAATATTCTTTGGTCTCTGGTGTGTTGTGATGGATTCATGTTACGAAACGGTGCAAAAAGTCGTTCTTAACGTACTTGAACATCTCCAAACAGTCTTTTGAAGTTGTCACACGGTGGCGCTTGTTGTCAACAGAGAGCAAATGCGGCACCCATCTGGCAGACAGCTTTCTCATATTCAAAAATCTATGCAAAACTTTCGGTACCCGTTCGGTTGAGAGCCTCAGCAATCTCGTGCATCGAAATTCGTCACAGTACGCAGGTAAACATAAAATTCGTGTACGATATTCCTCACATTTTGGGACTACGAAATTCGTCACAAAGATATTTATTGATTTTAAAATTCTAAAATACAATGAAAACCTCGTTGATGCAACAATTTTGCCACCATAAGCGTCCAAGTAGTATTTTTACGTTTACAGAAGAGTTAAGATGATTGAGAAATTAAATTATGAAGTTGGTTTTACTTAATTTATTCACTAAATTAGTGTAATAAAAAATGTGCAACATTTGATCAAGAATATAATGTACTGTTACAATAATCCTCTTTGAGTTTTATTTGCCCCACGTTTGGAGCCAATTGTTACAATATTCCTCTTTGAGTTTTATTTATTGATAATTATATTTTGAATTCTAATTTTACTTTTAATTTTATTCCGGCTATCTTGATTGGAATGTTTTGACTTTATAATTTGAATTTATATTTTTTATATTATATGGAATTAAACACAATATTTTGTTTGAATGTTAAAAGTTTCTAGATTTAAATATTTATGACTCTATGTTATATATCAGGTTACAGATTTACGATTTATATTTTATGTTCTAAAATTTCTATGTTTAACCTCAAAACTACTCAATATTAATTCTTGTTTACAAAGTTACAAACGACAATCTTTCATTCAGATATACAAATAACAATACAATGAGGATATTATAAACAAACTTACTTTTAGTTTATATCCAATAATATGTTAGAAAATGTTGTTCAGTTGATTTTATCTTCTTGATGATTTGATTATTCACTTTAAAACACAATGCTCTGTTTTGAAAAACTATACACAAGGTAAACTATGTTGTTACTTCTTTATAAATTCAGGAACTGTTGATAAAATTGTTAACTTGTTTTATTCTTTTAAGATATAATACTTCTTCAATAATATACTGGAACTTTATCGAAGACTGGATATTCTACGATGCTACTTATTAACTGTGGTTATCATAACCTTAAACTTTGTTCGAATACTCAGGAACACTACTTGTTTCGTAGGAATAATTTACATGCTTCGGTTACTTTGACTTGTCGAAGCTACAGAGACTACTTGAGTTCTCCGATGTTACCAAAAACTAAGGTTATGGAAATATACTTGAGCTGCAGAAGATGCTTTGGATCTCAGATATAAATGCAAACTGTCTGGTTTTCCTTCCTGTTTCCTTTTTATAGGGCCTACAAAAGGAAGCCAGTTTATGTCATTTCTGACCAATGAGGTATTTTCTTTCATTGTCTAGAATGAACTTTTAATTGTTGACCTTTTTGAAGTTTCTAAATTGTCTCGACCAATCAGAATAGAGTATTCTATAAATTTTGAATTATTGAAGATTTTCAAATTATTTAAAGTGATGATGCTTTCTGCTATTTAAATTAATATTGACTACATTTTCCACATATTTTGGTATAAGATAACCTATGATTAGGTTCATATTAACTTGATTATTTCAATATTTATGTCAATTTTGACATTTGTCAATTCTTAAATCTAATATATAATATAAAATATAAATAACAATTATATAACATTGTAGAACTCGAATTTCCCTAATTCTATCTTAAATCTATAACATATTTTAATATTTTGTGCTATCTTCTGATAGTCTTTGATTCATTTTAATAAAGATTTCCTTCTTCGTATCACTGTACGTTTATCCACTTTCACTGTTTCTTGTTTACACTTCTTATTCTATATTACATTCTGGTTTAATTTTGTTATACATTGTTTAATACCTTATACTACCTACAATTTAACTTTTAATAATGTTTTTAATTCCATATTTTATATATTTTATTAATCTTTTCTAATTTTAATGTTCGGTAAGTTCAAATTTTATCATTTTATGTAGTGTAGGAAATGAAATCATAACAGTACTTATAATTTTACATAACACTCGGAAGAAAAACATTGACAATTAATACATAATAATACTATATATTTTATGGATTGTGTCCATATATATTTGAAACCACAAAATGGAGGGTAGTTATCTCTTACTGTTCCAAATCTAACAATAATTTTTGCAAAAAATCTTGTCTCTGAATTGTGGCTGAGTTTTTAGATTTACAAGGAGTAGCTACACTATTACATTTTAGGCACACTTCTATTTGAAATTTTAACAAAACATCCATGAAATAAAAAATATTCGATGAACTATATTAAAAAGAGTTATTTAAATGAGAGTGACAGGACTCGCAAGCGTTCGTGGTTTTATTTACAGTTGAAGAAGCTTCAGCCCAAATGTGGGGTGGAAAAGTGACTTCGTCGGATATAAAATAATTCAACAAATAATCATCAAAAACCGTTCACGTATCGTCACTTGGTTTTATCGCAACTAACTCAAAAATAATTTCAGATTTGTTTGGCAGCTTAAAACTACAATTCCATTTCGGAAATCATTATCCAGAACAATTAGCCATAATGATCAATATCCGCCTATCCTTTCTGTTCTTACCAAAGAAAGCTCTGTGTAACGAGATTCAGGCACCCTTATAATTTACTTGAGACCTTGACCGATCCCCGTAATCAAATTGTGACGAATATCATGATGTCCATGTATTACTGCACAATCTCTATTAAAATAATTTGAACAAATGTTATTACACACACAACGACAAATATTCAAATCGTATAATATTTTCTTGGAACAAACCTTTGCTTTATCGGATAGACTACTGAATGAATCAAGTATATTCTTTTATCGATCACAAAACTTACTAACCTGTAACTTCAGGAATAAATTATTGATTGAACATTTACGAAAGGCCGTTATAAACGCTACGCAATTAATCTTCGTATAACCAGTCAAGTATCCTGTCAATTCCCGTAAACGTATAACAGCTTTTTCATCCCGAGCATCAATTTCCCATTTGTAGTAAAATCCTACGTTGCCAATGTTATCTAGATCAAATTTCACTTCTTCTTTTTTGTGGGGTATTATCTGGAAGATATGAAATTAATAAGCTCGAAGGTAAGTGAAATTCGGATGAAAATTATTTTGCAGTGATAGATTTATGGAGTCAACAATTATTCACTATCTGAGAACAGTTTGAGATAATATTGTTAGTTTAAATAATAAAAAAGTTCGGACAAGGTAGAAATAATACTAGTGTTTTTGGAGGCTAAACATTACAAGCAGCTTTGCTTTCAGATTTGTACATATTTTATCCAATCGTTGGAATATTTGGGACGAGAGGAAGGAAACCATTGTTTTAGTTATGGGATTGAGCATTGTTTCAATGAATTCCAACCTTTTCTCAATTCTCTGCTTTTTGAGATAAATGATTAACTCTGTGAAAATAACTGAAAATCAAAAAATAATTTTATAAATACAAGAATATTATTCGAAACAATGGTAAAAAATTGAGGTTGGACTATGAATAGATAGAAACAGAAGAATGCAAAAAGATTTTGAAAATTATATTAATTAGAAGAATGTTGACGAGAAAATTGGAAAGTGATGACGAATGGAAAAAGATGAAAGAGACCATTCGCATATCAAAATGGAGAAAATTAATTCCCATGCTGACAATTTCTTTAACTATTTTCTCTTTACATAACCGACTGATAGAATGCTAGAAAGAACAACATATATGAGTAGATGCCCAACTAAGAAATCCAACAAAAGCAATGTACTGGAACTGAAGTTCGAGAAATCTATCAATGTGTATATTGTTTAGATTTCTTATTAGGACATCTACGCGTAGATTGTCTTAGATATTGTTGGTTCTCTCTAGCTTTATATTAGTCGGTTATGTATACCTTCGATAGGGATTGTTCATGTTACTGCAAACTTCTTCATTCTGCTGATGAACTCCATGAGAGAGCGAAACAGCAGTCCGGAACGATTAGTTTGTAATAATCGATCTCGACTATAGAAAAATAAATGAATACTCATATATTTCTCAATTGTTACATTGATTAGGTTTGGTAAATGTCTCTGGTTTTCTCTGGCATTCTATCTGTCGGTTAAGTATACCTTTGATAGAGTGATCATTTAGTTTGTAATGTTACTTATCGATTTAGACTAGATAGATATCAAAACATGACAAGCCATAACAGAATTCAGTTTTTTATGTGTAGAAAATCATTAAAAAAACAGATATCTCCAAATCATTATTGATCCCCAAAAAAAACAAGTTCTCAACCCTAAAAAAGGGCATTTGAAATGAAAAAATTTAGGGAACAACGAGTAATTATTGAAGTATCTTCCCAGGCATGCAATTGATTTTAACAAAATCCAAAATATAGGAAACTTCGATGATGGTATTGGTTATTTAAATAATTTTGATTTCCTACCGTGTTTCTATGTTCCTTCATACATACAATTGCATTTTAATTCTTCAAGACGACGTATTTCATTTTTTCCATTTTTCAAACAGAACCATGAAATGGAAGTTGGATCTTTATAAAGCAATTAACCATTTTTCTTTCACTATTGGAAAGGAATTATTTAACTTTTGCCCGTCTAGTGATTGGTTCCTTTTCAATTAGCATCATCCGTATAATGGTTCATTCGAAACAAAAACCGAATGAATAGCACTGATGTTCACAAATAAGTCGTCATATTCAAAATGATCAACTTCGAACATATGGCAAAAAATATTGATCTAATCTGTGAAAATCATGTAATAAACATTTGGTCACATTTTTTCAGTTTGAATATTATGTCAGTGTCAATATAAATGAGGCTTGGGTACATCTTGAATGGATTAAAAATGAATTACTTTATACAAATTTCGTTTAAGCTATTACATGGTTGAGATACCTACTATTCCCAGATTGATGACGTTGACTTTATTGGATTTCAGGATGATTGTTTTGAGTTCTTTATCAATGTAAGTACACATGGGTTTGATTTCCAGTACATTTGTGATTACACGCAATTTCATTGGAATGGACATTAAATGAACGTTACACTTCGCTTCAAATACGGTATCTCCACATTTCTCTGATTTATTTGCTATGCTGAAAAGAAATAATTTGATCAAGTATTATGAAGAAACTTTAGCAAAATAGTTTTCTAAGATAACTGTATTTGTAATACACTTGAGGTTAGTTTCGATTTTTTAAAGTGGACCTAATTCCACGAAGGTGATACTAAAGCAACATATTTAGGACCTTATGACTAGACAGGTTGATATGCAAAATGCATATAAACTGCATTTAATACATATTTGAACTTTTTCGTATTAGTGAATTTTTACATATTTTAGAGCATATTATAGCATGTTTGGGTATGGCCTTGTTACAGACAATGAAATTCCGGATTTTATGAGTCTGTTGGTTTGAGCTAAGTTTGTTGCCCGCGGAACATCTCTACAATAGGATTTCAGAGTATAATAAAAGAAATAGTATTGATAATCAGCTAATATTTCCTTTCCTGGGTTACTATTTTTGTCAGTTACTATTTAAGCAGCAGTGGTGATAAACAGTTATTTGTGAAAATGCCGAAATCAGCCAATTTAAAAAATTGCCAAATTGTAATTTTACCCCAAAACAAAAATGATCACCAATTACCTTCTTAAATCGAGGTTTTCCTCAATAAAATACCTTCAGTATATTCTTTTGCATTCGGTAACGGTCACTACTATCACTATTATCACTATTATTCCTGAAAGTATTTTTTCTACAGATCCGAGGTCACAAGAAATTTCAAGTATTTCAGCCATTAAAGACGACAGCTCACCAAGATGAGCTTTCTTCTCATTGACATTTAATTTTTTTAAAAGATCAAATATATGTTGCCCTCCCCTGTATTTTGTTGTAAATTGTTGGAATTTTCGCTTTTAAAATTTCATATATTGATGCGTATTGCTATTTTAACAGCATAGTTTCGTATTTTTTTAGTGCATACCTATTGCATATTTTCAGCAATTTTCAGCTTATGCAATCCAGTCTACACATGACAGGTACAGTTCTATAGTTCAATAATAGTGCAGTCAAATGCGGAATCTGAATCCTTGGGAAATGAGTCGATTTTGATGGTGTGCATTCTCTTCAGAATTTTATCATAAACAAAGTTGAACACAGACATAGTTGTGCAAATTTTTTATATTGTTTATAAACAATAAATTAACAATTTAATCAGCTCATTTATGAGATTACATGAAAAATGTTAAATTTGACAGTTTTTGATCTGGTTTTTGGTCAGTGAACATATGAAAGTAGTTGAATCCACTTCATCTGTTATAAACAATTTATTTATTAACAAATAGACTTTGGCCTTCTGAGTTCGATTTTATTGTCAATATTGGCAAATGTATGCCCATAAATTTGTTAATTAGTTATAAATAAATATATTCATCAACAAATATACGAATTTGACCAAAATGTCGAGTTTGGAGTCATTTTCGGCTTATTTTTGTCTTTTAATTACGATATTATTGTTATGATGGTCATTAAATGCATACATGAATTTTTGAATTGTTATAAACAAATTATTTATTAATAAAGACACGAATGGTGCCAAAATTCCAAGTATCAAAATCAACTCATTTCCCAAGGATTTAGAGATATGGCCTATTTTTATACTCATTTGACTGCACTATAAATCATTTGACTAAGATTTGATCTGGTCATAACAATATTATGTTTTTTATTTAAATAGCTATTTACTAGTGGCGGCAGGTGACTATTTCGACAGGAGGGATGCCCACAATACTTGCTAAATAAAGTACTTATTTAAAAAGTATTGTGGGCAAAAATTATTACGTCTCTAGCTACACTTGTTCATAAATGTTAAAATTGAGTTCCGGAGAAGTTTGTCTGACCGATTTCAGAAACATTTTAAACAAGTTTGTTATGCCCATGTGGAATATTATCATCTAATAATAAACTTACCTAACTTTGAAATCACTTTTAGGTTCAAGAAGACCGAGCATAGGCTCTATACAGATGGTCTGCTGATCATCGGACATTAACGATGCTTTCTTGAATTTGAATTTCAATTTTTGATTTTCTTCGTTTCGAATATAAATGTAGCTCTCAACATAAGATCCCATTACCGCTAATGGCATCTGAACACAGGGTTGTGTGAAATATATCTTCGGCTCTCTGGACAAACCAGTGAGGAGTAGCGACGTCTTAAGGATGGAATCGTATTCGGGTTCCAGTTCATAAATTGCAGAATAGCTACCACAATCTTGAGGTATAAACTTGAACATCACTTCTGCCATTTTTCCAGGAAGAATTGTGGTTTTCAAAGATTCGCAGTGGAAATAAGAAATTTGCTCATCTAAATCGATACTTTTCCATGTGAATGTTAAAGATGTCACCCCGGTATTTATGATGTAGACTATTCTGCAAAAAAAATGTCTTTATTACTCACGAATCTTGTGTAACTGACGAAGATCATTAATCACTCCGTTGTCCAATTTTGTGCACCTACTGAGTAACTGGTATATGAAGGGCTTTAGCTACGAGGTAATTCTCGAAGCCAAGATTAATGAATTTTAGGTAATATGCTGTTACATCAAATGTCCTGAATTGGAAACCGTTTTTCAATTCATATAACCTGTACGAGGGCAAGGTGAAAAGTGCCTGGAAAATGAAACAAAAAATGATTTATTTGGCCGAGTTTGGAAATAGATAAAAATCGCAGGGGCTCAAATCTGGAGGATATGGTGAATGACGAACCAATTCGTAGCACAATTCATGCAATTTTGGATGGTCCTGGTGGAAGAGGCCTTTTTTCTCTGCCTAATGCTGCCTCTTTCGCTTCAAACCGGCGTTGGATAGATCCAACAGCTCTGCTTAATATACGCCAGTGATGGTTTGCCCTTTTCAAGGTAATCGATATGGACGTTACCGTAGGCATCCCAAAAAACTGCCGCCATTACTTTGGTGGCCGATAAACCCACTTTGGCCTTTTTCGGCTTCGATTCGCCAGGACGAGTCCACTTTTTCGACTGTTATTTGGTCTCTGGTATGTTGTGACGGGTCCATGTTTCGTCCACGGTTACGAAACCCGCGCAAAAGGTCCTTCTTATCGTGCTTGTTGTCAACAGAGAGCAAATGCGGCACCCATCTGGCAGATACCTTTCTGACCGATTGTCCAATATCATATTATGGATTTTATCGACGATTCCTGGCGTTGTAACCTCAAGTGGACGACCAAAACGTTCGTTCTTTGTGGTCATACTACCACAACGAAAATCAGTAAGCCACCTGTGAATCGTTTCAATCGATCGTGAAGAGTCCCCATAATGTTTAACAAGTAATGCTTTGGTTTCCGTAATGCTTTTTCCACGCAAAAATATTGTTTGAGAAATGTTTGAAAAAGTATGATATGAATGTTGCGCATAAACCTGCTAACTATGTAGGTGAATATAAAAAAGATAAACACGCCCATAGTGAATAAATTAAAATGTTTAGATTGCGATGGGACTTACAGCAATCTCTAAACAATATTTACAAAAAATAATGTATGATCATGAATATAGAACTAGAAACAAAAACTTAGAAAATTCCACCGCCCTTGCTAAACATTGCTTTCATTATAACCATGAATTCGATTACAAAAACGTTAATATTCCAACTGAAGAAACCAATTATTATAAAAGTACTATCCTGGAGATGATCCACATAAAAAGTAACTCCAAATCTGTAAATCATAGAACAGACGTTCAATCATGAAGTCAGATTCATACTAATTTAATTCTTTAAAACCCTTGCAAATAGCTACAAGCGTCAAATGTTGAAAGTATATTTTAAGCAGAATGCTGAAATAAGCAATATTTCTAGTAAGATCTGACAATCTTTCCATATTACCTCATAAATCCTTAATATCTGGTTCGACAGAGGATACTTGAGCGTTATATTTTGGTTTCAGTCTTACTCAAACATTGCTTGAGATGACTTCGAATATTATCAGTAGATTGCTATGCGTGGGTTCTTGATACATATTCATATACGTAAAACATTAATGTATTACAATTTCGATTACTCGTGTTTTTGTTCGTTTTGGCGAGGTGTGTGATAAGAACGCTTTGTGCTTGATACAATTAGTTTTTATAGAAATTAGATACAAATTAGATGGATTGGAAACTTGTTTCGGAAAATGCGAGTGCGTGTATAACATGTTGAGTGATTGCTAAAAAGATTCATGTTAATTTACATATGTAATTCCATATTGCTGGAAGGATCTGGGTTATGGTTTGTAGATAATTCACCGGTCGCATGAAAACAGAATTCAAAGCATCGGTTCCCGACTTGAATAAAATATTAGGTTACACGAACGTCAGTGTGTTATTTACCCAGTTCCGGACGTACACTTCACGTCCTTTCCCTCATCAACGGAAAAAAACTCGAGAAAATTGAAGCGACAATGTACGTATCGAGGAATAGATTCAATATTATTTCTTTAAGAACGTTCATCCAAGCGCAATTTCGTGTCTCTCATAAGAACGAGTATTTTCCTCAACAAGAACCGAGTAAAAGCGCTACCGGCAAAGCAGCATTACTAATTTCTATTATAATATTGTGATGAACTCATATTATACTACCAGCATATACACACAGTGTTCCACTCACATGTACTTAATTTATTCATTTCTCTACTACATAATCCAGGCATTTAAGGAGGAAAGATCGACGATTTTTGTCCGAATTTCCGCGAGGTCCAATTAATGTCTATTCACATGTATTATGACACGCTGAACAGAATGGTGTCTTTCAAATTTGAATTAACGCTGTCGTCGAAAAATTATGGCCATTTTTTGGATCCAAAAACGACCAATTTTCGTTATTTTGCGTTTTGAGACAAAACTATGGGTTGCATAAAAAATTTTTTGAGCAAAATTTGTTGGAAAAATTATTACGCGATTTTTGGCTTCGGTCCCAAGTAGATTCGAGGTTGTGGGCCCAAGATAGTACCCATTTAGTGTGTTTTAGATATTGATACGTCTTCTGATGATGGTTGTGACGTACGTAAAGATAAAAATAATGAGAATATGTGTTAGTATGACCTTCTTCATGACAATTTACATATAATTCATACACTTTTGTCCAATATTTGTATCAAACGAATGCGAAAGATTGATAATATAGGTGTAAGTGAACGAAATACCTATTCGGAAAGTAGCGTTTCAACAATTCCCATTTTATTAGTTGAGGAAAATATATCCACAACAACTTTCAGAAAACGCTATGAACCTCGAACATGTGAAGCTCCTTTTTATGAATGTATTGCAGCACAATTCTAAACAAACGCAATTAAGCGAAGGTATCCTACTTATAGTCCAGACAACGAACCGGAAAAAAAGATGTAGTAAACTGGTATTTCAATTTTTTTTTTGCGTTTTGTTCCTAATACCCCATAGATCATTCATGACTATCAAGACCGCGGGGGTCGACCTTTCTACCCACCCAAAACGGGGTTTCAATCCCCCAGAGAAGCATTCTTATAAAAACAATTCAAAATTAATGAATTAAGAGCCGAAAAGGACCCATAGTATGTTTTTTGGGTCGCTGATCACGATTCCGCAGTTAGTTTTCTCGGAAAACTTCCTCCAGATGGGAAATTTGGGAAATTTATATGTAATATATAATTTATAATTTTATTGCGAAAATGACCTCTAGTAGGTTTTTTGGGTGGCTGATCACGATTCCACTGTTATTTTTCCAAAAAACTCTCTCCAGATGAGAAATTCGGGAAATTTGACATTTTTTTGAGACGATTATGAATAATAAAGTAAATGACTAGAGGTCATTTTTGCAACAAAATCATACTTTTTTATTCATAACTGTCTCAGGGAAATCTCAAATTTCCCGAATTTTCCATCTGGAGAGACTGTTTTGGGAAAAATTACAGCGGAATCGTGATCAGCGACCCAAAACACCTACTAGAGGTCATTTTTGCTGTCTCAGGAAAATTTCAAATTTCCCGAGTTTTCCATCTGGAGAGACTTTTTTGGAAAAAATTACAGCGGAATCGTGATCAGCCACCCAAAAATCCTACTAGAGGTCATTTTTGCACCAAAATTATATTTTATTTTTCATAACCGTCTCAGGAAAATCTCAAATTTACTGAATTTCCCATCCGGAGAGAGTTTTTTGGGAAAAATAACAGCGGAATTGTGATAAGCGACCCAAAAAACTTACTGGAGGTCATTTTTGCTACAAAATTATCCTTTATTCATCACAACCGTTTCAGGAAAATCTCAAATTACCCGAATTTTCCATTTGGAGAGAGTTTTTTGGAAAAAATAACAGCGGAATCGTCATCAGCGACTCAAAAATCCTACTAGAGGTAATTTTTTGCAACAAAATTATAAATTTTATATTGTATATAAATTTTCCAAATTTCCCATCTGCAGGGAGTTTTCCGAGAAAACTAACTGCGGAATCGTGATCAGCGACCCAAGAAACATACTAAGGGTTATTTTCGGCTCTTAATTCATTAATTTTGGACTGTTTTTATAAGAATGCTCCTCTGAGGGGTTGAAACCCCGTTTTGGGGTGATAGAAAGGTCACGACCCCGCGGTCTTGATAGTCATGAATGATCTATGGGGTATTAGGAACAAAATGCAAAAAAAAATTTGAAATTCTAGGTTTTTTTCCCCTGCTTATTGCCTGGACTATTAGTTTTGATAGGTAGAATTTCTTTAATGCGCTTGGGCCAATACGTTAACAGCTTTCGAACAATTTAGGGTATTAATCTGATTAAAATATGATTTCATTGGATGGGGACAAATTACATGTAAGTATGAGTAGCGATTACAAAATTTCGGGACCTACTTTAATTGCAGTATATACTAGCTAAACCATATGCATTTTGCATCCGAATAGGAAAGCATAAAATAATCATCTAAAGAGGGAGCTATAGCTAGAATTGAATTGAAGTGGGTACTGTAAATATATTTTATTATTCGTATGACAGATTTACGAGGTATTAAATATTCTTAAATCAAAGAATAACCGTGCTTCTTACGCGAGCTACTGCCGTAACCCTTAAGTATAAGTGAAGTTAGTCAGTCGGCTGCGCGCATCGCATATTATTGGATACAACCCACTATAGAGCTCTCTAGAGAGGGTATTGGTATGGCTCGCTCTAACTCACAAGAATCTCCCATAACCCGCTGATGAAACTCAATCTGTATATTTCGTATATGCAAAATTTTACATTATTCAAAAGAACATCAATTTAAGAAAGTGCTATTATTCAATTCTGAACAAGTAGGCTTGATAATATTATTGTATAAAAATAAGTAAATCCCTAGATGTACATTTTAAGACGAAACACCACTCCAATACCTGGTTATGCCTAATCCGCTTGGGCATGGTATGGGTATCTGACGAAAAGCTGCAATTGCTGTAAAGGGAACTGATGAAATGGGCATGGAATCTAAATACTGATCCTTGAAAAAGTCTGAAAGACAGTTGTTATAAACCGCTGCGGATTCTTTATCACATCATACTCAATGATGATCACAGTCTTTTGGTTGCTGTAAAATGAGGATTGGTGACCTTCAAGATTAGTAGTCCATATTTACGTTATATAGAACTGACAATCAAAGAACATACATTATCAATGTAGTCGAGGAAATAAAGACGAAAAATCGCCAAAATCTCGAAAAAAAATTCTAGTCAACGGAATTTCATTACCAAATGACACCAGCCTCTTAGCAATCAAGATAAAGAAGCAAGGTTAGCATTTTGTCAAGAATTTTTGGTTTTACATCAAGGAGCAATTCACAGTTTCCTAATGACCGACGATTTTTATTTGAACGGCATGGTCAATAAACAGAATTTTAGATACTGGTCAAATGAAAATCCTCGTGAAATCTTTACACAGAACCTCCATAATCCAAAAGTTGTTGTGTGGTGTGGAGTAGGATCTTTTGGTATTATTGGCCCTTATTTTTTTGAGGATGAAAATAACCGCGCTGTAACAGTAACATCCGAGCGCTACGTTAATATGCTAGACATTTCTCATTCCAGAATTAAATAGACGAGGATTACTAAACAATGCAATACAAGATGGGGCTACAGCGTCAATCGACGTGGAATTATGTCTAAAAAAGTCTACTAGTAAGCGTTTGGGGGTGTGGCCTACTTGCATTGTTGCACTCAAGAATGCATGTTCCAAAAGGTATTTTTTCAATTTGTGAAAACTAGAACAATAATCAGTAAAATCAACCCAATTTCTCTTATCGGGGTTCTTGGGGTCGCTGAACACAAATTCCATGTCCATAAAATACTACAGTGCACCTGGTGCGCGGGACACCCGCGTCGTCTACCTCATCTTCGGGGATTAATTTTAAAAATTCTCGCGCTAATTTTGAATACGAAGATTATATAAAATACGTTACAGTGTAGTCCCAGTTATTTTTAAAATTAATCCTCGAAAAAGAGGTAGACGACCCGGTAGCCACGCGCACCGGGTGCACCGTAGCATTTCAGGACATCGAATTTGTATTCAGCGACCCCAAAAACCCTCGAGTAACGAAATTAAAAGCAATTCGTGCATTTTCAAGATTACTCCTCGAAGATGAAGTAGGCGACCCGGGTGTCACGCGCACCAGATGCACCGTAGCATTTTTTGGACATCGAATTCGTGTTTAGCGACCCCAAAGACCCCCGAGAAGAGAAATTGAGCTGACTTTACTGATTATTGTTCTAGTTTTCACAAATTGAAGAAATACCTTTTGGAGCATCTTTTACATGCAGTTTTGAGTGCAGTAATGCAAGTGAGCCACACCCCCAAACGGTGGTAGACCTCATTCATTAAATCCCGTTGACTAGAATTATTCTTCGAGATTTTGTTCTATATTTCCTCGACTAATGGTACTCAATAGATAATCAGTTCTTCCATGTTAGCAGAAATATAGCAATAGTATCAGCAATAATTTTATTTTCATTTCTTTAAAATAATATCATATATAATCATTAGATATTCAGGTTTAGATTTAGTTTCAAAATGACCTCTGCTACATTGTTGGTTAACTGAGGGCCTGATGTATGTTGCTTACTGCTGGAGTACCTTTTATAGAAGAGTTCATGATCAGACAATTTTTAACATCTCAATTCCTAGGGAATTATAAATTGATTGGAATCATTGCTTATTATCCCCGAATTGAAATACTCCTTCTACCTAAAAGAGTGTGATTGATTTATCAGCAGCTTTGAGAAAATGTTCAGCTAGTGAACAACATACATTAGTGGATAACCATATTTTTCAATAAAAACGAACGAAAAAATTAACAACCTACCTTTTACATTCACATCCCACTCCAATAGTTTCAAATCGCAATATTTGAGCATTTTCATCAACCATAAGACCACAAAAAGTCTTATTCTTATAAGAGCTGGTTGAATAATCATTCAAGTAACATCCTTCGAGTTGGTAAGCTGGTAAGTAGGTTTCTCCGCGCAAGACAATCTCTAGATCGGGAACGTTGGCTTCCAGCTGTTTCAAGTTGGCTTTCAGAATAGCATCATGTGGTCTATTCATAATTGGAGCAAAAATCACTTCGAAGATTTGCGTTCCTCCTAGTGGAATGTCAATTTCTTTTGGAGTAACGTTGAAAGCAATATGTAGAGGCTGTTGGGTGTTATTTAAAGAAGAGAGATTACGAGATGATTTCGTTGTTAGCGCAACTGCAGCTGTTATTTTATCTGGAACGAAAATTCATTTCAGATTCAGGTTATGGAAGGTGACTGATTATCACAAATGTATTCGTAACTCATTAAGGAGAATATTAATTGATGAAATTTTCATGTAATTATTAATTAATAATAAATAATTTTATTATTTCCATTTATTTTACTATTTTTAAATCATTAGCATTACGAAATTCTGAAAGCCCAGTTATATAAATGCATGAGTAAGCTTTTTTATACTATTACTACATGAAGGGAAACCTATAATGTTCGAGAAACATCGTCTGGGCCAGCAATGTTGGAAGAGTAAGCATTCGGATTTTTCTTGAAGGTTTGAAGGTTATAGGCATAGGGAAATGCCTCACTAAGTAAAGAGTTCCACAACTTTGCGGTTTTACGACCGCCTAAACAAGCCTGCAGTCGACCGCAAACTCTCATACGGTCAAAATTCAGGAAAACAAACAACAGATGACCTTTGAATAATCGAAAAAAAATCCACATTATTCATGCTTTGCGAGCTTTTTTCACTATTCAGTAAGCTTGATATTCACAAGTATGTGATCTTAGAATAAGTGTCAAACAAAGTAGTTTATAAAACTGAGGTAAAACTTTTTGCAAATCATTGTCTATCATATATTTTATCATATCGGCGTGACTGTCGTACTGGCCTAAAATATCTTTATCCGAGTATATAAGGCATAATTCATTGTGCAGTGTTATTTTATCAAAAAATTTATATTTGAGAACTAAGTTATCTAAAAGTGTATTGGGAAACTCTTTTGAAAAAGATTCGGAAAATCTTCTATTCGTCAAGTCGAAAAACTTCAATTCATGTAAATCGGAAAATCGAATCTCAATTTGACGTTTAATAGTACTAAAATTTCATAAAAAGTTGTTTATAATGTAGTTTCGTGTCTACCAAATTATATATCTTCCTCCTTTTCGCGGGAGGAGCCTCATCAGTTGAACAATTTTCAAATAAAATATTAAAATGAAATTCTGTAATGTATTCTCTTGAATAAATTATATCAGTGAATTTATGTTGTAAAATTTGAAAAATAAGATCAGTTTGTTCAAATATTAATTTAAAAGTATCAAGAAAAAACAAAACTTCTTCATTTTCTAAATAAGATTTTAAACCAAAGCAGCATTTAATGAAACCTGATCTGTCGAAAAGTCATCACTGTTTAATATAAAATCAAATGTTTCAATTAATTTGTCTTTATTTTTGTGAATGGTAAACATTGCACGTGATGTAAAATTCCATCGAGTTGGAGCATTACAGGGAATTCTGTTTCCTACTATGTTATTCAAAATTTCAGTTCGTTTGGTGGATTTGCTAAAAAAATTTGAAAATGACGATAAGTTGGAAAAAAAAATTCTAACTTCCTTAATGGAATTACATGCATTACTTAAAGCCAAATTCATGTTGTGAGCGTAACAATGGGTGAAAATAGACTGAGGCGAAACTGATTTTATTTTTGTTTGAAGACCGTTTAAATGTCCCGCCATTACAGATGCGCCGTCGTAGGTTTGAGCAATTAATTTATTCGCAAAGTCAAATCGTTCAAATGTTTCCATTAAGAAATTAAATAAAATGATCGCTGTTCTTCCCGAACTAACATCGTAAAACCCTAAAAATCTTTCCACTAGTTGTCCATTTTTTACAAATATAAAAATTATTGATAATTGTGATTTACACGTTATATCAGTTGTTTCGTCAACCTGCCATGAAAAAAAAGGGACATTCAATAATTCATCCTCTATGTGATTTTGGAGGACATAATTTATTGAATCAAGAATTTCGTTTTGTATTGTTTTTGAGGTGCCTGCAAATACTGACGCGTTAGTCATAAAATCGCGAAGCTTACTGTCGTATTTACAAAACAAATCTAACAATTCCCTAAAATTACCTTTATTAACTGAATTTTCAGTTTATCCATGCCCTCTAAAAGCCAAATCTTGAGATGATAAATACAATAAGAAATCAATGATTTTTTTTAAAACTGGGGTTCTCTTTAACTGTATTATTATGATTTTCGATTTCGCGTGTTCGTGCAGAATCAATCACATTACCACTGTTTACCGGTTAATTTAAACTTAATACTGCGATTTTTCATGTCTGTCTAGGCCACGAGCTAAATTTTCCAAATCATTATAACCCAAGTGCCCCCAACATGAAGTTGTATCTGATGTAAATAGCAAGCAATACCAGCAATATAATTTATTGTGTACCTCAGATCCCGTTAACCATACATATTTTTTATAATTATCAGTATTAAATGATCGATTTTGAAATTTACTTGTCATAACTAATCCTTTCAAATCCGCTAAAGGCCGTTTATCTTTAAAAAACACTTTTCTGTCATATGTTAATCCACTAAATAGATTTTCTGAGAAGTCAGCAACTAAATCAGTTCAATCACTGCTCATTTTAACGTTTAATAATACCGATTAGATAAATTATAACTTAACTCCTTAACCTTACTTGTCGTCGCGAAACAAAAACAATAACTGACGGAGCACGTGTCGCATTCTAGCAGAGGCAACGGAAGCAAGTAATCGTATTTCATACGACCGACCGAGTTCGAACGAGAAGCTAGTCTACAGAGGGTGTTGCCATATTCGCTGTTTTACCCTATTTGGCAATTGGACTGGTTGGAAAAACGGCATCTGTGTTGACCAAACGTATTTAGCGTTTGAGATATATAGAGAATCTAGCCTCTGGCCACTGTTGCCACATTAAAAATAACTACTGAGAACGGGGAATTAATTCTAAAATTAAAAAAATTATCAGAGAAACAGGGTATGAAATGGAGAATGATCATTAAGATGAATTGGTGAGGAGGCTGAGCCTCCTTAGCCTCCTTCGAGGAGCCGCCACTGACAGGTAGCTATGGCAGTTCATTCATTAATGACAGGCAGCCATGGCAGCTTATACAAACGCCATGACAGAGGCACACATGACAGACATGACATGACAGTTCATACAGAAGACATGGCACTTCTTCGGAGATGATCACGTGACAAACATCAAAACACATCTTACAAACACGTTGTACATACACATAATCTATTCTATAGCTTGCACACTCGATGATTTGGAAATCTGTGACCTTCTGTGATTTAGGTTAGCTCTATAACTCACAGCTTTATGGTTAGCTGCATCTCGGCACCGGATCTGCGCGTCCCACGTCCGCTATAGAGGTAATGGACTGTATCTACTATTATTGCTATTGAACATTTCGAGAGCTAGAGCGTTTTACTCCCATTATTTTGATATCGAACCATACAATTTTATCTACTCTGATAAAGTTGGTTCAACATTGCCATCAGTGTATCACCGTTTGTATCATTCTAACAGTAATCAGTTCGGTGTTCATTGGGAGAGTCATTATTATCACTAGTGAAATAATGGTCATTATAGTATCAGAATATTAGTGAATAAACTCACCTATGCTTGGATTATGTCCATTAAAGGATGTTCTATCATTAGCTTCCGTGCTCCATTTAATTCTCAGAGGAGTGGCACCTATATTTTGAATAATGAAGGACCGTTTATTCATCTGGAAAATAGAATTTTTAGTGGGATAGATTCTTCAGCATATTTAGTCTCAAATCCAGTGGATACAACAACGTTTTGAGAACATCGCAAGGATAGTAGCAACTCAATAGTACTGTTGGTTCAGCGGCTTTGAGTCGACACAAAGGTATTACTCAAGTGGTAATCTTCAAGCCAATGTTATGAACCCATAGAATACAAATAGAATCAACTGTGATCAATCGATTTCCCTCAGTTTTGTGAGCAAAATAGATTTCCGACAAATCGTAGCCATCATTGCGATACCTGGGAGTCCAGATGAGGTGGATTGGAAGACCCAGACAGAGTCGTCGAAGGCTACTCTCCAGCGTTGGAAGTTATACGCAGCCCCAATCTGGGTATCAGCCGCAGCGGTGGCATCTTACCCATACCTATTAACCTCGTAGTACCGTAGGCGTCTTATCGCCAACATGCCACCAATCCGTCTGAAGTTGGACGAAAGAGAGGCGCGAAGATGGAGAAAACGCTCGATGCACCATAGCCCACGATGTGAGTATAGCGAGGTCAGCGCAATAGCAACGGCTCGCATTCACCAATGCACGGGGGATCCATCGCCTCACACCACATGTTGGCCCATGGACCAGAATGAGGCACTCGTGCAGCTGCTAACCGGCCATGGGTGCTTTAGGGTATACCTGCAAAGTTTCTAACTGTACGATGACACTTCCCTCACTATACGAAGTATGTAGTGTAAGAGAAGTAGGTATTGTAATAGGCCCAAAAAAATATGAAGTTACAGTCTATTTCATGCGATTACTCTATGGCAATTACAGTTTTAGTATAAAACCGGTTATATTATATTGTGCATAATTTCGAAGGTCAACCTGGCAGCAGGTGTATACAACATAGAATTGTGAAATTTATTATGTAGACCATTTGGATAGAATTTCAATGTTACATTGAAATATAATCGTATTTCAGTAGCGGTTTATAAATTATTTCCAATATATTTTCTGTTCCTTCAATCCTTTAGATTTAACCCGCAAGAGTGTTCGAACTAATGAATGTGCACGCTTGATTGGTATCTTGTATTCAAATATATAAAAACTAGGTAATGTATGAGAACTTAACATAATCGAAACAGCAATTATTTGAATTGCTCGTATTTGCAACTGAAACAATTTGCAAGAATCTCTGGGATTACAGCAAGCCAATAAACCGTAAGCTTCGAGACACTCAATTTTGCCAAAAAGCTCATGATATAAGAATAGCTAAAAGACATATACCTTATTCACACAGGTTTGCAAGAATTCCAATTGCTTCTCATCACAGTCGTAATTCCCGGTATCGCAAATGGCACTCAAAAATATGAAAATAATCTGCCGTTCTCCTTCTTCTTCATGATCCGGCTCTGTCCTCTCATCGCAAATGCAAGCTTCCATACAACTAAATAAAGTTAATGAATTTTTAAAAAGAACTCATTCAATCATAATATATAATATTAAAAGTACTCACTCTGGCTGTTTTGCATCTGAATTCTCTTCAATGTTTTCTGGGGGTTCAATCTACAATCAGAGTGGAATATAATGAGCGATGTTTTATCTTATATTTTGACAACACGAGAGGAAAATCTATAACGTTCGGAGCTGAACGTACGAGCCAGCAGTTGAATCTTTGGTCAGAAAAGACATCCAGGTACTGGATACTCACTAAGCCAAGTGTTGAAGTTTGCGGATAGAAGAATGAAGTCTGGTAGGAAGAAGCTTGACATTGAAGGGGTGGAATCACAGACGAGATTTCTGATGAGCACCGACCAAGGAAATATCTTTGGAGAAGGGAGAAATCGCCCACATATCTACGATATTCTAGAGAGTTCAATGAATTTGTAAGTGTGACATCACTAATCAAACGAATATCTCTCCTTGGAGCTGAACTCTAAACTTGTGATTGTGGGTTCCGCCTTCCTGGAGGAAATACAATCTTGAGTTTTGGTTGAAATTAAACTGTACTACATTATCAGATGTCCATTTCAAAAATTTTTCCAGATCTTCATCCATTGCATCGACTTCTCTGTTTCCTTATTCTGATAGATGAGATGACTTCTAGATGAGAAAGTGGTATGTAGTGTACCGTCATCTGTAAAGATTTGGATGGGACAGGAGTTCCCTTCCAAAAGATCATTGATATGGAGCTTAAACAAGCTAAGATGGGTCCCAAGAAGACCTTGGTCCAAACTCGAATGCGGAGGTATACGAGCTGGTCTCCTGTTGTAACGTGCTGATGAAAACCATTATGCCGATCATTTACGATGATGGAGCTCACTTGTTATTGGCTCAGTTCGATGTTGATTGCTTTCTTTATTACTCCAAAGATCACATTTAGTAGTTCAACGGGTCTAAATTATCAGGAAGATTCTTTACTTTTATTGAAATTGGTTGAACTCTACATTTCTTCCAGTTGGAATGAAACATCAAAAAACGTGTTGATTCAGGAGCACAACAGGCAGAATTCCGTTTGGGCCCCTAACCTGTTTGGTATTCAGCACAAGTAGAATGCGCCTAATTATGAGGTTGACGAAAGTCAATTTCGGGAATATGGTTATCGATGGCAGCAATATTAGAAGTCTTCCATTGAGGATCCCAAGTGAAATTTACTGCAAACGTTTTATCAAAAACTCCGGCTTTTCTTTGAGGTCTAGTAGTCTATATCTTTGGTTAGGGGAGGGAATGACCTGAAAGTGGAATTTATTCCAACTGTCTTGGCAAAAGTTCAAAACGAACAGGCGCAATTCGGGTATTCGATAGGCTTTGATCTCATATGTTGGCGTTATATTACTCTTTCGATGAGTCTTTTGTGGGATTACAGATATTCTTTGGTTCAATATATTCTGTTCCAGTATGCTGTTTGTTTTGGAGTGACGGCCCCAGAACAGATTTCATTGAATCATGCTTAACCAACCAGTTGATGGTGATTTGTGGGTAGTTGACTAGTCAATAAATCTATATTTCATCTGAAACGAAATGAGGTCCAGTTCAAATTATCTGGATTGAACTGGTTAATAATGTTGACTAGATAAAGAAATGGGGAAATTTCTTTAATCTTTATTCTAAAAGAGTGGACTGCTTAAAGCATTCTCTACCCACACAATAGATCTGTTTAATGAAAGAAACTTTGAAAATTAATCAGTACCAACTCCGCCCCCCCCCCCATAATGCAAAAAAGGCTTGTGCCGAAGACACACTGTCAGTAAAATATCCGGAGTTCTATAGAGAAAATTACAGAGGGTTGAGGTATAGTTCGGAAGGGACTGTTGATGTAGCAAAAACTCTAACAATTAAAAAAGTTTGGCCAGAATGGAGCGACTGAAGTTCTAGTTTATGGACTGAGACAAACACTTTTAACGAATGGCAGGTGGTAGACTAGACCGCCAGATCGCCATAAGTAAACTGTCACTCAGGAAGAGAAAGGCCGGTTAGTACTGACTATTATCGTGTAGTGTAAAGGGCTAACTGGGAGAAAAGTATAGAGGGTAGGGAAGTGGTTGAGGTATCGTTCGAAAGGAGGTAGACTGTAGATTTGCAAAAAAATATTACAATTAAAAACAGTTATGTAATTTGGCCGGTGTGGGTTGGCTCTTTAGATTTCTATGTCCGATGTCGGCCGGGTACACTACGTTAATTCGATAAAGTCACTAAAGTTTTCCTTCTTACTCTTTATGTGAGAAATCAGTGTTCCAGTTTTTGAACTTCGTTTTGGAAGTCAAAGTAAGTACTCTAGTTTTTGAAACTCTTGAAAGTAAAATATAATGACCTAGTTTTTGAAGTTCGTTCTAGAAAATGTACTTGAGTGTGCTCTAGTTTCTTAAGCTCGTTCTTGAAAGTGAAATTATGTGCTATAGTTTTTGAAATTTGTTCTTGAAAGTGAAATTGACTGCTATAACTTTTGAAACTAGTTTTCGAAAGGTAAATTAAGTACTCTAGTTCATAGTTCGCTCTTGAAAGTCAGAGTGAGTCCTGTAGTTTTTGAAATTAGTTCTTGAAAGTGAAATGAAGTGATCTAGTATCTATAGTTCACTCTTGAAAGTAAAAGAAAGTACTCTAGTTTTTGAAGTTCGTTCTTGAAAGCGGAATTAAGTGATCTAGTATTTACAGTTGGCTCTTGAAAGTCAAAGTAAGTACTCCAGTCTCTAAATTCAATCTTGAAAGGGTAATTAAGTGTGCTCTAGTTTTTGATGCTCGTTCTTGAAAGTGAGAATAAGATAGCTTTTGAAGTTGATTCTTTCCTAGTTTTTGAAACTAGTTCTTCAAAGTGAAATTAAGTGCTCTATTATTTATAATTCTGTCTTGAAAGTGAAACTGAATGCTCTAATTTCTGAAGTTCTTCTTCAAAGTGATTAAAATTGTTTGGAATATATCCTATGGTGAGTGAGAGACGTAGTGCCTTGCGTATTGTAGCGCAGATATCTGACCGGGCAACACCGGAAACGGTAGGGAGTGCACAATAATAAAATGGGTGCAATTCAACCCTTTTTTAATCGTTCGGGTTTAATTCTTTGTTACTAGTCACTAGTAATATCATAGATTTGTCATGCTCTATTCAGTTGAACTCACTCTTCATCCAATCTTAACTCGGCATATAATTGTTAGGTTATTAAAATATTTTGCCTTAACATAACGTGCTATGGAATTGAATTAAGTGTAAATAAGGATGGAGGAGCTCTCAATCGTTACTGCTAAATCGTCCACAGCTATTATGGTCACAACCTGCAACCAGCTAATTCACAATATTATATCACTCCTTCACGATAGGAGCTTCTTTATTGTATATTATACCATGATATGAACATTTCACGAAGGAGTAAAGTTTATAATCATATGATATACTGATAATTTATGTTTGGCAACAAATCCAGAAGCAATTATACTCACAAATTTTGTTATGGTGCTTGATTGTCTGTCATCCCAGGGTAGTGCTCCAATGTCCTCTGAATTGAAAATAATTCTTATAAATTCCAATTCCATCACAGACTGTAATAATAATGTAAGTTGAGTAGTAGGTGAAAGTTACTATTGGGGATTTTTGATATATTTATCAACACATTTACCACCAGTGCGGACATCGGTGTCCTCACCATTGTCGTTGATTGAAAGAGTTCTTTCAATCAACGTCATTGTGCTGTGATGGACACCGATTTCCGCCATGTTTGATAACAATTATAAGCCAAGAGACACTTATTTTTTGAATGTTTCATCATGAATTATTCGTTTTCATGCTTCAGAATGGCGTACATACTCTGGCTCCTTGATGAAAAGCTTAGTTTGAATTGTATGATGTTTCCACTAATGTGACCTCTGTGGCATCTTAGAAGGGTTTCAAAAATGTTGTATTGTTGGAAACAGAGCGGCCATATTTAAAAAATCTATCCCTCACTTTTCATGACAAGATCAAACCTTTTGCGCCCGCAAATTTGTAGAGAATTATAAAAATAAGACCCTTATTCTGGAATGCATTGCATTGATTGAGTTCATAATAGTAATTTTTTTCTCAGTTGAATTCAACTATATGATATATTATCTTCATAGGGAGTTGAGTGGAAAGCATATTGAGCATACTTACCTTACAAATTTGAACGATGTGCTTTGTTACATATGCAACAATTATTCTTTTCTGTGTACGTGGTGTCAAATGACCATTCGCTGGCATGAACGTAAGATTTTCGAATTTAGGGAATTTGAATTTATACGAAAAATCAGAATGATTTTTTATGGTGAAGTAGATTTTGTTGAGTTCATTACGTTCTACAAATCCAAAGTCGAGATTATAACCGACCAAGCGGCTTTCTTCTACAATAAGCTTGGGAATATTAGTTAGGGCAACATCACTGTAGTAACCTTTGGCGAATAAAGATATCTGAAATAACATCAACACATTAATCAGAAGATTCAATCTTCTATGAAATCCAATAACCTACATTCACTGGGAACTATGAAATCAATCACAATTTGTGCTTTATATTATTAACCGATCTATCTTTCCAAAGATTAAAGAAGATAGTTGTATTCTTCCGAATCGTCACTCACAGACCATCAAGTATTTAGAGATTTTTGTTCAAGTGGAATGGTTGGAACTAATTGACATATATTCACTACAATAAGTTCTAGATTAACGAACAAGCTAACAAAGCAATTGCGCAGGGCTCCTAAGGAAGGGGGCCTCCAAAAAAGTGTTGTTTGTAGTAGCTGAATAAAATTTGCCTCTTTTAGTAGAAGGAATAATATCAAAATTATTTATACGTGATTTTACTTTTCTGTTATAAATGAGTTACTGAAAAGTAAAAAATGTCAATGGAAACGTATTGAAACGAAGATAATAAAGACTTTTTTAAACACATAGGTAACATTTTTTATGTATGTTACCGGATGATCCTCCTGCATAACCAGAATACAGAATGATAAAGAAGCCAAAATATTTCATGCCACCTACGAGTTGATGCCCCATTAGGAAATCAAACAATCTATGACTTTGACTAATAATTTCTCGAGCTTTACCAAAGGGAGGGGAATGTTAGACCACTTGAGTGCGCTAAATGGCGCCAAACCAATGTAACATTTGGGAAATAAATAAATATATTTATTTATAACACTAACATTACAAATTAATAGTTCAACACAGCTGTTCAGCTGTCTCATGAAGCTTGTCAGTAGAACGAGAGAGTTTACACTTTGATTACACGAGAGGGAAACTTATAGTGTTCGAAGAAAATCGTGTGGGCCAGCAGTGGAATGTAGGAAGAGGAGATAAGCATTCGTATTTTTTTTTAAGGTTTGGAGGTTATAGGCATAGGGAAAGACCTCACTAGGTATAGAGATCCAGAATTTGGCTGTTCGATAAAAAACTGAAGCCTGGTAGGAGGAAGTTCGGCAGGTCTCGGGCTTGACAGTGAAGAGGTGACTTGTTTAAGCTCGTTTAGTCCGCCTATCTGGAATCTCTAGAGGTGGAACAACATACGAGATTTCTGATGAATACCGACCATGGAAATATCTCTCGAAAAGGCTGAGAGAAAGGTAGGAACCTTCTACGATATTCTTATATAAAACAGGTCAATGAACTAGTAAGTGTAACATCGTCAATCGAACGAATGTGTAGTATTGCCGCATAATTTAATACATTCTATTTTGTTTCGGAACTTTTTTTGCGTAGTATCAATTCGTATTATAATCGACCACCGTTCCATTAATACATAAAAACTTACAGTTCGCACTTCAAAGGGGTTATCAACGACGTGTATCTTCATATTTGATAGAATTTCGCATTCCGTAAGTGGTGAAAAAATTAAATCAACATAGGCTTTTTCTTCGGGTCTTAAACGGATAGAGGTTCCATGTTGAGTAGCATCCGGCACTAGAAAAATATTGAATTACAATGTATCATTATCGAAAATAATCTCTTGACACATTGATATCCTATAAATAAGAAATAATCACCCTTATCCACTAAAAATACTATTAAACTACTGAAAACCTTTCGGCTACCAAGTAGCCATCATCAGAGTAAACTAAATTATAAACCAGTATGTGTCTGCCTAAATACTAGTTGGGGATAATAATGTAAACAAAGGGTTACACTCAGCTGGAGATAAATCGGAATTTAGGAAATTGCTTTTTAGTTCATACATTTCCGTCCCTTCTGAATTACCTAGATATTTGTACTGCGTTTTAAAAGGGATAAAGTAAGAACAATTTCCTTTTCTGCTTAGACATTAAATTAAACGCCAACTAACCACATTAGAGCCATTACCTTCAAATACTTCAGTAAAATTTAAAAGTTTCACTTATCATCCTTCAGTAATTAATAAATTTCATAATTTGTTTTCTGAATTTGCAATACCACCAGCTTATAGATGTTAGAGCAAGCTAAACCACCGTTTCGGTAATATCTTTGATAAAGTTTCCGATTTCGACAAATCCGGGATTTACAAAATCAATTGCGAGTAGTGTTCGAAATGCTATGTGAGTCAAACTAGAAGGAACATTTTAACTCGTTATAAGAAACATTTTGCACATATAAAGAAAAATAATTGTAAAAAATCAGCGGTAGCCGAACATATTTTAAATACAGGTCACACCATTTCTCAAGAAAGTTTATCACTTTTAAAACACAGTACAGGCAAATTTCTAGGTAATTTAGAAGGGATGGAGATGTATAAACGAAAAAGCAATTTACTAAATTCCGATTTATCTCCAGCTGAGGGTAACCCTTTGTTTACATTATTATCCCCAACTATTATTACAGGCTTATGCGGATGATTCCTCAGTCTTCACAAGCAATGAAAGTAAAGATATCACAAAATCCACAATAAAAGCATCTGAACAAAACCTTTGCAAATGGTTCTATTGCAACTATCTTACTTTGAACTTGAATAAAACGGAAACTTAAAATTTTTCTTTAATATCCTCAAAATATAAAAGTGAAGCATCCGTGAAGCTTCTGGGTGTATACTTAGATAGTTCTTCAAATTGGCAAGGTCATATTAACTACACATCAAAAAGGCTTTCAACTTCTATTATGTTCTCAGAAGATTGGCGTGTTCTGTTTCACTTGAATCCAGAAAAATGGCCTACTTTGCGATCTTTCACAATGTAGTGACATACTCTATTTTATTATGGGGATGTTCTTGTCACGCCGAACAATTATTTTTGTTACAAAAAAGGCGGTAAGAGTATTGTTGCAAGTTGAACAAAGGGAGCACTGTGGACCATTGTTTGAAAAAATTGGCATAATGACATTGCCATGCTGTTTTATATTTCAGTGTTTATTGTATGTGAGACGGCGTGTTAATGTTGAGAAAAGGAAAGATGTCCATTCCTATGATACAAGGTGTGGTAGTCAGCTGACATTACCTAGATACAGATTGTCCAAAACATTAAATTCACAAGTCTATTTGTCTTTGAAATTCTACAATAAACTGCCAGATTACATAAAAGATGAAAAAATAACTTTTAGCATTTTAAAAATAAAAATAAAAAGATTTCTTTTGAATAAATGTTTTTATTCTTACCTTGAATTTTTGCATTATGATTTTAAACATTTTTAGTGATTTACAACATAACATGCTATATTTTATTGAAAGTATTATGGAATGAATGACTGAATTGACAATTGTAATTCGTTGTGTTTTAATATGTAATTTATGTTATTAGTGTGAATATATGTAAATGTAAATATTTTAATTTTATTTTTTAATCTATACTGTCATGTTTTAGTGAAGTGTTTCTCTTATTTAGACAAAGCTTCCTACATATTAGACATGAATTATTTTATTCAATAGTATTATTTTACTTTACCATTTAATTAAATGCCTTGTATTGACTTGTCCTATCTATTCTCTGTAAATAGCAAACGGATCAATAAGTTATTCTATTCTATTCTATTTAAGCAGGCACGTTTTGGTTTATAATTTAGTTTACTCTGATGATGGCTACTTGGTAGCCGAAAGGTTCTCAGTACTTTAGTAGTATTTTCAGTGGATAAGGGTAATTATTTCTTATTTATAGTGTTAAAATATATCCAGTGTGAACTCTTTTATAGTACATTGATATCCTGTTCAGTATGAGGTATAACACCGGCAAGAACCATTATTTTTTCGATTTACAAATTGATAGATAGAGTTTTGTCATTATATTTCTTCTTGAGATCACCATTTTAAAGTGCCCCACCGGTCGGTAAGTAGCTTCAGTATCCCAAATCGTGAGCCGTAAGTAGCCTTATCGAACCCAGAATGACTGCCTTCTGCATCCAGTTCATCAAGATCTATGCAGAGCTCTTGCAGGCCGGAATGATTCTTAAGTTGGAAGGCAGCGAAGACCGGATTCCGCTCTAAACACCGATAATTACTGATCCGACTTTGTGGCCAGGGTTCAAGACTATGTTCTTCTCTGCCGGAGCAGAAAATTCGATGACATATATATAGTCATGGTTTGTTTATCGAGGAGGACAACGTCAGGCATATTTGCTTGTATGGACTGGCATTTTTCCTTTTCTACAACGGACTCAATATCTCCTGGCATGTAAGGCAGCACCGGCTTTTGGTCTATTCCGTACGAGTGCCTTAGATGGTAATATAGCACCCATAGGGCCGCATTATGGCAATAGGTGTACCCCGAGTCCGTTTTTGTCGGACATGCCGACAGCAGGTGGAAAAGCGTCTCGGGTGTCTTTTGACAGACCTTGCAGCTGACATCAGAAACCTGCAGACCCATCACGCTGCGGGCCAAGGTGTGTATTACGCCATCTTATTTTGAGGTTATTAAAGAATAAATTTGTGTTTTATTCTAGATTTCACCATTTCATTAGAATAAACTAACACTTAGTGAACGTAGAGAGTCTCGAGTTAAAAATTTTACATACAACGTTTTAGAAATTGAAATGTTTTGGGAGACTGGGTCAAACTGCTAATCAAAAGACAATCATGGAGAAATATGGAAGCGTGAAAGCAAAATTGATGAAATAAATTATAATTATTCCTCCAAATCCACAGCGAAATCTGTAATTCACATATGGCTCGAAGCAGAGCACCGTGCCTGCTTGGAGGAAACTGACCCGTATGTCACCCTTCAAGCGACTAATGGGAGACCTCCAGCAGCAACGAGATAAAAATCTACTGATGTTCAGCAAACAAGAAATACCGAATTTGATCTGTCTTTACAGGTCACCTACTCTGACGAATTACCTAGAAAATGATGTAACGCTATTTAGCTTAATCAAAGACTTTTCTGTCAAGTATAAAATTATTATAATTAGTGCCGGTTTTAATCTTCCTGAGCTTTCATGGCTCAAACTGTCTCTTCCAAATAATCACAATTCTTATTATGCCCACGGGCCCCCGAGGCGTCTATGCAAGATTACCCTCCTCTAGGCACAAAAAAAATGATAAGTAAAACTTTCTTATTTCATTGATTTATTTGAATGTAATTGCTATAATTTGATTAGTTGATTGCCTTCCATTTTCTGTTTTTGTTTAGAAATTAATATATTTATTAAAGATTTGTTATCTTGGAGCTCTACCACCTCAAATTGCTAGAAACATAGTGAACTTGTACAGAAATAGAAAGCTATATATAAAAACGAACGACGGATCTAAATTAGGTCCCAGATATGTTTCAGCTGGCTTACCACAGGGCTCAGTCCTCAGCCCTATTCTATTTAATATTTATACCAACGATTTGGCCACATTTGGTAGATTTATATTTGTTCAATACGCCGATGATATTGTTGCTTACTGCATTGAAAGGAGCATGGAAAACTGTCACACGTCTCTTAATATCTGTATGAAAATTATTTTAGCCTGGGCTAACAAAAAACAATTTAACTTATCCGCTACTAAGACCTGTGTAACCATTTTCACGAGGCACAGAATTCCAGCGCACAACAGTCTTAAATTGGCCAATCAAGACATTCGATATTGCAAGGAAGTTAAATATCTCGGTTTCATTTTGGACACAAAGATGTTATGGACTCCACATATTAAATACTTAATTTCCAGATGTGAAAAGGCACTCAATATCTTACGATTAGTCACAAAATTGTCTTGGGGAGCAGATATAAGTACAGCTCTATTATTATATCGGACCACTATACGTTCTATTATCGACTATGGCTGTATTTTTTATGGATCTTGCAACAATACCATGCTGAAAAGATTGGAATGTGTACAAAATAAAGCTTTACGTATATGTTGTGGAGCTATGATTTCCACCCCAATTTGTGCCTTACAGGCTGAGTGCAATGAATTACCATTAACTCTACGTAGACAATTCCTTGCGTATAAATTCGTTATTAAACTGCGAACATCATTTGATGAAGAACTGAGTATTAGAATAACAAATTTATGTACGGATAACCTGACAAGTTCATATTGGAAAAACCGAAATTCTCCTCTTTGTGCACAAGCTGTTGAATCAACGGGTGACATATCACAATTTTTATTTAATAACAGCTGCTATAATTATTTTTGCGGACCCTACAAGCAAATATTGCTAGATATCCCTGTCATTCTACCTAGCTATTCTAAGATAGATAACTTGATAACATTACGAAAATTTAAAAAAAATCTACACAGATGGCTCAAAAATGCCTGAATCAGTGGGTCTCGCTATTTATATTCCCGATGATAATCATACAATAAATTTTCGACTATGTAAATTTTCTTCCATATTTACTGCTGAGACTATGGCGCTATTACAAGCTTTGAACTATTGTCAGCGTTGTGTAGCTAAAGAAACGATTATATTATCAGATAGCAAAAGCGTATTGAAATCATTAAAAAACGTTAACCGTAAGAGTTTGCCCCTTATTCTAATGATAGTCCGGAAATACATGGAATTACTTGAACAAAATTATAGTATTATTTTTGTTTGGGTTAAAGCGCATTGTGGAATAAAGGGAAATGAAAAGGTTGATCTGTACGCAAAGCAAGCCACCAATTCTGAAAACTATCTACATAAAGTCACACCACACAGTGATTTCATCTGCAACTACAAATCAGAGATTAGGAGAATATGGATATTACTTTACAAACAGCAAAATCTGCGAAAACCTACAAACTATTTTTTGATTCATCCAGAAATTCCAAGAAAATCATGGTATCACAAAACGTTACAATTGCCAAGAAAAATATACACCACTATCGTCAGATTGAAATTTAATCATGGTCGCTTTCCTGCACATTTAAATTATATTAAAATACTTCCCACAAATCTGTGTGAATGTGGCGAAGTAGGTGACCTTAATCATTTGTTTTTTAATTGTCCGCTCCATCAATTGTAAACTGCAACCTTAATAGAACAGTTAAGGCCGTACAACTTAAATTACCCGTTAAATATAAACTACTTGCTAAGCACTCAAGACATAAGCTTATACCAACTGCTGTATACATTTGTTGTTTCTGCTAGGTTAGATATTTAGTATTTGTGTAACCTCCCTCTCAACCTATGTTAAAAACCTGGACATTACCCATGGTCTTCCTATGTTTTGTGTAATAAGACGTTATGAGGGACCCCTTAACGTGAAAAGTATCCCTGTCTATAATCCCTTGAGTTTTTTAGGTGGATGATTTGTAATAACTAAGTTTTATGACGCTGGCAATGGCACCCTTACTATATTCTGAATTCTTTTATCCCAATTAATTATTGATATTGTACCCTTGCTGTACGTGACAGAGGCTGTTGGCTAAAGGTTACGACCAAAGCCATATAATTAGAAAAAAAAAATTTGTTGTAACCAATGTCGTTGCTATTCGCTGAAGTTTCTATGTACAAGACTATTGAATGCAGCTATCTTATGATTTATTGGTGTAAATGAATCCGCTGTAAGATATCTACTGTCGAATTCCAAATGCTGAACATCTTTGATAATATTAATGTCAAGAAAAGGGAACTGATTATTGTTTTCCAACTCTACAGTGGGTTTAATTGGATCGAATATGGTTATTAAGCGTGTTCTAAAAACAATGTAGAGTAGATCAAAATATTCACTCATAATCGCAAAAATCTGTGCCAAACTTTTGGAAACTGAATTAATTATTGATTTTTAGTTCGTTTGGCTAATTGCTAGCTACAAAATACTTACCCAGTAGTTTATTAATATTTTAGTGGATAAGGGTGATTATTTCGTACTTATCAGTGTTATAGTGTATCCACACTCTTGAACACGTTTGGTGTATTAGAGAAATCAACTTAACATATTTTATGATAGTTTAAGTTCTCATAGTATAAAGTTAGAACTCATCAACAATAAATTCAACAAGTTACCATCTCGTTCCATATCCAAAAGTCCTTCTGAAGAGTTTGTTCGAGCTTTTAGGAAAAACATATATTCCGGGTCATCGTAAATCTCCACTATTACTTTACATGTGATACGACTGTTGTTCTGTACGATAATCTCGGTCGAGCCTGTAAATTCTGTAAACACGGGTTCAAACTGAATGCTGCTGGTTTGTTCTGTGATATCAAACTTTGGCTTCAGTATCTCTATGCTAGCAATACAACCCTCGCCAGATAGGTTCAAATTGGTTGAGCAGTTGTCTTTTGAACACCCAAGGGTTCTCATTTCTAAATTGTTATTGCTTACCTGGAAAAAGTATCCAAAATCAAATGAATAAGTGAAATAACAATTAATTTTTCCCAAGAATGTTCTTAATTTTCAACGCTGATGCTGGTAAAAGATTGTCACATGTAATACATACACTGCGTATTTTTATCATATGGAAAAACTCCTAAAAGGGAGAAAAATATAGTTCATTTAATGGGGAAAATCTGATGAGGACTTTTTTATTCAAATTCAACCGTCTCCTGCATTTGGAATTCCGGTACTTTCAACTTGAAGTTAGTTCGTAAGTCATTGAAAAGGAATAAATAGAAAAAACAAGCTGATATCGATTTCTATTATTTGTATTTTATTAAATGAATTATTCTGCTTTAATCATGTCATAGACAACTTCAAAAAAAATCGGAATGGGCCATGTGATACATCTCCAGGAATGACGTTTCATTCTGACTATAATCCATTCTGATGAACTTCTGCCTAGTCGTTTCTAAATGGCGTCAGCTTTGAAATACCGGGATATCAAAAATTATCTTGGTCAAGGGTGGTTCTGAAATCTAAAACGTGTGTCTCACTTTACGTTTGAAATAATTATGTCACTGTCACACTGACATCATCAATGACCTACAAATTTCATACCTAATTATTTCAGTTGTAAAACAATAATGAACTACAAATTATGAAATGATTATGTGAACTTTGAACCTTTTCAGAGGTCGTGATAGCCACAATCTGGGTCAAAAACTGTTTTGAAATAGTTAATTTTCCGTAAATCGAATGACGTTCACGTGAGAAGCCCGTAGCACGCGAGTTAGAAAAGTGCAAACTGGTTGTACCTAATACGGCTTTACGACGACTTTTCGCGTGCCGTTTTCGCTCCATGTAGTTAGATTTAGTATCGGACCGTGCCCGACGGCCCTTCTTTTTTCGATAAATATCCATTAAATAGGATAATTTAATTAAAACAGTTTGAGCTATTCTCAGATCTCAGCTACGCGCATCTAACGTGCGACGTACCAAAGGGAATTTTCTCGCGACTAAAATATACACGGAGCGAGTAAAAGCTAGCGGCCCATAGCCAAAAACACTTTATTACAACTGGCGTCGATCACACGGGGCAAGAAATGGCCCCAAATTAACAAGACCGAGGTAAAATGTATAAGCTCTAACTTACGCGCAGCGAGCTCCTAGAGGCATACGTTAAAATGATTTCGTTCGTAGCTAATTACATAGGACGTCTGGCGTTCATGCAATTATGTTTTTAGATAATTCGAATGTTCTAATTTCGATAGGCCAAGTGAAAATCCCGGAGTTCAAAGCGCTAAAGAGTTCTGAGTGTTACAATATTCGTATAAAATTGTGAAATTTCGCACTTTTAGAAACTTCAAATTAATTATGACATAATTATTTCAAACGTAAAGTAAGACACACGTTTTAGATTCCACAACCACCCTTGACCAAGATAATTTTTGACATCCCGGTACTATTCGTTATATTGTAGTCATATTGGGAAGATTCTGAATCTAATGTATATTGAATTATTTCATTAAGTTATTTTGTAATGTTTAGTTGGATGTTGTTTTGTATAAAAAAATTAAGGTGTTATTGATTTAACAAATAAAAACGATTTTACAAAAGTCAATTTTGTCTGCAACTTTTCCTCTCCATTTTTCATTTTGTCATTTGTTCAAACTCGCAATTGCGTCATATCACCGAAAGAACTGATAAATCAAAGAGACGAAACAAGCATACATTACGGGAAATAGTTAATGATCAAATTTGATTCCAAGGGTTTGTCAGTGAAGCGGGAAAATTAAAATCTACTGTATCTACAAGTTTTTATCTTAACATTAATCTTTTTACAGTTTTCTGTTGAGTTAGACTTGCCATTTTATGTTTTAAAAACAATACTTGGCAGTTGGGAACCATTACGATCTAGACATTCTTGTAGTCTTATTCGAAAATTTTTCATTACTCGCCGTGATATTTCTCGTGTAGTACATGCAACTTCTCCTTGAATTGTTCGTTTTAGTTCCGCTAACGTTTGTGGTCGCTCAACGTACACCTTGCTCTTGAGCCCACCCCAAAAAAAATGGCATGCAGACAAATCAGACGATCTAGCTGACCAAGCATTGTCTCCAATTTTGGATATGATATGGTTCGGAAAGAGTTAATTTAAAGCAGCAATGACATAAAGCAGTATGAGTGGTAGCACCATCTTGCTGGAACCACGTAATCTCTGGAAATGGAACCAAATCTTGTTGTGACCATGTTTGTGGAACGAAATGCAGTAACGACTGTAGCATTTCCTCGATCGTCTTTAAGAAGAATGACCGAATAATGCTAGATGATGAAAGAGCACACCATATTGTCACCTTAGGACTGTGTAAGGGTTTCTGATTTAACTAAAGCGGGGTTTCAGCGCTCCAATATCGGCTATTCTGTTTATTTACTCAGCCGTAAAGATGAAAATGACGACATGAATATATGGTGGATTAAGTTTTCTTCCTTTCTTCATGCCAGTAACCAAATCAGCTTCTTTTAATTTCTGAACAATTTGAATTTTATAGGGGTGAAAACTGAAGTCCTCACGGAAGATTTGACGTATCGACGGTTCATTGATATTCAATGCTGATGCATGTTTAATCGCAGAACGTTTTGGACTACGTGTTATGACAGTTCGAACTCTATCAATGTTTTCTGACGTTCTAACACTTCTTGCTGCTCCTTTATGTTTTAAATTTAAAGTAGATCCAGTTTCTTCAAACTTTTGTACCCAGCAATTAATTGCGTTGATAGACGGTGCCCGCCCATGACGCGGAATATTCAACTGACCTATCACATTTGTCGTGGAGTCATCATTTTATGAAACGAATTAACACAGAAAGCACGATGAGTACCTGAACACAGTTCCATGTTTACTAAATGGCGTTAAATGACTGACAATTTATCATTACATTAGCTTCAGCGCCCTCACCCAAACGTCAAATGAATAACATAGTTTTAAAATTTTCTCCCGCTTCACTGACGAGCCTTGTACAATACATACCCCGATAAGACTTGGCTTGAATACCAGTGTAACGAATTCGTGACCATATGGGGAAACGTCAACAGAGTTTGGTTCTGCTGAGAACATTCCATCATCAATTTTCATTGTAAATACCACTGTGGCTGTTATTGGTCCAATATTATGTATTTTGATTCTTGTGCGTCTGTCGCTGTTGATACTGGCGCGCCCAAAATGTAGAGTTTGTTTCATTTTCTCATATATATAATACTTGTGAACCTACAATGTAAATTGAAGAATAGTAAAGTTAAGTTTACTATTCGTTCCATAGAATATAAATTGCCATAATGAGGGGGTAGAAGAAGTCATAATTTGAAATACCTACTGATAAACTTTTATGCTATAATGAGGACATAAATATTATCAAATGACTGTAACAATAAAGTAAGTGAACGCAATAACACCCTAGTTTAAATTAAAACAATTAATAAATGTGATTTGAAATCAGATTTGAGATAAAATTTCGGTAAAACCGACAAAAATATACCGCACAACATTTTAAAACTAGGATAGTTTGTCATTTTATTTTACGTGTTTCACTGAGCGAATGCCTTCTGAATAAAGAACATTTTTAGTTTAAATTAATGGTAGATAATTCTTTTAGTTCATTAATTTGGGAGTTTGTTGTATATTTTCATGATATTATATTCAACATGTACTACAATTGTAGTTCATTTTGTTTGTTCTATTAGTATGGGGTTATCATACAGTAAGGAGACTATTTTAAATTGTTATGCTAGTAGCAAACAATAAACAGAATCTAGTTGCTTCAATAATTGAATTTTAGTGTATCTATGGAAAACAAAATAATTGTTGTGACAACTATTGATACAAGTGTCAAACGAAATAATCGTAATTTGGAGAATTATTCTCAAAATAAAACTCGCGTAACGTAAATTGTAACAATTTGAACATGGATCTGTAAACAATAATTGGCTAAATGCAATGTTATTTATGCGGGATGGAGCACCTCCGCACATTTACCGACCAGTTAAAGAATTGTTAACTGCGATTTTTCGAGATCGTGTTATAAGCAGACATTTTGCAAATTCATCACCAAGTTCGCCAGATCTTAACCCAGCGGATTACTGGCTATGGGTTCACTTAAAAAATTTGCTCTCTAGAACACGAACAACAAGGCTGGAGGAATCAAAGGACAGTATCACAGAGCAAATTCATGCAATTCAACCAGAAATGTTGAAGTATATAGTGCTGTATACAATTTGGAGGAACGGTTGGTAATTTTACAACAACAAAATGGAGGTCATATCGAGCATCTGCGGTAAATACTGTTTGACATCAGAAATCTCATTAAGTAAGCAACTAGTTTCCATTAACTTTTTGTTATTAATTTGATTTGTTAAAAATATATAAAAGTTGAAATATATCCCTTACTTCATGATACCCTTGTATTTTTATTTCCAGTTTCATAATTATTGTCAGCTAAATTTTCTTCCAACAGACACAAACAATATTGCTTCATAAATATACACACTATACAAGATAATTATTTTGTTATAGACAAAGTGTGGCTTAGAAACTTTATGTAGAGCTTAACTTGAAAATGCTTCTGGCACACATTTTTTGTAGCATAAATGTTCTAGAGACGTCACTTGCGTTATCACCAAAAACTATTCCATATCTTAGTGTGGACTGTATAAAAGCCATCCAGTCGAACCTGGAATCTATTGTTACACCAAGAAAATCACAGTTGTTAACCCATATAAGGTATCTGTGGCACTGGTAAGAGTGATTTTTGTAATATGATACATTTTATAAATTGAGTTTCTCTGATTTAATTTTCAGATTATTCTGGTTGAACCAACATTCAACTTTCTGAAATTCCTCGAATGTTGTTGATTCAAGATTTTCTGATGGTCAAAATCACTGGTTTTTCTAATGGTATGGAAAAGGCTCTATGTATCATAGATTGGAACGCTGCTATTTTACGTGTACGTTCAGTTTCACAAATTATTCGTCATTCTTCCCTCCTTGATTCAGATAACAAATTTCTTATCCCCTATTGTTCAAAATGTCCCCGTTTACATGGTTTGCCTAAAATTGATAAGCCCTCAGTTCCCCTGAGACCAATTGTCAGCACTATCAGATCCCCTAAATATAAATTCTCTCGATATCTGTCATCTATTCTCAAACCCCGTTGTAGATGATTCCAATAGTTTCATCCTAAATTCCTTTCATTTCGTTGGAAAACTCCAAACGCTAAAAGTTGACCCAAGCGATTTGCTCGTCAGCTTCGACGTCGAATCGCTGTTTACCAATGTTCCCATTCCAGACACCCTTTCCATAATTTCTCAATTGTTACCTGCCAAAAACATTTCAACGGACTTGATACCGTTAATTGATTTTTGTCTATCCTCCACATATTTTCTATACGATGGGAAGTTTTACGAGCAGTCCTCGGGAGCTGCCATGGGTTCCCCACTTTCTCCGATCATAGCTAATATCTTCATGGAAGCTTTCGAACAAGATGCCATTGACTCATCTGTTCTCAAGCCGAAATGTTGGTTTAGATATGTCGATGATACTTTTGTTATTTGGCAACATGGTCGCGAAAAGCTTGTTCCTTTCCTCAATCACTCAAATTCATTACATCCCAATATTGTTTTCACCATGGAAGTCGAATCGCAAGGTTCACTTCCGTTCCTAGATGTATTGGTTAGTCGACAGACTGACGGTACTTTAGGACATTCTGTGTATCGAAAACCCACTCATACGATAGATACTCCAATGGTCTTTCCCACCACCACCCTGCCCAAAAGCAATCTGTCATAAACTCCCTGGTCCACAGAGCTGTCAACTTATCTCAACCTCAATCCTTAAAATCAGAATTGAAGCATCTCTTATCTGCCTTATTATGAAACAATGTCTCCCATTACAACATTCAAAAAGCCATACAGATATACACTTCACCTAAAATTCCTAATCGACCTGAGCCAGAAACCCTCCCGCCTGCTTTATCCACGGCCTATCTTCCATATATTGAAAATATAACAGATCGAATTTCCAAAATCCTCAAAAAACATAATGATTCTACCCGTTTTTCCACACTTCCAAAATTATTTCCTCTACACTCGGAAGGTGTTTATAGCATTCCCTGTTCTTGCGGTAAAGTCTACATTGGTGCAACAGGTCGTACAGTAGCTACTCGTGTGAAAGAACATGAGCGCTGTACAAGGCTTCGTGACACCAGTAGATCTGCACATGCGGAACACAAGTTTGACACTAATCATCAAATCCTTTTTGAAGATACTAAAATCCTGGCCCGAGCCCCAAACTTCTATCAGCGAAAAATCCTTGAAGCTATAGAAATTCTGAAACATCCGAATAATCTAACCGTGACTCAGGATATTACCTTTCCAACATTTGGAAACCCATCCTCGAAAATTCCACTTCGCACATGATCACACAACGGCAGGGTCAGGTGCCGGAACGGAGTTAACCACCGGAACAAAGGCAGTGAACTATGTAGCGTGAATGATTTTGCCTACATTAAATACAGCTACAGAAACCAGTAGAACCAGTTTCAGTTCAAGCCTCAAGCCTGCCCTGAAGATGCCACCTGTAACGGTTGGCGAAACGTGGGCATCAAGTCGAGCTATTGTGATGCGGAATCCATCCGGAACCCAAGAATATTCATGAACAGTCAAAGCAGTGGACAAGCAAAGTATCCCGACGAATCGAAGCCGAAAAAAGGCCAAAATATTATGCAGAGCTGTTGAATTAATTCGAGGCCAATTTGAAGCGAAAGCAGCCGCATTTGACAAATATGGACAACGCAACAGCGCACAGGCAAAATTGCATGAATTGCACTACGAATTGGTTCGTCATAAACCACATTTTCTGGATTTGACCCTTTGCGATATTTATCTGTTTCCAAACTTGGAGAAATGGCTCTGAGGAAAGAGAGATTTGTCTCCAACGATGAAGTCACCGCTGGAATAAACGCCTGTTTTGAAAGATTGCCGGAATCGTTTTATTTAGAAGAAATCAACAAATTAGAAAAACGTTGGACGAAGTGTATCGGGCTACAAGGAGATTATGTTGAGAAATAAAATAAGTGTTGACCATATAAATAATTTCTTGTTTAATTTTCCAGCAACTTTTTACCTTGCCCTCGTAGGTCATTGTTTCATAAAACTACCGATGAGGAAGCGAAATATAAAAAAAAACGCAACATATATACAATATCCAATCAACAGCCGGAATACAAGATCGATAACATGGTGCTTTCGATTATCAACACAAACATTTCAACCAATTAAAAACGTGTATTTTAGCATGAGTGGAATAGTCATGTGAATGGGCTATTTGACCGTACCTGTGTCATGTCTGGGAAATCTTCCAATTTATCTACAATGTATTGTTCCGGGAACATCAAGTCGGCATCTTCAAAACTGATAACGGGTTCTGTAGCATTACAATGCAAAATGAATTCTCTTCCTTTTCTATCTTGAAATAGAGGCTCCGATACAAACACTATCAATGTTTCTTCATAGATCCTAGATCTGTTTGGTTCACATATGATAGTAACAGCCATAGTTTCATGTGGCTGTATGATTCCCCCTGATGGTGTAATTGTGAAAACACTAGTTTTCAATACTTCTATAACCGCTGGTTTCCTACAAATATTATAAATTCAATTAAACTGTGTATGCCATGCCATATTTTCTAATTAATATGCTATTTAGTTCATGTTTATACAGGTTGTTTCTTGAGTAGAGTCAAAATTTCAAGGACGTTATTGTTAAAACTAACCCAGAGATCAGAAACTAAACAATTTTCAATTTATAATTTCTAAACCGCTTGAGGTAATTCAACCATACTTAGTATACATATTTATTTCAGGAACTTGCCAGTGGCGGAGATGTGAAAATCATCTAAGTCATAATTTATCAAAAAAATATATATCACTCTGTATGATACTACAAATAAAATAGGTCGGGAAACAATGATAATGAGGAGCCGTCATCTCAATTAATCATCGTGTATTGTCAAATGAAAATTGAGTTTTAATGGTAGCGGCCAAAATGGTTTACGTTTGTGGTCTAGCAGATGGAAATTGTAGTGAGGCTACACGAATTTACTTTGAAAGATTTCCAAATCATCCAGCTCCAAATCCTACAATGTTCAGAAATTTATTCCAACGTGTTTCGGAATCGGTCCCATTTCAGAAAGGTCCAATTCTTGGAAGTTCTTTGAGTGTTAGAATACCCGAGTTGGAAGAAGCCATTTTACATGTAATTGTAAAAGACTCGAACACAGATACTAAGCTAAGAAATTAGATATATATGAACATATACATGTATATATACATATCTTCAATTATCTTATGTTGGATTTTGACCGATAACAATGATAAGGCGTCTCTCCAGTCTTTCAATCAGTAACGCCACCAACTTATAATTCTAGACAGCTATCTCGCTCTTCTCATAAGCTCATCATTGTTCAATCTCTGTTGAAGGTAGACATAACCGGCCAACAGCATGGTAAAAAGACCAAAATATCTCACCCCATTTACGAATAGATGTTCCTTAAATGTTTAACCTCTACTTAAGGAACACTCTGTATACTTCAGGTTGAATTATATACAATTGAGATGAATTAATTCCTAATTAACATTACATGCAATTATCTACATAGTCTAGTCAAAAATGTTCTAGCCCAGGAAAAATGAAGATACAACTTTTTTTTCCCTGAAACCTTTTGTAATGTCTTGGTTAGACAATTATATGTAACAAATTGAATAACTCGATAACTATTTGTGATTTTTGTCAAAAATCCCACCCTGGAGGTTTTTGGGGTTGCCGATTACGAATTTAATGTAAAAATTCATCATCATAGGTGGCGCACGCGTAGAAGCACTAGTTTCAAAAGATTTTTATTTAGCAAATGCACATATTCGTTATTTATTAGTGAAAATTGAAGCTCTAGGGTTTTCAACTGATTATGAACATGAACTCAAAAATATTTAAGTCATAGATGGCGCTACTAAGTTGATGAAATATCGGTTATTTGATGGAAAAACTTTTAGTTATATAGAAAAGGTAGAATGGAATAAGAATCAATTTCATAGATTTTGATGTAATTTTGTTTCGAAAACAGCTGAATTTACATGCTTTTTATCGTAAGTGAAACTTTTTAGATCGAATTTTGCAGCTTATTTAAGAATAAAAACAGGTTAATTAGAACGATAGTTAAAACCTTCCAATGAACATTTTTCAAACGAAGCGACTTTCAAACTATTTATTATTAGGCAGCAATAGCTTTACAGATGATACATTTTTAAACTATAAAAAAAGAAACTATTTTAAAAAGATATTTTTAAATAGATTACGCGTGTTTCGTGATTTTTTGGGATACGATTTGATTTGAATTAAGTGTGCTCTTCAAAACCGTTTTTAAGGGGTACGCAACGTTTCGAAACGTACATTTCTGACGACCTTCATCTATGAGTTACATTTCTATTGCAACATATTTGTTATAACTGAAGTGATATTTTCATTAAAAAAAATTGATGCCATAATGTAATTTTTATATAACTTAACGTTTTTCCATAAAATAATCGATATTTCACGAACTTAGCGGAGCCATGTATGATTTAAAATATTTGAGTTTATATTCATAATCAATGAAGTTGAAAAACCCAAAGTTTCAACTTTCACTAATAAATAACGGATGGTGTATTTGTTAAAAACACATCTCTTTGAAACTAATACTTCTAGGCGAGCGCTATCTGTGATATACATCCTTTAACATTAAATTCGTAATCAACAACCCCAAAATCTCTCGAAGTGTGATTTTTTACAAAAAACCACAAATAGTTATCGAGTTATTCAATTTGATATACAAAATTTAACCCAATGAGAGCTACTTCCGGTTTTACAATTTGGTATTTTTGACATATTTGTAATCAGCGACCCAAAAACCCTCCTAGGTGTGATTTTGGCCTAAAAAGCACACATAACTTTCCTGTTATTTAATTTGTTTATCGAATTCTTATTATTTATTAGGGAGAAGGGGCATTTGCCTCATATCTAATTGGGTACATTATGTTATGTAGGGCTAACTTAAGACATTGCATAAAGTTTGACGAAAAAAATTTTAGATGGTTTCCATAGCTATTAATCAATTTTTGAAACGTTTTGCTAACTTTATATACAGAAATTGGAATTCAAGAAAAAGTTCATTTATTTTCAATTAGTGCATTTCATTAGCACCTATTTATGTGACAATAATAATCGTGTTCTGATGACTTTGCTTTACCAGCTTTTTAGGGACATTGTAGTATTCATTTCCAGCCAGAATGAATCAACTTGATACTAAAGTTTAACTTACTTCTTCTTGCCCTTTTCTTTTTTACCCTTCTTCTTTCCCTTCCGGCTGGACTTACTACTCTTTTTGCTCTTCCCAGTAGATTTAGATTTACTACTTTTCGAAGACTTTTCAGAACTTTTCTTGCTACTTTTCTTACTACGACTTTTCTTACTACTACTTTTCTTACTTTTCTTACTTTTCTTACTTTTCTTACTACTACTTTTCTTACTTTTCTTACTACCACTTTTCTTACTTTTCTTACTACTTTTTTTACTTCTAGGAGTTGATCCTCCGGATTTATCTAAAATAATTGACCGTTTAAAATTTTTGAGAAAAAACGATTTATCCGATGGCGTTGTCGTTGGTTATATTATTTTCCTGTATTGGATGAAATAAATGGAAAAATTTCCAGCGTCTAGTTCTTGATTCTAATCGCCAACTCCCCCGTGTATGTCGCCATCTTTTTTTTAAAAATAGAATAACGGATTTAAATATGTCTCAATTATTATTCACTCATTAACTATCAAGTCTAACTTCCAGACGATAGTTTAATGTTTTAATTTGGTTCTTTTAGTTTGCTACTTCATAGTCTAAGTTGAGCTTTCGCAAATACATTAATTTCTGTTTGGCTTTTACATATAGCCTTGAGAAAAAAATAAACTTTCTAGAGTTTTGTTGGTATTTATTTTATACTAGTTCGTCGTGTTGTTATTAATCAAACGCTACTATATTATCATTAATTGCATCGACTTGTCTCTGCTTCGAACCTCTGGCAGTACCGGATTATTCATAAGACAAAGTTGGCTTCTACCTAGAGCCCCGTGCCTTTTAGATGACTGAAAAAAGGAATAAGCCGTTGGGTCAACTTCCGTCCTTCTACCCAAGATGTAAGTGTCGACACAACCGATCGATCCCCCCACGTGAGCAAATATAAGAATGGGTTTTTAGGGCTTTTGCAAGCACTATGACGTTCCTTGTCACTTTTCGGTAAACTGCTTACTGCGGTAAATTTCAAATCCTCGTGCGCCAGATTTTTCTAAAGGTTTACTACTCCTTCTTGAGGACTTCTGCTAGGGTCCTCACCACAAGGCTTGTTGATATTTATAGATAACCTTGTCCCTAGGGTAGCTACAGTGAAGTATAACCATGGTTCATTGGGCATAAAAACATTATCAAAATTGTAGGCTTTAATTACAATTGATACTTGGTTAAAACTTAGCTCGTTAAAAGATGAAGCAGAAATAACTGAATGAAACGGGGAATTCCAAATATTAAAATATATAATAATAAGAAAAAGTACACTTTCAGAATAATTGATGGATGCAATTGAACGATATATGATACAAAAATCCACCCAGGTGGAAAATGTGAAGAAGCTCGATCGGTATAAGAAAACTGTTACAACATATCTATTTTTACGATATGTTCGGTATTTAATTTCTTTTCAACGGTATGGAATCGGTTGATGAATGATTCACATCTATCAATTTACGGAAAACACACATCAGGCAGGTCCTAGAGTAACAAGCGGTGTACGGTAATTGTTCAGATAGCATTATTACTTGAAATGTCCATAACACACCACGGAAATCAATATATCGTAATGCCGGAAGATAAATATCAAGCTATCATTCACCTTATGTGAATTCACTAACAGGGAATACAAGGCAAATTCTCAATCTTCAACTACCTTCTGAGTAATTCTAATTTAACTACTCTATAACGGTACTATTAACTAATTCTGATTAATCCATAATAAAAATCAATAATAATAATAATTTCCTCTGTCACTTTCTTTTATATGTTTTCGAGGTTCTGGTCAAGTCCGTACCACCAATTCCTTATTTTGTGCCGAGGCCCTTTTTATGTATGTCCCGAACAATGCTTGAAAGTCACGCTACTTTTTAGATCTAAAATTCGCGCTCATTATCCTCCGGTAGTTTCTCCTCGGCGCAGTAAACAAATGTTATCGGAGTTTTTTGGTTGAACGCAGTTTTTACACATAAGATTGTTCAAACTTTGATGCGTTAATTTACCAGATCCCCATTTTTGCAACATGAGTTAATCGGAATAAATGCAAATTTTTTAAGCGGGCATGAATGCACTATGTGTTATTCATTGATTAAAATAATTACACTTATTCAAAATTACGAAGATTTAGAAAAGTGACTATCACGGAATGCACATTCGGAGTTCACGCATATCTGTTGAAATAATGAACTGTTTAATCGGAGCTTACATGTAATATTCGTATTTTCTGCCTGATTTAAAATGATATTTCGAAATTTAAGCTTCGTTACAGCACTCTTTTTCAAGGCATTTTCCTTCGGCTACAAAAGATTTCAGAAGGCTTTGGTAATTATTGCTGAAGATGTACTAAGACAGAAGGCGGACTCTTGGGATGTAATTCTAGCTGAATTAAATCAGCATATTCCTGCAAAACGGAACAATAGAACTCCAAACGGCCATCGATCTTGTGAAATCACAGCTTGAATGTTTAGCATCACAAAGGGAAATGTTTGATGACTAAGAAAATAAGGCAAGTAAAAAAGTAGATGTGCCATTATCGATGAAATCAGTGCATTCTATATTTGGATTCTTCGTTGAGGTCTCATTGATGACAGACGCTGAAAGTAAAGTAGTTGTCCGAAGACTAAAAAAGATCTAGAGTTCGCAGATGAGGGTGTTCATTTCAAGTATATACCAGTTAGAGGATTCTGATAAAATAGTGCCACCATAAAAATTACACAAAATTATTTTTGACAATATGATGCAGTCAACGTTCCCAGATAAATATTATCATAGGGTTAACAATGTATAGATGTGTCAGATCGCGAAAACTACGGGTGAACGAACATTTTCCAAATTAAAATTCCTGAAGAATTCTCATCTGAACTCACTCACGCTATTATGGCTCCTAGGATATTACCCTAAAAAGCTTCTACAACAATCAAATTGAGAAAAAAAGGAAATTTTGAAAATTTTGCTATAAACCCCGTAAAAAAACTATTTCTCAATGTATGTCCAATGGTACCGAAATTATGTAGTGGGAAGCGCAATGAACTTGAACGTCGTCCTCAGGAAATCACTGTCACAATTCACTACTGATGGGGGATCCAAGATCCCACTGCCTAGAAACCTCCACAGCTGTTAATCCCAACTGGCTGTGAGGAGTGCCATGAAATTTATCATTATCCCCAAAGCTCTGAACTGGACAGGAGGTCACATACTATTATAATTATGGAGCACAAAAACACAAATTTGTCGCCACCAGTGCTGATAGTCATTGTATCGGAGAACACTCTCCATCAACCTTCGACAATATTGGGGCGGCAAACAATATGACGGAAGATTTCCAAGAAAGCCAGACTCGGTCAACTGTTTTGGAGATATACAATGATACAGCTAGACATTCCCCGTATTTTTCAATGGATGCCTGCCATATATGTTTTACGCAAGCAGGTCTCTTGTTGATCTCTGGTAACTAAATCCATATTATCGATCATTTATGATTTTGGAGCTGTCTGGATATTGGATGAGCTCGATGTTGATTGCTTTCTCCAAATCCAAATATTGGTAGATATGAGTCACGATTATGGTTGTTTTTTTCCAACATTGATGATACAGGTCGCCCTCATAAGACAAACTTACAGTGAAATACAGTGAAATTTTTGATAATCGGAAAAGGTGAGGTTTATAATTCTATGAAATAAGAAATAAAACTTCTTTTCTGAAATAAAATTAAGAATGTCCTTAGTTCGCAGTATTGGCATGAACAATCGAGTAGAATAATATGTCAAATATTGTTAACTGGGTACCTTTTTTTCCCTTCTTTTTCCGGATCTGTTCTTCCACAATGGCTGGTGTAAGAATGGTATATTTAAACTCAAAAACACCGTTGTTGGTTATCGTCAACGTACAAGTGCGTTTAGAAGATACATCCTGGTAGCCAAAATAATATTCGTGAGAAGGACATAGATCGAATCTGCAAAAGTTGGGATTAGTTACTACAGGATAAGTTTGAATATTCAGCTCATTCACCTTGATAACACCGTCTTTCCAGATACGTTCAAGATGAAGGAATCAATAAGAGAACCTCTGTAGTTGTCCAGTATGTCAATATTAGTTAGTGGTAACTCTTTGAACACGATTTCTTTGTTGATCATGAAAGTGCAAATATTTTCCTTGGTCGTGTGTCCTTTAACCACATAACTGTAACTTTTCATCGAAAAATTGTTGAGAAGTTTCTTGCTTTCTATGTAATCGGGCACAATGGATACACTAAAATAGTACATACGTTTTATTTATTATTACTATATGTAGACATTTGTTGCAAATCATGTTATGTGCATTTTGGATGTACAGGGTGACCAGATTTCGTTGGCTTTGTGAGGTATCTCGCTTATTTTTGAGGATAGAAAAATGTGGTTTATGGGACCCTGAACCACTTTTTTGAGAAAGTGGTGAAGACAGATGTTTAAGCTACAGCCAAAAATTGAGAAATCATCGATTTCAGGTGACTTCTGTTGCGGCCCATGCGTAATGATTTTGTTTTCACCCTATCTTATAAATTCAATACTACCTTTTATGTTGGTCTGACCGTTTCCGAGTTGAATGCCAAACTTGTATTTTTTAATGGAAACCATAGTAGACCATGACACCCTTGGAAAGAGTAATTTTCAAGATTTCGGAAAGTATATTTATTTCAATAAATATGGAAATTTAACAGTAATGGGAACTGTTTTGACATCTTATTTTTATCATAAAAAGCTCTACATATACACTTCGACTTTTTTCCTTTCTCATAGTAGACCATGACGGATAATTAAATTTTGTTCACTATATCAAATTAGTTATCCGTTTGACATTCTCGTCAAACGGTATTAAAGTATTACTAGTTTTGTTTTACATTTTTATTATATTATGGCAGCGAATTGAACCTTCGAAAATAATGAAAAATATGATATGCTCATGTGCTTTGCGCAGTGCAATGAAAATTCAGATGATACGGCGAAAAAGTATTTAAATAGATAAGTCCTTTTGTCTATTTGACATAATAAGTCTTCTGATGATGGTCGTGAGACCGAAACGTATGTAAAGACGAAAATTTAAAACAAAGTGTTGATGTGACCTATTTCCCGAGAATTTTTATATATAAGTGCTTTTTCTGTTATCGCTCTATTCTAATATATGTTTTTGTGGAATATTTTTCAGGTATCCTGAAAGAAGAAGACAACCTGATAAAAGAATTTTTTTGAGGATGAAATCCAATTTATTGAAATATATAACACAGAAAACCAATATGATGAATCAAATGTTTTGAGTTGCTTCGAAGCAGTTTCAACTACATCGTGTAGAAAAGTATTATGTTGGCGTTGTTAAATCGAGGGTGCATTCAATTAAAAAAAAACACATAAGAATAAATCATATAAATTCGAATTAGTTCAGTCGCTACATCCTGGTGATGCACGGCGAATCGAATTTTGTAAATGATATTTGCAAATGTTTACTGTAAGGAATTTTGAAAAAATGGTCATATGGTCGGCTGAGGTCTACATATCCAGTACCGGCATGATAAATCGTCAAAATAGTAAGATAACTCGCATGCTTCATTTCCATGAGAACGACAAGGCATATTTGGTTTCAGCGTTTGGTGCTTCATTTTGGGATGAGAATAAGTTATCACGTATTTGAAGACAGCCTTATTGGAATTAGATATCTGGAGATATTAGGTGATGTGCCTGAGATAAGAGAATATATTTATGTGAAGTTAGCCACACTTTTCAAGCCACGGTTTCTGACGTGTAGACTGTTGACTATGGGATGGATATAAATTCGATACAACGATCCCAGCCACATTTTCTAAAATAATCCACAAGAATTAAGAATGTGTTAGGAAGTTGCGATTAGGGTGCTTATGAAACAAGGAAAGAAATGATTTGAATGAGAGAAAAAAGAGAGAAAATTGATAAAATAATTCCTCGAATTACAAAAATAAAAATAGCGTTGTAAGGAGAAGATCAGAGAGCATATAGAGCTAAGGGAGAAAATCTTTGGACGCCCGTTAATAAGTGAAAAAAAATTAAAATAGTTTCTTGAACTCTAAAAATCCAAGAAAAAGTTGTGCTGCCAGAAAAATAAAGAGAGCGTTATAAAGAGGGCATCAGAGTGCATATTAAACAGAGTGACAAAATCTTTGGACGACCGAAAATAAGAGAAAAAAAAATTAAAATAGTTTCTTGAACTCTAAAAATCCAAGAAAAAGTTGCGCTGCCAGAATAATAAAGAGAGCATTATAAAGAGGGCATCAGAGTGCATATTAAACAGAGTGACAAAATCTTTGGACGACCGAAAATAAGAGAAAAAAAAATTAAAATAGTTTCTTGAACTCTGAAAATCCAAGAAAAAGTTGCGCTGCCAGGAAAATAGAAGAGGCATTATAAAGAGGGCATCAGAGTGCATATCAAGCAGAGTGACAAAATTCTTGGACGACCGAAAATAAGAGAAAAAAAAATTAAAATATTTTCTTGAACTCTAAAAATCCAAGAAAAAGTTGCGCTGCCAGAAAAATAAAGAGAGCATTATAAAGAGGGCATCAGAGTGCATATTGAACAGATTGACAAAATCTTTGGACGGCCGAAAATAAGAGAAAAAAAAATTAAAATAGTTTCTTGAACTCTAAAAATCCAAGAAAAAGTTGCGCTGCCAGGAAAATGAAGGAGGCATTATAAAGAGCGCATCAGAGGGCATATTAAGCAGAGTGACAAAATCTTTGGACGACCGAAAATAAGAGGAAAAAAAATTAGAATAGTTTCTTGAACTCTAAAAATCCAAGAAAAAGTTGCGCTGCCAGGAAAATAAAAGAGGCATTATAAAGAGGGCATCAGAGTGCATATTAGGCGGAGTGACAAAATCTTTGGACGACCGAAAATAAGAGAAAAAAAAATTAAAACAGTTTCTTGAACTCTAAAAATCCAAGAAAAAGTTGCGCTGCCAGGAAAATAAAAGAGGCATTATAAAGAGGGCATCAGAGTGCATATTAAGCAGAGTGACAAAATCTTTGGACGACCGAAAATAAGAGAAAAAAAAATTAAAATAGTTTCTTGAACTCTAAAAATCCAAGAAAAAGTTGCGCTGCCATGAAAATAAAAGAGGCATTATGTCTTTCTTTCCAGATTTGTGGATGAGAGTTTCAAGGGCTATTTTGAATTTGGACGGGCAAACACCATATTGAAAGATTAAATTAACGATATGAGTTATAGGTTATTTTATAAATTGTGCTATGGATTTCAAATTTTTTACAGTTATCTCATCACTTCCCGGTGCAGTATTATTTTTTAAAGTATTGATAACCTTTTCCACTTCTGCAGGGTCAGTAGGCCTTAGGAAGATAGAGGTTTTGATGAATCTAAGTTTGGATTATTAAGATTAAGTTTATTTTTATTTTTTATTGTTTGTCCCATTTTTTTCACCAATTGTAGAATAGTGCTTATTAAACTCATTGACAATGTCGTCCATTTTATAAATTATTTTACCTGTGTTTAGTGTTATTTCTTTTATAATATGCATTTTGTTCTTTTGTTTCCTATTTGTGACTCATTTACTGTATTCCAAAGAAATTTAATATTATTTTTATTGTTAGTTATCACTTTATTATAATAATCGTTATTTAGTTCACTTATGAGGCTAACTATTTTATTCCTGTAATTTTTGTACTTATTAAAAATATCTAAATTTTCCTCGTTTTTTTAATATGCCCTGAATAATTTATCCCTAATTTTCATTGATTGTAGTATTCCAGCAGAGTGATCCATGTCTTCTTTTTTGTGACACCCTGTATGACTTTTTGAGTGGTAGTTGATTTTGATGCATTATTAATGATTTCTATAAAATAGTTAGTGGCTATTTCAGCATCTTCGATTTCATATAATTCATCCCAAGTTTCACTAGATAATAATTTAATATACTTGCTATAATTTAAGCTATTTATAATTTGAGATTTTATGGTTAGATTACCGTAGTGCTTTCTAGTAGGAAATTTTTCCATGATGGGGAAGTAATCAGTAATTTTAGTGTGTTGTATTATTGGTATAATAGTTTCTTCGTTGATATCTTTTCCTTTGAGAAAAGATAAGCCGTTTGCGATAAGCCCTCTATTCTAGTTGCATTATTTATTAGTGACTTATACCCATATTGATAGAGTATTTTTAAATATTCTTCAGCGTCATAATTTTTTTCTAATATATTTATGTTTATGTCGCCTATTAAAATCTCTATATCATATTTTTTTATATGTTTAAGTAGTTTTCTAATTCTGATAGAAACTTTTTTTATCTATGGGGTGAGGTCTATATATTCCCATTATTGATAGTGTTTTATTATCTAGATTGACTACGGTTTTAATGCAATTTATTCCGGCGATATCAATTATGTTACATGTAGCATTTAAAGTGTTTTTTATATAAATTAAGGAGCCATCGCATTGGTTTATGTTGCCTTTGTTATAGAAACTAGTATAGCCATTTAATTCATACAGACTGGTTTGGGATCTTTTGAACTTGAAGTGCTGCGTAAAATTTTTCTGCTTCTTTCTTCCTTCTGTTCATAAGTAATTTCTTTCCTGGTCTCAGTTGTTACTTGTTCCGGCGCCTCTAATATTGTTCTTTTTGACAAAGCCCCATAACACGTTGGTGTACGAGGAGCGCTATGGGGTTTTTCTTCAACTTCATGAGGATCCTTTATGTTCAGTTCATCATCCGAAAATTGTTTCACGGTATACACTTCTCCTCGCGAGTATAATATTTCTTGTTTGATGTAAGCTGAAGGATCTTCAACTTTAGCTAGTTTTAGTTATTTCCTTAGAACTCTATTAGTATTTTGTTGTTTTGATGTTAGGTCATTATTAATATATATATTCGTACCTTTCAATTTATTACTCGCCTTTATAATTTTTGTCTTCTGTAAATAGGACACAAACTCAACTATAATGGGTTTTCTATGACTTTTTCCTATCGCATATACGTTGTTTAGTTCACTTTGGTTTAATTCAATGTTTAAATGGTTGCTAAATAGAGTTGTCGTTAATTCCACTAATATATCTGTAGAATAGTTATTCGTTTCTATACCAAAGATTATAACGTTATTGTGTTTGAATTTCTTTTCAAGTTGTTCAATTTTTATCTCATATTCGGATTTTTGTATTTCTATTTGATTTTTTATGCTGTCTATTTTAGTTAGCAATTTGCCTTCTACTTTTGTGATAGATTGTTTGATCTCCTTCAGTTCCTTCCAGATGTTTCTTAATTCTTCTAAAATTACTGGGCTACTATCTGACATAATATACGTTTATTTGTTTACGATTTTTTTTTGTCTATAAGAAGTGGTGATTCCAGCCAGCTGTTGGACGTGACTGTTCGCTTGTTAATCACCTGTTCTAGGCGTTCTAAGCGCAACTTTTTCTTGGATTTTTAGAGTTCAAGAAACTATTTTAATTTTTTTTTTTCTTATTTTCGGTCGTCCAAAGATTTTGTCACTCTGTTTAATATGCACTCTGATGCCCTCTTTATAATGCTCTCTTTATTATTCTGGCAGCGCAACTTTTTCTTGGATTTTTAGAGTTCAAGAAACTATTTTAATTTTTTTTTCTCTTATTTTCGGTCTTCCAAAGATTTTGTCACGCTTAATATGCACTCTGATGCCCTCTTTATAATGCCTCTTTTATTTTCCTGGCAGCGCATTTTTTTCTTGGATTTTTAGAGTTCAAGAAACTATTTTAATTTTTTTTTCTCTTATTTTCGGTCGTCCAAAGATTTTGTCACTCTGCTTAATATGCACTCTGATGCCCTCTTTATAATGCCTCTTTTATTTTCTTGGCAGCGCAACTTTTTCTTGGATTTTTAGAGTTCAAGAAACTATTTTAATTTTTTTTCTCTTATTTTCTGTCGTCCAAAGATTTTGTCACTCTGTTTAATATGCACTCTGATGCCCTCTTCATAATGCTCTCTTATATTATTCTGGCAGCGCAACTTTTTCTTGGATTTTTAGAGTTCAAGAAACTATTTTAATTTTTATTTCTCTTATTTTCGGTCGTCCAAAGATTTTGTCACTCTATTTAATATGCACTCTGATTCCCTCTTTATAATGCTCTCTTTTATTTTCCTGGCAGCGCAACTTTTTCTTGGATCTTTAGAGTTCAAGAAACTATTTTAATCTTTTTTTCTCTTATTTTCGGTCGTCCAAAGATTTTGTCACTCTATTTAATATGCACTCTGATTCCCTCTTTATAATGCTCTCTTTATTATTCTGGCAGCGCAACTTTTTCTTGGATTTTTAGAGTTCAAGAAACTAGTTTAATTTTTTTTTCTCTTATTTTCGGTCGTTCAAAGATTTTGTCACTCTGTTTAATATGCACTCTGATGCCCTCTTTATAATGCTCTCTTTATTTTTCTGGCAGCGCAACTTTTTCTTGGATTTTTAGAGTTCAAGAAACTTTTTTAATTTTTTTATCTCTTATTTTCGCTCGTCCAAAGATTTTGTCACTCTGCTTAATATGCACTCTGATGACCTCTTTATAATGCCTCTTTTATTTTCCTGGCAGCGCAACTTTTTCTTGGATCTTTAGAGTTCAAGAAACTATTTAAATCTTTTTTTCTCTTATTTTCGGTCGTCCAAAGATTTTGTCACTCTGTTTAATATGCACTCTGATGCCCTCTTTATATTGCTCTCCTTATTATTCTGGCAGCGCAACTGTTTCTTGGATTTTCAGAGTTCAAGAAACTATTTTAATTTTTTTTTCTCTTATTTTCGGTCGTCCAAAGATTTTGTCACTCTGTTTAATATGCACTCTGATGTCCTCTTTATAATGCTCTCTTTATTATTCTGGCAGCGCAACTTTTTCTTGGATTTTTAGAGTTCAAGAAACTATTTTAATTTTTTTTTCTCTTATTTTCGGTCGTCCAAAGATTTTGTCACTCTGTTTAGTATGCACTCTGATGCCCTCTTCATCATGCCTCTTTTATTTTCCTGGCAGCGCAAGTATTTCTTGGATTTTTAGAGTTCAAGAAACTATTTTAATTTTTTTTTCTCTTATTTTCGGTCGTCCAAAGATTTTGTCACTCTGTTTAGTATGCACTCTGATGCCTTCTTTATCATGCCTCTTTTATTTTCCTGGCAGCGCAAGTTTTTCTTGGATTTTTAGAGTTCAAGAAACTATTTTAATTTTTTTTTCACTTATTTTCAGTCGTCCAAAGATTTTGTCACACTGTTTAATATGCAATCTGATGCCCTCTTTATAATGCCTCTTCTATTTTCCTGACAGCGCAACTTTTTCTTGGATTTTTAGAGTTCAAGAAACTATTTTAATTTTTTTTTCTCTTATTTTCGGTCGTCCAAAGATTTTGTCACTCTGTTTAAAATGCACTCTGATGCCCTCTTTATAATGCTTTCTTTATTTTTCTGGCAGCGCAACTTTTTCTTAGATTTTTAGTGTTCAAGAAACTATTTTAATTTTTTTTTCTCTTATTTTCGGTCGTCCAAAGATTTTGTCACTCTGCCTAATATGCACTCTGATGCCCTCTTTATAATGCTTCTTTTATTTTCCTGGCAGCGCAACTTTTTCTTGGATTTTTAGAGTTCAAGAAATTATTTTAATTTTTTTTTCTCTTATTTTCGGCCGTCCAAAGATTTTGTCACTCTGTTTAATATGCACTCTGATGCCCTCTTTATAATGCTCTCTTTATTATTCTGGCAGTCCATTTTTTTCTTGGATTTTTAGAGTTCAAGAAACTATTTTAATTTTTTTTTCTCTTATTTTCGGTCGTTCAAAGATTTTGTCACTCTGTTTAATATGCACTCTGATGCCCTCTTTATAACGCTCTCTTCATTATTCTGGCAGCGCAACTTTTTCTTGGATTTTTAGAGTTCAAGAAACTATTTTAATTTGTTTTTCTCTTATTTTCGGTCGTCCAAAGATCTTGTCACTCTGTTTAATATGCACTCTGATGCCCTCTTTATAATGCTCTCTTTATTTTTCTGGCAGCGCAACTTTTTCTTGGATTTTTAGAGTTGAAGAAACTATTTTAATTTTTTTTCACTCATTAACGGGCGTCCAAAGATTTTCTCCCATAGCTTTATATGCTCTCTGATCTTCTCCTTACAACGCTATTTTTATTTTTGTAATTCGAGGAATTATTTTACTAATTTTCTCTCATTCAAAGCATTTCTTTCCTTGTTTCATAAGCACCCTAATCGCAACTTCCTAACACACTCTTAATTCTTGTGGATTATTTCAGAAAGTGTGGCTGGGATCGTTGTATTGAATTTATATCCATCCCGCAGTCAACAGTCTACACGTCAGAAACCGTGGCTGGAAAAGTGTGGCTAACTTCACATAAATTATGTGCCTACAGCACTTCTGAATAATATCTCCAGCAGGACAGGGTTCCTGCTCCCAATTCTCTAACTGTAAGAGCCTACTCGAATAGTAATTACTGTATAATAACATATTTGTGAATATTCTAATTTTTTTATTACATCATAATATGTTGAATAATATTACTTGACTAAAAATGTAGACATTTTACTTAATAACTGAAAAACGCAATGAAGAATAATCAGTTACTCCAGTTGAATATTATGAGCAATTCCTTCTCAGATTCCTTACTGTACTTATTAACTTCCAATACACCGGGCTGCGTGAATATATTGTTCACCACCGCGACAAGATCCTGGCTGTGTGTACTGTGTACTCATGCTTCCTATAGTGTAGGTTAGAACCTCCAAGCGGCAATATTATCGCAGGTTAGTTTAACACATTTTTCGCAGGTCATTCTTTTAAATTGTTGAATATATTTTGAAATACTACGTTTGTAATATTTTCTTCTATTTAGATTCTAATGTTTCATTTTATATTCTCAATCAGTGAAAAATGTCCATGAGTAATCATGAATAACTGCGAATACAAAAAGCAATCATAATATCATGCATCGAAACGCCCGGCGCCGAGTATTCCAGCGTCGAATAGCCGGCACCGATGCCTTATGTACTGTCATTATTACGATGGCAAGGGGAAAAGTGCTCAAAAATAAAACAGATGGCTCCAAAGTCGAAAATCCCATGTGACATTTGTGATGTACCATCTTTAACTAGAACGCATTTACATTTTCAGACTGATATGCTATTCAGTTCTGTTTTGACACCCATCGAAAGCGAGCAACCTTGATGATTTTTGTAAACATGGAAAAAAGTGAATTTTGCGTCTCGATTAAACATTATTTCTTGCGTGGAAAAAACATTACGCAAGCCAAAGCATCGCATCACATTATGGGGTACGGAACATTTTGTATTAGTTTTTGAATATGAAAAAGCTATCTGTCAGATGAGTGACGCATTTTTGCTCTGTTGACAACAAGCGCGACCGTGTGACAACTTCAAAGGAGTGTTTGGCGATGTTCAAACTCGAAAAGAAGGACTTTCGTAACCGTGGACGAAATATGGATCCATCACAACACACCAGAGACCAAAAAACAGTTGAAACACTGGAATTGTCCTGGCGAATCGAATCCGAAAAAAGCCAAAGTGGGTTTATCGGCCAACAAAATCATGGCGACAGTTTTTTGGGATGCACACGGTATCGTCCATATCGATTACCTGAAGAAGAGCAAAACGATCACTATCGTATATTATGCAGAGCTGTTGGATCGATTCGACGCGGCCGTATTTGGCAAAGAAATAAGTGATCTTCCCCCAAAACAATGCACCGGCGCAATTGCAATATTGCATGAATTGCGTTACGAATTGGTTCGTCATCCACCATATTTTCCAGATTTGGCCCCCCTGCGATTTTTCTCTATTTCCAAACTTGAAGAAATGGCTTGGCGGAGAAAGATTGGACTCCAACGATGAGGTCTTCGCTGGAACAAACGCCTATTTTGAAGGATTGCCGAAATCGTATTATTTGGAAGGGATCGGAAATTTAGAAAAACGTTGGACGAATTGTATCGGGTTACAAGGAGATTATGTTGAGAAATAAAATAAGTTTTGACCAAATAACTGACTTTTTACCTTGGCCTCGTATATACGTTTAATTGAGTATAGAATATACATACACTGTGAAATTACACACTATTACCCATCACCTGAATAATCTAGCTTACACTATCACCCTTGGCTAAGTAACATACGTACTTCTATTACTTATGTTGATAACCCTTTAATTTGTACCTTTCGTAATTCCACTAACAGCAGTTATAACTCAAACAGACATTAACATAGTAGTGTTTAATTATAGAATATGGATAACATTTTCTATTACGTAGTAATGGATGAAACAATGGAATTTCTTAAAACAGTTTATTATTTTTGAATAAGAAATAATGATTTCAAAAGTTTTTAAGTGAACTGTTGGAATTTATGAGATTATATTGAAAAATTTAATAGGCATATTTGCTGAAGTATAATCATTAAATGGAAGGGTCAGAGAACCATATATGCTTATATTTGAAAATGCCAGCTTGGGAGTATTGAGTTTCCAAATAATAGAAGAATATTTCAAGAATTCGTGATAATATTGGTGTAATCATATTGTGACTTCACATAAAGGGTTCCCAATAGCACCATTTTAGGCCCTCTACTTCTCTAGGCTTGCATTAATGACATTTTATTATGTTCATCGATTCGACTTCATAGAGCATACATTCTTGATGGTATATCAATAGTCTCAGACCACTTGCAAAAGAGAGGTAGTATTTTGCTCCATTGCAGACACTTACTCAGCTTACATAACACGAGAAACACTATTAAGAAAATAATAAAGCAATGGGTTAGGAATATTTTTTGTTCATTTTGTAGTGAATAGGATTCCTAGTGTAGCAGAAACTATGATGGTATCCAAAACTGCATGATCAACTTCAAAAAGTTCACTTACATCACTTTCACCTCTTCTTTACCTCTATTTTTTATAGTAAATGGGAATTTTATTATTGTCTTCCCTTTTATAATCCCCAGATCAATATGTTTCTCATATTCAAGAGGGAATATTGTTCCTTCTGCCAGAACAGCGATATGTTCTATTTGTAGTGGTTCCAGACTCTGTTTTTCGCGATCATATACCTAGAAATAATGATGATAGAATAAATAATATATCAACTCCGGATAATGACATTAGAACTACAGAAATAGTGAAATGACAATAATAAAAAATTATAGCTAAATTTTTATGAAATAATTTATGGAAAGATGATTTCAGTCTCAACAAAAATGAAGTTTGTTCGCATAAACATTGACGTCAAAATACAGAATAAATTTAATCATATTGATTATGATAAGAACGAGTTCATTATATGTAAATTCTTAGGTCATTTTAACACTTTTGTCTACTATATTTTCCTCTTTACGTAGTTTTTGGTTTCACAACCATAATCTAACCGAAACGTATGTTACGACGAAAATGTAGTAGATAACATAGTATTAAGAAAACTCTTTTGAATAGGTCTTTTGGTTTATATTGCCCCACGTTGTGGTGACAATTATTAACTAAACTCTTTTATGATTTTATTATTTAATTATGAATTATTATTAATTCTTCCGGCTAGCTTTTTATTTATTGATTATGAATAATAATGAACTTTCTCTTTTATTATTATTTTATGGAATTAAACACAATATTCTTTGAATGTTGAAAAATTTCTATATTTAAATCTCTATGACTCTATTTATCTCGGGTTTCTAATTTACAATTTTATTTTATGTTCTAAGCATAGAACTAGCTTTAACCTCAAAACTATTCAATATTAATAGTTGTTTACAAAATTACAAACGACAATCTTTCTTTCAGATTTACAAATAATACTACAATGGAAATATAATAAACAAACTTACTTTTAGTTTATATCCAAAAGTGTGTTTAACTATGTTGGCAATTTTCAATTTAATTCTTTTATAATTTCGTTGATGATTCACTTTTACACAATACTATGCTTTTTCACAATAATCACAGGTAACTAATTTGGATTACTTCTTCTTGAGACTCAGGAACTGTTGATAATACTTTGTTTTATCCTTTTAGATAAAACATGAAACTTTTCGATGCTTTATTGAAATTATTGATGAATTGCAATCGTTGGAGATTTCTTCTTAATTGGAGGTTACTACAGCCTTTTTACTGGATTCAGATACTTGGATAATCGTTGACTTTATATAAAACTTATTAACTTTGGTTTCTTTGAACCTATCGAAGTTTGGAACACTTTCGTTCACTGGTTTTTTATAGGTTATAAAATTTTGGTGAGTTGCAGGAGTACTTTCAGTCTACAGATGTAATGGCAAACTGAACTTCTTTACTTTCAGATTCGTTTTTATAGGCCTCCAAAACCGACGCTACTTTATGTCATAATCAACCTATGAGATGATTGCTTTTCAAATCAAGGATGCCAAGTTAATTGTTGTAAAACTGACACAAGTCTTCATTGTTACCAGATTGACATTGGAAATTCCTATTGACCAATCAGAATTTAGTATTCTTTACTTTTTGAATTATTTGAGATTTTCAACTTATTTTAATTGTTAGCGATTCCTTCTTTTTAAATTAATATTGCCTACATTTTTCCCCACACTTTGGTATAATATAACCTATGATTGGGTTATTATTAATATGATTATTCCCATATTTATGATTTTCTTGACAGTTACTTATTCTTAAATCTAATACATACCATATTATATCAATAACATTCTTTTAACATTACATAACTCAAATTTACTAATCCTAACTTATATCTATAACATTATTCAATGTTTTGTACTATCTCATGATAGTTTTGTTTTCACTTTACTTATGATTTATGATTTCGTTACACTGAACGTTTCTTCACTTTCACTGAAGTTCTTGTTTATCACTTCTTATTCTATTACATCGTTGTTTATTATGTTTTACATTGTTAATATTAATATCCTAACTATTATTTAGCTTTTATTATTGTTTTTAATTCCATAAAATATTTTTTATTTGATCTTTTCTAATTTTCAAAGTTCGGTAAGTTATTATTTTTAAATTTTTATTGTCTATGAAATGAAATCATAACAATAGGTATAAATCTGACCTATCCCCCAAAAATTTAGATATAATTCATACCTGGGTCGAAAATTATTATATTATACAACGATTTGATTAATTTCTGGATATTGTTATAGAAAAATTGTAAGCTTCCAAGCATAAACTATAGGTGCATGAAAATGGCGGAGAAAATTACAGCCACAACCAGCAGATTCTCAATTCATCTACTCTTCCTAGTACAGTAGATTGCAAACACCCATGTAACGTTTTAAATTATCAATCAAGTTTTAAATTGTCAAGTAATGAAAGATTCACTACGGGACAAAATTTGAAATGTATATTCCAATTTTCAAGGCATTTACGATACTTTTTCGTACTCGAAAATGGAGAATTTTTATTAGCAATTTTTTTATTAAAAAATTACTATGCGACTGGATTTAGAGTGCATCCAAATAGCTGTGACCAAAAGATCATAAAAATACACGCAATTAACTATTACTAAGACTCAATAATTTAACAAACTTAACTGAATAAACGTTTTGTTCATCCAGTGGTGGTTTACTGTTACAATTCATACAAAAATAATTTCCATGGTTATCTGTTGATACAGGATGTGTTCTTTTGTGACTGTTAGCTTATTGAGCTTTCGAATCTTAAGTTGTCGTAACTTTGTTATTAATAAATATATTTTCATAAAATGTCGGTCACAGTTATTTGGAGGCACTCGGAATCCAAAGGCTTAGTAATTTTTTTAATATAAAATCGGTAAAAAAAATTATCCATTTTTGACTTTTAAAAGTATTCGTAGTATGCTCTGAAAATTGGAATAAACGTTCTAAATTTTGTCCCGTAGTAGTCACACTTGACAAAAAACTTAAAATATTTGCTCAAAATCGGTCAATAACTTAAAATTTTACAGGACTGTTTCCGATCTAAATGGGTCACACTGTTTATCTAACGCTGATCTAAAAACTTTCTCGAAGACCACCTCTTACCTTTAAAATGATTAAATCTTTCATCTGACCAACTACTTGGGGAGTGTAGGTGATGGTTACTTCATACATAGAACAAGGATCGATGTATCCATTGAAAGTAGAAATCCCATAATCATTCATGAGTTGAACATCGTATTCTAGTTCGAAATAGACTGACACCGCTGTGTAATTCTTCAGGTAGAACTTTTCCACTTCCAATTTGTTCAATATTACTTTGTTGAAATTAACTATGGTAGGCTCTACTTCGAATTTAAGTATACAAGAAACAATCATCAACTGAATTTGCTCCACTCTTGGATTACTTTTTGTGAATATTAGTAACGATTCTTTGAACAAACCCTCTTCAGTTGGCTTGGCGTAGATCACTGCAGTGGTAAACTGACTAGGTTCAACGATGACTTCTTCTTTATCAAAAGAGAATATTTCAGATTCATTTCTCAAGAGTAACTTGACTTCACATGGGAGTCTTGAAATGTTGAAGAGCGTTATAACGACTTGAGTTGATAATAAGCTGCAAAAAAAATTTCTTATCTCAAATAAGTTACATTTACCATAAAAATGAAATAATATCTCTAGTTTCGGCTATCCATTACGCCATCCCCCATGTAGGAAAAGTACACTAAATTCCGAAAACATCAAGGAACAAAGCTAAATCAACATCAATCAGCTTAGTTTGTCAAATGTACCTCTTCCCCGTTCAAGAGACGTTATCGATTTCCATATTGTGTCAAAGAACACCATCGACGTTAAAGACCAAATAAAATTGCCTTCTCAATACATAATCAAGAAATAAAGAACTATTCGGCTATGAATAGAATGAGAAATTTTATATTTATGAAGTTTCAAACCAGCTAAGATGTCTAGTTTTAGTGACCGGTGCATATAATTGAAGGAGAGTAAGCATAGCGACAGAAGTGAGGTGGGATACCACAACTCTATTTCTTATTAATCTTATTATACAGGATGGGTCATTCAAAACAAAACACGGCTGATAACTCATATACCGTTCGCTTAACGGTATATAAGACCGTCGATTTTTATTTCACGGGGGAAAGATTTGTTGTAGCCTTAACCCCAAAATCTTGAATGGGAGTAGGGGTCGAGTGATACCTTATTTTGAAGGTAATCGAATTTTATGTTCAACGCTCTTAGTTTTGCAAATTTGATGTTGTCGTTTTAGAGAAAATAGGGGAAGAACAGTGAAAAAAAAATATTATTGCTCGTTGAAAAAATGTTGAGATCCGTTAATTTTATAGTAGTTGATTTTTTTTGGTTATTTTCAAATCTGCCTCTCCAACCTCCTGCAGAGGTAAGCTTCAACCCTTGAATTAAAATGAGATTAAAAGTCAAATGATACCACAATTCAAAGGTCATCAAAATGTCTTTTCAAGGACTAACAATTTTCAAGAATCAAGTAGGTAGTTAAGTTAGTTAATAAGTAAACACTGATGAAACATTTGTATCGATTTTCGCGTTAATTTTATGTAATAACATTGTTTTTGTGGAAAAATTTTTTTGAGAAAAAGCGATTTGAAAATGGTGAGGCAATATTTGAAAGGATAAAAGAATTAACTCAACAGAATAAGGAACCTTTGAAACTTCAGGGTGACAATTAAATGTTGCTGCCAATAGCTGTAACGTAGACTTAACTTTTAGTCTTGCAAAACTTGGTGATTTCGATCAAGAGCATTCACCAATATAAGTGTTTCCAAAATTTTGCTCTTACATTATGGCAGAGTTCACATTTTCTGAAATGGCCGATATGCATTTAATGTATGGCAAAGTAAATGGTTGTAGTCCTGAAGCTGACTTCACCGAGAACCAATTCCGAATCATCGAGCTTCCGGCAAAACTTTATTTACTCGATTACATCAATACCAAATTTTTGTCAAAAAGAACCGATTGTGATAAAAAGCTTACCACTGAGAATGTAGATGCAGGAGAACGTCTTGAATAGTAGGTATGCTAATCCAGACCAGGAGACTGGCTTTGATGGAAAACGTATCTAAAAGTAGTGTATTGAAAATTTTACATGTGCAGTTGGTGAAGCCATATCATTTACAATGCCTCCAAGCTATTGAGCACAAAGATTCTCAGCTCCGATTAAATTTTTGTCAATGGATTCAATTCAAAATCCAGCACGACTATCAGAATCAGAAGCCGGCTTCACACGGGAAGGCATTGTGAATTCTCACGACGACGGAATTCCTCATGCATGTTTTGAAGCAACATTTCAAAACATATTCCCTATAAATGTGTAGGCAGGAATAATCAAAAATCATTCAATTAAACCTCTGATAATGCCTAGTAGCTCAAATGGTGAAACATATTTATATTTTTTGGAGAAGGACATCACAAATAATGTGCTATTAAATTAGCAAATTGGTTAATGCATGATGGAGCACCGTTTGGGACCACGAAATTCGTCAAAAAGATCATTGTTTAGAACAAAATTTTTCTCTCTTGTCGTTTTGTTCGAATTTTCTTGCAGATAACGATGAACTTCGTTGGTAGAGCGAATCAAAGTTGGAAATGTTTTGCGACGCCCATTGTACATATTTTCTTTGACGCATTTTAAGTTCCGGGAAGTCAATGTTTCTGAAGAAAAATCTGAGGGAGAACTATTTGAAGTTAATTCTTTATGCAATATTTTAGTTGGTCTTTCGGTAGGTTCTTCTTTCGCTTTTCTTTTAAAGGCAACACTAAAAACTTGTCTAGCAATTTTTTCTTCAGGTTCGTGATTATGTTGATTTTTTAATCTTATCACAATGAAATATCTGATTACCAATGGTATACACATAAAACTTACATTTAGGCTGTTTGATGTACCTCCAGACAGTTTCCTTAGTTGAAGATTGATGTTTAGAAAACTTATAATTTTTGTACACTATTTGGGTGTTTCCGTGTTCACTAGTAATTTCTTTCACAAACGACATTTTGAATTTTGAAAAGAATGTTAACTATTACTTGTTAGCACGTACAACACGAAAAATATAATGATTATAAGTTTGGAAACAAGCTCCTGCCTAGCCTTATTAAGCAATACATATTCACGAAATAATAAATAAAACTACTTTGTTATACTATCACTGATATTTAATATAGTCGTTACTATAGTTTCAACACTAAACGTGTCATCTTCAGACGAAAACGAAGGTATGAACTTAACAAATATTATATCTACTATATATAGGTTAAAGAAGGAATACAAACAAATTTTACGACTATAGGAAATAGTTCTAGGAAGAACCAGTGGGGGTGAGGTGATTAGGTAATTCCGTTAGGACCTTAGTGGTGCGGGTATATTTACTACGGACTTCAAATACGAAAATAAGGTTATTAAGGGCGGCTACGACTAGCGCGCAGCTCATAAAATAATCCCCTTCTTATACCACTAGCGCGCGGGGTCGGTATACGACCAGCGCGCGAGCTACCTGCCGCATACCTGCACCCGCAACCTTCTTTATGTGATCAAAACAGAATTAGAATGCACTTTTTTTCAAATTTTTTTTTTCAATCTATCAAATTATATGGAAAGAGGATTTTAGCCTTTTTTGATTTTTTTCCTTACTTGAACCAAACTCATAATATACTGTTATGATTTCATTTCATAAACAATAAAAATTTAAAAATAATTACTTACCGAACTTTGAAAATCAGAAAAGATATATAAAAAGATATTATATGGAATTAAAAACAATAGTAAAAGCTAAATAATAGTTAGGATATTAAAATTAACAATGTAAAACATAATAAACAACAATGTAATAGAATAAGAAGTGTTAAACAAGAACTTCAGTGAAAGTGAAGAAACGTACTGTGTAACGAAGGCAGAAATCATAAGTAAAATGATTACAAAACTATCATGAGATAGCACAAAACATTGAAGAATGTTATAGATATAAGTTAGAATTAGTAAATTTGAGTTATGTAATGTTAAAAGAATGTTATTGATATAATATAGTATGTATTAGATTTAAGAATAAGTAACTGTCAAGAAAATCATAAATATGGGAATAATCATATTAATAATAACCTAATCATAGGTTATCTTATACCAAAGTGTGTGGAAAAATGTAGGCAATATTAATTTAAGAAGAAGGAATCACTATCAATTAAAATAAGTTGAAAATCTCAAATAATTCAAAAATTATAGAATACTAAATTCTGATTGGTCGGGACGAATTCATAGTGTCAGGCTGGTAACAATCAGAAACTTCTGTCAGTTCACAACAATTAACTTGGCATTCTTGATATGAAAAGAAAGCACCTAATAGGTGGAAAATGACATCAAGTAGCGTCGGATTTGGAGGCCTATAAAAGGATCTGAAAGACAAGCCAAGTCAGTTTGCAAATAATATCTGAAGGGTCAAGAACTCTAGCAACTCAACAAATTTCTAACCTGAGTTTATCAAAATAAACATCGGTGAACTCAAGTGTTCCAAACTTCGATAAGTTCCAAGTAACCGAAGTTAGTGAATAATTATTAAAAGTCAAGAAATGTTCCAAGTCTCCAAACAAAGTAAAAGGTTGTAATAGCGTCCAATTTATAAGAAGTATCCAACGATTGCCATTCTTCGATATAATTCCAATAAAGCATCGAAAAGTCTTATATCTTCTCTAAAAGAATAAAACTAAGTATTTTCAACAGTTCCGGATTCTCAAGAAGAAGAAACCAAAATTAGTTACCTGTGATTATCGTGAAATAGCAGAGTATTGTGTTAAAGTGAATCAACGAAATTAAATAGAAGTAAATTGAACATTGCCAACATTATTAAACACACTTTTGGATATTAATTAAACGTAAGTTTGTTTATAATTTCTACATCATAGTATTATCTGTAAAGCAAAAGGAAGATTGTTGATTATAACAGTATAAACAAATATTAGTTGTAAAAGTGATTTTTAGGTTATATCATAGATCTTGTGAAACATAAAATTTATTTACCCGAGATAAGAAAAGAGTCATAGAAATTGAATATTGTGAAATTCAAAGAGCATTGTGTTTAATTCCATATAAATAATTCCATAGATAAACTTCAAGTTCAAAAGTTTATGAACTAAATCGAAACAAACATTAATTCAAATACAATCAATCAAATTAAAATAAAAGCTAGCCGGTAGAATTCAAAACATTGAAATATTCAAATCAATATTCAAATTAATTCAAATCATAATTAAAGAATATAAAACTAATAAAAGAGTTTATTTAATAATTGTCAAATAAATCAAAAGAGTTTAAATAATAATTGTCACCACAACGTGGGGCAATAAAATAAAAATTAATAAAAAAATAAATTATTACAAATAAAATTCAATTATTAAAATTTTTTTTTAAAATTGTCACCAACCTGGGGCAATATAAACTCATAAGAGATTTATTTTAATAATATATTGGTATTCAATATAAGCATAGATATGGTACGGCTGATAGATTCTTTTGCGACATTATTACTTTGTGTTTTTTTTGTGAGGGGGGGGGGTTTATTTAGATAATTATAAACAAATGATTTGATTAAAAAAGCCCATTATCGTGATATGTTATGCAATTAATTACTATTTGGACTTATCTTATTTTTTTTCTTTGTAATTTCTACTCCAGATAATGAAAGTATGGTCCTTATCAACGATACTGTCAACCCAATTATAGTGCTTGGAACTATTCAAAGTCTACAGTTTTTATGCTAAATGAGAACGATCTATATGGATGGCACATTTGAATATTGTGTCCAATATTTCCAGCATCTTTTTACCGTTCATGGAGTGAAAAACAACAACCATATATCGCTGTTGTTTTGTTTGTTATCAAACAAAAAACAACTTACGACATTTTATTCCAATCAATAATTGATAAATGTTGTGAATATCCGTGGATATTCTTTCCATACAAGTTTGTTGTGGATTTTGAATATGCAATTCAAGATTCGTTGAGATCACGTTGGCCTGGGTTGATAATCCATGGCTGTTTATTCCACCTCACCCAGGCGTGGTTCAGGAAAATTCAGGAATTTGGTCTGGTTCGAGAATACAAGAATAACCAATCTGTAATTGGAATGTGGCTCAGATGGACATTTGGCATACCTTTTATTTATTTGAAGAAAAATTACATAAATAACGACGCAAAATATCCATCACAGATATGGGTTGCGAAACAGCAAATGCATGCCAATCATTTCATTCGCACTTTAACGTATGCTTTTCCAGTGCGCATGCAAACATTTATAAATTCCTCGGAGAGTTAAAGGAATTTATTGTGGAAGCACAAATATGTATACCGCAGGTAGCTCGCGCGTTAGTCGTATACTGACCCTAGCGGCTTTAAGCAGCTTTGCGCGCTAGTCGTCGAACGCCGTTATTAATACGTTGAAGAGATTACTGTAGTATGGATCTAGTTGATCGTTTAGGATCTTATTATCATACATCTTCATTCCTTTGAACATTTCTATTGACTCTAATATATTCAGTTTTGAAATTTTATTTTGACTATGTAAAATTTGAACATTATTCAATTAGGAAAGGTATGGCTTGTGTCTAAAATATGATTTGCAAATGAAGAATCGGTTTTATTATTTTTAAAGGAACGAACTTGTTCATTATATCTAACTGCTATGTTACGACAAGATCTACCTATATAAAAACTATCACACTCTGAACAAGTTAGTTTATAAACTCCGGGTCTTTTAAATTTATCAGTTTTATCTTTCGCATTGAATAGCATATGAGATAATTTGTTTGGGGGTTTGACACTGATGGTCAGGTTATGATGGGATAACATGTTTGCAATTTTTTGCTTATAGGACCAAAATAAGTTAAAGAAACATATTTTAATGAGTTATCTTTGTCTTTTATAAAGGGATAAATGCTATTGTAAATTAATTCTTGTCTTTTTCTATTTATTAATTTAGAAATTACTTGAGGACCGAAACCATTATTTGAAATAATAAGCGAAGGGAAAAGGCTCTATGTATCATTGAATGAAAAGCAGCTAGTTTATGACTATAGGGGCTATGTAAAGAGGTACAAATTACTGTATCTGTAATTTGTACCGGAATAGGGAAGGCTTATTTGAAGAAGTGCAAACATTCGAGAGAATTCGGCTGGATAGTTGTATTGACATGAATGACGGACAGTTCCAATATATGTTATGATTATTTGTTAATTTTTGTTGCTTGATAATTATTTTATGATTGGCCATAGCTCTTTTTGGAGCATTTTCGGAAACATGTTGATATAAATTTTTTCGTGTAAAATCACCTCCTGAAGTTTGGCATAAGAATTTTTGAATATCATGTATATATTATTAGATTCAATCATTCTTTACCACAAGTCTAAACATGCTGATGACTGTCTGGTAGATAAATAATTAGGAGGATGAGAATGAAATTTTCGTTACTTTTTCCATGTCAACAAAATAAATAACGAGTATTTTGACTTGATTTCGATGATGTTTCTAATTTTATGCAAGGCTGAACTTACGGATGAGGTTCTCTTGTATATGAATGAATTCATAGATAAATCAATAAAGTTTCCTTTCTTACTCATTTGGTATCAACAAAAGAGTTCCAAAATCTAAGACTCCTTGAGAAACAACAAAAACTCCATTCATGAACATGGATTTGCTATCCATAGTGTCAACATAATTGGGAAACATGGTTGCTGGATTATTGTCAATTTTTGGCATATCACATGTGGCAAAACATCGCACTTGTTCTTTCCGATTGGATCCGACAGTTTCTATGGTGTAAGTTATCTCAAATTCTCCAAGTTTATCTGGTTTGAAGGAACAAGTGAAACTCTGAAGCTGTCCCGGATCCATTACAACTCTCGATAGTGTTTGAATTATTTCTGAAAAATATTTTTCTAAATATAAATATGGTAATAGAAATCATTGTAAATGTCTCTATTATCAACATATAATAGAATGTAGTAAGATAAGATGAGAAAAGGTATAGCCTCGTGGAAGAATTTAACAGGAAGATGAGTCGCAAAAGCAAATTGGACAAGAACACCATCCAAAGACCCAGTGGAAAGACCATTAAATGTTACACTGATGGCTCTAAGACAACAGAGGAAACTGGAATATGAATATATGGCCTGGACCGAATACTCTGGAGGCTTAGTCTAGTTCAATAATGGAAGAGATTTCCTCAGAAAAGAAATAGTCATCATGATACTGGAAGGAATGGACAATAAGAGATTCCATCACTGGATAAAACTACAAGGACTGAGGCTGGCAAAGACACTTCTGGGAAACTATAACCAGAAGAGATTTAACGATTGCATCAACTGAGAAAAAATAAATTCAGAATTGTAACGGGTATCTTAACAGGGCACTGTCGGTTGAAAGAACATCTTGAAAAGCTTGGATTATTAGAGGAAGAAGAGTGCTGGTTCTGCGAAAAGACAGACGAGACTTATATCCACATCCTTTGCAGAATGCACTATATCGCATACTGCAAGGGCACGATATCTAGGAGTGTAGCAAATAGAAGAGGGAGATTTACCTAACTTAAAACCATCCGACCTCCTGAACTTCCTAGGAGCTACAGGGTTGGAGGAACTGCTGTAGTCACTGAGATATCCTGAACGGCGCAGCAGCAAAAGACGACACAATAGATCTATTAGATTAGTGAGCAGATATCCAGAACACAATACAATACAAAAGAAGATGATCAGGTGTGCTGGTTTCCAGATCTAACCAGAACTAAATAGATGATCGGAGTGATGTGAGTTAATTCATCTTTCCACACCTTATTGAATATGCGAAGTTCAGTTGCCTTCGCTTTAGAATCGTGATAGATTTGTTCACGAATATTTGTATCAATAACGTCTCGTTTCATTAAATTATAAGGTATTCTACCAGAGGTAGTGAGAAACCAATGAAAACCCCGAAACCGTTTATAAAATGTGTTCTCCAGGAGAGGATATACTAATAGGTAGTAAAATTGACTCCATGGGAGTTGACTGATGAAAATAATTTTGACAAGCAAGAATCGAGAAATTATGATAATAATGTCTCGAAGGGAAGTGGTCGTAGTGAAAGCAGATTCTTCATCGGAACTGGCTAGTTAAAATCAGGATCAACACAAAGGGCTTTGGTTTTATCAACTAATCTTTTATAGAATGAAGCTGTTGGAATCACCTACTTAGAGTTCGAGCGTATATGAAGGAAGTTTGGGTATAGGAATTGTAGGCTTGTGATTCTTCATTGAATATTCTATGGAAAATGTGGGGCATTCGTAAACCAAAATGATTGCAAAAATTTCACCAGAGAAGCTTCTAATTCAAGATATCAGGCACATTTTTCGAGTGAGGATTTCTTGCCGGCCATATATTAGAATTTTTTGTTGCCGAAATGTTTAATTCGGTTGATTGAGCGTTTCGAATGCTAGTATGTATTTGAATCATCCATTCCTCCCATTTGATTTAATGTGTAAACATATTATGTACACCTCTACCAAAATCTGCACCATAATTATAAAAAAATGATGATTCGAAAATGATATCTCTGCATGTATAATTATCACTTCATTTAGCATAGTTCTTAGTGCCAATAGATTGGACTTTTAGTACTCACCTGTTCTGGAATCAAGATCTGCTTTACTATTTATGGTTTGTTTGCTCCCATTTTTCTTTCCACCTCGCTTCTTCTCCTTTTTATCGATAGTGGTGGCATTCAATAACGAAATTTCAGTATCGATAGTCTGGAAATGTATGAAAATGTGAGTTAATATAGAAATTATGCATATAAGAAATAGAAAATGTAGTTGAAATTTCATTCTGTCGGAAATGCTGGTCAATCTGAAATTGATGCACCCAAGATTCGATGAATCATAAGAAAACTGATTTTTTTTATGAACTTGAAGTTTTTGCCACCAAAGCCTAGTTTGAAATATATGAAATTTCTCTACATTTACAGATGAGTCCGCTTTTTCCACCATCGGAGAACCAGTTGATGAACATTTTTCGAGATTGAGATAATGTGAAAGAGTTCATGTTTACCATCTTTGGGCATTACTGGGAATTGTTTCCTACAAAGAAAATTGACCATTCTTATCGAAGTCTAACGGAGTGTCAAAAAGAGTAGAAGAAAGGTTACTAATGTTCAATTGATAATATTCATGAGAAAAAGTACCAATGAGTCCTCGTTTCCTACGGTTTCAGTAGCTATAATACTGAAGAATTCCGATTGGATCAATTGCCGGAGCTGTTTAGGTTTTTTCAAGATACAGTAAGATACGTCAGGAATTTCTCTGTTATCTTCTAGATGTACAGCATTTATGGTCATCAAATCTATCATTAATGTAGCTATCGATGGTATCATAGTGATTTCTCTCTTGAAGTGAGCTTGACTTACGAACCAGCACGGAATACCTGAAATTCAAAAATCAATCATTCTCAGATATGTATTCCCATTAATACTTCAACTTATATGTGTCGTGATTGTCAAAGATATTTATGGATACTCATTGGAGTTATTTATAAACCAGTAGGTGGGTATTGTGAGTGTGTGTATAGGGCATCCGTTAGATGTAGTCGAGGAAAATCAACACAAAAATAGGCAAAAGGTCCGAAAACCTGTGCAGTAAGATGGATCGAGATGCGGTTTTTTGCATCCGGTTTCTTGATGCATTTACTCCATTTGCCCACTTTTTAAATCTTATACAAATGGGAAACCGCATTTCTGCATCAAAAAACCGCATTTTTCATGTGGAATTTTTGGAGTAAATGAAAAAGATTCATTATTCGGTAAGACATTGTGGAAATCGAACCAAATTTGTTATTCGGGGATTTTTGGGATTGCTAAACACGAATATGATGTCAGAAAAATCATATAATGTACCTGGGGACCAGGGAGTTTTGATTGTGATGGTCATCAACGAGGTTTTCTCGAAAGTTGCTTGGAAATTGAACCAAAATTCTCGGGGGGTCTTCGAGGTCGCTGAGCACGATTCTGATATTGAAAAAATTTCTCAATTTACCTGGAGGCCAGGGTGGCCTGGTTGTCTGAGTCGTCTCCTGGACATTTACGCGAGTTTTTATGTAAATGCAACGAATTTGGCTACTCAGGAGTTTTTTGGATCGCTGATCACGAATATGTTGTCGAAAAATCCATAATATGTTTTCGAAAAATTCATCCCCTCAAAATATTACCATTATTCTATTTGATCATATAATTTTTGTATATTGAATGAATTTAAATTCGACAATTTTATGATAAAATCAATTTTATTTATGAAAACTCATTTACTTGTCCATAAATTCTTATCATATTTTTTCATATCGATAATATATAAATTCATTAACTTCTAGGCCAGTACAAATATTATTTGAACAACAAAAAAATTCGTTACAGCAATCTGACAGCGGGATATTGTAGAACAAGATACTGTAAAAGAGGGAAAAATAAATCGAACCGACAATTGCTATCCGATGGAGAATGTGGTGTGTTTTTAGGGGTTGAAAACAGTTTTTCGTGATTTATGTCTGAACCGTGCATGCTATCGAAAAAAGTTAAATATAAAAGTTGTAGAGAATAAAAAAATCTACAACATTTTTACTCTAACTCCAGAATTTTTCGGAACAAATGCGAAAAACCGAGTTTTCGGTTTTTAATTTTTTTCTTCGACAAAATGAACTTTATGAAAATCAAACGTTGGCAAAAGATATCTCTATTTATTGCAAAGAAACAGTAATTTTTCGGAGGAAAGTGTTCAGAGGTTGTTGTTAAATTTAATTTTTAAGAAAAAAAAACAAATTTTTAACTGCAATTCCTCTTGAAACTACGCCTCCTACAGAGTTCTGTTTCAGCACACTTACTCGTTGTTACGTCTAATTTTGATAAGTGATAAAAAAATGTATACTGCAATGAGAAAAATGCGGGAAAATTGAAAAAACCGTGAAATCGCTTTTTTCGTGGTAATTTGCATATTTATCGTTGAATAATTGTTATTAATTAATAAAATCATTTCAATTTTTCTATGTTTATGGAAACTATAATATTATTTCTTCAATTATTGTATAGATCGAGTTTTGATATGATGTCATGCATGTCTAAGACAGAAAATTATATCTGCTATATTCGTATCTTCGTAATCGCAGGATACGAGAGCGTATTATCAGCTTCAAACATGGCTTGGAAATGAAATAATCGCAACAGATTGGGGTTGGAAACAAACGGCGGAAGGCATCATCAGGCCGAATATCACAGATGATAAACTAATACCCGATCATCTCCTGAGAGCTATTTGCTGCAGCTGTGAAAAGGGTTGTTCTTCCGTAAAATGCAGCTGTAGAAAACATGGTCTAAAATGTACCAACTTATGTTTAAATTGTTTTCATTCAGAATATATTACTCAATATACTACTGAAACTTTCGAAAACCCTGAAGAATCTTTCAGTTTTGTTGAATTGGACGAAGAAGAAGTAAAACGCTCTGCGAAGAAAGCAAGAATAGAGGAAAATATATGAAGGGGAATGCATACTTTTTTCAATTTAGTTTTTTGAGCATATGAAATAATATTAATTTTTTTTTATCGCACTTATGAATTTCATGTTATTAATATTTATTAGTTGAAGACAAGAGCGATCTGTTTCATTTTTCCATGATGTTTTATTTTTTAAAGATTTTTTTTTGTATATAAATACTTGCTATATAAACTTGTTCAGTGCAACATGCAAATACTGTCTTATAATTGAAAACTACTCTGCAAAACCCGTATATATCATTGTAGATCTACTACATTACCTATTGTATGATTATATTTTGTTTAGTAAACTAATTGATTTCGAGTAAAAAACTAAAATTGTTCTTAAATGCGTATTGGAAATGTGCATTTCTTATGTTTTGTTTGATAGTAACAATTCCATGTACGACGATGGTAGAAGTCAAAAAATTCATAAAAGTATTTTCGAATGATCGTCGTTTACATAATCATAAAATGATTTCATTAATTAATAACAATTATTCAACGATAAATATGCAAATTACCACGAAAAAAGCGATTTTACGGTTTTTTCAATTTTCCCGCCATTTTTTCCACAACACTATTCGACCTCTGGGTGCGTTCGAATCATAGATAACTCTACTACGGTAGAAGAGTTATCTATGGTTCGAATGCTGTCTTTAGCTTCGATAACAGCAACTTAAATTTCTCATATTCGTATCCTGCGATTACGAAGATACGAATGTAGCAGATATAATTTGCTGTTTTAGACATGCATGACATCATATCAAAACTCGATCTATACAATAATTGAAGAAACAATATTATAGTTTCCATAAACATAAAAAAATTGAAATGATTTTATTAATTACTAACAATTATTCAACGATAAATATGCAAATTACCACGAAAAAAGCGATTTTACGGTTTTTCAATTTTCCCGCCATTTTTCTCATTGCAGTATGCATTTTTTTATCACTTATCAAAAGTAGACGTAACAACGAGTAAGTGTGGTGAAACAGAACTCTGTAGGAGACGTAGTTTCAAGAGGAATTGCAGTTAAAAATTTGTTTTCTTTTTCTTAAAAATTAAATTTAACAACAACCTCTGGATATTTTCCTCCGAAAAAATTACTACTTTTTGCAGTAAATAGAGGTATCTTTTGCCAACGTTTGATTTTCATAAAGTTCATTTTGTCGAAGAAAAAAATTAAAAACCGAAAAATTGGTTTTTCACATTTTTTTCGAAAAATTCTGGAGTCAGAGTAAAAAAGATTGAACAAAAGTTGTAGATCTTTTTATTCTCTACAACTTTTATCGTCAACTTTTTCTGGTAGGATGCACGGTTTAGCCAGAAATAGCGAAAAACTGTTTTCAACCCCTAAAAACCCAACCCATTCCACCCCGGATAGCAGCTGTCGGTTCGATTTATTTTTCCCTCTTTCATAACATCCTGTTCTACAATATCCCGCTGTCAGATTACTGTAACTAATTATTTTTTTTTTCTAATTTTTACTCCTATTAGTACTGGCCTATTCATCGTATAACCAATTTCATTTATTTATTTCAAAACTTTTAGAATCATGGTTTCATTTAAAACTGACTCACCTGTCCAACAGATGACCTAGACAACCAGGAGTCCTGGCCTCCAGGTATATTGTGGAAACATTTTTATCCAATTTCCGAGCAAATTTTGAAAAAACCTCGTAGATCACTCCCACAACCAGGACATCATATGGATTTCCACATTGTATTACCGAATAATGGATTTTTTATTTGCTTCAAAAATTGCACATGAAAAATGCATTTTTTCGATGCAGAAATGCAGTTTCTCATTTGTATAAGATGTAAAAAGTGGGTAATAGTCCAAGAAATAGACAGAAATGCTTGCAGAAATTAATACCTGGAAAAAAAAATATGAGCGTATAGGAAATTGAATTTAAAGGTGAGTTTTCGTAAATGCAACTCGATCTGAAATGGCGAACATAACCTAAGAAATTGGCAAAGTTGCAAAAAGTGGTTTTTCTTAAATAATGAAAAAACGATAGCTCGGATCGGAAAAAGTTGAATGAGAAAGTTGTAGGTATCAAATAGATCTATCGATTCATACCATAATAATTACCAATATCATTCATACTTTTCGAGTTATATGGAAAAAACCGTTAGAAATCGGGGTATCGAGAAGTCGTTAACTATTACGTTTCCATATGTATTGATCCCTGCACATATAGCCCATGGCAAGCTAAGAGAGCACGTTTTTTCCTAATTTGAAATATTGATTGTTTTTCAAAATATATCGATTTTTCGAAAAAAAAGACGCTCTTATAAATTGGCTAGATCTTCTCAGGAAATGGTCCTGGAGTAACGATTTTGGGCTTATTTTTTTCATGAAGGGTTGTGCTATAATTTTATTGGAGAAACGTAGCGATTTTTTAAATTTTTAGGGTGAAAAAATTACTTTGAGAAAATTTCATCTTTTTATAACATGTTTTTTCAGATTAGTTTTACAATTTTAATCTTAGAAAAATGTCTTTGACGGAAATCGATTTCTGAAATTTTTTCACGAATTGGCAATAACAAATTTCAAAAAAATCTGTAAGACGCAATACACATTATACAGAAGTGTGTTTTATGGAGGTTAATGTTAAATACCTACATTTTCAATAAAAAAATACTGGGATATGTTTCATTGATCCATAGTATTAGAAATTGAGTAACAAAGCTAAGCGTGCGCGGCTGCCGGAGCGTGAGGCGGAGTGGGGGAAGCAGTGCGCGCTCGCACTTGAAAATTGATTTCGTGCGTTCAAAGCAAACACGAATATCGTATTTATTTTCGCCTTTCATTAACACTAAGAAATCATGAAACAATTGAAGGCAATTGTTCCAGTGTAAAATTTGTAGGAGTTCATATAGATAATACTCTTACATGGAATACTCATGTAGACGAACTAGCAAAAAAAATGCAAAAAATATTTATGCCTTGCGCAGTCTCTCGGGCACTGTTTCAAATAATGTTTTGCTCACTGCCTACTACGGATTATGTGAATCTCTAATATCCTATGCTGTTTATTATAGTGTGGGGAAACTCAGCAGCTGCCAGAGAAAAAATCTTTGGTTTACAAAGAAGGGCGATACGTATTGTGGCCGGTATTAAGTATCGAGATGATTGTAGGCATGCTTTTAAAAAACTTCAAGTTTTAACGTTTCCCTGTTTGTACATTTTTCCATGTCTTTGCTATGCTCTTGACCCTACGTTAACTCTCCAATGTGATGTACATGAGCATGATACAAGAAATAAATACGACATTAGGAAAGATTTTGGTCGACTTACAAAGACTCTCAGCGCTCATGAGAACAATGCTTTTTCTTATTTTAATAAACTTCCTCCAGAGGTTAGAAATTACTCTCCAAATAAGTTTAAAACTGTTGTCAAGACCTTTCTGGTATCATCAGCTTTTTATTCAACAGATGAATTTTTCTTATCAAGTAACTTAAATACTTTATCTTAAAATTCTTAAACGTTTTTGTCCTACCTGTAAGAGTAACGTTCTGTCAAACTAATTTTACTCTTTTTACCTTTGTTATTGTGCCTATTTTTTATATTTTATTGACAATTGTAAAATGTGAAAACATTATTAACATGAATAAAGATTCTTGATTCTTAGAAGCAAAATAGACCTATTATTTATTTTCATAACTATATCTTCCGTGTAATACGTCATAGCAGCAGCATATTCGACAAGTGAACGATAGTGTACAATAATAAATGTTATGTTCAAAGAGAATTTTGTGTTCGTAATAATATTCTAGAAATTTTTATTTTTCAATAATTATTTGTTTGAATAATTTAGCGATTTGTCAACAGTGTAATAGGAAACGTACGTGAAATACAAGTGACAAGTTATTGTTTTTTTTTGGTGAGTACTAATTCTATTAGATATAACGGTCTTGAATTTGGCCTCGAATATGTAGCATTTCTTCACGCCGTATCGGGCTACGATACAGTTTCTTCGATGTACAAATAAGGGAAGAACAAATTATTGAAAATATTGAATTCTAATCCAGATTACCTTCAATTACTAGATGTTTTCTATAAAGAAGTTTTCTTCGTGAAGAAATTGCTAGGAATATGTGCCAAATAATTTCATTGCTATATTACAATAAGAGAGGAGCTTAATGAACATCGCTTAGAAACTTTTAAACGATCAACAGCTCGAGCTCCATTCCAATTAGAAATTCTTCCTCCTACTGAAGGAGCCTCCAGACAACATGCCGTCAGAGTTTACTTGCAATTGCAAAAATGGTTGGGCAACGATAAAGATATAACTCACTGGGGATGGAAAGTTGCGGATAATGTATCAATGCCAGTTTATACTGAGGAACCGTTGATACTGGAGGAAATAATGAAAAAAATATGTACCTGTGCGACTGGTTGCAAAACGAAAGTATGTGGCTGTAAAAAAAAATTTCTTAAATGTACGAGTATTTGCACACATTGTGACTCAGCACAATGTGAAAACTTCGAAACTCCTGCTAACATCGAAATAAATGAAGAATCTCATCTTGACGCTTTCGACAATCTTCTTAACCAAAACATCGAAGTAGAAGAAGAAGAATAAAATGAATTAGGAGGCAATTCTCCAATGAAGAAGAGAAAAAATTTGAATACATTTTATTAATATAAGGCGTATAAGTTGTATACCGCTACTTTGATTGTAAGGATTGTATAAATATTTCATAATAATTTTGTAAATAAATGAAATTTCAAACTTATCTTAACATGTTGTATTTATTTAATTTGTATCATAAAAACATATTTACTGAAATAATTGAATAACTGTTAAAGAGATCCGCAAGCCTAACGTCAGTATGATTCCCTGAGCAAAAAAGTTGAGGTATTACATGGAAAATACTGTTTTGATAATAAATCGTAATTTGAATGACATTAAAAGTAAAACAAATTAGAAATGTAAAAAATGAATATTTCCGAGTCTATTTTAATTCTAAGGCAAAAATAAATACGATATTCGTGTTTATCTCGTCGAGCTACCCCAGATTAAGTATAAACGATTTTTGTACGTTATCCAGAAGCCGAAATATTGAAGAATTTACAAGCACAAGCCACTTTGAACGCACGAAATCAGTTTTCAGTGCTAGCGCGCAATGCTTCCCCCACTCCGCCTCACGCTCCGGCAGCCGAGGACGCTTAGCTTTGTTACTCAATTTCTAATACTATGGATCAATGAAACATATCCCAGTATTTTTTTATTGAAAATGTAGGTATTTAACATTAACCTCCATGAAACACACTTCTGTATGATGTGTATTGCGTCTTACAGATTTTTTTGAAATAAAAAAATTATCGCTGGTCCAGAAGATCGTAGGAGAAAATTTTTTTCTTGCCAATGCGTAAAAAAATGTTATAAATCGATTTCAGTCAAAGACATTTTTCTAAAATTGAAATTGTAAAACTAATCTGAAAAACACATGTCAAAAAAAGATGCAATTTTTTCAAAGTAATTTTTCCACCCTAGAAATTAAAAAAATCGCTACGTTTCTCCAATAAAATTATAGCACAACTCTTCATGGAGAAAATAAGTCCTAAATCGTTACTCCAGGACCATTTCCTGAGAAGATCTAGCCAATTTATGAGAGCGTCTTTTTTTCGAAAAATCGATATATTTTGAAAAATAATCAATATTTCAAATTAGGAAAAAAAGTGATCTCTTAGCTTGCCATGAGCTATATGTACAGGGATCAATACATATGGAAACGTAATAGTTAACGACTTCTCGATACCCCGATTTTTTCAATATAACTCGAAAAGTATGAATGATATTGGTAATTATTATGGTATGAATCGATAGATCTATTTGATACCTACAACTTTCTCATTCAACTTTTTCCGATCCGAGCTATAGTTTTTTAAGTATTAAAGAAAAACCACTTTTTCCAACTTTTCCAATTTTTTAGGTTATGTTCGCCATTTCAGATCAAGTTGCATTTACGAAAACTCACGTTTAAATTCAATTTCCTATACGCTCATATTTTTTTTCCAGGTATTAATTTCTGCACGCATTTCTGTCTATTGCTTGGACTATAAATAGAGTAAATGCATCAAGAAATCGGATGCAAAAAAACGCATTTCGATACATCTTACTGCACAAATTTTGGACCTAAAATGTTATATTTCCTCGACTAATGACGATAAAGTATTATATCGAACCCTTCTGCTGAGTATGGGTGATAATGCGATGGAAGCATAGACATTCTTCAAATCAGTTACTGTTGGCGAACGCATGGGTGTACATCCTATCCTTTCTACTAGGAAATAAATCGATGATTATGAATTAATATTAATAAATTGGCACTTCTGAATTGAAGGAGACGGCCGGGGGAGATTGGTATAAAAATTAATAAAAATGTTACATTCCTTCTTTTATTTGTTAATAAATAATTTGTTTATAACTAATCAGAAATTTTTTTATGCATTTAAAGATCATAATAGCAATGAAATCGTATTCAGGAGGCCAACATTATCCTACAACGACTATAAACTCGTCATTTTGGTCAAATTCTTATATTCAAAAATATATTTAGTATTGTTTATAACAAATGAGAGAATTTGTGGGTATACACTCGACGATATTGACGATAAAATCGAACTCAGAATACCAAAATTATCCGAAAACGACCCTAAAGTCGGAGTTTTGGTCGAATTCATCTATTTTGTTAATAAATAAATTGTTTATAACAAAAAATAGTCTTTATCCGGTCAAAAACGGTCAAATTTTATATTTTTGTCAATTAAATTGTTTATTCATTGTTTATGAACAATATTAACAATTTGCAAAACTTTATTTGTGGTCAACTTTTTCATGATGACATTCTGAAAAAAATGCTTTTTGTCCTACAAAAATCGATCCATTTTCCAATGATTTATGCGTCCAATACCCATTTGACTGCACTATTTCGGGCTAGCTTATTATCAAAAAGTGTATTTATTGAGTACTTGTTGATTATAATGAGAATATTTTCAGAAAATTACCAATTAACGGATCAAAGCTGGTATTGACTGGAGGTGGTGGGGGTTCTTCTGGTTTTGGGGGTACGATTTTCACATCGTCGGTCATTTCACTTTTTGCGGAATCTTTGCCTCCTTTCTTCTTGCCCTTTTTTTTAGAACCTTTAGAACCTTTGGAACTTTTAGAACGCTTAGAACCTTTAGAACGTTTAGAACGTTTAGAGCCTTTAGAACGCTTAGAACCTTTAGAACCATCGCTTTTCTTCAAACCTTTCTTCTTATCCTTACTTCCTTTTTTAGAGCTTCTAGAACTCTTGCTTTTTTTATCACCACCTTTCTTTTTCTTCTTACCCTTCCCTGCCTTCTTCTTATCTTTCTTTTTAGCAGCTGCTATCAATGCAGCAAAATTAGGCATCACCTATAACATTAAATGATGTTTAATGTTTCGAAACACTAGTATGTGTACATACAGAATATAGTAATGTACGTATAATCTGATAAGAATGTTTTCAGACCCCGTTCAGATTTTCGAATTATACAATTCATAATAAAAATGTTCGGTTTACTTAACCATATAAGAATATGTACTACATTGCATCCAAAAAAATATGGTTATTGGTTATAAAACCTTTATTTCAAAATAAAAATTTTAAAACAAAAAAATATGTTCCAAACATAATGAAGAACAAATTTTCAAGGGAGAGGAACCCCTTACATGTTGGTATGTATTACAAAAAATAAGGCAAAACTTTTAAGTAACAATAGAAATAATTCAAAATTCTAGGATTACTTCAGCTCATGTTCTCGGAGGATTTAAAATGAACGGGGTGGGCTAGGCCTGGTTTTCCAGTACTGAAGTATTCTAATTACAGTTCAGTTCTCGGAAGGATAATTTCATGCAGTGGCTATTCATTTCGTTCCGCTCAACTTAGACATGTAGGAAACGGAAGGACCGCCTCTTTCATCATCACCTCTCGCCGATTTTTCAAATTCTGTTTCTTCTGCTTACTAATATCAAAACCTATCCCTCGTGAGTCACTCAGATGCATCAAATCTTCCTAATCCTATTCTTCCAGTTATGACAAATGAGCTCAACATTTTAGATCACATTCTGGTATATGAGTTGAATAGCGTGGTAGAAACATTAGTTCAATTTTACTTCCATGACTGGCTAGTTTGTGGTCTGGTCTGTGAGACCAGAAAAGTTTCCTCCCAAATACTCGTATTCCGAAGATGCTTCTTTACGCTTGGTACGAATTCATCTTGGAACCATTTATTGAAGATATCATGACAAATCCACGCACTTTTTTTGGTTCGGGAATAGACGGAGAATGTGTTTGAAGGGTCTCGGATATGTTGATTTGCCTGTAACAAGCAACCGCAATTTGTGTCGGCCACTTGCATCTGCACAATAGAACAGTAAAATTGTCGGAATAAACACCGTCACATAAAAAATTATCAACGGTGATTCGTTTCGCACGGTGGTTTAGGGTTACTAGATGAGTCTAAAACCAAGGTTTGAATTCATTATAGTATTATAAGTTCTCGGGAAATAGGTCACACTAACACATATACTTATTACTTTCGTGTTTACGTACCTAACACTAATTTAGAATGCGGAACAAATGAAATTAGAAATAAAATTTCTAACATCTTGACAAATAAAAAGAGTAAGTAGAAAGCGGAATAGGCATAGCAAAAAATCGTTTTGACTATCACAACAAAAAAGACAAAATGCATAGAAGTGACTACGAAAACAAAATAGGAAATCTATTAAATGATGAAACAACTTACAAAAAAATGAAATCTGTTCCTACATTAAATGACATGAATAAATTAATAAATAAATGGTACAAAAATAAGATAATCCCTATTGAATTGAAAAATAAATTAATGTGCCATAATCGGTAAGGACTTTATATCTATGGGCTTCCGAAACTACATAAAAGTGATATACCTTTGAGACCCATTGTAAGTAATATTGGATAGCCTACCTACAATTCATCAGAACTCGTATCAAAATCTATCAGCAATATAATAGGAAAAAATGAATTTTATTTGAACGGCAATTTAATGAATTTAAAAAAATCAATCCGTACCCGTAGATCATCTATTAATTACCTTGGACATTGGGTCTTTATTCACAAATATACCAGTCGTTGTGGCATTGAGTAGTATCAGAAAAGGTTGAGCAGAGATTAAAAACCACATACCTCTAGATCAATCTAAATTTATAAATGCAGTAAAGTTTTTTTAGAGTGCACTTATTTTCAATGCGGTGAGAAATATGTTAGCATATATTCGGCACAGCAATGGCATCTCTTATTTCGAACTACTATTGCTAACCTAGTTATGAAAGTTAGTATTACAAAGTACTGTTATGATTTCATTTCCGATATAAAATAAAATGGTAAAATTAGGATTTACCGAGACATAAAAATAGAAAAGTTAAATAAGATTGATATGGTATTAAAAGCATTATTTAAAAGTTAAATATATAATAAGAATGAGAGATTAAAGATTGTAATATAATAAAAACCAAAATGTAAAGTAGTTTGTACAGTGCTACGAAGTGAGAAAATCATAATTCAAATGATTTAAAGACTATCTGAAGATAGCAAACTATTAGAATAGATTAAGAATATGTAATAGATGTAAGCTAGTATTAAGACATTTTAGTTATACAAAATTGTATAAGTTTTATTTATATTAAAAATCATGTTTTAAATTTAAGCAATGACAACTGTCAAAATAGATCTAACAATGAGAATTATAAAGTTAATTGGAACCTAATCATAGGTTGTTATATTTCAAAATGTGAGGAAAAATGTTGGTAACATGGATTCAAATAGAAGAATGAACAATAACTTTAATCAATTAGAAAAACTTCAATATATCAAATATTTCAAAATACTAAATTCCTATTGGTCAATACAACAATTAAGATGTGTCAAAATACAACAATGCTAGAGAAGTGTCAGTCCCAACAATGGGAATAGCTGACTAGATATTCAGAAATAATTACCTCATTGGTCGATGTGATGAAAACAAGCTTCCTTTTGTGGGCCCTATAAAAGGCAAATCAAGGAAAAGTTAGTTTGCAGTAATATCTAGGCAGAGGATATGCTCTTCTTGCAACTCACATAGTCAAAAGCTTAACATAACCAAAGTTTTGCCATTAAATCTAGGCAGAAGCTGTGCTTCTCCTGCAACTCAAATTAAACATCGGAGTTGAACCTAAGCTCGACTACCACAACATAACCAAAGTTTATTAGTACTTCCTACGAGGCAGTTAAAGTGTTCGTAAAATTGTCCAGTCAACTTCAATAAAGGTTAACATAACCAAAGTTATTTAATAAAGTGGCATCGGAGAGAAACCAAATCCCGATTGCAGTTCCAGTTTGTAACAACCAACAAAGTTTTTATATCTTAAAAAAGAATAGAAACCATTATCAACAAAGTATCAACAAGTTCCTAAATTGGAAAGAGTATCAACAAGAGTTACCTGTGCACATAGTTTAGAGCAGAGTGAATGTGTTTAATGTGAATTCTCAAGTAATATAAGAAGATATCAAAACCAACGAAATATTACCAACATTATTCCCAATATAACAAGTGAGTCCATTTAAAATTCCATCATTGTGTAGGAGCATCTGAATTTTAAATATAAGCAGGTAGAATAAACATTGACTTAGTAGTTGTATATTAAATTAAGGAAATTGGGGTTAAATTGTAAACATAGAAAGATTTTAATAAGGTTACATGAATAAATAGATTATCAAAGTTTTAACATTTTGAATGAAGTTTTATATCTTTCCATATTATATCATTCAATCAGAGTTTAATAAATTCATAAAAAGAAAAGAGCTAGCCGGAGGAAAAAAAAATTAGAATAAAAGAATATAGTTCATTTAAAATAAAATAAACTCATTAGAGAGTATCTTAACAATTGTCACCACAACGTGGGGCAATCAAATCTCAGTAGAGAGTTTCTTAATAGTACTTTGTAATACGTTCAAAGAAGCTACGGTGGTAGCGAAACTATAGTCACATTCTTAATAAACTTGTGAAAACCGAACTTGTAATAGTTGTTCTATTTAAAGTTGAAAAAAGTGTTATAAACAGCCTTACAGATTCCGCGGTTGAAATGCCTCACCCAGAGGACCGTCCCAAAAATTTAAAAAATGTTCGTAATACACTGGAAATGGATGGCTACCGAAAAACATGTTTCAATCCCATCATTAAATGAAGAATAAACAAAATCTATAATGGATCGTCATACATAAATAACATAAACGGTAATACAGATAATTTTATAACATTACCATACATTCCGGAGACCTCAGAGAAAATTAAGAAATATTCAAAAAAGTATGATATAAATGTTGCGCATAAACCTACGAACTGTGTTGGGAAATATTTTTTTAAAACCTTTACCTAAATATAAACAAACTCACACAGAATACAAATTGAATTGTTTAGTTTACGATGGGACATATACAGGAATCTCTAAACAATATTCACAAAAAAGAATGTATGCCCATAAGTATAGTACAAGAAACCAAAAACTTCCACCGCTCTTGCTTTAATTATAACCATCAGTTCGATTACGGAAATGCTAATATTTTAAGTAAGGAAACCAATTATTATAACAGATCTATTCCGGAAATGATTCACATAAAACGTAAATCCAAGTCTGTAAATCGTGGAACTGATATTCAGTCATTAAGTCTAAGTTTATACTAATTTAATTAATTAAAACTGTTGCAAATTCCTACATGCGTCTTTATGATGTTAAAAGTATATTTTAGGTAGAATGCTCAAATAGCAATATTTCTAATGAGGTCTGAGAACCTTCTTCTATTACTTCTTAAATCTTTAACATCTGGTTCGAAAGTGGATAATTGAGCGTTATATTTTTTTGTTTCAGTCGTATACAGACTTTGTTTGACATGAGTTCGTATATTATGAAAACATTGCTAAGCAGTAGATTGTTGATACTTATTCAAATACTAAAAACATTAATGTGTTACAGTTTCGATTATTGGTATTTTTGTTTGTTTCGGAGACGTGGGTATTTTTAATTGAAATTGGTGCGAGAATTTATATATTATTCATAACTGAGTCAAGAATCATTATTTATTATTTATATTTGGAACATCTGTATACCAGTTAAAATTTGACATTTTTCATGTATGTCGTACGTGTACTTCAAAAATTAATTTACAACAACGCTAAGGTATAATATATTAAAGAACCCTTTTTACTTGAACTTTATGTACTTCTAGCAGGTTGTGGTTTTGACACATCACTGTTGGATCTACATTTTCTCCCAGACGCTGTTGTTGTTGAATTTTGTCCGGTTTCACTTATTTTGGATGATTAATGAATATTTTCTAATCAAAAATATGCAGATACGATATTCATTTATGGTTTTTGTAATGCATTGGATAGAATTGAGATCATTTCGAGTAGTTGTTGTACTCATATCGTAATGAATAGCTTGTTCATTCCTTTTCTGACGCTCTGACGTTCTTATTATTTCTGTGGTTTTTATCATACGGTGTTGCAAACACAAATGAATATGATGAATAAAAATACAAAGTAATAAGTAGCTTTTAGAAATTTAATTAATTAATGAAACTGCGTTGCCAACCCCTGTTCTGAAGTTTACAATTACTAACTTACTTTGGTGAGAGTTCCATTTGTCCTGTGCCAGTACTCGAAGGTATGTAGCATTTCACAAGTGGTTATTTCGAATTTCTCGAAATATTCTTCAGTTTCGTCTTTCGGTTTCTTCTTTTCTAAAAAACAACAGAATGTCAGAAGTCCGGGAACTCATTCCAGACTTTCGCAATATATCCCCACAACCCTGACCAGTTTCAAGATGTTCATTTTGCCCCATCTTTAGTAACAGATGCACCAACGAATGCCAGTACAACTGACAAAAACTTGAACTTCAAGTAACTGTGGGTTTTGATGATATCCCTTCTGTTCTTTCAAATGCAGAAACCAATATATCGGAACTGCATACTTCAATTCATGTAACAACACCACCAATTGGAAATATTAACAATCCGAACTGTCTATTCCAATACATACAACCACCATAAATCGAAGACATCAACAATCTTAACATAATGTGTGCCGATGTAATAATATCAAACACTTTGGAAGATAATGCTTTGAATCTGCCGATTTTAGCTGCAGATATCTTGTTTTTAACAAAGATAAAAGGAAAGCCCAATCGTGCAAAGAATATTTGAAATACTATCTAGCACACCGTTAAGAGCTAGAGACGCTTGCTAAGAAAGCTGGAAGGAAACTGTCGGGTTCAAAGCGCCAAACGTCTCATACAAAACCAGCAAGCCAAAGAAATAAAAGATGAACAAAACAAAGAACATGAGTACGTGAGTTGTTCAGGTTGTGGAGAGTCATATTTATCCTCTTCTGAAAGTTGAATTTTTTTAGATAGTATTGGTCAATATCTACAATATGCATTTTGACATAGGTCAAAATATACATTTTTCAGCACGCTATCGCATTTTTACGGTTTTTCGGAAAATTCAAATTTTTGCGCCAAAAACGTAGATTTCGAAAAAAATCCAGTGAAAACTAGAATGAAAATGCCAACTCTTCATCCAGACCAATTATGTTTACGATTTTTTTGCGATTCAAAAAAAATATTCAAAAAACAGTAAGAAAGACACAAAATGTGCCTTATCTCGGGCCCATAATTTTTAAATGACTTCTACTTATGCTCATTCTACGCGTATTCTAATTATCTACAACTTTGATGGTGTATATTCGATTAAGCCCTACGTAAAAAACTACAAAATCTGGCTTAAAAATGGTCATAACTTTTCGAGCGGCAGCGATAGAATTTTTTAACTATTTTTACCGTATTCAGCACCTCAATAAACTTGAAGTAGCATCAAAATTAGTCGTATCAAATAATTTTCCGACGATTTTCGTGACCGTGCGCTGATCTAAACTCAATCTACATTTGCACAACACATTGATACCCATCGCGCACGTTCGCTTTTCAAAATCGGCAGGATAATGCTTACCCTTACTTTTTTTTGATTTACTTGATTTCGAAGATTTACTCTTCTTTCCTTTAGATGATTTCGAAGATTTTTTACTCTTCTTTCCTTTAGATGATTTCTTCGAAGATTTACTATTTTTTTTTGATCCACTTGATTTACTTTCTTTCTTCTTATCTTCCTTAATGACACTTGTTTTACTACCTTTCTTCTTTGACCCAGATTCGCTTGCTGCAGCTTTACCTTTCTTTTTTGGTCCTTCGGAATCGCTAGCTTTCGACGCATTCTCAGCTAACGATTTTGTCGATTTGCGTTTTGCTAATTCAATAGTTTCCACAAGTTCTGAAAATTTGGGACAAAACAGACACTTAATAAGAGTTGAGTAATTAAATACCACCACAAGTCAATTTTTGTCTGTCTAGATCAGTTCAATTGACTAACTCTATCTTATACAGTATAACCTCAAGACATCAATGAAGGGATTAATTTTAGAAATCAACTTTTACCAAAACAGACTATCAGACGTTTATTATTAATCGGCTGATACATCATCAAAAACTGCCTTATACATGGTTGTTCTCAAAAGTCAATATCCCTCTAAAACTTATATAACATCAGTAATATGGATCCAGCCTTTATCTTCTACCTAGTACTTGTTGAAATACATTTTATCACCTCATTTTAGAAATATTTTCGCCATCAAATACTCGTCGGCCAGCTTCGTCTTCTGTAATTCTTCTGCGTAGAAGCAACCTCGAGTAGATATGTGGCGGCGTTGATAATTTTGACATTGACTTATAATTTTGGATACTACCGTCGACCAATTGGGTATATATCTTTTTTAGAAAAATTCTTAGCTTCATTTACTAATACGTATTACATCGCCCACGTTAAATTCATGCGATAGAGCTCGTAATATCGCTTCAATATCGTGTTAAATTTTTTTTTGTCACCTTAATATGTTTTTCGGCAATCTCTTCAACTCATTTGTATTTTGCAGTCCCACTGGATGTGTAGAGTGCTTCTTTCAAAGTTCGAAAAACATGAGTGGCCAATAGGCAAGTGCCATGGCTCCCACCTATATAGTTAATATATGCTCCTACCGACGAGCGAGTTAACTATTGATATACTGAATTCAACGTTCAACCTGCATCGGCGGCTCTGGCGGAAGTGGAAAGTCTCCGGTAATGCATTTCCCTTCCCGATTGCGAAACTTGAAGCAGTAAGTTTTTTTAACGGGCTTATTTTTTGAATTTCTATATATTTTTGGTGATACTAGGTTAGTTGGTTATTTGAAAGTTTGTTCTAGTTGATTGATGTTCATTCTTCATACATTATTAAAGTGGTGGGAGGCATACCATTTACCTATTATCTCTTCGTCGATTAACACGTTTGGTAATGGCAGCAAAAGATTGAACCAAAGGCGGGATTCGAACCCACATTACTGGATTTCTAGTTCAGGGTGTTTACCAATTACACCACTTTGGTCCCGTTAGATTTTTATATTTTTGTGAATATAAACCTCTGAAAGCATAGTAGATCATAGATGAACACAATGCGATTCGATGCGCTACCATAGATCAACTTTACACGCACATTCATCTAAAGTTCAGTCGTTTTGAAGTAAGGATTGTAGGTTAAAATATTGCTATGGTTGGCAATTACTTGACAGTATTTATTCAATGACACCGGGATGCTGTTCTTATATATTTCAATAGAACTGACTGAGAAATGTTCTCGTTAAGTATAAACGAGTTTAAAGTTCCTTTGCCTAATTGGCCACAATCTTTTACGTTCATTCATCTTTATAAACCTATGTTAAATTATCTAAGTTATTCTCATAATTCAGAAAATTTAATTCCATATCTCTTAATGTACGTACACGAATTTAATAAGCATATGTGTTAGCGTGATCTATTTTCCGAGAATTTATATATATATATATATATATATATATATATATATATATATATATATATATATATATATATATATATATATATATATATATATATATATATATATATATATAACTTAAGAGATATAGTATTAAATTTTCTGAATTATGAAGATAACTTAGATAATTTAACATAGGATTATAAAGATGAATAAACGTAAAAGATTGAACCATAGGCGGGATTCGAACCCACATTTCTGGATTTCTAGTCCAGGGTGTTTACCAATTACACCACTTCGGTCCTATTAGATTTTTATATTTTTGTAAATATAAACCTCTGAAAGGATAGTAGATCATTGATGAACACAATGCGATTCGATGCCCTACCATAGATCAACTATTCACGCACATTCATCTGAAGTTCAGTCGTTTTTTGAAGTAAGGATTGTAGGTTAGTACTGCTATGGTTGGCAGTTACTTGACAGTTCTTATTCAAATGACAGCATCCCGGTTCTTATATATTTCAATAGAACTGACTGAGAATTGTTCTGGTTAATTATAAACAAGTTTAAAGTTTCTTTGCCTAATTGGCCACTATCGTGTATGTAACTTAAGAGATATAGTATTAAATTTTCTGAATTATGAAGATAACTTAGATAATTTAACATAGGATTATAAAAATCCAGAAATGTGGGTTCGAATCCCGCCTATGGTTCAATCTTTTACGTTTATTCATCTTTATAATCCTATGTTAAATTATCTAAGTTATCTTCATAATTCAGAAAATTTAATACTATATCTCTTAAGTTACATACACGATAGTGGCCAATTAGGCAAAGAAACTTTAAACTTGTTTATATATATATATATATATATATATATATATATATATAGATCTTGATAGACCGGATGCAAAAGGCAGTCATTCTGGGTTCAATTAGAATACTTAGGGCACACGATTTAGGAACCTGAAGCTACTTACCGACCGGTGGGGAGGAGTAGCTTCGGCTAACCGCCTTTCAGTTTTTTTCTGGCGCGACTGATGCGATGTCGTCGGAGCTCGCAGCAGCCCCGACCAGGTTTGAATGTAAAAAAAAAAGTATATATATTATTAACTAAATTCTTATGAGTTTATTTTTGTTTTATTTGTTATTAATAATTATATTTTGATTCTACCGGCTAGCTTTTTTTATCTTTTTAATTTGATTATATTTGAACTTTGAATTTATGTTTATGAAGTTTTGAAGTTTATCTATAGAATAATTTTATATGGAATTAAACACAATGCTCTTTGAATTTACAATATTTAATTTCTATGACTCTTATTATCTCGGGTTATTCAATTTTATGTTTACAAAATCTATGACATAACCTTAAAAACACTTTTACTAATATTTGTTTAACTGTTATAATCAACAATCTTCCTTTTGCTTTACAGATAATACGGACAATATGATGTAGAAATTATAAACAAACTTACGTTTAGATAATATCCAAGAGTGTGTTTAGCAATGTTGGCAATTTTCAATTTACTTCTTTTATAATTTCGTTGATGATTCACTTTTTACACAATACTATGCTTTTTTACGATAATCACAGGTAACTAATTTTGATTACTTCTTCTTGAGAATCAGGAACTGTTGATAATACTTTGTTTTATTCTTTTAGATAAGACATAAAACTTTTCGATGCTTTATTGAAATTATTGAAGAATGGCAATCGTTGGATACTTCTTATAAATTGGAGGTTATTACGACCTTTTACTTGATTCAGATACTTGGAACAATCGTTGACTTTTAATAAAACTTATTAACTTCGGTTACTTGGAACATTCGAAGTTTGGAACACTTGCGTTCACTGATGTTTATTTTAATAAACTTAGGTTAGAAAATTTTGGTGAGTTGCAGGAGTATCTTCACTCCACAGATGTAATAGCAAACTGAACTTGGCTTTACTTTCAGACCCTTTTATAGCCCTCCAAAACCGACGCTACTTGATGTCATTTTCTACCTATCAGATGCTTTCTTTTCATATCAAGCATGCCAAGTTAATTGTTGTGAACTGTCACAAGTATTCATTGTTACCAGACTGACATTAGAAATTCGTCTCGACCAATCAGAATTTAGTATGCTTTAATTTTTGAATTATTGGAGATTTTCAACTTATTTTAATTGATAGTGATTCCTTCTTTTTAAATTAATATTGCCTACATTTTTCCCCACATTTTGGTATAATATAACCTATGATTGGGTTATTATTAATATGATTATGCCCATATTTATGGTTTTCTTGACAGTTACTTATTCTTAAATCTAATACATACCATATTATATCAATAACATTCTTTTAACATTACATAACTCAAATTTACTAATCCTAACTTATATCTATAACATTATTCAATGTTTTGTACTATCTCATGATAGTTTTGTAATCACTTTACTTATGATTTCTGACTTCGTTATACAGTACGTTTCTTCACTTTCACTGAAGTTCTTGTTTATCACTTCCTATTCTATTACATTGTTGTTTATTATGTTTTACATTGTTAATATTAATATTCTAACTATTATTCAGCTTTTACTATTGTTTTTAATTCCATATAAATATCTTTTATTTGATCTTTTCTGATTTTCAAAGTTCGGTAAGTTATTATTTTTAAATTTTTATTGTTTATGAAATGAAATCATAACAATATATATATATATATATATAATTCATAACTGGGTCAAGAATCATCATTAATTTACATTATTCATACCGATGCGTACACACGCGAAAAAAAGTTAGAATATTCCACTTTTTCCTCCGTCGATCGCTTATATAGACATTATTGATGAAATATTGCAAACCAGAATTCACACGATAAATGAATTTGACCGGCAGAATAATGAACCTGATGTTGACATGACAGCATTATTTATTATTTGCGATATAAAAGTATCTGAGAATGAACTTAAATCGACTGATAGGAAATGGTTCAAAGTAAGTTCTGTAATCGGATCATACATTGAAATAAAATCTGAATGATTACAATGGAAATAAAAATGATTTACAATAATGGAGGAAAATATATAATAATTGCATTTGGTAAAAATAACAATAGTTCGTGTTTGTTCCTATGTGAAATCAGGAAAAAGCTATTATCTAATCAATAAATATGAATGCCTTACTCATTTAAAATTTTTCGTATTGTTTCTTGCATTTGACACTCACTTTTATCACATAATAAATATACTAAATATGCAAATGAAGAATGATAAAATATATGCACTACAGGCCCGGATTTAGAAATTTGCCGCCCCTAGGCAGTTGCCAAAATTGCCGCCCCTCCACCACCCTTGAAATTTCTTAAATGGTGGAATTAGTTTGTTTTGTTATAATAATGAGGTATATGACTTGATGTCATTCAACAATACCATTATTTATGCTATTATTGCCTATTGGCCCAAATTTTTACGTCTTGTTTTTAGAATGGCAAAGTTATTGATAATGTCATCACAATCTAGAGACATGAGCAAATCTGATTCTATAGTTAACAAAGCAAGTGCATTTAATCGTTCCGCAACCAGTTTTGATCTCAAATAGTTTTTTACTCGCCGCAGCACGGAAAATGAACGTTCAGCGCTACAATTTGACACGGGTGTACAAACAAGCATTCGGTACGCTCGTCTTGTTACGGCGTTATATGTTTATACCGCCGTAATAACGCGGTTAAAATAACGGCCGAAAATCGAGCGGCAAATTCAAATTCGCTTATACCCGGTGAACGCAATATACCTTACAGCTGTTGGAAGCTCCATAATAATACTGCATGTCCAGTCCACCCGGTATAAGCGAATTTGAATTTGCCGCTCGATTTTCGGCCGTCATTTTAACAGCGGGCGTCGGCGTCGAGCGTTTATGCGTAGTAACATCTACGCATGCCGCTGGCCATAAACGCTCGACGCCAACGCTCGACACCCGCGCCCGACGCTCGTCATGTAATCGCACCTTAACAAACCGGGGATCAATCGAAAACGCTATTACTTGTTACCGAACCTCACTTTTTTGGCAATTCGTTTTTGATATCTTCATTTCAAAACTGTATTTTTAAAGTGATAAACAATGAATAAATTACAGCGTGCCTTTTTAAATTCAATTTTGTAGCCTTACTCTACACTATTTTTACGCTTTTTAAAGTTTGATCCTTTTTTCAGTTATTAAAATCCATGAACTGCTTGTTGAGCATTCAAGTTTTTTCTACAATAGATAAAGTTAGATAAACTGTTATACAAAAATCATTGCTGTTTTTTCCGATGTTGATTTTTATGAATCTGTTTGTAGGAAAAATCTTATTTGTAAAGATAACAAACCTGAAAATTATGCCATTGAAACTTGTCGCAGCACACGTATTGTTGACAATGAATTAACACAATGAATTCTCGACCGCCAATGTTCGTAAATAATAAATAATCACACAGGAGGTTATGTTTTATTTCACAACACGTATAGGAGAAATCAACATGATTATATAGAAACTTATCGAATATTCGACATTAAGTCAGTGTCGAGATGACTCTATTTTTCTCGATTCAGACATTTTTCACTTTTGATGTTGGTACCCGTGCCAACAAACCAGGCGGGAAATTCAATTCCCGCGAATTGAACAAGTTTTCGAAGTTTTCGCTAAAATTTGCCGCCCCTCAATTCTTGCCGCTCTAGGCGACTGCCTACAATGCCTGCATGGTAAATCCGGGCCTGTGCACTTGTCTATATTTCTGGTAATTATTCGTGATATAATTATATAAATATTTTATGATAAAAAGCAATTACCTAAAAATCATAGTAATGTTCTACTTCGGGACATGACATCTCAATTTCGATTGATCTCAAGAACTTGTGCTTATTTATTTTGTTATGTAATTCACTTAACATAGTTCCCGACACATTCTTTTATCCGATACTTCACATGTATGCAAATACCTATTGTATAAATTATGCTTTTATTTGTTGAGATTTCAAAGTTTTTCGCGGCAATTTCGAGTCCTTATCTATATTTTGCGCAACAGCAACTGGCAGTAAATGTGAACAAGGACACCTGGTGTGATTGAATGTTTTTCTCACACCCAGTGGCTGATCAGCCGTAAAACACCAGAAGGCCAGTTCGCAAGATCGCTCTAGACACGGCTTTTAATTAGTACGTCGAGACTTGTATATATTATCTGATTATAAGTTAAATATAGTGACTTTTAGAATCGTGTTTTGTTCGAACAATTTTCTAGTATTTGTAATATACTTGATTTACCAAATTGTATTATGGTGCAAGTTCAATTTTTTTTGAATAGTAAGTGCCCATCCGATATAACCACCGCCTAAGTGTAATCCCCAGCAAATATTACTGTTCACGTGTCCTTGTTACATTCACTGCTAGTTTACTTCTCATTTCTATCAATATTCAGGTTTTCCTAGGTATCCTTCAGTTTTCAAGTTGCATGACAAAATTTGAGAACTAGTACCTACTGTATATTTTTCAATTTCTCTTGAAATTCCTATTCAGCAACCACGGTGCAATTTTGTGGGTTCAAAATGTAATTAAATGCGCTTCTAAATTAATATTAATGATTGGTGCAAGCGAAAGAAAACACTTCATTCCTTAGAATAAAACCTTCGTTTTGAAATTTTGCAACAATCGTGAAAACGTAGTATAATTTCAGGTTCGATTGGCAAATATATAAACAGATTATTCGGTCTTCCAATAAGAGACAAAGAGCAAAATAGTTCAAGAAAAATATAACATACTTCGTGTTTTGTCACATTTATTCCAAAAGGCTTTCAGCATTATCAGTTTCTGTTGGGCATCTATATCATTTTCTGTTACCATCTTCGTAATTCTGGCTCTGAAAAACCACACATTTCATGCTGTAAGGTCTGTATTTGATTATATCTGTGAGGAAATAGCATTTAATCAACGTAGAATATTAAATAAATCATATGATACTTAAATAAACTATAATAAATCCATTCAAATTATTTATAGGGATAAATCTACACTTTGGCTTGAATAGGTGATGTGTGATTTTAATGTATATTATCTGCCTCCATCAGTGCGCCTATAACCGACTCACTGTGCCCTTTTTAGTTGTTGCCAGCTTCAGGTTCAAGTAGGTAAATAAGTGGATTTGGATTATCGATAAATAAAACTGGATTAGGATAAGACGTTTTTGGTTTGTTATTTTCAAACAATGTGTTGTGGCATAAATGTGCTACCTGGCCGTACAAGAGCCCAAGTCTTCTTATTGGTAGCATTGTGTGCTATGGAAATATGCAGAAACTATTTGGCAGGAAAGATGCTTAGAACAAAACCACTAGACCTCAATGGAGTTGCACAATTTTCAAAAAGTCTTATTGCATAAAGTGCTTTTTCCAATCTGCACGTCGAAATAATTGAAATATATTTTTGGTGTTTTAAATTGTGAAAGAATTTTTGTTTTGTTTTTTTATCACAAAATATATACAAATAAACGATGAATCATTGAAAATGTTATATTTCGAAAACTCGACCTTCAATTCTTTTTCTGTTTTCACCATTTTAACCAGTGGAAAAAATGCCACCAGTTTGGTGATTCAACCGAATTTGTAGGTCCAATAATAACCGAGATAGTAATGGTGAATAGATAGCTTTGAAAAGTGAGTTAGATGTGTTACAAAGGCTATACCACGACCCAAGAAGACCAAAATGTATGAGACACAAACGCTGTACATGGCAGCCAACGTGTTTCAAAACCCAGATATGCCTGAATTATTTTTTTGTACAGTTCCATTTGGATTTTCACATTATGTTGGTTACATACGATTTTGTTTTCAATAATAATAACTGTCAGTTTGAGGACAGTAATAGGCATTTGAATAAACAAAATATTTTTTAAATATATACAGTACTCATAAATGTTCAACACTTGTGACAATAACAAGCATTGTGATACGAAACAACAGTTTCTTGTGATACAGTCTGCATCTTGTATGTTTATACTGCTACGCAATAAGATGTTCAAGTTAAGATTCTCTAAGCTGGAAGGTCACCTCGTCTTCTTGTACTCTGCTTGGTTGCTAACAAACCCAATCTGGAATATTGTCTCTTTATCCTGCTATTCAATGAGATGATCAAGTCTTTTGAAATGCGTCTAGATTCTCTAAGCTTGAAGGTCTGCCTCGTCTTCTTGTAGTTGGTTTCTAATAAACCCAACACCATATTCTTGTATGAAGAGTTGCCAGGGATTTCGCTCAAGTCTGAACCGTGAGTTATTAGTTAAAAAGGTAAAGGATCACACCTATCCACGTCACCCATATTTCTGTTATACACATGAATATTATCTATTTATTTATTCATTTAATCTTACACGGATCAACAGGTATAAACCCAATTGAAGATCAGGACAATGCATAAGAAAATTAATATATTAACAATTATTATCTAAATTAAATCGAAATAACCTAAATTATACTCTAGCAGTCTAAAAGGAGACAAAATCAAAAAGAAAAAGGAAAAATAGCGAAAAATATTTAGCACAGCATTGTACAAAGAGGAAAAGAAGAAAGAAAGAGCTGAAAAGTATGAATATTGTTTCATCGCAGTAGGCGAGCAATCTGTCTTAGACTAGAATTGAAAATATCACATTTAGTACGAGTGTCGTTGGTGTTATAGGCAAAATAATGGAGATAATTTAAGTAAGTTAGCACGAGGAGTTTGGAGGTAGAAAGTATTTACAGACCGTGAGTTCAGCCGAGGAACTATAGGAAATTGACTCTTTCCAGCAGCATGGGGTAGTCAATTAGGTTATTGAGCAACTTGTACAAACTGGCCTGGATTACATAATTATTTCTGCGAGAAAGGAATGACATATTAAATCTATTTAACAGGAAATAATTAGGAATACCCTTGATGGGATAAAAAAAGTCTGAAGGACAGGTATTTAAAAAAGCGGTGCTGAACAGACTCCAGGGCATCTCTATGAACGGCATAGCCAGGGAACCAAATCACAGATGCATACTCAAGCCGCGCAAATATTACGAACAACAATTTGAGCGTGTCTATGCCTGAAAAATCACGATAGCTTCGCACAATAAACCCAAGTAGTCTGTTAGCAGCCTCCATCACAGACTGCAGATGAGAAATGAAGGATAGTTTGGGATAAAAAATTACGCCGAGGTCTTTATAGGTTGCTGGTCTCTTAAGGATAGTACCGTCTACGTTGTAATCAAATATTATGTATATTATGTGTATATAGAAACAACATTAGATACATCAAGTACAATTAATTATTATTACGTCATTTTGAGACAACGATCGTATGTGAGGACTCATATCTAAGGTAACCTCTAACTTTGATGTTGGCAGTTATTGGGTAATCTTAAGCGATTTGCTCAAAATGTCCCAATTAAACTAATTCTCTTTACATATAACGCATGAAAAAGTGGGAGAGATGGGAGGAAATTATAAAAAAAGATGGTGGAGGAAGGAAACAGATTTGTTTAGTACATCTGTATAATCAAGTATACCCCAACCAGACTATAAATTTAAATCGAACAGGTTATAATTCAAGAACGTTAACCGTAGGATTTGATGTTAGTGTTGTAACGTAATTTTCCTCTTCAGATAATAACTATGATGGATATGATATGATGTTAGTTTCATCATCTGTCATCTACCTGGTTAGTTCTGTTCCCCCCTGCCTCCTGAGCCGAGAGCCATACATTTTATTGAGTGATACAAAATCCTCATCTCCGAATCTTCATCTGTAACAATATCGCACTCTGGTTCTTTATTACACATTTCATGTATTATACTAATAGCTTAGTACTAGATACTCCCAAAAAAAAGATGAATTAAAAAATTTCGAGACGAAACACTTACCTAACCAATTTAAGATCCAACGGATCAGCCTTGTTTGGAAGTGACCATATTCCAGGCAATAAAGGATTCGAATATAATTCAATCAAACAATTCGTAATAACCATTTTGAGCGCCATGCATCAGCTTTGAAGAGACTTTCTTTAAATGTTGCTGTTGTGGAGAGCTATATAGTGCCTTCTTAACGGACAATTTTCATCAAGCTAAACCAGGAAATTCTGGACTAGTGTCTTCCCCGTCTTGTGAATTTCCCTCAAGTAGTGTTGAAAGAAATTTAATGCTCTAAGTATTCCAATGGACCGAAGAAAAATCGAAATTATCATCAATCTATCAAAATAGCACAAGAGTGTATTTCCATCGTGTTGAATTTTGAATGAATCCAAAATACCAAATACATAAGTATTCGATTTGAAAATATATTGAACATTTGCACCTGCACTGGCAACTGAGCGGCCCTGAGCACATTTCGCGTCCACAGATCGACTTCTAGGCTTATTTTGGAGTGCAGAGACCCAGGCTGAATTAGCCAGAAAGAACAAACTTCAGCTAGTTGAGTGCCCGCTCACTCTGGCTTGAAAGGAAATAAAGTCGCCGATGAATGAGCCAAACGGTGCTCCCTAGGCCTTGACTCAGCGATCGGAATCTGTTCGACCACCTTCAGAGAGCTACTGAATAGACAGTGGCTCATTTCGCAAGTTCCCCCGGTATGAGGTAAGGGAAGCTCCACATCGCGGAGTTCTCGCCCAAATGCTCGAAAATCCTTCTGTATATGAGCAGAAGAGGCCTGAAACAGGTGACGGGTCTCCTCACAGGACACTGCCATCTGAATAAACATCTACGCGATGACCAAGGTAGACGCAGAAAGGCGGATGGAGCTGCCTCCCTTATCTTTGTAGAATGTCCAGCATCGGCTTCTCTCAGACTACAACACCTCGGCAGCGCATACATTAGGCCTGATAGACTGAGTCTTGTATCAAGGGACGCATAATGAACCCAATGTACTCTGGATTTGTCTACCCCCGTTGTGATTGATTAGTTGATCAATATATCTCATTCCTTTTGGATATGTTGCAGATACCTACTTCACAATCACAATCACAACCCGCATTAAGATTATGTAATATTTTAATTTCTAGCCATGGTAATTCAGTATAACTGAACTATTGAATAGTATCGTGTATCTGGGCAACTAATATAAAAATGACATCCTAACGAACTTTCCACAAAAGGGGAATGGATATGACGCTCTGAGCTATTTTTTCGAATATTGGGGTCTTTAATTGAAACGATTTCTCTATTCTGTGAAGAACAAAGATTGCAATTATGACTGACTACTCCTGGTAGCGACGCGTTTGTAATATCGTATTGTTAAAATATTACTCTGCGCGCCAAGTTACTGTACGGAACGAAATAACCATTAAGGCAAAATACAGTACCTTAAAGCTGCAATTTTTCCTAACGATGTTTGTCTTCTTTCTTCAACAAATTCTTTCAGGATCTCTTTATCAAAACCTTCTAATAACGAATTATCTTTACACTCGATTATTTTCTTACGAATCGCTTGTTTCACTTTCTGGATTTCCGCTTCTTCTTCTAATTTAGTTTTAGCTTCCATTTCTAAATGCTCTTGATATGTGCAGGAGAAAAAAACAAAAAACAAGTTTGTTACATGTTTTGTGGCAGCCAAGGTGCAGTTGAATGCGATGGTAATGTTGGGGATAAATACGCTGTCCAATGTTTCAACAATGGTAGCAATGTGCTCATCAAGTTTGTAACTAAGTATCTCTATGAAGCTTTCTGGTCGGATATCGAGAAATGTATTTGCTTGGCGTGGCGTTTTACGAGAGCTTTTACTACTTTTAGAACTTTTTCCGGAGCCCTTTTTTTTCTTTCCTTTGCCTTTCTTAGAACTACCGCTTCCCTTTTTTTTCGAACCTTTACTACTTTTAGACCCTTTTCCGGAGCCTTTTTTTTTCTTCGCTTTGCCTTTCTTAGAACTACCGCTTCCCTTTTTTTTCGAACCTTTACTACTTTTAGACCCTTTTCCGGAACCCTTTTTATGTTTCTTCCCTTTTCCTTTTTTGGAACCGGCACTTCCTTTGGATTTTTTTTTCTTAGCTGGATCTTCGGTTTTTATGAAATCCATCTTTCTCAAGATCTCATCGTACTTAGCTGAAAAAATATATTATGAGAGTACAAATAGAAAATTATGTTTTTCGAAGGAAAACTACATTAGTAGGAGAATATGTAGCTACCTATTTTAATGTATTGATCATGGTGATTGACAATAGAGAAATTCATCTGGGAAAAATCTCTGAACATCTTGTTAATAATGGTATTTCATCCCATATGTTGATCTCTTATCAGTGAATATCGTTATAATAACAATAATTTATTCATTAAGAAGTAATGTATAATGACTAGCGGAATCTATCCTTCGTTGCCACGATAATAACTGTTGAGGATTACTCCCCCTGCCTTCCCGTCGCAGGGCCCACTCCTACTTCAACAGCACGCCAACTGTCCGGCAGAGACGAACACCTTAATTGGAGAGGAGACGGTCTTTTGAACCATCTGGCCCCTCTCCCCCTGCCTACTCGTGTTCGTGTTCGTGTCAATTACCCAGAGACCTGGGATAAGAAGCACTGACACCGGACTTTATCCTTCGTTGACAGTGCATACATGTATAAATGTGATTTATATAAAGGAAGTGCAATGGAATCTATATCCGTAGAAACAGCTAAGCCGTTGGGTTCGCCGCTGTGATGTGTTTCAAGACATAATGCATATTTCAAAAAGAGGGGCACACCGTTTTTTTCTTTAGATCTGAGAACACTGTTCTTCAATAGATTCTCCAGAAGTGAATTCTGGTACTGGAACTGATTCAAGGAGATCGAAATGACAGTTAGATGAATTTTCGGTAAATTGAAGCTTACGAAGAGGCAGATCATGTCCACCAAATTGGGCGAAGAAATTGCTGTAACAATAAATTTGAAAGTAAAATGGAAGAATGTCTCCAGTTGCTTTCGACTTACAAACTGAAGTAGACGATTTTTACATATTTTCCGAATAAATTAACACATCAACAAAATTATCATCGATTTGATGGCACGACAATACTTGAAACCTCACCCAATTGATCGCAGCGGGTTCTGTTTTATAAATGCAATACGAAAGAAAGTAAACAGACAATTTTCATCATCCTTCATCTTAGTAAATCAATGATTTTGATTATTTCAATCATAGCAGTTATACCCAATAAGGTGTACAGAATTGAAAAAAATCAGGGCAATTATCGTAGTGATAATTTCCTATGGCTTCGTTACCAAGCAACCAGAAATTGTCAAGACTTTAATTTATGAAAAAACATGTATGTAACTATTTAACGAAATAAGAAACAAATCTGATTTCTGTTATATATACCTATTCGTTGAGTATTCTCAAGAAAAACCACTCGTGACGCAATTTTTTGTAGTTAATTTTTACTCAAGCATTTTTTGCCTCGAGCAATATTACTCGTGCACATTGCCGGCTTTATTTTCGAAGATCTTTGAAAATAAATCCGGGAATATTCACTTGTAATTTTTCTAGACAAAAAACGCTTTCGGAAAAATTACCAGGGATTTTAATATCGGCAATTCCACTGACAGCAGAATATAATTTATTTGGAGTCATTGGAATTGTCAAAATCATTGAATTACTACAACCTCTTTCACCCCATAGCCAACGAATTGCGAAAAATCGTCTGCTGGGCACACCGTATTGAGAGATAGCCTACCTCTATCCAAAATTTCAAGTGTTCACGTATTACGGTTTGGAACATCTCATGATTAACAGTGAGTCAATGAGTGAACACTTAGCTATATATAACATAGATACAAAAATAATAAATTGTACTAAATACAAAATGATCATGAAGAAATTGAAATTACTTAAGAATTGTGCTTAAGCGATATGCATTAAGAGTGAATCTAAGCAACTTAAATAGTTAAGTAAATTTTCGTATCAAATGAGATTTTCATTTAAATTGATACCACATTACACATACAACATAAAACTTAGTTCACACCCTCCTCCAATTCACAACCTATCTATACCACCCCCTGTCTCGATACAGTCACTATCAAAGACGCATGCAACTGGCTCCTACACGTCTTTACCTTTATTCATTCCTGAAAAATCAGGTTTGATGTTTCAAGTGAGATATCCTCTACATTGTGTTTGAATTCGAAGGTTGACGGTTATGTATCTGAAAAAATTATTTTCACGACACCAATGTCTTAGGCACAATGACTCTATAGCTTGAGTCAGATCGACCAAAGTATTGAAAGTTAATAAGTGCGATAAAGAATCGACGCTGATGAGAATATCACCAACCTGAAACAAAAATGAGCGTGATTTAGAAGGCGCATGTCAGTAGCAGTACCTATTAACTAACGACACATGCCAGTATTTTCTCTAGTGATTGGCGAAACTGTTATGTATGAATAGAAATATCATAATAATAATATCAAGTGCCTATACTGTTATTCCTATCCCAAATCTCCAGAGAATTGTTTCAAATAAGAAGTACAAAATAGCAGTTCTTATTTGATATTAGATATGTTACAGTCACGGAGATTTTTTTATGAAACAACAGTTGGTAAATAACAGCAGATCGCTTAATAGCAATCCACCTCTAATTCTTCCTAACTAACAAATCTCTATCGCACAACAAGAGTTCCACTCTCTCATACCCTCACATTAATCCAGTACACCGCCCAATTTGACTCAATCTGTATATAAGACAGTGGCGACAACAAGCCCCGACCGCTATGTTTTGGAAAATAATGCAGCTCATTTGTGTTGTTCATACAGATTACATTGTTCATGTGTATATTATTATATTTCTGAGATTTATATGTTCTTTTTCGAGAAATGTTAAGTAGTGTCATTTATTCTCAATTAATAGGTGGATGATTATCGATTTTGAGTTCTTTGTTTCTCTGGTACGTATTTACTTACCTTTTCTCAGAGTGTCAAAACTGTCAAACCACATAAGCTACAAGACTCTTCAGCACATAACAAATGTATTATGCAAAAGACAAATTAGTTGCATTATTTGCCAAAACATGGCAGAGCTAATCAAAATCCGAAAACTGTTGTCGTCACTGTATTTATAGACACTGTAGTGTTAGGTAGAGGATAAGACTGTTGCCATATTCAATGATGGTTATACTCACATTCATTTGGTTCTGGAGGGCAGATACAACTTGTTTCATCAAGTCTGTCTTGAAATGCTTTGTTGATGATACCGTTGATTTCAATCGCAGCTTCACATGAATTATCAACTAAACCCTCTATGATCAGGTCGTCCAAGTTAAGCTTCGTCATTTTTAACGATATTGAAGCAGAGTTAGCAGCTTTCTTGAAATCTGGAATTGAAGAATTATCAGCATCAAATTATTTTATTTTCTAATATATAGGGTGATTCTGAAAATAGTGCCTTACTAGACTACAGAATTAGACGAAAAGTGCACACAAGCAAGTATCGAAAAACGCTATTGTTCCTGAGGATGGTTTTAATTATTATTTCTGAAATGTGTCTAGATAATTTAATGAAATTTTGCAGATTACCATAACTTTTTGTGCCCTTTGTAGAATTCTGTAAAGAAATTGACACATTTGCCCAGGGGCGGGTAATAGTGGGTAATTAATAATCCGAGAAATTATTACTTTTGGGTCCCTTGAAATAATTCAATTTAATTAATAAATTGATTAATTAATTCAATAATAGCGATGATATGTCTCGTAACTCGATATCTCCTATCTGGAGCACCGACTTCTGGGCCAGCAAGGAAGTATGCTTAGCAACGTAAGCACAGCACGAGGCCATCTGAGTTAGGGAAGATCCACGTGGAGTTGTGTTGCCTTCACGGACTGTTATTGCGCCAACTCGTATTCCTCTAAGTCGCTTTGATTACACATGGGCGGGATCTGCCCATGTTTTCTTAGCTTTGAACGTGGATTGGCCCCCGCTTCAATGGTTTCATAAAAACTAATCACCTTCAGAGAAAATGAGAGTTCTTCACCACCTACTCGTTCGGTAAGCTAATTTTCTTGTCCAGCCTGTTTTTCCTCCCTATTAAGAAATAATCTATTGTTTGCATTGATTCAAGTCAAATATATTTCACCCAGATTCCAAACTCAAAGTAATAAAAAAAATTTAATTTTGTTTTCATTGTTGTTGAGATTAGTAATTTTCTATTCAAGGCAAGTAGAATTTTAACCCATGTTGATTTTTGTTCCTAATATCATATTTTTTCGAAATTAATCGATATCCTGTGTGTCAGTTTTATAACAAATTAAATCCGAGTAATTAGATAAATATCAAATTGATGTAGCAAGTTGTGTTCATATAAGTGTTACAGTCAACGAAGAAACTCTTCAACTTCAATGGACTCCATGAGAGCGCAATCTACGTTAAATTTTGTTTGTCGTGCTTGTATTGGCTCATAGTTAGAATCTAGTTGTGTAGCAATATTGAAAGTAGTATTCGTGCAACAGGAGTTATATATTCCTAGGGGTAAAACAGCGCTGGACTAGTGTGCGTCTTTCACGTTTCGCGGAAAGCTCTTCTAAAATCACCTTGTGACAGTTCTATAACACCCATAATTTAATCCGACGTGGAGCACGAGTGGTTAAATTCTCTGTGCCTTACTTCTACAAGAGATTCGAGAGGAAATTGTGCTATTAGACCAACAAGGTAAGTGCAGTTTGATTGTCAGAGAACAACTGTTATATTGACTCCAACCTCTGAGTCGGCGAAATAACCCTCCACCCACCAATTTTTTTTCGACAATATATGTTCTTTCCAGCCAGTCACGCTGGTTTGAGTGGATTCCTTCTTTGATTCTAAATATTATCTATCAATCATCAGCGTTATCGAGCGCGAAACCGATCCCTGTTCGGGTTGTGCTAATAAGCCTTCACTGATTCCAACTCTCTTGAGAGAACCTAAGCAGGTATTCGCTCGCTAGCAAAAGGGGTAGAACCAGCGGCATTGATAGCCTTGTCCCACGTCCCCCCTTGGGGCAAACCTGAATTCGACCAGTCTTCAAATTCATATGCTATCATTTCCACAACCCGATTTTGGTCTAACTTTATAATCGTGTTGTGCTGTTATACACCAGATTTTGTTAACTTTTATTCAATATATATTCATAATTGAATTCATTAACGGGTATAGTTGGTAATTCCTAATCACCTGTCAGCGAGTACAACCTTCAGAATGTACGATTGAATAGATATAAATATATAATTGTACGTAATTCGAGGGGGTCCCTGGGAAGGGATCAAGGCATCCAAAGTTAGAAACAGCTTCTAGCTGGGCTGAATTATACACCTAGTGATGGCAGCTTGGAAGAACCTTAAGGGTACGCAGATCAACTAAGATCTTCGATACCCGAGCAGGTTCCCAAACAATTCTCAATTCATATAACACGTCGATGAGGTATTGACGCTACCTGAAAAAATAATACTTAGCGGTGAGTTAGACTTTCAAACCTACTCACAAGCCTGAAAAATTAAATTTGAAGTAGATAGAAACAATATAGCTTCAAAAATCAAAAGTTTGGAACGTGGGGTTATAACTTGCGGTGAGTATGTTAATCGTGTATAAGTAACAGCATAGAGCGGCTGGTTTCACATTGGAACTGCTGGGAGTTGGAAACCTCAGTCAAAAAAAGTTCAGATTTATAAAATATACGCTTGACACTGTTACAACAGGGTGGTAGTACGTAAAATATACCCAAACTTATCTATCATCTTTTATTGAAAATTTAATAGGAACAATGAAAACATCGAAGATTTTTAAATAGAAATGGCATTTTCCTGTTGAAAGTCGACATCTGCAATAGTTTTCCAGAAAAATGAATTTTAACATATCGGTGCATGCTATGTTTCGTCAATAACATATCAAACTTAAAATACAGTTGGCTTTGGAATGGAACAATGAAATATTTTCACCATTTCCGTACATGTAAGCATTAATTAGGATATCTTGTGGTATTATGCTGTCACCGTAAAAGTGTGTAATTACAACATATTGCTGACAAAAACAATACGTTGTTAACATTAGGAGAGTGCCATGGGAATAGCCAAGAAGCTGGACGATGTATGGAGAAATTCCCTAATCGTAACCATCTAGATCGAAAGACAATTTTTGAAGTTGAATGGCGTTATCGCGAGATAGGTCTTGTCAATCCGAATAAAGTAATAACGACCAAGATGTATGGTGCGGACATTTAATTGCTGAAGTCTTATAGGTATAATAACATAGCAGGGGTATTTTTTGGAAATATTCGCAAACAGAAGTAGAAATCGTCGCACAATGCTTGGCGCACCAATTTTTACTTTTTGAAAAAATTCAATTGTGGAAGCCGTTACTCTGTGATAGTTTATCATTTTAACGAAATAATAAATAAAACTAATTTGTTTTACTATCGCTGATATTTAATATAGTCGTTACTATAGTTTCAACACTAAACGTGTCATCTTCAGACGAAAAAAAATTTTTTGTTGTTCTGTTAAAACAATAGTAACGACTATATTAAGAATAAGAATAAGAATAAGAATATTTATTAGGTATCAGAAAAGAACATTACAAATAATACAAGTAAAAAAATGTAATGTGTGATACACGTCAATATTAGATCCTACAGATCAGTTAATAACATACAGTACATAATATAAAATAATAAATATATAGAGACTATTGAAACATCATTAAAACGAAATGTGAAAATAGGTTACAATATCACATACCATATCAATAAATGTAATTAAAACAGTTCAAAGGATAAGTCATTCAAGATAGAAAATAGTCTTGAACCGTATATAGTTCTTTATGACATAAATAATTGAAAATTATTTAAAGTAGCTGAATCAATGGAAGATTTGATATTCTGAGGCAATGCATTATAAAATTTAATGGCACTATAACGAGGACCATTTTCCATTAGCCTTAGATTGTGTTCCGGAAATATATAATTACTCTTATGTCTTGTGTTGTAGTCATGGGAAAATACATGATTTGAAAATTCATGTTTAGATTTACTAAGATGTAGTAGTGTTTCAGCAGGAATTAAATATCAGTGATAGTAAAACAAAGTAGTTTTATTTATTATTTCGTTTTACTTTTTGGATATTTTGATTGACTAGATGTTTTGTAATCAACGTAATTTTTTGTACATTTCGTTAATTTAAACTTGGTCAGTAGATGCTTGGTAACCAGCATGATCTGCTATTTAGCTTGCTACATGTCCTTTATTCATGTTATATCACACATTTTCTATCGAAGGCGTGGTTCATTGAGACGTCAGTACCTTTTTTTGGGAGCGGCGCAAATATTCGTCATCGAGCCGACAAATAACCGCGTGTTTTATTATATTACTAGTATCTCTGTGATAACGATCGATTGGAACTATTTCAATATCGAATTACATTTTCTACAAAATAAATCGAGAAAATATATCATAAGATAGTTGTTCAGGTATGTGATAAATTGTAATACTAATAAACTACGTGATTTTTGGCAAAACTCCCTTCAAGGGCTTTTATGTGGCTTTTCTACATCAAATTCACTGCAGTACATTCGCAAATCTTTTTGGCACATGTAGTATTACTTAGGAAAAGATTTTTATAGTAGTGCAATGAATCTGCAAGTAAGGTAATTTCTCTAAATATTCCTCACCTGTGAACTTATTCCCATAGAATACTATTACTGTAATTCGTCTATCGTTGTCATGTTCGTCAAACTCTGGTTCTGGTTCCATGCAAACTACTTGTCGACATGTATTTTTACCACAAGGTTGTTCTGAAATTTTCAAGAATTTATTGTGAATTTAATTGCCCTTTACCCAATTGAAAGAATAACATGATTTGGTTTCAAAATATATCACAGAGGAGACTTTCAAAGGATTTAGGATAGACAGGTACCTATGTATGGAAGTTTGACAAGCGTGAAACTTATTGGTGCTACACATTGATCTAATATGTAATATTGAAAAACATTACAATGTGTAGATTCTTGGACATCTCGAGATTCTGATTTTGAGGAATTGAAATGTCACTGCCCATATTTTTTTTGTATACTTTGACTACGACTACTAGAGGAAAACTATAATGTTCGAAGAACATCGTGCGACCCTGCGGTGGAATATTGGTAGAGCAGATAGGCATTCGAATTTTGTTTGATGATTTGGAGGCTATATACATAGGGAAGGATCTCACTAGGCAAAGAGTTCCACAACATTACCATTCGATAGAAAAATGAAGTCTGGTAGGAAGAAGTTCGGCGAGTCTCGACCTAGACGATGAACGGGTGACTGCTTGAGCTCGTATAGTCCGCCTATCCGGAATCTCTCGTGGTGGAATAACACACGAGATTTCAGACGAACACCGACCATGAAAATATCAATAAAAGAGCAAGATATGAAGTAACTATTGACATGAATTAGAAGACCAAGTTTTTGTGAAATGGACCTCACATGATCCCATGAGATGGCGGTGTTGATAGTGATCCCGAGTAGGGATGTGGAAGACTTCATAGGTAGTTGTACCTGACATCATCATATTAGGGATCTGCTTTCCCGGAAAACATACAAGCTTGTGTTTTGGTTGCATTAAGCTCTACCAGATTATCAGATCACTATTTCAAAATCATTGCTGGATCTTCATTCATTGCGTCAACCTGTCTCTGTTAAGTTTACCATCATCTGCAAAGCTTAACACGGGACAGGTGATGGACTTCTAACAGATCGTAGATATGGAGCAGAAACAAAGTTGAACAGATCCCTGTGGATCACTTGTATTGATAGCTATTGTATCCGTTAACCATCACATGAAGTGATCTATCTGAGAGAAAACTCGATAGTAAGCTACAATGTTGAGAAACATTGCAAACCATAAGACGGAAGTTTCTCAACAACGCTTTGCTGCCAAATGTTTTGGATATACCAAATGCTACAGCTAGAGATTCTTCATCTTTTTCAATAGATTGCAGCCCTACATGTTTTACGTGGGCAATCAGGTCTCTTGTTGATCTCTGTTGACGAAAGCCATTTTGAGAACGACTGCATTCCGTCTGGCCCCATAGACTTTTTGGTATTAAGATCAAGTAGAATGCGCCTAATTGTGTGCTGACGAAAGACGATTTCAGGCATATGACTATCGGTGGCACGAATATTAGGAAAGTCCTTCCCTTGTGGATCCAGAGTGGAATTTGCTGCAAATATTGCAGCAAATTGCACTTTCAAAACACACATTCAAAATACAGAAGTAAAGTTTCATATAACACCACCTCAGTGTAAGGTTCCTCAGCCTCAATTTCGTATTTCGTATAAAGTAGCAATTTATACCGGTACTACATATTCCTCACAACATTAATTGAAAGAGAGTGCCCTCTACTGACGTTATAAAAATTTTGTTTGCACATATTCAGTTGTGTGTGAAATATGCTAATGATAGATAGATAGATAGATTCCATTTATTTGCTCCAACTGTATAAAATACAAAATACCTTTAAATGTAGAACTTGTTAATACATAATACATATAATTCGAATAATAGATAATATGTAAATAAAATCATATTAAAACTAAAATAGAAAAAGGTTAGGTATTAATGAATGAACAAGAGTTAAAAATTAAAAACCTATTTTCTAGCATTCTTAACATATCAAAACGAAAACAAATTAGACCATACTATTAAAACCATCATTAGTTAAAAATTCTTCTACCGAGTAATAGGCCTTTTTTTTTTTAAATATTGATTAATTCCTTTTTAAAAATTTTCAACGGATTATTTTTCACAGGAATTGGAATTTTATTGTATATTTTTATTAGCATTTATTCCACATTTTCCTGCAGGTAGGAGAAATTGAATTTATTGCAGGTTAGAATTTCTTTGAATCTGGTGTTGTGTGAATGATCTAGCGTTTTGAAGAATGTAGAATTATTTTCAATAAAAATTATACATTCATATAGTATATAAATACTGTACATAGTAAGAATTTTATGTTTAATCTCGTTTAGTCTCGACTCAATATAGGCATAGTATGTAGTAAGTGATGTTTAATTGTTAACACGTTGAGCAATTATTTTGAGGGCGTAGCTATATTTTGAGATTTTAGGTGCAAGGCAGTCTATGAAATAAGTTCAGTCCAGCCGAGAATCCAGGCCAATTCCAAGATATTTGATTGTATCTTTAGACTGTATGCTCGTATTGTCGTGTGTGAGTATAATTTTTTCGTCTTTATTATAATAAGAAAATAGTATTAACTGAGTTTTATTGACATTTATTAATAAACTATTGAATTGATACCAATTTTTCAATTTAACAAAGTTGTTATTGATTTTTTGTTCTAGGTGCTCTTTATTAGCCTCGCTTTCAACAATATCCAATGTATCATCTGCGAACTGGACGACATTATTGTCAATAGCAAAGGGTAAGTCATTTGTATAAATAATGTAGAGGAGGGGTCCCAGTATTGAGCCTTGAGGCACGCCTCTGTATACGTATTTTTTATTTGAGCAGAATAAAATGTCAATAAAGTTACTGTTACTGTTCACGATTTTGCAGATAAATTTCTATTAGCTTTAACGATGGTCCTCTGATTTCGTAACGTTCTAATTCATTGACAAGGATTTTGTGATCTATGCTGCACATGCAGCCATCTTTTGCTACAATTGGTTACTAACTGCATTGTTGACTAGTCCGCAAATTTGGGAGAATGCCCATAATTGATATCTTGGATACATTATATTGAACGTTGAGGCAACGTTTAGGAGATAGATATATACCACCTTGTAATAGCTTCATGTAAGTCTGTCTCAAATAGGAATATGAACGAGCAAGCGTGAAGAATATAGATTTCATTGGTCGATTTTGAATTAATTCTAACAAATAAATGGCTACTTGAGCCGTGGCGAAAGCGAGATGTAAAAAAACGACGACGCTGTCAATAAATATAACGCATTTCGGGCACGCACAAAGAAGGTCACTTCTACTTGAGATCAACTTATGCGAAATTTATATAATTTCTCTTTTTACTGTGTTTATGGAGTAGTATCGATTTACTCTTTCAACATATTAGGTTAGTATATACTCATTACCAGAACGAATTCGATTTTAACCGTTGCTTTCATTCTTTACTTGTTTGTATGAGTGCTTACCGCACCGTTACGTATCTCACACTACCTTCATCGGAAATCATATAATTATTCTCTGGAGACCTTTTTCCACTTTAAGATGTGCCATTTGGGGGATTGGAGGTTCGGTCTATGTGGAAAGTGACTAACAAAGGTAGCATATTAATTATTGAATTCGAGAGCTATCCTATTTATTTAACATCTATGTGAAGGGACATAACTTACCAACGGCAGTGTCAAAAAAATCCATAACATTGTCGAATCTGAAAATATTACAAATGTTAGTAGGTTGGTTCTTCTCTCCTTCAGTATATTCAATCAAAAATGATTCTACTTATTTTTCTTATTATCTTTGATTACACGACAGGGAAACCTATAATGTTCAAAGAACATCGTGTGAGCCAGCAGTGAAATTTAGGGGGAGGAGATGGGAATTCGTATTTTTCTTGAAGGTTTGGAGCTTATAGACATAGGGAAAAACCTCAATAGGTAAAGAGTTCCACAACTCCGCCGTTCGATAAGAAAATGAAGTATGGTAGGAAGTCAGGTCTCGAGTTCGTCAATGAAGGGGTGAGCTCGTCTAGTATGCCTATCTGGAATCTCTCATGGTGGAATAACAGACGATATTCCTGATGAACATCGACCATGGAAATATCTATAGAAAAGGGAGAGGTCTCCCACCTTTCTACGATGTTCTAGGGAGGTCAATAAATTTGAAAAATTTGAATCCAAGAACTTCAGCGAATTTTTGGGAGTCAAATTCCAACTATGTGAACAGTACTCCAGGACAGGTTGAATCTTTGCTTTGTAGATTATGAGGATCTGCTGGGATGTAAAGCAGCTCTTGGCACGGAATAGGAAACCAAGTTTTTGTGAAGCGGTTTTCGCAATGAACCTCACATGATCGTCTCATGAGAGGGTGCTGTTGGTGGTGATCCCGGGCATTGTTATTGAATACTTCATAGGAATAGTTGTACCTGACATCATCATATTAGGGAATGTGGGCCTTCCTGGAGAAGACGCATGCTTGAGTTTTGGTTGCATTACACTCTACTAGATTATCAGATCCGCATTCCAAAATCTTTGCAGATCTCAATAAATTGCGTCAACCTGTCCCTGTCTCGCTCCTCTGGCTTCATTGGATGGTATAAAGGCTCTAGATGAGAAAGCGGTTTGAAGTTCATCTATGAATTCTATTATTTGCAAATTCAATATTCATCATAGAGGTAAGAGCCATGTGATCTGTCTCTACAGTAACCTTAATCCCTAATAAATAAAAACGTAGTTCCTTTACACAAAAGATTATACTTGAAAACTCTAACTCGGTTACACTATAGTTACGTTCATGCGTCTTCATCATTCTTGATACAAAACTGATAGGTACCTCTACTCCCTCTTGTTCCTATAGTAAATCCCCACTAAATCTATGCTGAGATGCATAAGTTCTAAATATTGAAGGAATTTCATATTTAGGATGGTCTATTTTTAATCTTTTGGCAAATTCATTTTTTCATGTTTCAAATGCCTCCTGCCTCTCTTTTTTCCATTGCCATTTTACCCCTTTCCTTAATAATTCTACTAATTTGATCTCTTTCTGGCTTAAATCGGGAACTAATTTTTTTAAATAATTTATCAAACCTGGGAAACTTCTGAGAGTTCTTACATTTGTAGGCCTTTTGTAATCCCTGATTACTTCAATTCTACTTTCACCCATCTCTATACCCTTTTCTGTTAATTTATATACCAACAAAGTTACTTCTTTTTGTTTAAAATTCACATTTTTTATCTTCAAACCTGCCAAATCTAATTCTTCCAAAACTATGTTTATGTGTTTTAAATGTTTCCCCTCACTCTTTGAATATATTAATATATCATCTAAGTAATGTACCATCAGCTGCAAAGCTGTGGACGGAACAGGTGGTCACTTCCAGCAGATCGTTGATAAGTAGCAGAAACAAAGTTGGCGTCAAGACAGAGATCCCTGTAGAAAACCAGCGTTGATAGCCATCGTTTCGGAGGATACTCCCTTAACTATCACGTGCAGTGATTTATCTGAGAAAAAAGTCGATAAAAAGCGACAAAGTGGACGTGGCAAACCATATGGCGGAATTTTCCCAAGAAACTTTGGTAAATAAGAAAAATTAAAATCTGAAATTGAATAATTCATGGTCATTGGTGCTAAAATTTATCATTAAAGTGTGGTCACAAAGGGAAGATCCTGTACCTTAACTTATTACTACTAACTTATCTCCACATCAAAACCAGCCAATTTTGTTATAGCTGTTTATGAAATTACCAAACATCTTCGACATACACATTTTGCGGTCAGGCATACAAACTGATCGAGGTATCGCCATGATTAATTCGAATCACCATCAAATGATACCTCGCTTTATCGAATTATTAATTCTTAATGTTAAGGGTTTCATTCAAACTTGCGAAGCTTATTCAAAAGAAACTGAGAAATACAGGCAGGCTCACAAACATAATTAAATTGAATCAATATTAGTTACCATTTATCATACCTAATTCACGAATTCTTCCGCTTGTTGAAGTTTTTCTGGAGGATTGCTAGTTACGCGGATGCTCAAGCAAACAAACGCACAAATAACATCAATTAGTTTATACTATAAACTTCATTTCCACGATATGAGAATTTACGAATTCAGTAGTAGTGTTACTAGATACATCGGTACATCATTATGTAGGTAATAATGGAAATTAGTATCTTACGAATTACTATTCAGTGATTTAATTGGGTCCAGTGGTGACAATGTATCGAATTCTTCGTACATCTTCTCGTAAGCTTGCATAACCTCTGATTGAAGAATCCTGAAGGAGTTGCTGGGAGTATGACCGATGGTTTTAAATGGAACAAAAACTTTAGTGGCACATTTCAATCTCAGGTAAGTAATTAGCATCTTCTCGAATTGGAAAGCCAATCTGAAGAGAAAACGAAGATGATTAATGAAAAAAACTATTACTTCATCATAACAAAGAGAAATTATTCCACATGTCCTCACGAGAATTATAAACCTAAAACAGAAAGTCTTATGTAAAAACCTTCACTCAATGGGTAAATGAGCTTTGAGAATATGACCTGAAGTAACCTCAGGTGAGGTCCTCATCTGATCATTTCCCTTGTCTCTTTCGTCATTTTCCCTTCGCAGCTAATATAGAAGAGAAACCACTACCTCTCCTACAAAGAGGAGAATAAAGCTCTTCCCTGTTTACACAATAAATTGTATGCTGATTTGCACAAGGGCTCGTCTCGGTTTCTTAAAGACACAAACTTGGCTGCGTCGCATGATGGATTAGACATGGTACTGGGTCGGTATATATTTTCATTTGAACTCGTCCTTATTCTGAAGAAGCTGTGAAATGTGTTATTTTTCGTTTTTTTTCCTAGGATATTTTCTCCTACAGGTAACTTCAGGAGGATATTCAACTGACTTCTTCTCTCAACTGTTTCTGAACTTCTAAGCGGCCATTCAGTTTATCGTATGAAGAAAAAGTTATTGTTTCTGTTAAATTTTCTAGAAGTACTAATAGTCGAGGAAATAAAGCATTGAACCTGGGAAAGTTGGCGCAGTTGGATGGATTGAGATGCGGTTTACTGCATTCGATTCAGAAAGTGATTTAGAAACTTAGTTCAGTATTTTTGTTTTGCGAAAAAATTTGTTGCATTTCTACAGCCAAAAATGCATTTTTCAAATATGCACTTTTTGAGGTAAATAAAAAAAATTAAGTACCAGGTGGATAATGCGTGAAATGGGCTCGAATTGATTTCTTGGGGGTTTTTGGGATCGCTTAACACGAAATCCCCTTGGACCTCTCCGGGGGTATACTAGCGTCCTGACGTCCTGGATATCGACGAATTTAATGAAAAAATTATTTTTAATGTTTGTCAACTGTTCGAAAGGTGATATGAAGGTTGCTAGTGATGATAACGACATGAAAAAACTCTTCTGCAATACCTGGTGTACCTGCGTCCGGGTAACGACTTCATCTTCTAGGAATTTGCTAATTTTTCTTCATAAAAGGTAACAAATTCTAGCTCTCGGGGCTTTTTAAAGTCGCCGATCACGACTGTGACACTCACAATGTTCTGCAAATTAGCTGGGGGTATTTCCGGGACACTCGAGCCCTGTGTCTCCACGTCATCTTCTAGGAATTTTTCGTTTTTTTTTATTGAATGTAACAAATTCTAGCTCTCGGGGCTTTTTAAAGTCGCCGATCACGACTGTGACATTCACAATGTTCTGCAAATTACCTGGGGGTATTTCCGGGACACTCGAGCCCTGTGTATCCACGACATCTTCTAGAAATTTCTTGTTTTTTAAAATTAAATGTAATAAATTCTAGCTCTCGGGGATTTTCGAAGTCGCTGATCACGACTGTGACACTCACAATGTTCTGCAAATTACCTGGGGGTATTTCCAGGACACTCGAGCCCTGTGTATCCACGTCATCTTCTAGGAATTTCTTGTTTTTTTTTATTGAATGTAACAAATTCTAGCTCTCGGGGCTTTTTAAAGTCGCCGATCACGACTGTGACACTCACAATGTTCTGCAGATTAGCTGGGGGTATTTCCGGGACACTCGAGCCCTGTGTATCCACGTCATCTTCTAGGAATTTCTTGTTTTTTTTAATTGAATGTAACAAATTCTAGCTCTTGGGGCTTTTTAAAGTCGCCGATCACGACTGTGACACTCACAATGTTCTGCAAATTACCTGGGGATATTTCCGGGACACTCGAGCCCTGTGTATCCACGACATCTTCTAGGAATTTCTTGTTTTTTTAAATTAAATGTAATAAATTCTAGCTCTCGAGGGTTTTCGAAGTCTCTGATCACGACTGTGACACTCACAATGTTCTGCAAATTACCCGGGGGTATTTCCAGGACACTCGAGCCCTGTGTATCCACGTCATCTTCTAGGAATTTCTTGTTTTTTAAAAATTAAATGTAATAAATTCTAGCTCTCGGGGGTTTTCAAAGTCGCTGATCACGACTGTCACACTCACAATGTTCTGCAAATTATCTGGGGGTATTTCCGGGACACTCGAGCCCTGTCTATCCACGTCATCTTCTAGGAATTTCTTGTTTTTTTAAAATTAAATGTAATAAATTCTAGCTCTCGGCGGTTTTCAAAGTCGTTGATCACGACTGTGACACTCACAGTTTTCATGCATAGTCGTGATCCTGATAACGCAAACTACGGATTTTTTTATTCTCATTGATAATTTTTGCATTTTTGGCTGTAGAAATGCAACAAATTTTTTCCGCAAAACAAAAATATCGGACAAAGTTTCTAAATCACTTTCTGAATCGAATGCAGAAAACCGCATCTCAATCCATCCAACTGCGCCAACTTTCCCAGATTTGGCCTATTTTAGTGCTTTATTTCCTCGACTATAATGACTCTAATCATTGGGATAGTAATCAAGTTGACATAGCGTTAGATAATTTCATAAATGAATAATTACTTTGAATCACCAAGTGGATGAGTTTAGAAAATATTATGTGCATATTTACGGATCAAAATCACAGAAGTAAATCTCGTTCACATAACTGGAACTATTCTGAACGTAGAATATTTTTTCGAGGGGTGGCGAATACTGTAGTACGGGAGGAAATTCGACGCATGCATCGCTGATGGATATTCTTGGCTCCAAACCATGACCATACAAAGAAACATAAAATTCTTCGGGATTTCCTTCTACTTGGAATATGAGTTCATGATGTTTAAATCCAGGAAATTTTGGTTCAAAATATATATCTATGACGAATTGTTCTGTCGGTGCCAGTTCACCTTCATGACAAGTTAAGGAAAACCCTAATTTATCGTCTGAGCATGTCCAATGACTAACCAAGTAGCCTCTGGAAAAATAAATATGCAATCACTCTGATTCATGATCGTTTTAATTTATATTCAACACGAATGTGTCTTCTCTCACATTGTTATCAATATCGATAATTAATTTGTAGTGGTGGTTGTTCTGGTTTATTGAAGAAAAATTAAGTTTGAGCCCGCCTCGTTCCGATGATGAATGTGAAAGATTGCAATGGATGTGTTTTCGCATATATCATAAAATGTTTTCAATATGCATGAGAACAATTTTATTGTAAATATTCCCATTTCTCAAAAGATCAATATCATTAATCATTTTACTTGATTGATATTCTAAAGGATGATACAAATTGGATTGCATGTTCTTGCGTTATGTGGAGAAAGACAAAGATTGTGTTTTATAGTTGGTTCCAAAACAGATGGGAAATTCACCGTGGCACCAGCAGCTGTTGCCGAGTTTTGCAAAATCAACTTGATTGTATTGAGCGACAAAACCCATTTTCCTTCAAATGAAATATTTTGTACAGGGTGTCCCAAGTTTTACTAGCAGAACTTAAACAGTCGATAGAAAATCTGATTTTGAGGAAAAAGTTTCGATTAACATATATGCACAGACGCTTAATTTTTGAGGTGTTGAATTTTATAAAAATTTCATAATTTTACTTGTATCGCCAAAGATAATCAAGATGTCTCAATGAAGTTCGATACCGTGGATGCTTAGATAGGACACCGCATTTGCACATAATTTGAGACTAGTATTTCCAGTGGCGTAGGTATTTAATAACAATAAATTGACCCGAAAAGTGTCATCACCCTGTAAAGGATACTTTTCAGGAACAAACTTCGATGCAGAATTTGAATCGAAACAAATATATTCTCTTGATATTTCTTTGTACCTGGCACCGTTTCACGACAAATTTGATTTTTCTTATTGATTATCACCACCATGAAATTCGGGTGAAAATTGGCAAAAGAGGAACCTTTAATTAAAAAGAGTCGTTGAGTCACAAAAATAAAATAAGCTGTATAGCGATATTACAAAGAAAGGCCGAATGACAAATTCTTATTTCCACCAATGCTTAAACCAAATCACTACAATGTACTTCAATTCATAGTGTCAACCAACAAGAGTTAATAAGAAAAATTTCCTAAATTTTGTGTATTAATTTTAAAGAAATTGTTCAAAATGATTCCCATTTTCTTGTATACATAGTTTACAGCTTCATACAATAAATCTTCTTACTTCAACGAAAACATTGGGAGGAATGCCTTGCGCTGCATTTTAAATTCTTTGTATAAGCTGTTCCCGAGTTTCCTCAGGGGTTGAATAAACTATATCTTCAAGCAGCCCCCAAGCAAAAAATCTAAAAGAGTAATACCAGGCGATTGTGCAGGTCACAAAACAGGACCCCCTCTACCTATCCATCCATCACGATAATTGTCATTAACTCATTTTCTAACTGGTGAATAATAATGTGAAAGGGCATGCATCCCTTTGAAAAAAGGAATCTTCTCGCTGATTCAAGGGTATATCTTCTAGCATTTCCGGATGCTGCGTCATCAGAAACTCTAAGAAGTTGAGATCATTCAATAGGGCCCAAGAAAGTAATTTTCAAAAATTCCGATCAAAACATTAACTCTGAATTTATGTTGGAAATTTCTGGGTCACACAACATGTTTATTTTCATTTACGACACATCTTCTTGTGAAGCCAGCTTCATCGGTCCAAATAATCTTTTCAAGAAAATGGGAATTTTCAACAATTTTATTTATTATCCACTGGCAAAAAAATCATTCTCCATTCCAGATCTCCAGGGTGCAAAGCTTGCACGGGTTGTGAATGGTAAAGGATGTGAATTATTTTGTTTAAGGTTTCTCCATAAGAGCGTTTTGAAATATTCAACAATCGTGAAGCAAGTGTTACACTCATTTCGGGTCTTCGTTCGAATTGCCTCAAAATCCGTTGTTCGTGTTTCCGTCGATGTCGATGTTTGATTCAGCTACTGCTCTTAAACGAAGCCTGTTTGTTCTAAATTGATGGTTAATTTTACAAAAACGCTGGGATGGGGATGTCGCCTGAGGGGAGAACGCCGACGTAACTTTCGAGCGGCTTCTGCAGAACTGACATTGCAAAAGCCATATACCAAATTCATATGGGCATACTCTTCATTAGAATACTGGAAAGGCATTCTTGGTAAAGGTAAAACGTGCCCTAACACGCATGCTACATACACACAATATTATTAGTTATAGTCGCAAATGACACTACAGCTACTAGTTTGTTTTATTATTTAATGACTGCCAGCCATAGCCACCTATTTTAATTCTATTAGTAAAGTAGATTACCACGCTACAGCTAGTTCTATTACCAAATTTTGACAAGCAGAAACATACTTTATAGCCAGCCATATCGATATTAACCATGACTATCTTACTTTATGTGTTGATAATAACGAATTAGTGTAGATTTCGATAAAATGCTATTTTAAGCTTAGACCAGGGTGCAAATTAGATAGTGAAGCTATAATTATCAATATTTTTTGAAAACTGATCGCTCCATATTATTCGAAATAGAGAATGTATATGTAGAGGATTAGAAAAGGTCATTTTATTTTTGTCGGTCAATGACGACAATGACAAGGTTCTTCTTTTTCGAATGTACACTCGATTCTCATGATGATTTAAATTCTGTATCAAAGTTTGTTCCTAACAAGTAGCCGTATAGGGCGATAACACTTTTCTGGTCAATTTATTGTTATTAAATACCTATATCTACGCCACTGGAAGTAATACCGGTCTCAAATTATGTGCAAATGTGGTAGCTTATCTACTCATCCACGTACCAAATTACATCTTCGGACATACAAACAAAATTAAGAAATTTTTTATAAAATTCAACACTCTCTATCTTAAATATTAAGCGGTTATCCCGTAAATGATAACTTGGTCGGTTAATATCATAAAAATCGTGTTATATAGATGAACTATCACCATCAATATTCCTCCAGATAATAATTTGGTATTGAGGAAATAGTATTTTCACCAAATATTTTTTGTAGATTTGCGAAATTTTAGATTTGTTCTTCGAATTTCCTTTGGTAATGAGTAATAGGAGTGGTAAGCTCAATTAATGTATTCAGCCATCAATAGACACACCGAAGAGCTGTACACTAAGTAGGGAGTACAATGGTCCTAGCGAGAACAAAGTATTCTGACCAATAGTCACTCTCCTGATTCGAACAAACAGAAAAGCAATTGTATTTATTTTTTCATTTTTAATTTGAAAATGACTATGAAAACTCACCTATTTCGTATGACCAACGATTTTTTCTTGCGACAACCACATCTAAGTCCACTGAAGTCTAAACAATTTGTTTTGAAGGAAATAGTAGGTACAGCAACTAATGCTTCAATAATGATAGGTATTTTTGGGCCCATTAAAACCTATAATCAGAATTAAGACTAAGCCGTTTGGTTCGCCAGCATTTTATTGAGAAACGGATCCTGCGATTTAAATTCAAACGAGCAAGACTGAACTTATAAATGGCAAAATATGTCCCTTGTGTTTTAGTATTACACTTCTACATCATACCTATACTATAAAACAGCTAAGCTTACGACATTTCGTATCATTAAGTTCAATTATACTAACTAGAATCCAAATCTATAACACATAATTACTTCAATGAACTTTAATGGTTTAATTAATTTAGGGGAATTTTTCTATTCCAAGAATAATAACAAAATATGAATACCTTAAACAATTAACTCACTTCAAGAATTATCCTCTCAGAAACTTTGTCATCTAAAAACTTGTATGCTTTCTGTGTAGGTTTGAAAGTTATTATCAGCTCAGAAAACTCATACAGTCTCACGTTATTCGAGACCAATTTAACTGCTATTCCATGGCTGTCGAGTGACTTTTTATCCGGAAATGCAATTCTGATTTGAGTATTCTTCGGGCCATAATTGTAACACATAATTTTGAACTCGTAGCATGAATCGCGTTGCACTATGCCGATGTCGAATAAATAAGCTGGGACAATGAAATTTCGTATCGTAAAGGATCTCTTCATCTTGCCGTCTTTTAACTCTGGATGCGATTCATAAAAATCCGCTCCAATCATTCGTTCGATTGCCATATCGATGTCCATAGATGTCGGCATAGAATCCTACAAAATCATATTCATTCTTTATTCTATCACATTCCTGAATGGTCTTATAGTTGCGCATGCATTTCAACCTATTCTTGATCTTCTACTTGTTTTCAGTGAAAAGATAGTTGTGATGATAATGTTGTACATAAAAATCCAGTGATGCTTTGGAAGTAAATAAATCCTTGGAAAAAGGGTCGATTTTGATGGGACAAAATGCATTCTCATCGGAATGTTATCACAAAAAAAGTCTACCCCAGAGATAGTTGTGTAAATTGTTTATATTGTTTATAAACAATAAATTAACAATTTAATTTTCTCATTTTTGAGATTACATAAAAAATTGTAAATATGACCATTTCTGATCAGGTAAGGACTATTTTTGGTCAGTGAGCATATGAATCTAGTTAAACAAATAGTTCAATCAACTTCATTTGTTACAAACAATTCATTTATTGACAAGTAGATGAATTCGACCAAAATTCCGAGCTTAGGGTCGTTTTCGGATAATTTTGGCATTCTGAGTTCGATTTTATCGTCAATATCGTCGAATATATCCCACAAATTTGCTAATTCATTATAAACAATTCATATTTATTGATATATTGTAATGAACAATGACCCACTTCGGGTACCAAATTACTAAAAAACCACTAGCCAAATTGATATAATACAGCCCCACGCTGGGCGCCAAATTGTAATAAACAATGCTTCACACTTTAGTATGTCGTTAATAAATAAATAGATAAATAAATAAACAATTCCGAAGAAGTCTTCCATATTCATGCTCGGGACGATAACCAACGGCCTCCCCTCATGAGACGATCATGTGAGGTACATTGCGAAAAGCCCTCCACAAATACATGGTTTTCTATTCCGAGCCAAGAGCTACTCTACATCCCAGCAGCTCCTCATAATCTACAAAGCAAAGATTCGACCTGTTCTGGAGTACTGTTCACATGTTTGGAGTTCGGCTCCCAAGCACACGCTGAAGCTCTTGAATTTTATCCAGAAGAGAGTTATTCGTCTGATTGATGATGTCACACTTACGAGTCTTTTCACCCCTCTAGAACATCGTAGAAAGGTGGGAGATCTCTCCCTTTTCTATAGATATTTCCCTAGTCGGGCTCCATCAGAAATCTCGTCTGTTGTTCCACCACAAGAGATAGGCGGACTAGACGAGCTCAAGTCAATCAGCCCTTCATTGTCAAGCTAGAGACCTGCTGAACTTCTTCATATCAGACTTTATTTTTGATCGTGTGAAAGTGTTACTTGCTCTTCACCGGGAAAACATAGTACTGACTTTGTTTTGAATGAAAATCCAGTGATTTTTGAGGAGCAAATATCAAATATCACATTCTCAGTGCTCATGCTTCTTTCTACTTTCAATCTCGTTAGGAATGTTAGGTGTTGCTTCTTCGTTATCAAACGCGGATAGTATTGAGTTTATTGAAATAATAATAACACAACTCCGACGATGTTTTGAGAGTAAAGAACTTAAACTAAAATACGTTTATTCCTGTTTTGCTGCAATGAATACTGGATGAACGATTGCGGTTCCCGTTTTTGGAAAAATGTTTTCAAATAATTTGAAATTACTTGAGTAGAAGTGCTAGGACAGTTCGGGAGCAAAATCACCCTTTTTTGCATGTAAATCTCCATAAGGAAATCTAAGGTTCATTTTACCGAAAACTGACCATCCCAAGGTCATCCACAATCACGCATGCGCAGTCATATCGATAGGGGTAGGTAGTCTATGGTTCTGTGAACTGGTCATATGTCTATGGTTCCCGAAGTCTGTGAACTAGTCATCTGTCTATGGTTCTTCCTTAACTATGGTCGGGTCAAGTCTGTGAACTAACCATCTGTCTATGGATCTTCCTTAACTATGGTCGGGGCAATCTGAAGTCTATGAATTAGGTATCTGAGTACTCACATTCTACTGAAATGATTTTTCTACACACCGAGATTCGAACCTGGGAAATAAACTCTAAAGTTAGGCGGCTTAACCGCGAAGGTGGACTTGAACAATTTAATGCACTCCTACTGAAAATGAAATATTTTTCTACACACGGGAATCGAACCCGAGAAATGAAATCCAAAGCCAGCTCCTTAACCGCTCAGCTATGGAGGAATTGAGAACAAGCGATTTTAATGTTGTAGATATAACCGCGGGGTATCCGGTCTGAGTGATAAGTGCGAGTATATTGCAGCCTATGTGGTACAGGTAGTTGTTTATACATGACGTCAGCCGTGTGGGTGTTTGAACACGAAGGGGGCGAAGTGTATGGCGCGGGGTCTACAGCGAGGTATGGAATGTGAGACTTCATAGCGCTAGCCATAGGGGTTTTGGAAGAGTTATAATGGGAGTGTTTGTACATAACGTCAGTCGTGGAGATGTTTGAACGTGTGGGGATGAAGTGTATGTCGCAGGATCTACAGCGAGGTATGGCATGTGAGACTTCATAGCGCTAGCCATAGGGGTTTTGAAAGAGTTATAATGGCGCTGTTTATGTATGCTGTCAGTCACGTGATTTTTGAAAGAGGCGGGTATTCATCGGAGGTATCATGGGAGGGCTGCTGCTCCTTGAATGCATAGATGGAATGTTATGCAATATGGAAATGATATCTTCTGCATTTCTCAAACGCGATGTTTATAAGGGGATTACTTTCATGACGTTTATTCAAGCTATATGCACCTTACTTGATTGCTATATTACAAAAGTGTGATTCCAATCATCTTGAACATATAGATATGCGGATATTATTTTAAGTATACAAAAAATGGGGTTGGGGGACTTCAAATAAGGTATATAATGTGGGGTTGTTTAAACATGACGTCAGTCGTGTGGTGGTGTCTGTCGCGGGGGCCTACAACGAGGTATGGAATGTGAGGTTGTTTTTTGACGAGTGAGTGGTGTTTTATTGAACTGAAGATCCGGCGATCATAGTTCACGAACGATGATGACGTCACTACTCTAAGCCAATGACAGTAACTGATTCACTCCGGTGACCATAGTTTACGAACGATGATGACGTCACTGCTTCGAACCGATGACAGTAACTGATTCAATCCGGCGACCATCGTTCACGAACGATGATGACGTCACTACTCTTAGCCAATGACAGTAACTGATTCAACCCGGCGACCATCGTTCACGAACGATGATGACGTCACTACTCTAAGCCAATGACAGTAACTGATTCAATCCGGCGACCATCGTTCACGAACGATGATGACGTCACTACTCTAAGCCAATGACAGTAACTGATTCAACCCGGCGACCATCGTTCACGAACGATGATGACGTCACTACTCTAAGCCAATGACAGTAACTGATTCAATCCGGTGACCATAGTTTACGAACGATGATGACGTCACTGCTTCAAACCGGTGACAGTAGCTAACTCAATCCGGCGACCATCGTTCACGAACGATGATGACGTCACTGCTTCAAGCCAATGACAGTAACTGATTCAACCCGGCGACCATAGTTTACGAACGATGATGACGTCATCATCGTTCACGAACTATGATGGGCTAATGAGGAATAAAATGTGAATAATCATAATGATTGTAATACATTCATGCACATGTTTTTTCGCATGATTCAACACATGCTTCAACATTCAGACACGTGTTTCAGTATTCAGACACGTGTTTCAACATTCAGACACGTGTTTCAGCATTCAGACACATGTTTCAGACACGTGTTTCAGCATTCAGACACGTGTTTCAGCATTCAGACACGTGTTTCAGCATTCAGACACGTGTTTCAGACACGTGTTTCAACATTCAGACACGTGTTTCAGCATTTAGACACGTGTTTCAGCATTCAGACACGTGTTTCAGCATTCAGACACGTGTTTCAGACACGTGTTTCAACATTCAGACACGTGTTTCAACATTCAGACACGTGTTTCAGACACGTGTTTCAACATTCAGACATGTGTTTCAGCATTCAGACACGTGTTTCAGACGCGTGTTTCAATATTCAGACACGTGATTCCTTCGCGAACACGACTTTTACAAACTTCATATGTTAAAGCGTTTATATATACATACATACAGACAGTTACGTAGAAGTTATATTGATAAACACATTTTTATTTTCGCGGGTTTTATCAATTTCAATGGAAACATGTAAGCAAGGAGTTTTAATGGAGATCAAGTCCGTTTCCCAACCACCCAAGAGGTAGAACTTATGGCACGTTGCTTTTTTCAAATAAAGTGGAAAGCATTCCCAGGAGGCCTACAAACCACGTGTGATATGTATGAGAAATAAAATATCGCTATTTATTATATCATTTATTTTGAAGAAAGCACATTTTCATTTTGGGGGTATGATATTGAGAAGTCAATCTTGCAGATCATCAACATGCTGGGCTGCATACATATATTTTCCTCCATCGTATATGGAACGTCAACCAATCACAAATCTGTACATGTCCTTCATATAAGCTGCTTACAATAGTTGTATAATTATATTAAATATGCTTCAAAACTAATCAGGATTTATAAATCTCTATGATTGCAACTATATGCTAATATATTCAACTAATAATCACTAATCTGTGTCCATGATTGCATAATGCCCCCAAGGAAGCGTAGCAAAAGTTCCTGGTATTAAGTATCGTTTATCATCGTTAGGGGATAGGGCAATCTTTTCCTGGCTTATGGAGAACACCTCATGTTTTACAGCCCTAATCAGATTTTGAGTAACTGACACCTCCTTCCACTCCTCAAGGCACTCAACATAGTCTTCAAAATCGATTCTGTTTTTAACGACGGAAAATTTTACCCCCTTAGCTTTTTTTGTTACGCCATAATTCCGTATAATATCATTAATTTCAGACTCGTCATACTCAGCTGCTTCAAGATCTTGAAGCAGTCTAGTGACATCATCCTCAGAAGTCGAAATCTTTACTGCATATAATTTAACTCGGAGGCCCACAAAATCAGTCATAGGAGTTCCCCCGTTCTCGTCCTTCATCTTCCCTAATACTTTCTTATTGACGAGCGGAATATTATAGACGTTATCAGGCTGGTAGTCGCTGGTGTCGAAGTATTGATGGCAGTCACGTTTCATTACATCATAAGGGTCTTTCCCCAACTCATATATGAGAGAGTCTGTATCTGTATACAGTATAGAACAACTATCCCCAAACGCTGGACCCATATACTTATAATGGAAGTCGTAGATAGTCGTCTTAGCCAAATCCAATACAGACATTCCTACATAAATAGGTTTATTTAACCACACTTCCAACTTGTTTAGCTCAACTGCTACCAAATTCTCGTTGAAGATGGTGCAGCTCTTGAACCCAGGCTTAGAAATATATGATTCAGCTCCATATCGCCCACCCCACTCGGTAAGTAGGCGAACATTCACTCTTTTGCGAATATTCTCCATAGTCTTGCCGAACACCGCATTATTCATCAATTTGAATAAGTTCTTCTCGAACTCATTCTTCGCAGCCTTTCGGAGATCAGTATTCAGATCTATGTATGCTTTAAGCCATGGAGCTTGCTTAAATTTCAAGGCACGATGAATTTTGGTAAGGATCAATCCGTTTGCTAACGCTTGCTTAAGGCTGCGGTAATGGATGACATACTTCTCCTTAGGGTGAAGTGTTGCCATCAATTTTGATGGTGCATTTGATGAAGCGGGGGCGTTGCCTGTTTGAGGATTAATATGTAGAGGGCAGAAGGGTAAATCTTTATGTTGATCATGCAGATGTTTAGGGTACTCCAAATCGACTTCTAAAATATATCCTACATCAGAATCATCTGGAACTGTAGTAACATTAATATTTGTATCGCACCATTCAAATCCGCCATATGGAAGAGCTTGACTCATGGCCCAATCATACTGGTTATTGACGTCATAATACATCAAATAAGAATCAGCTTTCGATGGATTATAATTCGGCATATATTTATTGTTGGCGTGGGCTCTACGCTTAGAACATACTTGACTAAGTCCACCTCTAATCCCTTTCTCAACGAATAGAAATATATCGAGATCTGTGAGAAGCTCAAGTTCTTGTTTCGTATGTTTCAGCATCGCATCCCAAGTAAAGCCAGGCAGTGTAAAGTAGTGCGCAGGATCCAAATTATATGTTTGATGGCAGCTACTCCTGAATTGTTCGAAAACATCGGCCAGTAGCATAATGTCCGTCTTCATATACAGATCGACGTATTGGCCCAAGTTTCGACATTCAAATTTTTCCCATATATGCTGAGCTCGCTGGTATAGTCTCCGATGGCACGGCTTATCTTCTAATTAATTGTAGAAAGCCTCAATTGGTGGTAAAAAAGACTCGGAGAATCTATCAAACGAGTCGACATAATCATACGGCATAACACCTTTCTTGGTTAGAAGCTTAACTCGTTCATCATCAAGTTCTCCAAACTGACATTTCAAATTTGGGTAATCGCCCAAGTATGATGCCAACTTATCCAAGAACGAATTCATGAATCTAAACGAGTCGATGAATCTGAGTTGAATGGGGGCATCATCGATATGTTTGGTGAAACTTATATACTTCTCTTTGGTTATCGGGAGTAGGTTGATTTTACCGTCCATTCGTGAGGCTATATCTTCGATGATAAAGTTTGCATCGTAATTGGAAAGATTGTGAAAAACTACAGGAACAACATGTGTGTCTTGATAGTTGATGTTGCACCCTTCATGTGCTGCTCCCCGATAATTTTTCAGTGGCAGTAGGTGATTATGATCTCGAACTTTCTTATCAGTTTCTGAGAATGGCTGTTCACAAATGCGACAACAGCTCGCCCTTCTGAATGCAGCTTCATCGTCCTCAGACATATCGATGTCATATGGACACCAGAAAACTGTACCCAAATCTTCTGTGAGAGTCTTGATCTGATCTGCGAACCAACTCATACAATCCACGCCGCGATAGGCTCGATAGAAGGATAGGGAATCTTCATATGAACATCTCATGTAATAGCCGATAGCTGCAGGGATATGTTGTTGAGGCTTCTTCGAATCCGAAGTGGGTGTAAGAACGCTTTCTAGATCAGCATATACCACAAATGGTGCTTTCACTTCATTCCTGAAATTTTTGAATTTCAGGATATTCTTTCCAACTTCGGGCATCTTAACTTTACAGCTATTCAGCTTCTCACAGTCTTCAGTATGTTTACCCAACTTCTCCTCAGAGCGGAAGTAATGGAGGCATCGTTCGCAAAAATATTTCCGTCCATCATGTTTACTCAGCTGCGAAGAAACCAGACGTGATAGATCTTTGATCCATACGTAATGGAAACGGATTGGGGACGTATCATCGCTATCTTCTTCCTTCCCAAAGTATCGATCTTGAATAAGTAGAAGGTTAACGTGTCTACCCCTCTTCTCCTTCGTAAGGTAGGTAGGTAATGTAACTAATGACTTTCCACTTTTATTTAAGATGTATACGTTGATGGAGACTTCATTCTGCTTCTCAAAGTTAGGGATCTGACGCATTGTCATCGGAAATTGAATCCCTTGAATCAATTTTAATACTTCCTTGTAGTGAGGGTACGAACTAACTCTATTTGAAGTGGTTTGAGGAGGGTATAGTGCTGATGTCACAGCCCATGCGAAGCATGCATCATCATCATTTTTCACATTAATGCATGCCTCTTTACGTTTGATCTGGACAGGTAAATCAATATATGAAGATCCTAGCTGAGGCGTGAACTTGTTAATATTCACCCCCAAATTGATAATCTTAGTCAACGCTCACCCGCTGTCTCTTTCTTGGAACTCTTCTAATTGAGTCAATATAGGCTTCACTATCTTATCCTCAAACCAACTATCCAAGCAGGTGTCTCGAAAGATTGGTGAATTGGATGTATTAAAGTATTTGAACTCCGTCAATACTTGCTTCGCTTTGACGAGCTGGAATTCTCCACAGAATACTGAATTAACCTTAATTGACTCGTCATTCTTGAGAGCATTCTTAATACGTCGCTTGAAGAGGGCCTTACAGTCTCCTAGAAACGCTTTGGGATCCTTATGCTTCAAGTTTGAAAGGATCCCAGTACGGATGCGGCTGTTGAATGCAGACATGGAATCAGTCCAATGAACTCGATCCCACGCTGTTTCTTTTCGTGAATCCACACCGGATCCCCTCTTCTGCTCAGATTTTATCTGAACCCGCAGCGTCTTCAGAGCTCCCAATGCTGATAGCAGCTGCTGCTTCTCCCCAATATTTTTAGCCGTTTTAAGGGCATTATTTATCCTCCTTATCCCTAGAGAGCATTTCCGCAACCCCTCGGCAGCCACTGCTCCATCATAGTGCGGTGTTAGAAGACCGAGTAGAGCCGCGATATGCTTCACCAAATCAGTGAAAATGGACATCTTGATCTGCGGTAGAATTGAAAATTAGTAAATGTTATCGTTTGAAAAAATGGATAAGATCTTCTCCAACTTCCACATGAGAATTATTGAAGGAGAACTCAAGTGATATATACCTGTAGAAATTATACGGAATCCGGGTTTCCTGTTGAGATTACAGATGACTTATATGGAAACAGCAGGATGATATAAATGTATCTAATTTTACACTCCAAATCACCCCTTTATATAAACTCTCGAACGATATGTACCGGCGACTTATAAGATTGTATGTTGCTGTATAATTACCTATATGCAGCTGGATGATATAAATGTATCTAATTTTACTCTCCAAATCACCCCTTTATATAAACTCTCGAACGTTATGTACCGGTGACTTATATGGTTATATGTTGCTGTATAATTACCTATATGCAGCTGGATGATACAAATGTATCTAATTTTACTCTCCAAATCACCCCTTTATATAAACTCTCGAACGTTATGTACCGGTGACTTATAAGGTTATATTTTGCTGTATAATTACCTATATGCAGCTGGATGATATAAATGTATCTAATTTTACTCTCCGAATCATTCCTTTATATAAACTCTCGAACGTTATGTACCGGCGACTTATATGGTTATATGTTGCTGTATAATCACCCGTATGACTTAAACTGAGATTATGAGTATATTACTTCATCGACGACCGAATATTGAACTTTTTTTTTAAATTTGTTTATATCAGCCCATACGCATTGTTTTTACATATTTAAACTATGTAGTCAGTTATTCTACATCTACAGATATAAAACAGTTGCACCCTATCCCATTTTCTTCCGATTCTGATAATGTCATATTTATACGCTCCCCTCCAATTTTACATATAGATTTTTTTTGTGTTGAAATTCATATTCTACACATCAAGGCCTTCCATTCAATACCCATGAAGCTATGGTTGCAACAAAATTTACAGTTTTTCCTGTTTATACCCTCGATATCAGATTTTTCTCCATGTAAACCATAAAATTCATACTCTACTTTCATTTGATACCCATAAAGCCCCACTTTGAAAAATAAAAATTTCAAATCCTTATCGCGAGAGATCGGCCAAACTGATCGACATATAAATAGTATATTCTTATTCAGCACATCACATAGATTCTGGATATGCAATAAAATCACCACTTCCGGTCTCATTTCCGGTGTGATAATGTGTCGACTATATAATCTACTTCCGTCAGATGCACATAAATGATAGATTTTTTGAGGAAAAAGTTGAAATTCATATTCTACTTGTTAAGACCTTTCATTTGATACCCATGAAGCCTCACTTTAAAAAATAAAAATTTCAAATCCTTATCGCGAGAGATCGACCAAACTGATCGACATATAAATAGTATATTCTTATTCAGCACATCACATAGATTCTGAATATGCAATAAAATCACCACTTCCGGTCTCACTTCCGGTGTGATAATGTGCCGACTATATAATCTACTTCCGTCAGATGCACATAAATGTCCGATTTTTTGAAATTAATCAATTTAATATATGTGTAAAGTAACATTTTTGAATGTAAAGTCACAAGGCGGTTCTTTCATAGCCGTCAGGCGACAATTCCCTTTAATGCTGCTAAAGCAAATGAAAAACACTGTATATACCTAACCTCTGATGGTAACAACCCATTTTGTAGGTGGGAATTACAGATACCGAAGTTGATACTATCTCTCCCCTAAAGGAGATACCTGTCGTGTTTCCATTTGGGAAAAGTCGACCACCCTTTAGACCTTAGGATAGATGGTGAAGCATAAAAGTGGGGGTGTAAAGCAACATTTCTGAATGCAAAGTCACAAGGCGGTTCTTTCATAGCCGTCAGGCGACAATCCCCTTTAATGCTGCTAAAGCAAATGAAAAACACTGTATATACCTAACCTCTAATGGTAACGACCCATTTTGTAGGTGGGAATTACAGATACCGAAGTTGATACTATCTCTCCCCTAAAGGAGATACCTGTCGTGTTTTCATTTGGGAAAAGTCGACCACCCTTTAGACCTTAGGATAGATGGTGAAGCATAAAAGTAAGATATAAAATATGTTAACTTACATTATTATTGCACTAAAGCACTGACACTTGATTGAAAGTTTTTCACAAAATATATTTAACGCGCTGAACACAGAGCACAGGTAAGTACGACTTACTTGTTCCGAACCAAGCTGTTGAATGATTGAATTGTACGCACATCGAGTTTTATAGGAACTTCTTATCACTTTCATGTTATGTTCACACGGCATGCAGGACGTCTCATCCGCCTGTTATATCTTGATAATAAGTTCGCTGTAACCACAAGCAGGAAGTCTCGTCCGGCTGTTATATTCATATTGATAAGATTCACAACCACAAGCAGGATGTTACATTCTATTTGAAATCGCGTGATTGCAGAAACTTCCTTGAAATATTTATCCGCATACATTTTTTTCCTCAACCGATAACAACTTTATCATTTTTCCTGGGAACTAATTTAATTCGTAGGACTTTGGATTAAATATTGTGTATAAAACTCTAGGTACTTCATAGGGAAAAAATAGTATTCTTGTGAGTGTTGAATGATCACATGAAAATGAGAAAATTTTACGATTATGTTCAAGAGTTGACCAACAGGTTGGATATATTTACGAAAACGCAAGTGCACCGTTGGATGATAGACAAGCGAGTTGTTTATTCCATCTTGATCTTACTATATATCATGAATGCATTAATTTGTTTTTAGTGGTTATTCTGTAGATGAGAGCGAGATTCTATCAAGCCTTGATAATTCCCTCGAAACTCTCATTTTCCTATGGTTATTCTGCAGATGAGAGCTATATTCTATCAAGGCATGATAATTAATCTGAAACACTCTCAGAAGATGATGATGGGGAAGAAAACGTTGAACAGATGAATCAGCAGGTAGTTTGGGTATATATTGGAGTGATCAATAGAGGTATCAGTTATTAATCACTTACCGTAGCGAACAGACGCTAAACATGTACTCCTGCGAGTTAGTGATTTTAGCTTAAATCTATTTACACGTAGTTACAATACATTCATTTCTCATTATTAGAATCTGATATTATATCATAGGATATAACCTGAATAGTTTGAATATAAGCACATTTAACATTTAGTTATATGATTAGTGATTGTTGTTTCATTTACATTTTAGCTGTAGCTGTAATATTATTATTATCGATATGCACTTTTCGTCCTATTTATTAGAATATATTTTATATTTCCCCAATTAATTTTCGAGTATAAACATATTTAACATTTAGATGTAGCTGCAATATTATTATTGATATCTATTCAGATGTAGTTATTATTATTGATATTTACATATAGTTACAATATACTCATTTCACATTTATTAGAATCTAATATTATATCATAGGATATAACCTGAATAGTTTGAATATAAGCACATTCAACACTTAGTTATTAGAATAATATTTATTGTAAGCGTGATTAGAGTAATTGATTGGGGGTTCATTTACATTTAGATATAGTTGCAATATTATTATGAATGTCATATAGATTAGCGCTTATGAGGATATTCATATGATTATTATTATTATCCTCATCTATTCCTCATTCATACCTCTTGGGTGGTTGGGGAAACGAGCTCGATCTCCATAAAACTCCCCCGTATATATGTTTCCATTGAAATTGATTGAATTTTATAAAAAGCTGTCTATCCGTCGGTCTGTCTGTTCCTATGAAGAAATGTGTGTTGATGAAAATGTTTTTATTATTAGTTTATTTTTTGCATACCGAAAAAATTATATTAGCACATCTATATGTTTAAGATGATTAAAAATGTATTTTGTTATATAGCAATCGAGCTGTACAGACAGTTCGAATAATCATCGTGATGCGTAACACCGCTTCGTCTAGATTCTGTATAGGTATTGGGCTACACCCAGCAGCAGCAGCTAGATTTCGGGTTATATTATGCGATTTACAATCAATATGATTCGAATATATACATACAACGTGTTTGATTTAAAATAAAGTATTCTCATCGCGTTTGAAGGTGATCGGCGTAACTTTCTTATCGCTCGAGCGAGCTGTAGCTCTACCGCAAAATATGATAGTGGATATTGTTCAACCTGCCACAAATTTAGCATAAACTTATTTGATTTATATCGGATAATTTATGTAACATACATGAATGAATATAATATTATAACGAATTATGTTTACTTCGGAACTAATTTTGGAAAAACATTTTATATATTCATATTACTTTCGGATAACTTATGAAACTACTTTAACATTGAAGGATCGCGCATCATTACGATAATTTCAAGTTGAATACATTACTCTTGGAGATGATTTAGCACAACCTTATCGCTCAAGTGAGCTAATGATACATACTTATAATATTATAACGAATATTGTACTCGCTAGTACTAATCAAGCAAAAAGTCCTTAGAAGATTTAATAGTTATTTCTGCAAACGCTTCATAATATCGCTATTATGAGAAGCAGCATTTTTGTAAACTATCACATGTTAGATGTTATGACCCCTTATTGAAGACTTGTGGAGCAGCCGATGCATCGCGACCGATATCATTATAACTCAGACAAAACCCCTGCGACTAACGGCATGTACAAACAACCCCACATTTCATTGAAGACTCCTGCAAGGTAGATACCTCGCTGAAGACCTGCGTGATAGACATCATTATACCTGCACACTCTGTATAACCTCACATACACACCTGTCTCGTTGGAGACCGCGCCAGCTTCATTCAAATGCACATGACTGACGTCATACATAAACAATCTGTATAACCTCACATTCCATACCTCATTGAATTGGAATCACACTTTTGTAATATAGCAATCAAGTAAGGTGCATATAGCTTGAATAAACGTCATGAAAGTAATCCCCTTATAAACATCGCGTTTGAGAAATGTAGAAGATATCATTTCTATACTATATAACATTCCATCTATGCATTCAAGGAGCAGCAGCCCTCCCATGATACCTCCGATGAATACCCGCCTCTTTCAAAAATCACGTGACTGACAGCATACATAAACAACGCCATTATAACTCTTTCAAAACCCCTATGGCTAGCGCTATGAAGTCTCACATGCCATACCTCGCTGTAGATCCTGCGACATACACTTCATCCCCACACGTTGAAACATCTCCACGACTGACGTTATGTACAAACACTCCCATTATAACTCTTCCAAAACCCCTATGGCTAGCGCTATGAAGTCTCACATTCCATACCTCGCTGTAGACCCCGCGCCATACACTTCGCCCCCTTCGTGTTCAAACACCCACACGGCTGACGTCATGTATAAACAACTACCTGTACCACATAGGCTGCAATATACTCGCACTTATCACTCAGACCGGATACCCCGCGGTTATATCTACAACATTAAAATCGCTTGTTCTCAATTCCTCCATAGCTGAGCGGTTAAGGAGCTGGCTTTGGATTTCATTTCTCGGGTTCGATTCCCGTGTGTAGAAAAATATTTCATTTTCAGTAGGAGTGCATTAAATTGTTCAAGTCCACCTTCGCGGTTAAGCCGCCTAACTTTAGAGTTTATTTCCCAGGTTCGAATCTCGGTGTGTAGAAAAATCATTTCAGTAGAATGTGAGTACTCAGATACCTAATTCATAGACTTCAGATTGCCCCGACCATAGTTAAGGAAGATCCATAGACAGATGGTTAGTTCACAGACTTGACCCGACCATAGTTAAGGAAGAACCATAGACAGATGACTAGTTCACAGACTTCGGGAACCATAGACATATGACCAGTTCACAGAACCATAGACTACCTACCCCTATCGATATGACTGCGCATGCGTGATTGTGGATGACCTTGGGATGGTCAGTTTTCGGTAAAATGAACCTTAGATTTCCTTATGGAGATTTACATGCAAAAAAGGGTGATTTTGCTCCCGAACTGTCCTAGCACATCTACTTACTTGGTTACAGGATCATCCTCCGGGAAATAAACTTTTTCTGAAATCCTAACCGTTACCAGTTGGAAAATCTAGTTGTATTCAATTTTCAATAAATATTTACCTCATGACATATAACTAGCCAATCCTTCGCTAAAATTTCCATATATGTAGCATCAATATCATCAACGCATCTCTCCCTCGGTGTGTCTCCAAGTGATAAAAACGTTGACAATAAAGAAACGGCAGTATACCACATGTAATAATGAGATGTTATCGTTAGTTCAGGTCTCGGTAAGTTCAAATAAATTTGTGAGTATACACCAAAACCATGGAGTCGTATACTTTTGGAATGTAAATAGCCAATCTGAAAATGAAATTATCTCAATTTTCGTCTCATACATAATATGTTTGATTTCAAAGAACTTCTAACATCAATATCACTAACATCATCATAAAAGATATTGGTAAGAAATATGAATATATACAACTCAATAATATACATCAATCATTAGTTGGCAAGGCAAAAAAAACAATATTATGACAAAATTGTCTCAAATTCCTTAAACAAGGGTAAGTCTATTTGGAATATAATTAATGAATTACAAGGTAAAACGGTCACAAATAGCTTTCCAACATTGGAAGAAAATGGATTACCTTCAAATGTGAAAGATGCTTGTAATAAACTCAATGAGCATTTCATTAATATTGCCCCAAACTTAATGAAATTAAATAAAATTGAATCTGATCCTAAAAATATTAGTTTTGTCAACGATAATATTACCATCTGCGAATCTACAATATTTTTAAATAACATATCTGAAACTGATATTCTCAAAGTTGTAAAGAAATTGAAAAATAGCACATCTCATAGCCATGATAACATTTCGAACTTTCTGTTAAAAAAATCTATAAGCTATATACTGAAACCATTAAAGCATATATATAATCTGTCGTTCGAAAAAGGATTTTTTCCTAACAAGTTTAAAGAAGCCATTGATTGTGGTCCCTCTATTTAAAAAGGGTGATATAAATTCGATATCTAATTATCGTCCAATTTCCATTCTTCCCAGTCTATCTAAAGTTTTAGAACATCTCATAAATGAGAAAGTAATTTGTTTTTTTGATCAAAAAAAACCTTTCCCCTAAAAATCAACACGGTTTTCGAAAAGGATTATCCACAGACACTGCTTTAGCCACCTTTACTAATTTCATATTAGAAGCCCTGGATGAACAATTGGGCTTTTCGTTGACTTATCCAGGGCCTTTGATTGCGTAAATCATTCTATTCTCTTGGCTAAGATAGATTGATACGGTATAAGAGGGGTTGCGGGAAAATGGTTCCGTTCTTACTTAGAGGGTCGGAATCAAACAGTTAGGCTCATTGATAAAGGTGAAAAAATAATGTCGGAGGAAGGGTTTCTAATTTTTGGTGTGCCCCAAGGTTCCATCCTGGGCCCAACACTTTTTCTTATTTTTTTCCAATGATCTCGAATCCTATATCACTTCTTCAATAGAAAACAGTCTATTTGTATCATATGCTGATGACTCTAATGCAGCCATCAAAGGTGCCGACGTATCCGGCATATCGAATGACTTATCTTCCATATATGGCAAGCTAGAAGCGTGGATAACTCGAAACTGCCTGTCTATAAATAAAGACAAAACTGCATACGTGGTATTTAGGACCTCGCAATCTAATGTTACAATTGATTCCTTCATAGATATGAGAAATGAAACTATAGATATATGTGAATCTACAAAAATTCTTGGTGTAGAGTTTGACTCAAACATTAAATGGTACACTCAGATAAATTCTGTCTGTGCTAAACTCTCTAACATAAGTTATGGGCTTCATTTAATATCAAGGCATTGTAGTCCACACATTGTTAAAACTATGTATTACGGAAAGTTTTACCCTATAATGAAGTATGAAATAATGTTCTGGGTTCGTGGATCTGAATCTGAGAGAGTATTTAAACTTCAAAAACGGGAAGTGAGAACAATAGCAGGTTTAAGAAGATATGATAGTTGTAAGAACGTCTTCGCTATACTAGAAATACTGACTTTTTATGATGTATATATTTTTGTTATTTTATGTTATGTGTTCGATAATTTTAATATGTTCATTGCCGATAATGTGCCTCATACTCACCCTACTGAATCTCCAACAGAAATGTTATTGCCAAAACACCATTCTATCTTATATGCAAAGGGATTTTATTATACTGGTTGCAAACTATATAACAGTCTCCCTAATTCTTTTAAAACGATCACTAACAAGAAAAAATTCAGAGCTGAAGTTAAAAGTATTCTTTTAAAATGTAATTGTTATTGTTTAAATGTTTATTTTTTGTAATAGTCTTAAGTGATATTTTTCTTGTTTTCACTTCTATTGTTTATATTATCATAGTTGATAATTCAAAGCATTTCATACTTTGATCTATATTTGACTTGAATATCTGTGTACAATGTTATCATAGTATATATTGTAATTCAGCTGTTCTAATAAAGAATCTATCTATCTATCATCTTTTGTTATTTTGCTTTTCAGCAATGTCTTATCGTATTGCATAAACAATAGAAGAGCGCAGTCGTATCAATTCCAATATTTTTCTCAAATCTAGGTCGAGAATATATCAGACAGTTCGTTTGTTTTAAGGTATCTTTATTTTTGTCAAGAAATGAAACACGATATATTCAATACATCATTAAATTTTATGAAGGTGTGATGAACATGGCAAACAACGATGATAATTTTATCAGTAATATTTTATTCAGCGATGAATCATTATTTTCATTCCATGGTCGACACAACTCATCTGTTGTATATTGAGCACAGGAAAATTCTCATAAGACAATATGCACAAGCATTAAATGCGTGGGCTGGAATTTTGATCATGTTATTTAATCATCTACTAACGAGAAATCTAGCTTACAACAGACATAATTATAAAAAGTGAAAATGAAACCGAATCAAAAATATATAGTTTAGTTGGCGTTTGAAAATGTCGATAGTAACACTATATATAAATTCGGGAAATAGGTCACACTAACAGATATGCTCAACACTTTCGTCTTTACGTACGTTTCGGTCTCACGATCATCAGAATGCCTATCAATGTATGAAACACTAACTGTATCATCACAAGACGCCCTTATCGCACTAATTCTAATTAAAAATGCCCAGGTCGCCGAAACGAACAGAAACACGAGTAATCGAAATTATAACACATTAATGTTTTAAGTATATCAATCAAATGGATAAACTTGAAAACCGTCATAGTGCATAGAAATGACTACGAAAACAAAATAGTAAATCTATTAAATGATGAAACAACTGACAAAAAATTGAAATCTGACCCTACATTATCAGTACAAAATGACATGAATAAATTGATGAATAAATATTACAAAAATAAGATAATTCCTATTCAATTGAAAAATAAATTAATTTGCCATAATGGGCAAGCACCTTATATCTATGGGCTACCGAAAGTACATAAAAGTGACTCATTGTAAGTAATATTGGAGCGGCTACATACAATTTATCAAAATTTTTATTAAAATCTATCAACAATAGAATAGGAAAAAATTAATTTTATGTGAAAGACTCATGGCATTTTGATGAATTTATAAAAAATCAATTCGTACCCGTAGATCATCTATTGATTTCCTTGGACGTTGTTTCTTTATGTACAAATATATCAGTCGTTTTGGCATTGAATAGCATCAAAAACGTTGAGCAGAGATAAAAAATCACACACCTCTATATCATTAGATTTTCAATCCGTATTCTATAAAATTCAATACATGATTAATACATTTAACAATTTCCACGGTAAATTTCAATTTACTTGTGAAATAGGAGTGAAAATAAATAAATTTCCAAGATTTGGACATTAGTGATGATGCAGATGGAAAAATAAGAAATTCGTGTTCTACTAAAGAAGTTTGGTCTCAACGTTATCTTCACTTCTATTCCGTTTTATAAAAAAGTGTCATAAACAGCCTTACATATCGCTCAGTTGAATTGTCTCACCCAGAGGACCGTCATAAAAATTTAAAAGTTTTTCGTTATACACTGAAAATGAATGGCTACCCAAAAAAAATTTTCAATCCCATCAATCAAGAAAGAATAAACAAAATCTATCATGGAACGTCACAGATAAATAACATAAACGGTGATACAGATAATTTTATAATTTTACAATACATTCCGGAAACCTCACAGAAGATTAAGAAATGTTTAGTACAGTACAAGGAACAAAAACTTAGAAAATTCCACCGCACTTGTTGAACATTTCTTTGATTATAACCATCAATTCGATGTTAATATTTTATCTAAGGAAACCAATTATTATAAAAGATCTATTCTGGAGTTGATTCGCTTAAAACGTGACACCAAATCTGTAAATCATAGAACAGATATTCAATCATTCAGTCAAACTTATACTAATTTAATTAATTAAAACCCTTGAGAATTCCTACATGCTTCTTTATAATGTTAATAGTATATTTCAGGTAGGATGCTCAAATAGCAATATTTCTAATAAGGTCTGACAACCTTTTTCTATTACGTCATAAATCTTCCACATCTGGTTCGTCGAGCTTTATATTTTTGTTTCAGTCCTTCAGTCGAATTACATACTGTGATTTGATATGACTTCTAAGTTTATAAGAATATTACTAAGCAGCGGATTCTTGATTCATATAACATATCATACAACATTAAAACATTAATGTGTTATAATTTCGATTACTCGCGTTTCTTTTCGTTCCGGCGACGTCCGCATTTTTAGTTGAAATAAGTGCGATAAGGATGCCTTGTGATAATACAATTAGTTTTAAGAAATCACGTTTTATAAATTGATGCGTCTCCTGATGATGGTTGTGAGACCGAAACGTACGTAAGTACGAAAATAATAAGCATATGTGTGACTTGTTTTCCGAAAATTTATATATAATTCATACCTGGGTCAAGAATCATTATTGACAGTAACATTGAAAAAATGACTACTATTCACCCGATAACCAATTTTCAAATAATTCTTATTGAAGCAACCTTGAATTGTCAGAGATAATTATTTCCTTATTAGAAGCCTCACCAGCTATGAATTTTGGTCAGCTTTGGTTCCAGCATGACGGTTGCCCAGCTCATAATAAAAGGTGAGTTGGTGGATGTTTCAAACTACTACTTCCGAACTGGCATAATAGGCGGTCATGAAAATAGTATCTTCCGATTTTTTCATATGGGGGTATGTTGGAAGTCAAATTTATAGGTTTTAGATATCAAGGGCCAATAATCTTGATGATTGAATAAATAGAGTTGATGACCCTCTATTCTGATACCATTGATGTGTTGAAGCAATTATTAAGAATTATGAATTAATTTTACAGTCAGAATGTGTGAGTTGTGTTGCGAACTAGATTGGTGAGATGTGTTACTATTAGATTCTGTTAGGAGTAGACATGTGAAAGAAATAACAGATTTTGTTTCACCTCTCTATAACTGGAAAATGAAACTTCTTCAGATTGAGTTGTGGTAGTAGATGGCAAAAACTTGTTTCCGAAAACATAATTAATTCGGCCAATGAAATAACTTAATCAGGGGCCATCTACTTCTAATTTACCCTCATCAATGTATTCCATTCCCAATACCTACCTCCATAGATAATGAGTCAGTATATTCTCCAAAACATCCTGGAATGTACCTAATAACCAATTGCACTTCATCGTCTTCTTGTAGAATGCCTAGGTTTGGTACCACAGTCAACCATGCAGATCCCCTCCCGTCAAGCTCAGGGGTATGATCCGAAACAGAATATTCGAAAGTAACATGTCCGGTATTAGTTAATGTTATAGAAGTTTCCAGCGCTTCAAAGAATAACTGAAATGCAATTTTTAGTGTTATGAAGCGGCATCTCGTTTTGGTACAAAACTTCATTTTGTTCATAACTTCGATATTGAAGTGAACGTGTTTCCTCAAAACCGAGGACATTTTTAAAGTTGAACTCCGTAATTCCGGGAGTACGTATAATTTTGTTGACTTTTATATCAATAAATAATTGCTTGTTGAAACCCTTACTTTATGATAATTCATCTTAGCGACAGATCGGAATAAAAAGAACATTATTTTAACTATGTGTAATACTCATCGACTTTTGTTACAAAACGTAACTACATCTTCGACAATTAAACTGTCATCATCAAACGATAATAGTAACTTATGAATGAATCTGAACAAATTTGCAAATATCTAGTAGTTACAACTGAGGTGCCTACAGAGGTCATCAATAAATGATGAAAACAGTGATGGTCACAAATCTGTGCCCTGTGGAATCCCAGATGTTAATTCGATGTCATGGGAAAAGTAGCCATTGTAAGTAACATTTTATATTCTGACACAGACGTAACAATTTAAGGAGGTTTTCGCTAAAGCCAAGTGGTGATCTAATCTTTCGAAAACCTTTGCAAATGCAGAATAGAATACATTCCCTGACTTTGATTGTGGAAGATGAACGTTTTGCCATGAGACCATACTGACTAGTGGAAATAGGCAACAGATAATAATCTTCTCCCAATTTTCTGGAACAGTGGATGTGCTTAAAAGCCCATTTTGAAAATAATCGTCAAAGGATAAGTAATGATATCAACACAGATTTTAATGAGACAACTGGGAATACCATGACATTTTTATTACCTAGCTTACGAATTGATCTCTTCAATGGAGAATAAATACCTGCACCAGTTCTCATTTTAGTATTAGAGCCATCTGTAAAGATACGAGTGTTCCCCTTCTCTTCATTAATGAGTCCCGTAACGGTTGATGTTTCATAGGGACTTTCAAAGACATAGTGAGGTGTCATGTTATCTGGTTCCCTACCAAGAAAAGGTGTCATTTTGATCAACTGGTCCTGGAGGCGACATTGTTTTTCTTCCTTATTTCCTTTATACCGGAGTTTTTTTTTTCTTATTTCCTTCATACCAAAGTCCTGGGCTGCTTCCGCCAGGGGAACTCGTGTGGTTCACGGACGGGTCTAAGACTGGCGAGTCTAAGACTGGCGAGTCTAGCGGAGCCGGAGTCTACTCACGTACACCCAGAAGGGAGATTTCAGTTTCCCTAGGTGGCCACGTAACCGTTTTCCATCAGGCTGAGGGCTGTGCCATACGGACATGTGCACTGGAAAACCTTAGATTAAACTATCGAGGTAGGCGGATTTACATCTGCACTGACAGCCGAGCGGCCCTGGGAGCACTTTGTGCCCACAGAATGACTTCTAGGCTTGTCTTGGGGTGCAGGGAAACTCTGGTTGAACTAGCCAGAAGGAACAAACTCCAGCTAGTGTGGGTACCTGCCCATTCTGGTGTGAAGGGAAACGAAGTGGCCGATGAATTGGCCAAACGGGGCTCCTTGAGTGCCCCGATTCCACGATCGGAATTTCATCGACCACCAGGCTCCACGCCCTCAAGGAGCTACTGGACAGACAGTGGCTCTCGATCTGGCGTGATTCCCCGGGCATGAGGCAGGCGAAGCTCCACATCAGGGAATTCTCGCCTAAACTTTCTAAGACCCTACTTTCTATGAGCAGGGAGGCCTAAAACTGGTGACAGGGCTCCTCACAGGAAACTGTCATCTGAATAAACATCTACACATAATGGGCATTTTTTGAAGACCCAATTTGTAGTAGATATGGGGAGGCGGATGAAACTGCTTCTCATATCCTAGCAGAATGTCCAGCACTGGCTTCTCTCAGGCTACAACACCTCGGCAGTACACATATGCCACTTGAAACAATGAGAGATATCAGTTCATGCAAAATCTTAGCTTTTGGCACGGCCTTAGGCTTGCTGGACTGATTCTTGTATCAAGAAGTGCACAATGGACCCAATCAAGCGGTCTAAGTGCTCCGAACTCGTCCGCCCCCGTTTTGATTGATTGATTGATTGATTATACCAAAGTCTGATTGAATTCAGTTGTTTTGCCAATATGAAACCACTTTCTCCACATAAATCTCCAGTGGTGGTAGGTAGAATATTGCTTCTACCACTGCTGTGGGTTTTGACGTATTGCTCCCGTGATGCTGAGTAGTTGTTTTATTGAAGTATTTTCTCTGATTCTGGACTAAGTGATTAGTGCACTATATGCTACATCAGTCTTAAGACTGCCGTATGGAGCTATAGTGCTCTTTTGAGATAATCCCAATATTTTCCCGACCGCTCGTCGACATTGCCAGGGGGCGATATTTGCGTTCACCATCTCCTTGTGACGATAGCATTAGGATGGTATTGAGGAGTTTAGGTAGCCTGAGCTCGCCCATATTCCATTTTTAACGGATTCACGTCAGAAGAGTGGTCTTTAGACTAACGATCGATTATTTTGAAGACTCTCTGAATTTGGTAGAATAGAACGATTACAAATATTTCTAGCAGGTTGACTAGGTCATACACGAATCCTGTGGTACAGAATCCCGCATAAGTAAGACGTCGCAGGAGGTTGTCGACTACTATGTTCCATAGATCTGGTGCTAGTACTATCACAAAACAACCTCATGATAAAAGACATGTGATGTAATATAATAAGAAACAAACATTACATTTCGATATCTTGATAGTGGTTTTTCGATGTGGCGAATTTGTATCAGACCTACGGAAGATGGTAATTCAGTTGACGAAAGTTTGATTTAGATTTTTGTGGAATAATGAATTATAATGCTTATTAATTATAGGTTTTTCTCTTGTGGAGTCAAATGATATGGAAATAAGTTCACTATGTGGTTCATTATCTGCTTACATGTTTTCCGAATTCTATTTCAGTCCTATCCAAATTGTAAGCAATTTCATCGCATTTACCAGATATTTCAAATGATTCTTCGGCCCCACCAAGAATTGTACATAAAGCTGTAGCCTTTATAGAGGATTGTACCGGAGGACGAATATAAAATGAAAGGAGGCTGCATTCATGTGGCTGTAGACAACCTTCGTATGGCATTATATTGAGCATAGCTTCGTTAAAATCTTCTTCTCCATTTGATGGAACTCTGAAAACTTCAATGTTCGAAGGGGATTCTTCATCACATTTTTTAATAATGGAATACAAATACTGGAAACTGTGATCAATTAGATTTTCGTTCTTGTGTTGACTGGCCAGAGGCTGCTTTGAGTACTGATAAATAACGTTAAACATTTCTCCCAAAGCCGGGAGTTTCCCTTCTTCGAATAAATTCTTTATCATATTGTCATACTCTGTAGGTTCTTTTTTTGACACATTATCATCCAATTTATCTAAGTTCCACCAGCATGCTCCTACCGTACTGGAGAGATTCACCTAGAATAATGGAGATATGCATTCCTTATCTGTTCTAGGAGTATATATATACTCTGTACACAGTGGGTAAAAATTGGAAATATTCATATTTTAAATAACATTCAACAAAATATTTCTTTTTCAAAAGAGAATGCTTACACTTTGAAGCCTGCAAAAATTATTAACCCCATGTTTGCACCTTATCAGCTATAGTTCACATTACTCTGCAAAACGGGAGATTATAAGAGGACAAGGTGAAAAGTTCCTGAAAAATAAAACGAATGGCGCCACTCGATTGTGACATTTGTGATATAGCATCTTTGAGTAGAATGCATTAAAATTTTCAGACTCATATGTCATTCAGTTCTGTTTTGACGCTCATCGAAAGCAAGCAACCTTGGATTTTTTCAAACATGGAAAATAGTGAGTTTCGCGTCTTGATTAAACATAATTTCTTGCGTGAAAGAAACATTACGCAAGCCGAAGTATGGCTTTTTAAACCATCAATTGGAACGATTCATAAGTCGTTTACTGATTTTCCTTGTGGTAGTATGATCACAAAGTACCCCGAAAGTTCTGGTCGTCCAATTGAGGTTACAATGCCAGAAATCATCGATGGTATGACATTGGACGATCGACGAGTTAATGTGCACCAGATTGATGAGGCTATGGGCATTTTAACCGAACGAGTATGGAATATTTTGCATACATTTTTGAATATGAGAGAGCTATCTGCCAGATGGGTATTAGATCTCTGTTGACAACAAGCGCGACCATGTTGTCACACTGGTCCAAGATAACTCGTATGCTATATTTCCATTAGAACGACAAGGTTGGTTTCATCGTTTCGTGCTTTATTTTGGGCTGACCATTTTTTTTCACATATTTGAAGGCAGCTTTATCAGAATTACATATCTGGAGATATTGGATGATCGGCGAGTTAAACTGCACGTGATTGCTGAGCCTGTGGGCATATTAACCGAATGGGTAACGAACATTTTTCATACATTTTTGAATATGAGAAAACTGTCTGCCAGATGGGTGCCGCATTTGCTTTTTTGTTGACAATAAGCGCAACCGTGTGACAACTTCTTAGGAGTATTTGGCGATGTTCAAGCGCGATAAAAGGGACTTTTTGCGCCATTGCGTAACCGTTGACGAAACATGGATCCATCACAACACACCAGAGACCAAATAACAGTCGAAACAGTGAATTTGTTTTGGCGAAACTAAGCGAATAAGGCCAAAGTGGGTTTATCGGCCAACAAAGTCATGGCGACAGTTTTTTGGGATGCACACGGTATCGTCCATATCGATTACCTTGAAAAGGGCAAAACGATTGCCAGCGTATATTATGCAGAGCTGTTGGATCGATTTGACGCAGATTTGAACCAAAAGCGACCGCATGTGGTGATGAAAAAAAGCGATTTTGCATCAGGAAAACATGCCGCACAGGTCCGCAGGTGCAATAGCAAAATTGCATGAATTGCACTAAGAATTGGCTCGTCATCCACCATATTCTCCAGATTTGACCACTGTGATTCTTATATATTTCCAAACTTGAAGAAATGGCTTGGCGGAAAGAGATTTGGCTCCAACGATGAGGTCATCTTTGAAACAAACGCCTATTCTGAAGGATTGCCGAAATCGTATTATTTGGAAGGGATCGACGAATTAGAAAATGTTGGACTGAGTATATCGGGCTACAAGGAGATTATGTTAAGAAATGAAATAAATTTTGATCAAATACAGTATTTCTTTCTTGTTTCATTTTTCATGGACTTTTCACATTGCCTTCGTAATGGATCTCTCAAAATTAGTTGGCCTTGATTTTGGTTTCCAATTTATCTCAGGCGTTAGCTATCATTTGTTACAGCCACTCCAGTTTTCATGAAGAAAATGGTTCGCCTAAGTCAAGATGATATATATTCATTAAATATTTGTTTCAAGATGACAATTTATCTTCTCGAAAGATTGTGAACAAGTACTTACAAAAGGGTTGGTCGGTTTCAAGTGTGCAGCGTTTAGTCGCAAAACTTAGAACTTACGGTAACATTAATCGCAAACAAGTAGTCAAGAAGGTGCTCCAGGCACAATTTTAGTGTACGCCAAGTTTAAAAACATACGGACATCAGTCAAGAGAATGAGTTCAATAGATTTGACGTTGAAAGTTTTTAAAAGCTGGATTGTAACATAGCTAATTGCTATTCGACAAAAAAAATGCGAGATATTAAAAAAATTACTGGCGAGCTTTACAAACAGAGAACGGAAGGGAAAAATATTGTTCACTGATGAGAAAAAGTTTACTATTGAAGCCCCTTAAAATACCCGCCAATGTTCGTGTAAAGAAGCATATCCAACATGAAAGGCTATTATGCGAAAGAGCGCATTTTAGTGATGCTGTTATGGTTTCTGCAGGAGCTTCAAATGTAGGAAAAACTGTTTTGATTTTCGTAAAAAGGAGTATAAAATTAAATCCTCAATCGTACTATGCGATGTTCCCGCCACAATGGTTTCCAATGTCGAAGGCACGATTCCAGATTATTGTTTCATGTAAGACGGCACACACAATAATGTATCTTCATCTGCATTGTCCTGATTTTATAGATCCCGATTTATGGCAACCTTGTAGTCCAAATTTGAATCCAATGGATTACTTCGTCAGTTGAAAAAAGCGAACACGAATTTGTGATATTAATCATTTAAAGTGAATAACGGAATGCTGGCCTCAGTTGCCTCAGAGATCTTCTGCAATTGTGCCCTGGAGAAGACGATTGCAAATGGAAGCTGATGAAAAGGGAGGCATACTGAACCATATCCGTAACCTTATAATTGAGATAATTTTGTTTTTGGTCATACAATACTTTTTTTTAATCATAATTTTTGCATGCCTTCATGTTATGATGTAGAACCTTTCTATTAGTACTATATCTCTATTTTCAGCAAAAGTAGTCCTTTTTATCTATAAGAATTGGCCTTTCCACTGTTATATCAGTCAATTGAATATATTAACTTACTAAGATATGAGCGTACGTAATTTGTACCGGTTTTATTGACCCACTATGTATATACATTAAAACCTGTTTAATCATCATGATCATGCTTAAATTTTATAAATCATAATCACATACTCTCAATTTCTAGTATACAGGATTTAAATCTGGTGACCTCTGCCGATTCATCTTATTGGGAATTGCTGATCCAGAAAGTTTCTTACATTTACTCCATAATGAACTGGGAATGCAGATGTTGGCCAAGGTTTCAAGGGGTGCGATTGATAGAAAACATTGTAAATCGCTGCCTTTATTGAGACAAAATTCAAGATGAAAATTGAATGTATAACCAATGCTAAGCTTGTTTTGCTTATATTCTACTTTACACATTACAGGGAGTACTTCCAAGAAAAGATAAGGAATTGGAAGGGAAATACTCACGCGTGGTGTTGCCAGTTTTTCTATTTCATAAGATAAAGCGATCCATTCATATTTGTATGCTACGGGCAAATCACTGATGTTCTTTATAATAACGTGCTTACAGCAGGTAGAATATGGGGCTATGAATTGGTCCTTGATCGAGTCTGGATATGTAATAATGGATGGATATTGCACTTCTCCAGTTAATATTACGGATGCCTTGAAAAAAGTTATCAGTTAGTTCACTAAAATGGAGACAGATCGAAACTGTTGCTTACAATTTAACAGGAAAATGGCCTCGCAATTGAACGATTCAATTAGAGAATGCCGAAAGCATTTTCGGGATGCAGGTGGTTGCGCCTTGACATCTCTGTCTCAACGATGAGGTAGCAAAACTAAAAGGCTCACAGGAACGATCAAGAGCTGACTTTAAAGGTAATTACAGGTGGTTTTATCCATTCAAGCTGACGGAAAAACTCACACCTCCCACTGAAAGTTAGAATTTGACCTGCGACCCGCGACTTTGACGGTTTCAATAACACAAATCATATTATTTTGCAGATAATTTTCATAAAAATCACTTTATTGATGACTGCTTCTATATGCAAAAAAAAACAATTGATACCGGTATTTGAGTCTAGAACAACTGCCACGAGATTTCGTTAATTAGATCTGAAAAAGTTGCCCAAGGATTGATAAATGCATACTGCGGAATATAATGAAATTACCAATAATAGCATGCATTTGTATTATAAGATACTTATCTGAAGAATATCCACAGCAGCTATAGGAACAATACCTTCCACCTCTCGACGTTTACGTAGAGGAAGTCGCCACATCATCTCGCCTACAGCTGGATTCGATAGGGCTCTGATAAAAGGGAAGTAAGGAAGGCAAATACTGTCACATTCTAGTTTAGACGGTCAATATGAGGCCTTCCCTCAGTAGAGACAACAGCATACCATCTATTCGACAGACCCTGTATCAATCTATATGGAAGCCATGCAAGAATAGGAGGGAAAAACTCTCCTTATCTTCACTGATGACTCTGAAACCGAAATGAGAACTGGAGCGGAAATTTACTAGAAAAATCTGAACCTATCCCTAACAATACCCCTAGGGCCTAGGGAATATGTAACAGTACTCCAATCAAAATTCAGTACTACCAACCATGAGGTAAAACACATTCTGCAATACTATTAATAAGTAGGAACAATATATCTATGGTTTCAGCGTTTACGTTTTATAAAATCTTTTTAACTTTTGGAAGTTGGAAGATTAAACTCAAGCTTACATAAAATATTTAATTGAGAATTAGTGTTGACAATTTATTTAACCAAACCGTGGAAATCTCAAAGCTGGGAGACAATGGTTTGGGTGGGGGTTCATTTACGAAATTGTTGACAAGTGGTGAATTACAGGTATCGATTTGATCATTTAATATCATGTTTCTATTGTTATAGTTCACCACTTGTCAACCATTTTGTAAATAAATTCCCATCCAAGACATTGTCTACCCCCATCCCTCAATTTATACCACATTCAGAATGATTTCTAATATTTGAGGACATACAGTGTGGTGAAACAATTTATCACCATTAATTGGGAATTATATGTTTCTCGCTTTGTCTACATTTGAATTTAATTGTCCAACTTCCGAAAGTAGGAACAAGATCACCTTCAAACCATTAGGAAGCCACAACATCATAAGTCAAGCAGTAGATACTGACAATATCAAACTGTGTTGTATAAAGGGACCCAACATAATAAAAGGCAATCATAAGACAAACGAGCTGACTCGCGAAAGATTCGCCAACCGAAATCTCGAGGAAGATTTTTCAAAGATAAAACCCTCAGTAGGTACAATCAATGATGGGATAAGACCCGAGGTTGTAAATAAACGAAGGAAGCAATGGATACACCTTATTCAAAAATCGCCCAATATTACTTCGTTTTCGGAAAAACCTGTGATTACTTATAGGAACCACTACAGGATACTGTCAATTAAGAAAACAAACGCTCACTATGGGTCTAGTGGATACCACACTGTGTATGGCATGCCAAGAAGAGTACGAGACGACAGAGCACGTGTTGAGCATTTACATAGCCCTCGCCAACATGATAAGGCGACAGGATAGTAAGAAATACACAGTAGGACTGTGAAGGTGTACAGATATCATATATCACTGATATCAAAACATACAGTATAGGATTTCGCTTGTTTTAGATAATGCAAGTGTAGTCTCTTCCTGTTTTCATGTTAGAGAAAAACATAAATATGGATCAGGATATTCAAACGCGGTTATGGATACTGACCTTTTTGGGATGATGCTCATATGCAAGTTCTAAAAATCCTGTATAAGTTCTACATCGTTTCTCTTTTGCTGGTGGCCGAAACTCGATTTCGAACGTGAAGGTCTCATCGGCGGGTATAGTTGTACGGAGTTTGCCGTCCACTTTTCCAAATTCGTCATTCAGACAAAAAGGTGATGAAGTGGATAAAACAACATCCAATGGTAGTGGAGTTTCGTTAGTCAGTGTCAGTGAATCTACAAAACGATATCGAATGTACACATTCTGGTTAAACATTTATTGGATTCTTTCAAACAGGCAAAAAAACTATCGTACAGGACAAGTTTGAAAGTCGGGTATTATGAAGCGGTTTCAGAACAGTCGAATTGATAGAAGATAGTGCTTCAACACCGGCAGCCTTAATATTATGGCTAATATTCGAAATCCTGATATCAGTTGTTGGCAATTTGATTTCATGTGCACGTAACCGTGAAAGACCGTGTGTGATTGAAACTACTTATGATGAGAATTTTTTTTCTTCGAACTGATTGTGTCTAAGTCAAAACTCCCGAGCATCGACTATTTTTCAGGAATGTTCCTTGTTTGATGACTTTCCACTCTCTACATTTGTTGATAAATTCAATTCTGAATATAATAGTTTGAGATTGTATCTGAGAAGCGCAAATAGTTAGTAAGTAGGTACTGTATACCAGCATGGAAAATGAAGAAGTGCTTCAAAATGTTCACTTGGATGACATTTTTGTTAAACACGTACACAAACAGAGAACAACTCTCACGAAGCAAATTTGATACATATTTTAACATTGAATTGATATTGAAAAGGACAAATCGAGATAAACCATCTAGGTGCAAAATTACTAAGGACTAAGGAACACTTACACAGTAAAGTAAAGAAATATTTTGATTCATTTCTGGAAGAACAAATATCCAAGAAACCACAGGTAGGTGTGAGCACATCCAGACTTTTTATTTCCGAAATGTTTTTTGTGAAATCCCATTTGAAAGGAAGATATTAGATAATTATGTAGCTTTTATTCTAACGCAACTTAGTTCTCTTAATTTTTCCTCAATTTACATCAAATTTTGAGTCTTAATGTATTAGTTTTTGTCCTCAAGGAAAACTTAATTTTAAACTTAAAAACCGATTTGTTCATTAGATAGTGTAATCTCTTTTCAATATATCTTTATTCATACATGAAATAATAATTCAATTACCAGTTTATGCACGTTTTATCGCATTCCCTATTATTATTTATTTATGCCTAAAAGACTGGGTGAAAAACAAAAAAATTGAGGTCGAGAAGGCTATAAGCTGGCATTTCAACTTGTTTGTAAAAGTGTTTTGTTTACATATAAATATTACTTTTAAATACGTGTATACGTGTATATAAATAAATACAGTTGTCATTTTCCTATTCTTACATTCTAGCAAGTATCCTGTACTGGAACAACATTATGCATGACGAGACTTTTGCAAGACTCTCGCACGAGAAGCGAGACGAGACGAGACTGGCGGGTGCGAGACGACATTTGATACGGGACTTCATATTTCATCGGCGAGACGAGACTTTGTGAAAGTCCCGTCTCGTTGATACGTGCGAAAGCTCGGAAAAAGCTTTTCATGTAACTAGAGAACCTTAGGAAAAATGTCATCAAGGGAATTATTTCGAAGGAAAAAGACGTTGTTAAGCTGCAACTATTTTCTGCAACATCAGTTATTTTTCAAATAATATTCCCAGTAATCCAATCGTATTGCATCTTTTATAGTTTATGGAGTCCCTTCTATAGAGAGAGTTAAGGTTGAACAGTGTCGACATGCTTTTTATTTCCAGACAGCTGTAGGAACAACGAGTAGGACGATGAAGTCACTATTTGACCATCTCAGCCAGAGCTATAGAAATAATGCATCAAGTAATCCAAACGCCATCTACCAGAAGATTGAGCAACCTTGACTCTGTCTGTTGACTGCTAACACGAACATGTGTTTGTTATTCATCCAATACGTAGAACCTTCAAGTTAATGATAGTAAATAACAGGTCAGGTTATACAGTATCGGAAATAATTCTTCTGGGGTATAGACATAAATCTACACATGTAACAAGGAACGCAATGATATGATAATACCACATAAACAAGAGAGACGCACTGCTATGCGCCCCTCCTCTTACCCCACCCGAGGCGTTAACAGCGACTCGCACATTCACCCCACTGGTGCTGGTATGATACTGACGTCCTACGTTCTGAGCTGACCGACCTGAAATTGTAATGCTCTCTCTTCATTAGCAAGCTATTCTTTACGCTCTCATGAAGTCACCATACCCAAGATAAATAATTTCAGAACCTGTATATTGTATATTGACGTCTAGTGCGATGATGTACCGCGTTCATTTTCTCGAATGCAAGGGTACATTAAGTCTAGTAGTCATTAAATTGACTAATTCATGAAGGCATGTAAAATAGCCTACATTTTGTATTCGTAATATTATTAATTCTGCAATCGAAAGAATTGATAAGTTTCCGAATCAATATTTCACAATTTGTGGCAATAGAATATTACCGATCAAGAATTTTGAGACATCATCACCGTCTGTTTTTATGAAAAAATAAAACTCTGGTACTGAAAATGTCACGCAAGGATCTATGAACGTAGCGGTCAACAATACAGTAAACGTTTTGTAACATTTTGAAGCTTTGTCCACGTAGTAGCAATGATAATTAACTTCCGAGGATTCTTCAAGCTTGCTGTACACATCGATGGATAAAGATGCACTCTCCTTCAAGTTCAATTCGACATAGTTGGGTTGAATATCGAAGGGTGACCTGAAAATGAAATAGATCAGTTTCTTCACTCAGAATGCAAATGTGACGGTCACAAATATAGCTACAATCACACAATAGCTCAGATTTTAGCACAATCTTGATGGAACGGAAAAAACACTTGGAGAGAAAAACACGTGCTCAATATCAGAAATCTCTAGAGTCTAACCCTTTGTCCCACTTGGGGAGGGATGAAATAAGTATCAAATAAATATAAGTACCCATGTACCAGATTGATATTCACAGATCAAAATACCTTAATTTGGTTACTATCTTCAGTGAGACTATCAAGTGCTAGATACGAGGACAAGGTGAAAAGTCCCTGAAAAATGAAACCAGTAATGATTATTTGGTCAAAACTTATTTTATTTCCAAACATAATTTCCTTGTACCCGACGTACTTCGTTCAACCTTTTCGAATTTTTGATCCCTTCCAAATAACAAGGTTTCGGCAATCCTTCAAAATAGGCGTTTGTTCCAGCGATGACCTCATCGTTCGAGTCAAAACTCTTTCCGTTGAGCCATTTCTTCAAGTGTGAAAATAGATAAATATCGCAGGGGGCCAAATCTCGAGAATATGGTGTATGACGAACCAATTCGTAGCGCAATTCATGCAATTTTTCCCTAGAGACTGCGGGTCTGTGCACCGGTGCGTTGTTCTGGTGGAAGAGCACTTTTTTCTTCGCCAAATGCGGCCGTTTTCGCTTCAAATCAGAGTCGAATCGATCCAACAGCTCTGCATAATATTCGCCGGTGATATTTTTGCCCATTACAGGGTAATCGATATGAACGATACCATGGGCATCCCAAAAAACTACCGCCATGAAGTTGTTGGCCGATAAACCCACTTTCGACTTTTTTGGTTTCGATTCGCTAGGACAAGTTCACTGCAAAAAGTTCTTTTTATCGCACTTGAACATCTCCAAACACTCATTTGAAGTTGTCACACGGTCGCGCTTGTTGTCAATAGAGAGCAAATGCAGCACAGATCTGGCAGATAGCTTTCTCATATTCAAAGATGTATGCAAAATATTCCGTACTCATTCGGTTGAGATGCCCATAGCCTCAGCAGTCTCGTACAATTCAACTCGCCGATCGCGACGATCGTCCAATATCAAACCATGGACCAGAACGTTTGGCCTTCTTTGTGGTCATACTACCACTTATGAATCGTTCCAATCGATGATGAAGAGTATCCATAATGTTTAACAGGCGATGCTTTGGTTTTCGTAATGTTCGTTCCACGAAAGAAATAATGTTTAATCAAGACACGAAATTCACTTTTTCCATGTTTACAAAAATTTTCAAGGTTGCTTGCTTTCGATGGATGTCAAAACAGAACTGAATGACATATTAGTCTGAAAATGTTAATGAGTTCTAGTCAAAGATGGTACATCACTAATGTCACACGGGAATTTCGATTGTGTCATCATCTGTTTTATTCTTCAGGGACTATTCCCCTTACCCTCGTAAAGGTTGGGAGAGAGTTATTTTGTTATCATGTCAAACATTCTCGGAACATGAGATAAAGCTGATTAAATTCTCAACATATTGATTTTTTCCCATGAATCATTGAAGAAGTATTACATAATATTTACTTCAAAATCACTACCGCCGAGTACGATTTTCTCATTTCAATTTTTGATACGAGCTCATGAAAAATTACAAATTACTTCTAATTCCATGTTTTTGTTTTCATTTCTACCCGACAGGGTATTACAATTTCAACTTCATTTAGATTTACAGAAATCATGTATAAGGAATGCTCCAGAATAGTAAAGTTGCAAACGCGGTTATAATAAAATGTTTTTCCCTTGCAAACCGGATCCGAATTAGCTTGCATTTGCAGAAACATTCTTTGACTTCCTCTCTATGTAATGAAACTCATCATACATCACGAGGAAATTGATGATAATCACGAATGTAATGATGAGAATAATGTGGACAATAATATTGAAATATTCTATAATCTGCTAACTCAATTCTCTACCAAACTTTCGAGTAGATTCTATGCCGTCGTTTCGAGAATGCTTTTTTTATTTTCAAAATTCATACACATCAGTGACCTAGCTATACAGCTCAGCAGTTGAAGACTGTCCACTTATGCTACCATTCCATAATTTTAATTTCTTATTCAAACTCATAATAAATTATTAATTCCTCAAACACTAAAATAGTAGAGTTACGTATATTTTAGATCGAACAGTGACAACTCGTCTTCTCAGTTCCAAAAATCTGTTTCGTTCTTTCATGAGCTCATCTGTGAAACGAGTAGGACGGAGAAGTCACTATTCGACCATTTCCGCCAGAGTAATGGAAAACTCCATTTGGAAATGTTTGACCGCCAAGTGATCCAAACGCCATTTACCAGAGGATAGTTGACTAATTTTTCAGTGGGACATCTATCTTCTGGTAGTTGGCGTTCGGATGACTTGGTACTTCAACATTTCCAATTGGGGTTTTCCATTCCTCTGGCAGAAATGATCGAATACCGACTTTATCGTCCTACTCGTTCCACTGATGAGCTTATGAGAAATGCGGAAACAGCATTCTGGGACTGATTGACGTGTTGTTAACCCTAACTTTGTCTAACTGCGAACACGAAAATGTGTTTGTTATTCATCTAATGCCTAGTTTCTGCGAAGAAATATATTCCTGAAAATTGAAACGAATGATGAAAGAATTGCTGATCTGATAACAGACTACTTTAAGAAATACATGGCGTCATAAGAGCAGGTGGTAGTGATCAGGTTGACGAGGTATTCAATGTTTTCGAATAAACTGTGTAATACAATATAATAAAAAATTTGAAGTTCTTCCCTCATTTTATCAAATGATAAAAATTGAAGTATTTGTAAATGTAATTCACAAACTGTTGTAGAATCTACGGAATGTTTGCAGAAATAAATAAAGGTGCATGTAATTATTCAAAAAAGAATGGTACGCCTTACGGTTTCAACTTACTTAAAAATCACCTATTTAGTTGTATATTATTAGAACAGTAGAGTTCCACATCATCGATCAAGGTAACAAACAATGAAACTAAATTAATTCTATAAGGAATGAATTGGCATGTTATCGACTTCTATTCACATAATAGCCAGTGATTTTAAGCCGGACTACCGTCTTTAGGAACGTAATTCTTGTAGTAGTCCCAAAGGTGTATATGGTGTTAAAAATTGGTAAGAGGATAGACAAAACACTCGATGTTCTTATCTTTCGGCTAATATATCAGCTATGTATACTGGCTGGGGTTTGATCGCTTTTACCAATCCCAACAACTTAGGCTTCAGAAATGAAAGTTATTTCTCTTCAACCATTCTTGTATATATCACATGCCTTGGAGGTGGCTGTTGGCACTTTATATATTGTATTGTGATAACTAGCATTATCCCTAACAATTGTGGTGAGTTCTTCTCAGTTCACTAACAGTTGGGATCCAAACCAATAAATGAAGTTGTTCTGATCCATTTCGCCTTGATAATCGACATCTTTAACTGTTTCTGCATGGAATATTTATTCTGCACCAGGAATGAAACCTGTTGTACAACCAGTACATTTCATGCTCCTAAATAATTTTCTTTTAGTGCGTTTGGAGTTATATCTTCCTTGTTTCTGTATACAGAATGGTCACTTTTAAGACGCACACTATGTGGATTTTCTAAATGGTAGAATTTAAATGAGGAAAAGTTGCGCAATTCTGAATGTCTTTTTAAGATGCAACCTATGGGGACTTCACAAACGTTCTTTCGCAGTTCCTGAAATATTGCAGAAAAATAAACTAGGCCACTGATCATGGGGCGTAAAGAGGACGTGCTACAAGGATTCACTCCCTTCCACTGTTTTGATGATGATGATGATTATGATGAGGGTGTGACTAAAGATGCCAGAACTTTAGCATTTAAAACTCATAGCTGCCTCTGATTATTATAGTCAGAGATCTGTGGGCCAATTTCCTCACAGGTATTTAAATCTTCTGCTTCAATGATAGTACATTTGTCAAAGGTGCCCCGAACCCCCTAACGAATTTTAACACTTTCCCAGGTGGTATGTAGGGTACCCTAGGGCACCCTGAAGTGTAATTAGTTTCTAACAAGTCCGGTAAGTTTCTGTTTTTTCTATTTAGAGTAAGATATGGTCAAGGCCATACTCCCTTACAAATTGCAGACATGCAGATGGTCCAGATCCTAAGATATGGCCCAAAAACTGTGAATTTAAAATTTTCCCTGATGGCAGTAGAAAATTTTGTTGTAAGTGCTTCAAACTTTGCCTACATATTTTAGACTGTGAAGAAAGTGAAAAAAACCACAAAGCAGAAATGTTAGTAGACATGGAAACTTTTGGCGGCAGTTTGAAAAAATTAAATGTTACTATACGTGGTAGTATTTACTACCATAGTAATTTCGTTACTAAATTATAATATGTACTTGTCCAAAATGTTCAGAAAAACAAAATTAATATTAAAGTTTTATCACAAATTCGTACAGCGCTGGTAATATTGTACATTTAGATACTATAACGACTACAATGTAAAAATTAAGAGAATGATAATTTTGATTTTCCGAGTTTTCTGAAAAACCATAGGTGGCTTTGATTTTAGGACCATAAAATAATACTCAGCGACCACAAAAACATATAATTTGACACGTTGGGCGAGCACCTCATAGGAATATGAAGAAAGAGCAACGCAATTTTCAACCAATTTTCCAGATTTTTTATTCTACCAAGTTAAATTCCTATCTACAATCATCACTGTACCTTGTTATTTCATTACCGTTCCAGTCTCACAAAAAATATCGTATGTTGCTAAGATTTGGTTAAATTTGCCGACAAATGGGTGAATTTTGATTTTACGGAGTTTTCCGGAAGACTATAGTTGCTTCAGATTTTTGAACCATTAAATAATACTCAGTGCCCATAAAAATATATATTTGACACCTGGAACGAGCACCTCATAGGAATATGAAGAAAATACTACGCAATTTTCCACTAATTTTTAAGAATTTCCATTTTTCAAAGAAAGGGGGTAGATTTTCCATTTCTTCAGATTCAGGTTCAACGGACCTAAAAACCCCCCCGATACCAAATTTCAGAAGCATTGGGTGAAAAGATAGAGATATTCCATTTGTTATATACTTTGTCAAATGGAAATGGTTTTTTCTTGTTTATTAATAGGAAAAGTCATGGCGCGTTAATTCACTAGTCCTTAAATGCAAAAAGAATTGTCGGTTTTGTATCTCAAATATTAGAAGTGACCACGTTTTTCTTACATTTTTGACTGGACTATTTGCTTGATAGTGAGTTCAAAATTAACTTAACTTATATATAATTGTTTGTAGTCTGCTCTTGAATGAAGCATATTTTTTGATACATATTTTTTTGAAAAGTTTGTCTATTTGCAGTACCTCTTCCGAACAACGAAAAGTCAAGCAAACTTTCAATGCCTTATTTCCTTCCCTAAAGGTACCACCATACAAAATTGCTAAGTGAAACAAAGGGGTCACTTCTTGGACAAGCCATCATGAGATGGCATAATGAATATTGGTACTTACGGTTCATTTGGAGCTATATCTCGTTTCATAGTTTTCAAATCATCTGTTCTGGAAAATAACATTTTCTGTGGTTCTCTACCCATGTTGGTCATTTTGAATGGTATACTATAGTGATTATAGGTGAGGAGAGTGCCGATGTCACGTTGTGGTTCCAGAACTGGTTCCACCAGTACGCATGATCCGAATCCTTTACATGACACAGGTATCAATATGGGTTCTTTAGTATTAACAACATTCAATACGATGGTACCCTTATATCTTCCTTGATTTGTTAGATAAACGGATACGTCTACAACCATATCTTGGGAACCTTCCAAAGTAAATTCTTTCGGATCTATTTGGAATGTTTTGCTCTTCTACAAGATAAATAGTCATTTCAGATTCCTGGCGTTGCCTTGAATTATATTTAATTCTAAGCAATTATATTCTTCAATACATTTGTACGTACGTTTCGTTCTCATTACCTTCTTCAGAAAGAAGTAGGACATATTATATGTTTGGGAAAACTAAGTGATTCTGTAAATACGAATAAAATAGGTCCTCTCCAGTGATTGTAATTTGTGGAGGGAAGACATTTTTCTTAGGTTCTATCAAGAATTCGCTAATCCTGCACATTGTTAGAAACTTACGATACGTTCGAGATTTGAAGTAAACATGATTTGATTCTATGCTTACGTACATTTGAAAACAGTGTTCTATTAATATACAGGGTGTACTCGAACTGCGTGGCTAAAATAAAACCGAAGATTCTTTGATTCGAAAAAAATTTGATGAGCCTTTTTACTTTTGCCTCAAGTGTCTTGTTTAGCCGGTAGAGAGCTTCAAAGTTGCAAAAATAATTTTGTTTTTTCGGTATAACTTGAGAACGTGATGGAGAACTTTTACAATATTTGGCAGGTGAGTTACTGTCAATAATAGCCGTTTTTGAGAGCGGAGCATAGAGCCTTAGAGACCATAGAAATGGCTCAAACTTGAAGATGTAACGGGAACTTTTTTGTGGTAGATGTAATTCACTCTATATTTTTTATGAAGATAGCTTATCTAATTTGAAAACTTTTTTTACTCTTAGAAAATTTTGATGAAATCAACGGATTAGCTTGAAAAAAATAATTCTCGAGTCTCTGCAATTTTGGCTTACTAATTTTACTTGATTAAAATACCTTAGTTGCCTTTGCTTTTCTAATGTCATTTTGGCATTTGGAGAATTTATTCTCAAAACTGTCAGTTTTTACTTTGCTTCCCGTAAAAATGTTATAAAATTATGGCTCAAAATTTCACTAACACTGAAATGGTTAATATTTCGGTAAAACACGAATAATAAAAACAATAGAAATGGGGAAACGATGTGATTATTTAGGAAAAACAAATGCTAAATTAAAAGAAACAACAAAACGTTTTGGGAAATCGCTAAGGCATTTTCCTGAATACACAAATTGATTCGTTTCAAGAAATTGGATTGAACTCTGGCTAGTACTTCAGGATCATTCTTCAATAAATCCGCTTCATGATTAATTCGTTGCAGCAATTCCTCTCGTGTCTTTACTGGAGCTGCATAAGCTTTCGACTTCAAAGCGCCCCATAGAAAGAAGTCGCAGGGCGTCAAATCAGGGGAGCGGGCCGGCCAGTTCACTGGTGCATCGTGTCCTCTACCTATCCAGCGATCTGGATATTCCGCATTCAAATGTCGCCTCACAGCTAATGTGGAATGAGGAGGTGCACCATCATGGATAAACCAGGCCACGACGAATGTGTAAGGGCAAGTCTTCCAACAGTTCAAGTAGCCTTTGTTCCAAAAAGTTCAAGTAGTTCTCCCCGTTCAATCGATTGGGTATAACGGTAGGGCCAATAATAAAGTTATCCACAATTCCAACCCAAACATTGATTTTAGTTTGATTCTGAAAATATGTAACTTCCGTTTCATGAGGATTTTCATCAGCATAGAAATGTTCATTATGGAGGTTAAAAAGACCACATCTCGTGAAAGTATCTTCGTCCGTGAACAGAATTCTTCTACAAAAATTGGGGTTTGCGTTTTGTCTTTGGACAATAAGCCGACAGAAATCTAGCCGATGACCTGGATCCATGGGCAATAAGTCTTGAACTGTTTTAATATGATAGGGATACAACAGTTCTTCTTTCAGTACATTATGAACTAATGATTTTGAGGCTCCAATACGAAGTCCCAAACGTAGTGTGCTTATCCCAGGTTCAGTTTCAACCGCTTCCAGTATCGCTTCTTCGAGCTGTAACGTCCTTCTTGTCCGTCTGCGTCCAGTTTCTCTGCGATTTGCTTCGAATTTGCCAGTTTCGCGAAGGTTTGCCGATTTGGAATTCTGCGATGCGGATATCTTTCCCTTCTTCGGCCATTGCAACGACAAAGTCCATAAATCAATCATTTCAGTGTTAGTGAAATTTTGAGCCATAATTCTATAAAATTTTTACGGAAAGCAAAGTAAAAACTGACAGTTTTGAGAATAAATTCTTCAAATGCCAAAATGACATTAGAAAAGCAAAGGCAACTAAGGTATTTTAATCAAGTAAAATTAGTAAGCCAAAATTGCAGAGACTTTATCAAAATTTTCTAAGAGTAAGAAAAGTTTTCAAATTAGATAAGCTATCTACATAAAAAATATCGAGTGAATTACATTGACCACAAAAAAGTTCTTTACACTTTTCCCGTTACATCCTCAAGTTTGAGCCATTTCTATGGTCTCTAAGGCTCTGTGCTCCTCTCTCCAAAATGGCCATTATTGACAGTAACTCACCTGCTAAATATTGTAAAAGTTCTTCATCACGTTCTCAAGTTATACCGAAAAAACAAAATAATTTTTGCAATTTTGAAGCCCTCTACCGGGTAAACAAGACACTTGAGGCAAAAGTAAAAAGGCTCATCAACTTTTTTTCGAATCAAAGAATCTTCGTCTTTATTTTGGCCACGCAGTTCGAGGACACCCTATTCATTTCGAATTTTGAGAATTGTGTTTTTCAGTATACTAAGTAACAATATTTTAGTAGTTCACAATATATATTAATTTATGTTCCGTTAGATGAGTTGTTACAGTACGAGTTGATATTATAGTCTAGGAGCCAGAGCGATATTGATGGTCTGAACATTAACCCGATGGCACTATGGTTTATCGTTAGAGGACGGTTCAATGACCAATTCATCTCACAGACCGAATTTTCGCCGGCTGCTAGATCTCGAGATACAGCATCCGCATTTTGTTTGAAGTGAAAACTTCTTTAGGCGCGTTGAGCTATTTCAGATGGGGGTAAAACCATAAGTCCGTCACGAGCAGTCACGCTGTAGCTATATACAGTATCGGAAATAATTCTTCTAGGGTATAGACATAAATCTACACATGCAACAAGGAAAGCAATGATATGATAATACCACATAAACAAGAGAGACGCACTGCTATGCGCCCCTCCTCTTACCCCACCCGAGGCGTTAACTGCGACTCGCACATTCACCCCACTGGTGCTGGTATGATACTCACGTCCTACGTTCTGAGCTGACCGACCTGAAATTGTAATGCTCTCTTCATTAGCAAGCTATTCTTTACGCCCTCATGAAGCCACCATACCCAAGATAAATAATTTCCGAACCTGTATATTAGGTATTATGTATACTGCCGCCAGCGCAACTACTTGGTCAGCCGTCAGGCTTCATGCTTGGATCTAATCTAATAATCTAAGTATGGTCGAAGTTATCGATAATGACGACGCAAATGAAGAAAGTGCTGTTTGACATCACTTTCATTTACATCCATGTAAATATCAATACATAATATGCTTTGAAAATAAAATAATGTGTATTTATTATAATGTCCATCGGGTTACATTCATACTCTTTACAGGGATTGTACCGCCCATTATACGTTTTTTTATTATTAAATATAAAAATGTATATAACAGTTGCTTAAACTAATGAATATATTCGTTTAAAAATACTAAAATTGTAATTTCGGGTGCTACAATAATTCAAAGATGACATAAAATAACTTCGTTACTTCATAATGTCAGTTTTCATTTCTGTCAGCAAGGCTCGGTGACTGCCCGTATTTTTTTTTTGACTGCAGGTTAACCCTTTCTAAGTTGCGGTTACTTGAAAAGCATGCAATCCTTATACTTCCACCACGTGCCATCATTTTTTATCGTGTTCGTTTATCAGGCTGACCAGTTATAATTGGATCGCAAATGGACTGCAAGTTAACCATCCCAAACCTGGTGGAAAATGTTCATTGGTGTTGGCAATTGTTAACATACCCTATGCCATTAAAAGTTATCGGTCCATTTCCGAGTGATTGACCATTATTCGGACCAACAGTGGTTTTTTTTTCTCATTTTGTAGCTAAACCTTGCGGATTTCAAGGTAGCATGATGGCACCAGGTTAAATAACTTTATTGGAGGTCAAATAAAGATTTAAAATTATTGACGTCACTCCTTGCCTATATCAATCCCCCAAAACCCAAAAAACCATCCCTCAAAAAATTCTTGATAATATGGATAATATGACCAACTTTATGATAAATTAGTCAATTATTGAAACTCTGGCTGGGTTTAAAATCGAAACGGCTCCTTTTTTTTGCCGGATGATTTTAAGGAGTTTTAGGGGTTGAAATAGGCAAGGAGTGATGGCAATAATTTCAAATCTTTATTTGATCTCCAATGAAGTTATTTAACATGGTGCCATCATGTTACCTTGTAACCCGCAAGTTTTATCCACAAAATGAAAAAAGAAACATTTTTGGTCCAAATAATGGCCAATTACTCGGGAATCGACCCATACCTTTCGATGATTCTATGCCATCAAAAGTTATCGGTAAACAATTGCCAACACCAATGAACATTTTTCGCCAGGTTTGGGAGGGTTAGCTTGCAGTCCATTTTTGGTACAATTTTAACTGGTTGGCGCGATAAAAAATGATGGCACATGGTGAAAGTGTATAAGAATTGCATGTTTTTCAATTAACCGCAACTTGGAAAGGGTTAACCTCCAGTTAAAAAAAATGCGGATGCCGTATCTCGAAATCTAGCAGCCCGAGAAAATTCGGTCTGTGAGATGAATTGGTCATTGAACCGTCCTCTAACGATAAATCATAGTGCCATTGGGTTAATGTTCAGATCATCAATATCGCTCTGGTTCCTAGACTATTACGAATGAGGCTACACAGGAGCCGAGTCCGGAATATCAAAAAGAGTATATTCACACCTAACGGACGTGTATCGTATAGTATTTTATTTCATACTGTCTTATTTGTTTTTCATAAAGCAATTTCAAATAATTCGTTAATGGTCATTTATTGACATTAAGTTAATGCTTTATCTGTCGCAATCTGTATTCTGGCTTAATACCCTAGACAACCTCCTTTAAAACCTGGTGTTGGCATAGCTGCTAGGTAACACTTACGGGCTCTCATACTGTAATAGTTCATTTACCGGCCGCAAATGAGTACGGGAATAGTAGTTTACGTAACAAGTTCCGAAAGTGGTCTTTTACTGGACGAGTGGGCAAATTGCAGGGCGAGCCGCAGGCGAGTCCTGCAAGCCTGCGAGTCCCGTAAAAGCACTTTTGGGACGTATTACGTACAATATTTTTTTTAAAACAGACATTGTTGTACCATAAACTTCATATTATTCAGTTTATATTTTTATAACAAGAACTCTTTATTAATTAACTTTTCAAAAATTTGGTATGTTTGTTCATATCGTATCCGGGACTTCGACGGTAATAAATCAAACGTTGCTTGGGTGGCCGCCTTAACAATTCATCTGGTATAATTTCATCTTCCATTAATTCACAATCATTTTGAATATCCATTTTATAATAAATGTCACGTTTTCAACTAAACGTCAAAATATGTCAAGTTATTTTATAGTTTTAAATAATACAAAACTCGGTTACTATAGAAACCAATTGACCGCTATCTTAGACTAACTATTTTATTATTTTTTTCATCAGATAGGCCGGAAAGTAAATAAAAATGAGTCCGGTAAAAGCTTTTACAGGACTATCACAATAATTTTCTGGCTCGGTCCGACAAAATGAGATTTTCTGACCTAAAAATAAACCGGAAAGTACTAATTTCTGGCCGGTTTTAAAAAAAGTTATTTACCGGACAATATGAAATAAAATATTATAAAATAGTTTATCATACTTTTATCAAGCTAGGTAATACTTTCACGACATCACTTTTATTATTAACTGCACCTACAGATACTCTTGGAAGATGGATTTAAATCATATAACAACTGGACGTTTTTCTACATACAATTAATCAATATATTGATGATGAAGTCTCTCTGATGTGAAATGATCAGTCTAGATTTGTCAGTCTAGATCTAGACTAGAGAGACCTTATCATTGTTAATCGGTAGAAGCCAATAAGAAATTAACGAATATATTCATTTGTATATCAATTGTTACAATTATTGTATTATTCCGTTCCATATTCAAATATCACGAGGGCAAGGTGAAAAGTCTCTGAAAAATGAAACAAGAAACGATTCATTTTGTCAAAACTAATTTTATTTCTCAACATAATCTCCTTGTAGCCCGATACACTTCGTCCAAATTTTTCTAATTTTCAATCCTTTCCAAATAAACGATTTTGGCAATTCTTCAGAATAAGCGTTTGTTTCAGTGATGACATCATCGTTGGAGCCGCATCTTTTTCCGCGGAGCCAATTCTTCACGTTTGGGAATGGATAAAAATCGCAGAGGGCCAAATCTGGAGAATATGGTGGATGACGAACCAATTAGTGGCGCAATTCATGCTATTTAGCTTATTTTTCTTTGTCAAATGCGGCCGGTTTCACTTCAAATCGGCGTCGAATCGATCCAACAAGTGTTCGATTTGCCCTTTCCAAGGTAGTCGACATGGACAATACCGTGTGCACCTCAAAAAACTGTCGTCATGACTTTGTTGGCCAATAATTCCAGTTTGACTGGTTAATCCGCTTCGATTTGGCAGAACAAGTCCACTGTTTCGACTTTCGTCTCTGGTGTGCTGTGATGGATCTATGTACCGTCCACGGTTACAAAACGGCGCAAAAAGTCGTTCTTAACGCACTTGAACATCGCCCAACACCCCTTTGAATTTGTCATATGGTCGCGCTTGTTGTCAACAGAGAGCAAATGCGGCACCCATATAGTTTTCTCATATTCAGAAATTTATGCAAAATGTTCCGTACCCGTTCGGTTGAAAGGCCCATAGACTCAGCAATCTCGTGCACTTCAACTTCAAACCAAATTGACCAATTGAATGGCTTCGCCAATAACACGCACAACGTTAGCTTCAAATGGTTCAAAGCCGCGGGTTTATTTGCATAATACACTAAAGATTCGCCGAACTCTTCCCTCAATAAATACATTGTTTGTAGACGGTGTGGCATGTAGCGTCTTGTTGAAAACGCATCTCCTCCACATTCATGCCACTTAATTGGGTAACCTAATAGTAAAAAATTATGGCTCTACAGCGTTCGCTATTGGCGATAACACGCTTACTGGCATAATTTTTGAAAAAGTAGGGTCCGCTAACTCCTTTAGCCCATAAAGCACAACAAACAGTGGTTGTAATGGCTTATGAAAAATTGTTTGTGGATCATCTCTACTTCAAATGCGATATATTTTGCTTCTCGACATATCCATTTAGCCAAAAATGAGTGGCGTCGCAGAACAAAACTTTGGTAAAACAATGGGTCAACCACGCCAAACTCATATAGCAAACGGCGATCAGTCGACTTCAATTCTTGTACGAGCTGGATCTTATAAGCATTTGAACCAAGATCTTCATGCAAAAATTTTCCATAAAGTGAATGCACAAAACTTCAGTATTGCACACGGTGTCGAATCGATACTTTACTCAACAACAGCGATAGTTTCTCTCATTTTTGTCTCACATGGTAAGTTACATCAAGTAGCATAAATGAGGTGCGAAACCGATTCATGGTTCAGCGAACTAATTTTTCGGTTGGACGATTATGTCGATCGTAAAATGATTGCACGATTTCGAAGATTCGCCAACGGAACCACGATTTTCATAATAAATTTGCCTTATTTAGAATTGTTGCTCTGACGTCAATCTTTGTATGATGAAATTAATGGCAAATATAACGGAAGAAAAATAACCTTACAACTTTGACACCTGATAAACAGTGTCAAAGCTGTCGCGATCAGAAGTTCTATGAATCAAAAAATAACATCTTTCTCTTTTCAGCTGTTTTCTGGCACCCCGAGATGACATTTATATGGTAGTGATTGAATAAAAACTTACATGTGTTTGTTATCTTTCGGAATTCATGTTCATTGTGATTAGTAACTACTTTTATGAGTCGTATCATAGTATATTGATTAAATAATTACTAAAAATGATCTTCAACTATTTGATTTTTTGCGGTTGTATCTTTTTCCCATTTTTACATGATAACTACATTGAATAAATAAACTTACAATGGTTATTGATATATCTGCTCTGACTGGAGAATCGTTTATCACTTGCAGTTCCCTTTTTGTCAACGTCAATAACCTAACATCCCCGAATCTCAATATTTCCGGATTGCAACATATCATTGGACCTTGGACGTCGCAACTGACTTTGCAAAATTGTTGAGGCGACTCACCGAAAACTGTAAACCTGAAATGGGGAATTATTAGAAGGATTGTCGTGATACTCAGATGAAGGCATTCATCAGAAAATTTTACATTCCAAACCTCTCTTAATTCAAAATGTTGATAATTAGTCGGGGAAATAAAGCATTCCCCAATCCAAAGTCGGCGCAGTTGAATGGATTGAGATGCGGTTTTCTGCATTCGACTCAGAAAATGATTCAGAAATCTTGTTCCGGGTTTTTTTTTTGCGGAACAAATTTAATGCATTTCTACAGCCCGAAAATGCATTTTTCTGAGTGCACTTTTTGAGGTGAATAGAAAAAACTTACTCGACTTGGTTTCTCGGGGGTCGATGAACACAGATATGCTATCAAAAAAATTCCCTGAGTTTCCCTTGGACCCTCCCTGAGGTATCCGGGGTCCTGACACCCTAGATATCGATGAACTTCATTAGAACATTATTTTTAATGTTTGTTAACTATTGAAGAGGTGATATAAAGGTTGCTAGTGATGATAACGACGTGAAAAACACTTCTGCAATTCCTTGTGGCACCCTGAGACCGGGTAACCACGTCATCTTTTAGGAATTTGTCAATTTTTGTTCATAAAATGTAACAAATTCTGGCTCTCGTAGTGGACGATCACGATTATGATACTCAGAAAGTTCATGCCTAGAAGATGACGTAGATACACAGGGCGCCAGAGACACAGAAACACCCTCAGGTAATTTGCAGAAGATTATGAGTGTCATAGTCGTGATCGGCGATTCTGAAGAACCCCGGAATTTGTTACATTTTACGAAGAAAAATGAACAAATTCTTAGAAGATGACGTACATACAGAAAGACCCAGAAGCACCCCCAGGTAGTTTGCAGAACATTGTGAGTCATAGTCGTGATCGGCGACCTTGAAAACCTCTGAGAGCCAGAATTTGTTACATTTTATGGAGAAAAATTAACAAATTCCTAGAAGATAACGTGGTTATCCAGTCTCAGGGTTACCAGGTATTGCAGAAGAGTTTTTTCACTTCGTAATCATCACTAGCAACCTTTATATCACCTCTCGAACAGTCAGCAAACATTAAAAATAATTTTCTGATGAAATTCATCGATATCTAGGGCTCCAGAACTTCGGATACCCCGGGGATGGTCCAAGGGGACCACAGAGAATTTTTTTGATAGCATAATCGTGTTCAGCGACCTCAGAAACCCTCGAGAAACCAATTCGAGTCCGTTATTATATTCACCTCAAAAAGTGCACTCAGAAAAATGCATTTTTTGGGTGTAGAAATGCAATACATTTTTTCAGTCAAAAACGAACCAGGTACAAAATTTCTAAATCATTTTCTGAATCGAATGCAGAAAACCGCATCTCAATCCATCCAACTGCGCTGCTTGGCCTATTTTAGTGCTTTATTTCCTCGACTAAATGACATCATCGATTTCCAGACATATTTACAGTCAAACTGCGATAAATCGAACAAAATAAGTTTACAACAGCGGTAGCAGCGAAAATTAATTGAAAGTCCCCTTGATAATTCCATCTTCGATAACTTCTTCGTGGAAGTCTATACAGCTATGACATACAGGTTATTGATTTAAGCTGTTTATTTGCTACTGAGTTACTACAGCTAGTGTTTTTGTATCTGTTTTGCTTCGGCTAAAATTTTTATGAAGTTTCATTTCTAATTGGCAACAGAACGTATCTTAAAGACTTCAACAATTCAAGATAAATAAAGACTTTTAAAAGGATAATGATTTGGTTGAAAGTACTTTGAGAATTGTTTGTTTATATTTGAATACAAATGTCATACAACCAACACTGTTTGTGATGGTTTAGATGAAGTAGAACACTTTTTGAAGAGGTTAAAAAGTCTAATCGTTAGTCACAAATAACTGACTACATTACACCAGAACAAATATACAATATTTTGTGAAAATGTGTGATTTAGTACTTGAATAAAATACCTAAATGATAACTGAAACAAATTCACTAACTTGACGAAGTTCGACTATATATTGAAAATAAATTAATTCGATGATGAAATTATATCCTGAAGCTGCGGTGAATAATGTTTGTTCCGGAAAAATTCATATGCATACTCAATTTTCACGAGGAAATTGAGTTTTGAAAATTCAAATCTCTTCAATATTTGGTTCAGTAGGCACTTACCTAGTAAAAAAAATTACTTACGTTAAATATCTGGAATGCATGCCCAATTCCGAAGCTACTACTTCTAAATGAATGATAATTTCTTCACAAGGTTTGATGTATGTGTCTGTTAAAGACAATGTGCAAGATATAGGACTGGGTTCTTCCTGAAATTGAAAAACTGTCACAATAGGTTGAGGACAAAAAAATACGGAATGCAAAAGTAGATTGAATATGATGTAAGAAATTGGAATACATTTTTGAGTTGGGATCATATAAAAGTTAAGAGTAATATTGTCTGAATGTTATGCAATCCAATGAATATATGGTAAAAGTGCTTCAACCAGTGAACTGATCATTCCACGAATATGTAGGTATCAATTTACGTCTTACAGAAGACTTCAAGGAGATTTAGAATTCTGGGAATACTCCAAAATCTACCATTTCAATACTTCTGGAAAGAATGAATGGAATATAAATGTAATGATGTCTAAGAGCTGGCTACGAAAACGTGAACGGATAAGGTGTAGTAACGAATTATATATATAACCTCTCCTTGGTAGCTTATAAGTACATAGCGAGGCCCGCCAGAACTCTCTCCCGGGGCGGAAGGCGTGGGTGGATGGCAAAGTCGTAAATTTTCAATAAGAAAAAAATGATTAGGTGCAGTTCTGAAATTTGGTAGAGTTTGGTAGTTTTTAACTGTAGGAATCTAGAAAAATTATTGTCAGAAGTCTAGGTCGGGGCTGAAAGGCTGCCAGAAGTCGACAAAGTTGTAAAAAAATTGTTTAAATTTAAACCATAAGGTGCAGCTCTGACAAATGCATTTTTATATTATTTGTTGCTTATCGAACCTGTATATAAATTGTCAGAAGTCTTAATAATGGCTGAGTATATACAAATTGATGATATAGCCAGAAGTTGCTGAAGCGGCTATCGCGACGGAAAGCAACGTTTCGAATCTAGTTTTGAGTTAAAATAACAAGGTGCAGTTCTGACAATTGCATTTTTATATTATTTATAGCTTGCCGAACCTGTACATATATTGTCAGAAGGCTAAATAATGGCTAAGTACAGAAAAATTGATGATATGGCCAGAAGTTGGTGAAGCGGCTATCGCGATGAAAAGGAACATATCGAATCTAGTTTCAAAATTAAATAACAAGGTGCAGTTTTGGCTATTTATTGTTTTTGTTATTCACACTGTTATTTCAATAAATATGCAATGGCAAAAGGTTAAGCGAGGGAGATAAAAAAAATTATAAAAATTGTGTTGCCGAGTAATCGCTGACTTAGACGACGGACTTTAAAAAAATAATTCGTACTCAAAAAAATTATAGAAAGTAAATAAATAATACGAAAAATGAAATGAAATGGAGAAGTTTTGCCGAGAGTTTACAGGTACTCTATGATAAGAAGTTACTGAAGCATAACATCTTTTTTTTTATTTCAGATAATTTTATGCACATTTGGCCATTTGTTTTTTTAATATTTAAATTTTTGTCATTATAAGAAAGTCAAAAGTAGATGGAGTAAAAGGTAAGTATATTTATATAAAGGAAGTATAATTATTTAATTACATAAATCTTGTTTTGTAACAAGTAAAAAATTTATTTTAAAAAATATAATAAAAATCTAACAAATTGAAAATACAATTTTTAACATTCGCAATCTGACTGCTCATGTTCATCTTCCTCACTGGCATACTCAATATCTGATTCATCATCTGAAACATAAATTATTATCATTAAAATTCACAATTTTTTTGTCACTGAACGAATTATGCATTACTTGAATATTTTATCTTCAGCCCCAGATTCTTCGTTTTCATTTTGTTGTATATCATCGTTGACTGTTAAAGGTACTTGAGGGCTCTCAAACCATTTAAATTCATACATTGATCCTAACTCTACCCAGCCGCAATTTGTAGGCTCCAGATCCGTTGGAACGCGGAGGTGTGCATTTCTCCATACGTTTGCAATGTATCTCGCCCTTTTAAATTGCTGACGTAGTTCTGATTGGCAAGGAGGCAAACATGAAGCATCGAAATTTTTCACAATTTTTTTTTTAAATGGTTCGTTTACATCGCTTATTTTGTAATTTCTTAAAAATATTTCGAATCCAGTACTATTGACTAATTGAAGTTGTTTTTTTGCAGTGATTCCGTACAAGTGGCTCGTATATACTTCTGAATCTTGAAAAACTTCGTCTTCGTTGCACGATATATCTCAGAGATTTGAAAAAGCCTTCGTTTACTTTTGTGACTGTGACATGATTTTAAATGGACGTTGTTTCCCTTTTCTAACTACATCATCAATTTTTATGTACTTAGCCATTATTAAGACTTCTGACAATTTATATACAGGTTCGATAAGCAACAAATAATATAAAAATGCATTTGTCGACTTCTGGCCAACAGCTGTCAGTTTTTGTAAGAACACGTGTGGTCTTAGTGATCTCGTGTCGTGCTTCAGTCTTTGTTTGATTTTCTATCGTGAACGTCATTTTATTATCGATCACTATACTTAGAATATTCCAAGTATTATTAAGTAACGTTGCTCTGTTTAAAAAACATCAATTTCAGAATCATCACTTGGAGGCACTTGTTCAATTGCACATACACTTGTACTCACTTGAGATATTAAACCATTGTTATCTTTAGCTAATTTCACTGATGAACGTGTTTTGCGTGATGATAAAGATCAATTCGGAGTTTCCTCCTGAGTTTTCTTACATGACAAATATCTCTTATAGCATCGTTGATGAAAATCCTTTTCCGTCAAGGATGCTGGCAATAATCGGAACTTATTATCACCCTTTACTTATCGACTGATAGAGCGATTGGCTGCGGCTCATCAGGACACAATATGCAAATCTGTAAATCTGCCTCCATTATTGATACATTTTTTATAATTGTTTAAAAAGAGCAACGTTACTTAATAATACTTGGGATATTTTAAGTATAGTGATCGATAATAAAATGACGTTTACGATAGAAAGTCAAACAAAGACTGAAGCACAACATGAGATCACTAAGACCACACGTGTTCTTACAAAAACTGACAGCTGTTGTATCAAAAACTTGAATCAGCCTTACAAAGTAGTTCTCATCCATAAGATGAGAAGATCTTCTTAGACTATGTTCTCATCCGTTATTTATATGCAAATTTTTTTACACATACTTATTATTATACGTATGTGTAGGTATAAACTATGTATTATACAATGTAGTAAAAACGGGTCTCTCATCTTTACAAAACGATGAATCTGTCGTATACCTGAGACAGATATGTACCCCTCATATTTATTATAGTATTCTATAATTATTATACACGTGCATTTACATGTAGGTATGTGTGTTCTGTTATTATTATTATGAGATGGATATTGGGCGTGTTCAAGTATATTTTATAGACCATTCTGTGATTTTTTAACGCACGCGTAATAAGGCACGAGCGCGCACATACATACATACACACACACTTACATACACACACACTCACATACACGTACACTTACTTACATACACACATACAAACACATTAACACGTATTTACACATGCATATTTGTATTCACAGGCACATTTTATGATTTTTTTATGTTAAAAAAAATTTATATACCTTTATCACCTAAAATAGTATCATATTGCTAATGTAATATAAAAACGATGATTACTACGTAAAAATATATGAAATGCCTATATTTTGACGGTAAGCAAATGTCAATCGGATGAAAAGGACATGAGATATTTCAATTGGGAAATTAGCTAAAAAATTGACTTAAGCTCGAATTTCTCAGAAACAATTTGATATTTTGACTTGAAAATCGGAAGTCAGTTTTGAGGGCATAAAACCTACCTATAGTTCAAATTTCAGTTGAATCGGTTGAAAACTGCCCGAGTTAGCCGTCACGCAAGTTCCCATGCATATATGTATATACATATATATATTGCGACAAAGGGGGAGGTCGGATCAACTTGAAATTTGAACTGGGAGTTCCTTAAGCATTGACAATAAAAGTGTTCCAGTTTGGTTTCCTAATTCCCAATACAACTGGAGATATACATTTTTTTTGATAAACTTCCCCCAAAAATGTCCAAAATACCACAAAAGGGCGGAAAAAAGGGGTTGCGTTCAATTTAGGAGGTAGAAATTTTATACTTTTGTTTTATACACCAAAACGAACATTTTCCGTGGGGTCGCGTTGAATCATAAAAATTTCTCGATATCACTTATTTTTTGGTTTCACATACTCTACTAAATTGTTTTAGCAACTTTTACGGAAGATAAGAGGTTGGAAATTTGCTAGGTGGTTCACTAACTATTGAAGAAGATGATCCCGTAAAAAAAATAGCGCGTTACCGCACCACAACTTTTTTAGGGTCATTTTACAAAAGTGCTTTTTTTTGCATTAAGCTACTGTTTGCAAAAAGTGTAGATCCGATCTTGCTGAAATTTTATGTGGTACTAGGTTGAATTTCGATTTCGAGCAAAATCGATGGTTTTTTGCAATTTGTGGGGTCATCACTGCTCCAATCGGGTTCATCCGCAGTTCATTTTTCCGTCCTTTTACGGCGCATAAGCTTATTGAAAGCTTTTTTTCTCATTAGCTCAAACCGGTTTTGGCCATTTTTACAATTTTTTTGGACCATTTGCGACGATCAAAGAGTGTTCAATTTTAGTTCCTTCAATTTGTATCATAATTATCTACTTAAAGCCTTTTTTCTTCGAATTCAGAATTAAAAACTCCCAAAAGCTAATTATATCACACTGTACTTGAACAAATCTCCCTAATCTAGTCAAATGTCAAATAGTCGCGTGTATTAGACGAATAACAAAAAAAATTAATCCGAGTGCTACTAATTACCGAACGCGTTATCGATTATATCGAAATATATCAATAACCTACTAAATCGATTTTCATTTCTCGATTACTATTTATAATGCTTAAAAGGACTTCCGAATTACATGTTCAAAACTATTCCTAGCTCTACTATCTGCATAGTTTTTCATTCCATATTTGTCGGGGAATTTTCATTTCGGTGAATTGTTTGTCGAATAATTTTATGGTCAGGGAAATTAATTTTTTGTCGAGGATTGTTGTTAGGGAATTTTCCTTTATTATTAATATGGTTTATATCTTACCGACTCCATATAATATATGTATCCCGCCACATTACTCTTGTTTTTCAATTTTATCACTCGATCATATGAAGTATCTATGAAACAATATCGAATATCCAATTTTGCAGGAACACATTCTATGAGAGGAACCACACATATGTGCTTCAGTGGCAGTTCTACAAAATGTTTTCTGGATCCCCACATATACGTTGTGAGTCTTGTTTCCCAATTTCCTATTTTATTGGGAACTAAGGTCACCTGTAATGATGAATTATTCTTATTACATCTATGTCTAGATATTATTACTTCATTTCATGGAAATATTGATGTTATGGATCAGGGGTCTCCAAACTACGGTCCGCGGGCCAAATACGGCCCGCAAGTGTCATCAATCCGGCCCACGACAGCTAATGACTTATTTATTGTTGTTTATATGAACATTATAACAAATAAAACACTAATGAGATTTATATAATTGTTATTTTTCACTGACAATAGATTGTAGTTGCGGACCAATTTTACTTGTACCAATTATTAAAAGAGATTTAAGATGCTCATTGGCTAACTTAGATCTGTAAACATTCTTTGTGCACTTCATTTTGGAGAATGTTTTCTCTTACAAGTAAATAGTACCAAAACAGAAAACAGCAAATTTATGCAAATTATCAAATTGTACCAGTGGAAGACTCTTATAAAATTCCAACAAAGATGATTTTTGATATTTGTTCTTAATTATATCAGTGCACTGTAAATCAATAATTTCCATTTGAAGTTTCGGGGCTATGGTTTCAATGTCAGTATCAAAAGGATTTTGAAAAATCTTTATTTCATCCGCAATGACATCAAAGTCTGAGAAACTAGTATCATAGCTTCGATTGCAAAATCAACGACAATGTGTGGAACATTTTTCACGTAATTGTGATTGAAATAGTATTATTTTCTGCCGGAAATTGATATTAGTGTATAAATCAGGGAGAAGCTGGGTTTCTCCTTGCAATTTCAAATTCAGTTCGTTCATATGTTTTTTCAAATCAACATAGAACTTCCACAGGCTTTCGCTAATTTGTAATTTGGTGAGAGGGCGTTGCTTTCCTTTCAAAAAATTTCAATCACTGCTCAAAGTTCAAAAAAGCGCAGTTACGACAGCGTATGATATAGTAAGTCATCTTCTCCAATCTATTCAATAAACTCGTGGAATCGTCGGTGATTCAGCTCAGTGAATCTGATGAAATTAACAACTGATATGACTGGTTTTAGAACTTGAGACATATGCAAACATTTTCCGCACAAGGACTGTTACATAGTAGGACTAATGGTTATGAACTATATGAACCACCATCATTTTCTACAGCCATTCACGCAAGAGCAGCCACTCCTTTATTTTCACTACACATGTTTTTGCCTCCATCAGTAGTGATAGATTTCAAGTTTTTCCATTGAAGGTTCTTTTTATTAATGTCATTTTTAACTCCCTTGAAAATATCTTCCCCAGCAGTCAACAAGTTCTTCATACACTTCATAACTTTTATCTCTTGCTCGGATTGAAATCAACCCCTGAGCAGTATCTGACACATCCCTTGACTCATCCAAGGCCAGAGAAAACTACTGAAAATGTTCATTTTTGTCAGACAGTTGAGATAATATATTTTCTGCGATGTCTTCTACCCTCCGAGCCACGGTGTTTGCTGACGAACTGACAGTTTTAAATGAATTTACCTTTTCAAGGCACATTTCTTCGGCTACTACAATTACGCATTCTTTAATCACTTCTCCATCGGCGAATGGTTTCCCACGTTTTGCAATTTCAAAAGCCACACGAAAGCTGGCACGAGTGGCAGCTTCTTGTTCGGTATTGAGTTACGAAATATTGAAAGTTTCATTGATCTTTGAATGTTCTGCATTCACTGTCTACTTTTCGCTTCTTTTCCATACTAGTGATCACACATAGGAACAAGACAAATCGTAATATTGTCACGAATATGTCTTTTAAACACGGACAAACACGTTTTAAGGAGTTACGCACTACTTTATTTCACAACAGGCAGTTTCGATTCCTTTGCCTTCCCTAGCCGGACTGACTCGCGGTCGCACTGCTGGCATCGGCCAATTACTGCCATCTAGAAGTGAGTGGAATACACCAGAACTTTCTCTAAACAAGGAGATTGTTTGCGAATGTTTAGTTGTTACAGCGCTTTCGAAAGTACTAGTAGCGCTATCTGTTAGGGATAAAGGGTACTACCACTACCTATTCTCGCGTGAGACCACCAGGTGTCGTCAAGTGTCGCGGTCGTAACAATAAAGTACAGTTAGTACACAATATTAATTGATCCAGCGAATTTGGCAAGCGTATGGTCGCTCAGGGCGCTTACTCGGCGACTAGTCTAGAAATTATAGATAACGGCAAGAAAATTAAAATGATTTTGGCCTTCGAAACTTACTGGAGTAAACAGTATGGCCCAAACGCTGGAAAGCTTGGAGACCCCTATTATGGATGAACAAAAACATGAACACTGCTTCTACAGTGTCATTGATTTCCGGATACATATCATCAAAGACAATAGTTATTGTAAATATATTATATTTCTCATATACTTTGACTCCGAATAAGATAGCTAACAAACTGAACCATATAATTATAGCTTTGAAGTCGCAATTTGAAGAATACCGTATATTTTCAACACAAAATATAAACTCAGCATATTATATAAAAAAAAATTTAGTTGGAACTATATAGCTCAAGTCAATCAATATATGTTATCTTTAAATGAAATTCCAGGACTTTTATTTTAAAATCTCGATTGTACATTTCCTAACCATTATTCAGAGAATAATCAACTCTCGTAATATAATTGAAATAAAGATATTACACAACTGTAGGAAAGGTTTGACATTGAATTTCTTAGAATGGCTCGGAATATTTAGATATATTGACAGTGATCCAACTTAAACAGGAATGTATCGCATTCACTACAGGTTGAAGATGTCATGAGAATCAGACCTAAAAGTATTCTTTCATTTTTACTCTTCTAATTTGCTTACATTTATTATAAGGTTAGAAAATGGTTGGATAGTAGCTTCACTTGGATGGAATGTGAATTCCTTTGGACATGTCGGTATCACAGATGAGTCTTTGGAATTAGAAACATTAACCCATGTAAGAGCGTCTTCATATCCATCGGTTCTGACTCGAATTTTGAATTCAATTGGTACTTGCGTACCGTTGATCATCGTCAATTCTTTCGTTATGGCAAATCCTGCAAACATATTGATTCTTAAAACTGAAATTATTCCACTCCAGAATGAAATGAGATCGGATACTCCTATAAACACCCACCAAATGCAACTTGATCAAAATCCAATGTTGCCACATCATATTCCAATAAGGGACACACAATTTCTCCCCTGCAAAAGAGCAAACTTCATTAGAAACATAGCGTTACACGTTATTTTGGCCTAAATTTCAATCAAAGTAATTCCTTGAGACTAGTGTTTTTGGAAATGTGAGAGTGCTTTTGTTATTTTAAATGGAACAACTAACAATTCTCTCTAATAAACTATTAAAGAGTTCACACTGTCTATACAGGGTTTCTCATGGTAGACGTTCGTTAGAAGTTTACGTGGTTAAAAAAATTAGGAGTTCTGAATTTTTGGACTCCAGGTTTATTAAAGATTCTCTTCCATTTAACAATATTTTCAAGATCACATCACTTTCGGTGATACCGTAACTCGGCATTAACTTCCTTATTTTGGATGGAACATCTGGTATATTGTTTTATTTTCATATTCCTGAGAAAATTTTACGACGAGTTCCATCAGGTTCCCCTATACCTATTTTCAATTTTTTCTTAGATGTCTAGATCTTTTCGAAAATTTTGGAAGATGTAGTGTTATTTTGAACACTGCGCCTAGGGTAGACAGAAGCACAGGGTAGATACTTTCGAATTCTATATTGACAATTGATTTATCCCATACAGGGTATCTAAAATTTGATGACCAACTACATCATTTTCAAAGTAGAAAAAGTTCGTTTTTCAAATGTAGACACCCTGCATTTATTAGATGGTCGGATGCAGAAATTGATTCTCTTGTTAATACATATTGTTAAGAAAGGTCTTATGATTTAATTTGCCCCACGTTGTGGTGACAATTATTAACTAAACTCTTTTATGAGTTTATTATATAATTATGAATTATTATTAATTCTTCCGGCTAGCTTTTATTTGTATTTTTAAATCTTATGTTTGTTTTGATTTGAATAATCTAATGATTTGAATAATGAACTTTTACCTTTTTATTTTATATCTATGGAATTAAACACAATGTTCTTTGAATGTTAAAAACTTTTATATTTAAATTTCTATGACTCTATTTTTATCTCAGGTATCAATTTTAACAATTTTATGTTCAAATAGATCTATGATCTAACCTCAAAATTATTTACTATTAATATTTGTTTACAAAGTTATTATCTACAATTTTCTTTCTTTCAGATTTACAGACAGATAATAATACAATGGAGAAATAATAAATAAACTTACGTTCAGTTTATATCCAAGAATATGTTTTAAAATGTAGGCAATGTTCACTTGGCTTGATTTTCTTATTAATTTGATAATTCACTTTACCCGTAGGTACACAATTTCTTTGCTATACACAAATCACAGGTAAACAATGTGGTTATTTCTTTAGAAATCAGGAACTGTTGATAATTGTTAACGTGTCTTATTCTTTTTCAAAAGATATAAAACCTTAAATGATGTATTGGAACGTTGTCGAAGACTAACTATTATACGATGCTACTTGTGAATTATAGTTATAATAACTTTTAAAAACTTTGTTCGAAGACTGGGAACACTACTTGACTTGTATAAATTACTTATTTGCTTCGGTTACTTTCAACCTTACGAAGCTACTGGAACACTTGGGTTCACCGATGTTTATCCAATAATCTAAGGTTATGGAAATTTTATGATTAGCTTGAGTACCTTGACTCTTCAGATGTTGATGGCTAACTGATTTGGCTTGTCTTCAGATGCCTTTTATAGGCCTTCAAAAAGGACGCCAAGTATTTTCAAAAATAACCAATGAGGTGCTTAGTTTACCTATCAAGAATGCTTTGTTGCTTGTTGCAAACTGACAACTATTACATTCTTACTAATCTGACGTCTATAAAATCGCCTCGACCAATCAGAACTTAGTATTCTTTAAATTTTTAATTATTGGAGATTTTCATCTTATTTTAAATGATAATGATTCCTTCTTTTTAAATTCATATTGCCTACATTTTTCCACACACTTTGGTATAAGATAACCTATGATTAGGTTATTATTAATATGATTATTCCTATAATTATTATAAATTTGACAGTTGTCATTATTAAAAACTAATACATAATATAATATATCAATAACATTTCTTTAACATTATATAATTCAAATTTACTAATCCTAACTTATATCTACAACATTTTTCAATAGTTTGTGCTATCTCATGATAGTTTTTGTAATCATTTCAATTATGATTTCTGCCTTCGTAACACTGTACGTTTATTCACTTTCACTGAAGTTCTTGTTTTACACTTTTATTCTAATTACATTGTTGTTTATTATGTTTCACATTGTTCATTATATTATACTAACTATTATTTAACTTTTAACATTGTATTTTAATTCCATATGATATCTTTTTATTAATCTTTTCTGATTTTCAATGTTCGGTAAGTTCTAATTTTATCATTTTATTGTTTAGGAAATGAAATCATAACAATATGTTTTATCAAAAGACAATGAAATTATAAAAGTTGTACCTAGAAAGCCTTGATTTTGACAGCAATTGAAACAATGTTGATATTATTCAAAGCAGTAACAGCTCACAAATTCGTAAGACAGTTGTAGTGATTTTGTTAACTTTCTCAAGTACAGTTGATAATGGAGAATATTGAAGAGTATTACAATAATGATTTGTTAAATTTGTTTTATACGCATGGTGAATGTGGACGAATTGTCAGACGAACACGCAGATTATTTAACGAACGGTATCCGGACCTACCAACAATAACTCCTGGAAAATTAGCAAGAATTGAAGCTCGGGCTATGGCAACTTAGAGTGTAAGGACAACTCGAAATCACCTGAAGCCCGTAATAGATAATGAAGATAACGAAGTGAATGTGTTGGCTTTTTACAAGCTTATCCACGGAGTTCAACTGCAACAGCAGCGGTGGATTTGCGTATTTCAAGAGCATCAATCCACAAAATATTGAGAAAACATGGAATTCATCCTTTTCCTGAGATAACTGTGCACGGATTACGTCTTGGTGATGAAGCAAGACGAGTCGACTTTTGCGAATTCATGGTCATGAAAACGACCGAAGATCCGAGATTTCTTCATAAGATTATGTGAACTGATGATTCGAAATTCATCAGGCAAGGAATTATAGATCGCCAAAATAATCACTACTGGACACAAGATCATCCACATGTCATTAGGGAACACCATCACCAGGACCACTTTAGTCTCAAAGTTTTTTTGTTTAATTAGAGACAATAAAATGGTATATCAAATATACGAAAAAAATTTGAATGAGGCTAGATATCTGGAGATACTCAGAGGGTTTGTTAATTATTTTCTGAATGCTCTACCTCCACGTGACAGAGCAAACAGTTGATATCTAGCTATACACCAGCAGTTGCGGGTAGATCGACCGATTCAGCACTACATTCCGTAGTTAGCAGAATTGAGAGATCAATGGAGAACAGAATGTTCACCCTGGGTTTGTTCATAGACATCGAGGGTGCTTTTGATCAACCATCCTTTGATAGCATCAGCCCTGCCCTAGAGGAATATGGAGTGGTCCCCGCTTTGAGTGGTTTGACCCGCCATATCCTCGAATGGAGAGCAATTCAAGTAACTGTAGGAGCCTGCACCGTAAGGGGTATCGCAAGTAGGGGCTGTCCGCAGGACGGAGTACTACCGCCGCTAATATGGATCATATTAGTTGACAACCTACTTCGGCGACTCAATGAGTTGGGCTACTACACCATTGGATACGCAGATGATCGTACAATCCTGCTTACAGGACTTTATCTTGGAGTACTCTGTGAACTAATGCAGAGCGTTCTCAAGATAATTGAAGACTGGTGCATAGAATGCTCTCTGTCAGTGAACCCCACAAAGACAGAGCTAGTTCTGTTCATAAAGAAACGAAAGCTGGACCAGATGGTCCTACCAAAGCTTAAAGGTACCCAGCTCAGGTTGGCATATGAGGTCAAGTACCTAGGTATCGTGCTTGACAGCAAGCTAAACTGGCATCGACACCTTGAGGTAAAAGTCAGCAAAGCATGTGCGGCTTTTTGGCAATGTCGTAGGGCGATGGGGCGCTCATGGGGCTTGTCCCCTAAGATTACCCTGTGGCTATATACGGCTGTCATTAGACCCATGCTCTGCTACGGAGCACTTGTCTGGTGGCCCAGAATCCGACAAGCAAATGAAATAGCTCACATCAGTCGGGTGCAAAGACTTGTGTGCTTGGCAGTGACTGGGGCTATGAGAACTACACCAACTGCAGCCATGGAGACTATTCTCAATTTGCCTCCCCTAGACCTTTTTGTACAGGAGATGGCGCTGGGAGCGGCTCTAAGACTGCGGAATGGAAATTTGTGGAATGTGAAAAGAGGAGGTGGTCATGCTTTCATTCTCGAGGAGGCGTCCGTGAGGATACCTTTACTTGGAGCGCAAGCGGACCGCATACCGGCGAAGTTTACTTCCACCAAACCCTATCACATCGATTTAGACAAAAACGACGAAACAAAGCCCGACATAAACATGTTTACGGACGGCTCCAAAAATAGCCGGGGATCAGGTTCTGGAATATTCTCCGGAGAACTTGACCTATGCGAATACATACCTTTAGGATCTCATGCTACAGTGTTCCAAACGGAGCTAGTAGCAGTGAGCCAAGGAGCTAGAATAGCGGCGGACAAAAATACCGCCGGCAAACGAATACGGATCATGACAGACAGCAGAGCAGCACTACAAGCTCTTAGTAGCCAAAAGGTTAACTCAGGTTTAGTTTGGGAGTGCCACAGAACCCTCGAAAATCTGTCACAGTATAATGATGTTGAACTCACCTGGGTGAAAGGACGTAATGGAAATCAAGGAAATGAAGAGGCGGACAGGCTGGCGCGAAAAGGCTCCGGACAAACACTATTCGAGCCGGAGCCTTTCTTGCCGCTAACCACAAGCACTCTGACTGCTTTGATAAAAGAAGATACCCTAAAACGGCATGCCGAACGATGGATATCGAATGATAGCTGTAGACAGGCACATACTGCTATAAAAGCACCGTGCCCAAAAATTGCAAAGTTCTGCCTACGACTGACAAGATATAATCTTAGAAGACTCGTAGGGATATGAACCGGACACTGCCGACTAAATAAACATCTTCACACGATGGGAGTCGTTGTCGACCCCATATGTCGAGGATGCTACGAAGAGGATGAGACAGCGGAACATGTGATTTGTCACTGCTCGGCGCTCTCATCGACAAGAGATGCCATTTTGGGGGACCCCTGGCCAAATCTGGTCAACATTGGCGACGCTCCACCCGGTGCGGTCCTCGGGATGATCAACGCGATTGGTTGGCTCGATGGCTGAGGAGGGACAGGGGCCTTCGCCTTGAAGGGGTGGCACAATGGGCCCTGTTCAGATGCCTAAGTGCCAGTATAATTATACACCCTTCACATCAAAATTCATCCATCCATCCATCCATCCACACCAGCAATTGACCTCGATATTCGAGGATCGGTGGATTGGCCCACGGTGATCCTGGAACCGGCCAACCAGATCACCGGATTTGACACACTTGGATTTTCACTTCTTCGGCCATATGAAGGAATCAGTGAACTCTCGGCCTGTACAAACTAGAAATAAATTATCGAACCGTGTTCACGGCGCGTTTACTAATCTAAGTCCAGACAAACTTCCGAGGTCTGTTTCGCGAGGAGCTATTCAGTGTTTAGAAGAAAATGACGGTCAAATAGAACAATTTTTGTTCATTTATTATTTCTTGTCATTATGCTCCAATTTTTGTACGTTTTCCCATTTGTTATTACGTTTTAAATTTTGTTATGTTCTTATATTGTTTTCATGTTCTAATCAAAGTGAATTTCTGCCGTTCTAGTCATGTTCATTTTGTTCCGAAAAACAATCGATCGTTCGGCTTCTGCGAAAAATCACATTAAAATAAAAAATATGGATCACAAGAAAACCGTTAGAAATAGGTATAAGGAAAGTTCTAACAAATCGATGCAGAATTAATTTCTGCATCCGACCATCCAATAAATACAGGGTGTCACATTTGAAAGAATGAACTTTTTCAAATTTGGGAATGATTGATGTAGCCGGTCATCAAATTTTGGATACTCTGTATTCAAAATCAATTGTGGATTTCGAAAGTATCATTCCCGTACGTCCGTCTACCTCACAAGCGCTTACCACCATTCGGAAATAGGTGAAGGGCGCAATGTTCAAAATGAGGCTTTCAAAATTTTCGAAAATATCAAAATATCTGAAAAAATTGAAAATAGGTATAGAGGAACCTGAACTCATCAAGAAATTTTCTCAGGAATCCAAAAATGAAACAATATACCGGGCGTGTTTCATTTTAAATATGGAAGTTAATGACGTTTTACAGTACAACCGGAAATGATGTGTCCTTGAAGATGTTTTGGAATTAAAGAGAATCATGAATAACCCTGGAGTCCAAAAATTCAAAATTCAAGTTTTTTCCAACCACGAAAACTTTTAACGAACGGCTATCGTGAAAAACCCGGTATAGCATTACACTAGAAATAACTAAGAATCACCCTTATAACACTATAAATAAGAAATAATCACCCTTATCCACTGAATATGCCACTGCGAACGTTTTGGGCTACCAAGTAGCGATCATCAGTAAATAAAACTATTTTCTTAATCAGTATCTTCAGTGGATAAGGGGGATTGTTTCTTATTAAATGAATCAAGTTAAAATAGCAGCTGGAGGGCTGCAAACTGATAGGTAATAGCTGAAGAGGGAAATATGAATTATTTGGATAAATATTTCATAACAGGTTCAACATTTTAATGTTTTCGAAATGATTGCTCCACTGATAAGTGGACGTTCGATTCGATCGTGTTGTAGGGGAATCTCGTCAATCTTGTAATCTCGTATGATGGTAACTTCAAAACAGGTACTGGAGGATCAGGAATTCAGAAGAACGAACATCATGAAACATGTCAATAAGATCCATGCAGTCCAAACAACATTTTATGGGGTCCTCTTCTACTTGCAAGAGTATATAGGATATGTTGCACCATTACATTCTTATATCTTTGACAGTCACTGCTTCCAATAAGAGTCCCGATTCCAGAAGATTAACGCCAAATTAATCAATAATAGCTTGCAGAAAACCGAATTTACACATGCAACTAAAATTTGACTGAAAATCAACACTACCTGATCTGAACGTAACTCTAATCTGTATATAAGATAAGAGAGTTCTTTCAATCCTTTTCAAAACCTTCTTAAAATTATTCTCGAAACTTATACCTCGAAGGTGTTTCAGACACCTCACAAATATGCTGGTAAGTTAAGTTCCCGTTTCTCATGTTCATGTTTTACCTGACCTAAGAGCGAGAAAGGGTACTACCCACGGTCGTATACACCGTGGTACTACCACTACCTATTTCCGCATGTGACCACCAGGTGTCGTCAAGTGTCGCGGTCGTAACAATAAAGTACAGTTAGTACACAATAATAATTGAACTAACGAATTTAGCAAGCGTATGCTCGCTCAGGGCGCGTACTCGGCGACTAGGCTAGAAATTATAGATAATTGCAGAAACATTAAAATGGTTTTGGTCCTTGGAACTTACTGGACTAAACAGTATGACGCTAAGGCCGAACATTTAGGGGACCCCTGTTTACTAGATGATGGTTCGTTGAGTTTCATCATAAACTCATCACAATCTGGAAAAATAACTCAATTCAATGACTATTTTGTGTTGAAATGAAATATAATTTGCATTTGCGTCATAGAACAACAAATGCTTTGAGGATTAGCAGAATCGTCTTAACCGATCAGTGTCAGTCCTAAGTCTGAAAATAGTGGGAAGGGAAGTTTGTTGTTGTTTATCGATAACAAATCTAATTTGAGTGGAAGTCAGGCAAATCAGGACTACCATTCTTCTGGTCAGGCGAATCGGAGATTTTTCATGGATCAGGCAAAACAGGAACAGGAAAATCAGGCATGAATCAAATATACAATCATCAACATGTGCTTAAAGGGGAACAAATTTTTGGAGGCTCAATATCTCAAAAAGTTCACCCAAGAAAATACCAACTGAAAGTGAGTACCATTTTGAAGTGTAAACATATCTGATTAGTATTTTTTAGCGACTTTTTGGATGAGCTCGGCAATTAGAAATCGGTTCCACATAATATGAAAGCTTGTAGTAACTAGTTGCACAATGGTACTTGATATCATGGATTTATCTAGAATCATTAATAAATTGTTTTGACTATTTCGTTTATAGGGCAAAGTCCTTTGATGTCCACACTCAGCTTTTTTTAATATCAAGGTGAACTCACTGAAATATGAAGCTGTAAACTTCGCCAGATTCGGCTACAATGAATTCGAGTTTTTCTATAAATTTCCCCTGATGTGTTGAATGAAACTGCATCGAGAAATTTCCATAGCAATCCGGTTCAATAACCATTTCGTTGGGCTCACAAGCTGCACAACCAAGAAAGTCGAGGGCCTTGTGTTTGAAGACCACCGTAGCTGGAATGATTCCTGTAAACCGCAAATAAATGTGATTAACAAATCATTATTTTCCTTACTGAAGTTGAAAAATTGGAATCAAATTTACACTAAACCTGTAAAATTTAATATAGAAAATAATGCTGACTAATTATTTCAACACACTGTTGCATTCACAAAGCTGGGAGTTATCAATCTTAAATTGTGCCTTTAAATATTAGGAATTAATCTGAATGTGTTAAAATTTGGCGAATAGGGGTGGAGAATGGTTTGAGTATTTACAAAATTGTTGACAAGTGGTGAATTATAGGTATCGAATTGGTCATGTAATATTATGTTACAATTGTCTTTTGAATATAATAAATTTTCTATGGATACTAGAATATTGAATTTGTGTCCTTTTTGTAGAATATGTAAAATATCAAGGTTAAGAGTGGAAATATGTTCCAATAGGTGATTAACGTAATTAGACTTCCCGTTTCACCTTTTTTTTAAGCCTTTAACTACTCAAATGTTCGTAGAACCTTACACCATAACTGCGTCCAGTTAGTCCTATGTACGAGGGATAACAATCATCAGACCTTAAGCCAGTAAGTTCCAAATTCCTTTAATTTATATTTTTTAGATTTTGAATTATCGATATATGATTGAAAGTTGTTGCTTTAAAGGCGATGTTTCTATTTTGATTTTTAAGAAATTGAGATTTTTCGTGAGTGTTTACATAAATATGTTAGGCATGCGAAATTTGATTTGGTATTATTATTAATCTGCACATGAATTAGGCTTAGGGCTTTTTCATTAGGTTTATTTGAAGTATTTCATTTATTATCTTGATATCATTACCGTTAGTTTTAGCAATATCTACGATTCTGTATAAGTGGAAGTTTTTCATAATTAGTGATTTTTCGGTTTTATCATCATTAACTGTATTCTTACTATCTTAGAATTTCCGCTGTTTATATTATTATTATTATTTTATTTTATTATTATTATGATTATATTATTAGCAAAATTACAATGGTTATATCGCGCAATGTTTGTGTATCCGCAACACGACCGATTCTCATATGTAAGAAGTCTTGTGCGATCACGAGGCTTAAGATTTCACGTGGTAGACGAGGCTGCTCTAATGATTTCCTCTTCTCAGCGAGTAATCTCAAGCGTTGTCTTCGCAAGCTCCATTCCTCGTGACGTGGCTGTCGGCGGTATCTCTCGAACCGGTCGCTACCTCGATGAAACGAGATCATCATCATAATCAGTAAAGGGCAAGGGGCTCAACCCTCTAGATGTACACAGGCCATTGGATTGAGTTCATATTGCTTACGCTGGCTTCCGTAAGTCCCTTAGGTACCTTACTGTTTCGAGAAAGGAGTTTATTTGAGAGCCCACACACAGACTCTCTGATAAAAAGCCTGGTCTGCCTCATGCCTGGTGAGTCCCGCCACAAGTCAAATGACTAGCCATGGAACGGGGGAGTCCCTTTGGTAGGGCGACCATTGGCTATGGCACAATGGGGGCCCTAGACGATCCTCGCCTGACCAGGGTGTCAGCCATTTCATTATCTTCAACTCCACTGTATCCTGGGCAGAGATCCAGATGAGTTGGGCTTTATTTGTATAGGCTAGATAGTTATTACTAGTCAATATAGTATAGTGATTTACGAGAGCATGGTGAAAAGTCCTTGAAAAAAATGATTTATTTCTTCAAAACTTATTTTATTTCTCAACGTAATCTCCTTGTAGCCCGATGCATTCCGTCCAACGTTTTCTATTTTTTCGGTTCCTTCCAAATAATATGATTTCGGCAATCCTTCAAAACACTCGTTTGTTTCAGTGATGACCTCATCATTGAAGCCAAATCTCTTTCCGCCGAGCCTTTTCTTCAACTTTGATGATAGATAAAAATCGCTGGGGGCCGGATCTGGAGAATGTGGTGGATGATGAACCAATTCGTATCGCAATTCATGCAATTGCGTCAGTGAGTTGTCCTGGTGGAAGAGCACTTTTCTCTTTGCGGCCGCTTTTGCTTCAAATCGGCGTCGAATGGATTCAACAGTTCTGCATAATATACGCCAGTGATCGTTTTGCCCTTTTCAAGGTAACCCATATGAATTATGTGTGCATCCCAAAAAACTGTCGCCATGACTTTGTTGGCCGATAAGCCCACCTTGGCCTTTTTCGGCTTCGATTCGCTAGGACAAGTCTACTGTTACGACTGTTATTTGGTCTCTGGTGTATTGTGGTGGATCCATGTTCCTTCCACGGTTTAGAAACGGTGCAAAAAGTCCGTCTCATCGCGCTTTGAAGTTATCACACAGCTATGCTTGTTGTCAACAGAGAGCAAATACTGCAATCATATGACAGATAGCTATCTCATATCCAATAATTCATGCAACATGTTCTATACCCGTTCGCTTGAGATACCCATAGCCTCAGCAATCTCGTGCATTTTAACTCGCCGTTCGTCCAATATCATACCAGGAATTTTATCGACGATTTCTTGCAACCTCAATTGGACGACGAGAACCTTTGGCGTCCTCTAAGGTTATACTATCAATACGAAAATCAGTAATCACTTGTGAATCGTTCCAATCGATAGCGAAGAGCCACCATAATGTTTAACATGCGAAGCTTTGGCTTGCGTAATATTTTTTCCATGCAAGAAATGGTGTTTAATTAAGAAGCGAAATTCACTTTTTCCCATGTTTACAAAAATCTTCAATGTTGTTTGCTTTCGATGGGGGTCAGAACGGAACTGAATGAAGTATGTGTCTGAAAATTTTATTTCGTTCTAGTTAAAGATGGTACATCACAAATGTTACATGGGATATTTGATTGTGACAGCATCTTTTCACCTTGCCCTCGTATAGTCATTAGCAAGAGGCTATTATTATATGTACATGTGAAGTGTTACATTAAGCCATTAAATCAACCAAGGTATACTTCCTCCCGATCTATTTCTCACCAACTACAAACCCATGAGCCTGGCCCTTTACATAGGCCTTCACAAGCTACCAAGCTACAGAGTAAGCTCACAGGGTGAACTCTTTTTAGTTTATTAGTGACAATTTAAAAGTGGACAGCAGTATCCGTGAATTTGCTTGAAAAGTAAATCGGTACTTGAATTCTCCTGTTCTCATAGTGCACCTTGTAGGTATTTGAAAACATATCAGGCCGCACATACACAATATTTCAAAATTAAGTTAGGAACAACATTCACAAATTAGATGTTCATCCAACTGTAAAATTTTATCATATTGCTATATGTAATGCTTGGCAGTACGTCGCTGTTAAATACCTAGAAGGAGTAGAACTAACCACATCAATTCATTCCATTTTAGAGAATAATCTACATAGATAAGTTCCGTGTGTTTCAGGTAATTTCAAGATAACTAGGTATTGTTGTTGTCTTCAAACGTATCTACCTGGATATCGAAAATTATCTTGATCAAGGGTGGTTGTGAAATCTAAAACGTTTGTCTTACTTTACGTTTGAAATAATTATGTCACTGTCACACTGACATCATCAATAACCTACACATTTCATACCTATTTATTTCAGTTTGTAAAACAATAATGAACTACAAATTATGAAATAATTATGTGAACTTTGAACCTTTTCAGAGGTCGTGATAGCCACAATCCGGGTCGAAAACTGTTTTGAAATAGTTAATTTTCCGTAAATCGAATGACGTTCACGTGAGAAGCCCGTAGCACGCGAGTTAGAAAAGTGCAAACTGGTTGTACCTAATACGGCTTTACGACGACTTTTCGCGTGCCGTTTTCGCTCCATATAGTTAGATTTAGTATCGGACCGTGCCCGACGGCCCTTCTTTTTTCGATAAATGTCCATTAAATGGGAAAATTTTATTAAAACAGTTTGAGCTATCTCAGCTACGCGCTTCTAACGTGCGACGTACCAAAGGGAATTTTCTCGTGACTAAAATATACACGGAGCGGGTAAAAGCTAGCGGCCCATAGCCAAAAACATTTTATTACAACTGACGCCGGTCGCACAGGGCAAGAAACGGCCCCAAATTAACAATACCGAGGTAAAATGTTAAAACCCTAACTTACGCGCAGCGAGCTCCTCGAGGCATATGTCAAAATGATTTCGTTCGAAGCTAATTACATAGGACGTCTGGCGTTCATGCAATTATGTTTTTAGATAATTCGAACCTTCTAATTTCGATAGGTCACGTGAAAATCCCGGAGTCCAAAGCGCTGAAGACTTCTGAGTGTTACAATATTCGAATAAAATTGCGAAATTTCGCACTTTTAGAAATTTCAAATTAATTATGACAATTATTTCAAACGTAAAGTAAGACACACGTTTTAGATTCTACAACCATCCTTGACCAAGATAATTTTTGATATCTTGGTACTTTTCAAATATTTACCAAACTAGAATTTTCGTGTTTCGTCAAAAATAAGTATGAATAGAAAAAAATTATGAATGTTATGATGGTGGTCATTGAATTTTTTTTTCATATTTCGAATTTTGATGCCTCCTCAATATTAATCTGCTGGTTAACTTTTGTATGTTGGAGAATTGAACTCAAATTCACAAGATTCATAACATTTAAATCAGAATTAATGCATTGCTTTTAGTATAGAACTCCTACCTTTGAGAATGCCACAATGTAGTGAAACAATCATTCTAAATTGAATGTTACAAGTAATAATTGTGTACATTTGTGTTTAATTCCCCAACTTCCGAAAGTTATGATTTTACACTACTCAAACGCCAAGACCATAGATATACAAAGAAGTAGCCTTTAAAACTTGAAATAACTCATATTCTTATAATGAATAATTAAACATCAGAAAAGAACCAAAATTTTAACATCTGGGGATCGTACGTGGAAATATGATGAATGTAGTGCAGTTTACATAAGACTGACGGGAAGTAACTTCAGCAGAAGTTTCTAAGAGCATTTAAGAAAAACAGAGCTCAAAATGCGCGAATCCTCTCTCAATATTCTACATATTCAGGAGAAAGGTTGAAAATTAAATATGTTGGAATCAATAAGAATATTCAAAGCATACTAAAGACAAAAATAATTCGATAATAAATGACCAACTTGATATTGATACCTCACTGATTGTCAATAATTTTGTAAATAGCCTCCCACTCATAGTCCAGCTATCCGTACAGTACACTATTCTAGCATATATGAGGATGACAGTTCTATTAATTTATAACTCAGTCTGTTACTGTTGATAATGTCATTGATGAAACAATTGTCAGCCAGAGAAGTTTGCAGTTCGTGTAAATTTAAATTAGGGTTTTATTTCGCTAAACTAATAATTTTTTTCTTACCATTATTCCTAACTATGATCTCGTAGTCATGTTTGGCACATAGGAAGATATTTCCACCATCCAATACTGCACAGTTGAAAGAGATAGATGGACCGATTCCATTTCCAACCAATTTCAAAGGGAGTCGTGTTTCTCTGCCAGTTACATCGAGGAATGCCCAAGTTTCATATGATTGAGCTCGATTTGGATCGAAGACTATTTCAACTAGGGAACAACTGTTTGGACCCATACTTCCTGACTAGAATTGATGAATTTATCTTACAATAGCGTATTCAATAATCTCTATTTGAAGATGTCAATATTATATAAAGGAAACAATTCCATCCTAGTTGGAAAATAATCATGCTGCAATACAATTTCTGCAAGGAAATTAGCAATGAAACAACCTCTCTATTCATGTCTGAAATAATTTCAATCATCCCAAATTCAGTTCAGATTCAGCTATTCATGGGTAGAAAAAATATGGAAATTCTCGGGAAATAGGTCACGTTAACACATATGTTTACTATATTTTTGGTCTTAACGTACGTTTCGATCTCACGAATATCATCAGTTTGAATACTAGTTCACCTCAACTGAAGCGCGGGATTCCTCAAACTAATTGCACTAAGCATCAATTTCAATTAAAATTATCTACCTCGCAAACAACGAACCAAACATGAAAAATTGAAACTGTAGCACATTGATATATAAAATTATGTGTATTACACACAATATTACACCGGCCTTGGTAGCAGAAATGGGCCGATAATCTGAAAAAAATAAACGAATATCTCCAGTAGGTATCGCGCAAATCGGCCTTTCATGTTTTTATGTTCAGCAGTTTTTATCAGGTTCATCTTAAGCACTCCCATTTGGCCATAGTCTTTTAAAGACAATTCAAGTTTCATTTTGTATACTGTATGACGTTTTTATCATATCTCCGCTCTGAGCCATCTTTATAGATTTTGAACTCAACTAACTCTCAAAAACATGCGATTTTAAAAGTTTCAATACATTTATTTTACCCATTAGTTGACATCGATCCGATGGGTAGAACCCAAAGATACAGATTTTTTTGTTTTGGGTATTTTTCAATATTTTACCCGGAACTCAATTGGGAGACTGATGATAGTATCATTCTCAAAAATCGCATCGAGATGCGATTTCAATCGTTTCCATACATTTATTTTACTCTCTAATTTGAGCTAAGTTATCATTGACCCACTCTCCCAATATTTTACCCGAAACTCGATTGAAATGAGAGCAGAGATTGGTAAGATGATGATGATGATGAAGAGATGACTTTGGTAACGTCTTGAATTCTTAGTGCAGTTGAGTGAATACTAATGATGATGATTTGATGAGTGCAAGGGAAAAAATTGGGATCTGAAACGAAAAAAAAGGAAAACGTTAACAAAGTGACAGCATCATGATCTAGACTACACATATCATTGTAAATGAAATATAAATTGAGTCACCTCATGTGTAAAATGGATGTGAATTTGTACTAATTAATTCACATTCATCCCAAAGGAATGAACTTTGTATTTATTCTCGGCAAATATGAAATTGTACAACAGACAGCATGTATTATATGCTTGGTCAAAATAACAACAGAAAAAAAAACTGGAGAATATATTCGTTGCATCGAGTTTCCTATATTTTCCGGAAAATTATTGAAGGAAAAAACTTCAAATATAAGCTCTTAGAAAGAAACTCATTTTAAATTATTTTCATCCACAAATCTTTCGGAAGCAGTGAAAGGAACAGAGGTACTGCCAGTTTTTGAGCATTCAAATTTTGCGCACAATATTATTTTAGGAACCGTGTTACTGAATCGTCTGAATACACAGTTTTAATTCATGTAGGAATACGAATATTTGAACTTAAGCACTTAAAAGTCTCTTCATTCATTTGTTTAAAGTTTTGGGTAAAATGATGGAAAGAGGGCTTTTTTGAACCTAAAACAAAATCTATATATCAGAGTATACTAGGAAGGCACAAGATGATTATGGGAAATTTATGTTATCAAGACATCAAACAGGATGCTGTAGTACAAAATTGATCATTTAAAATTTTATTGTCATCATTTTTATTAACTTTAAACATTTCTATTCTAGTGTGTTTAATTTAAAGCCTCTAATCTTGTTATGTAAAATTTTAACTTCATCTGAATTTGGGAAAGTGTGCCCTGTTTCTGGAACAAGGTTAGAGTAAAGTAAGGTTCATGTAAAAGATGCATTTTCCAAAAGGTATTTTTTCAATTTGTGAAAACTAGAACAATAATCAGTAAAATCAGCCCAATTCTTGGGGGTTTTTGGGGTTGCTGAACACAAATTCAATCTCCAAAAACACCAGTACACCTGGTGCGCGAGACACCCCTACCTCATCTTCGAGAATTAATCTTTAAAATGCACGAATTGCTTTTAAATTCGTTACTCGGAGGTTTTTCGGGTATCTGAACACAAATTCGATGTCCAAAAAATGCAACAGTGCAACTGGTGCGCATGACACCCGGGTCGTCTACCCCTTCTTCGAAGATTAATTTCAAAAATGTAGGAATTGCTTTTAATTTCGTTCGTCGGGGGTTTTCGGGTCTCTCATTCATTAAATTCCGTTGACTAGAATTTTGTTTCAAGATTTTGGCAATTTTGCGTCTATATTTTCTCGACTAATATCAATAGCCACAGAAATGCAGTAAACGGACATACGAATATCGAGAATCTTAGTAGAATATACACCAATATCATTGCTTCATCAACCACTTGAACGTTCGTAAAACTCAACCTGTATGTATATATAGAAGTATAATGAATAAAATAAGTAAGAAGATTAAAATAACGCCTGTTGTGACATCGGTCTGGGCCGACATGAACATAGTTTTGTTTGAATAGTTTATATACACCAAATCAATGGTTGCTTAAAACGAATTCATTAAATACATTTTTTATTTGTAAAGTGTTTTTGTCCACACTTTTATAATTATCATGACTTTTAGTTTACTTTTATTCACACTCGAATGGTAGTTGTCAGAGGACCTGTCTTGAAAAATATTTATTCATACCGATCCATATCTAAACATTTCAACGATGCATTACCAAAGTGCACATCAAAACAGACCAAGTACCGGGATATCAAAAATTATCTTGGTCAAGGGTGGTTGTGGAATCTAAAACGTGTGTCTTACTTTACGTTTGAAATAATTATGTCACTGTCCCACTGACATCATCAATAACCTACAAATTTCATACCTATTTATCTCAGTTGTAAAACAATAATGAACTACAAATTATGAAATAATTATGTGAACTTTGAACCTTTTCAGAGGTCGTGATAGCCACATTCCGGGTCAAAACTGTTTTGAAATAGTTAATTTTCCGTTAATCGAATGACGTTCACGTGAGAAGCCCGTAGCACGCGAGTTAGAACAGTGCAAACTGGTTGTACCTAATACGGCTTTACGACGACTTTTCGCGTGCCGTTTTCGGTCCATGTAGTTAGATTTAGTATCGGACCGTGCCCGAAGGCTCTTCTTTTTTCGATAAATGTCCATTAAATAGGGAAATTTAATTGAAACAGTTTGAGCTATTCTCAGATCTCAGCTACGCGCGTCTAACATGCGACATACCAAAGGGCCTCGCACGGGGCAAGAAACGGCCCCAAATTAACAAGACCGAGGTAATATGTATAAGCTCTAACTTACGCGCAGCGAGCTCCTCGAGGCATATGTCAAAATGATTTCGTTCGTAGCTAATTACATAGGACGTCTGGCGTTCATGCAAATGTGTTTTCAGATAATTCGAACCTTCTAATTTCGATAGGCCACGTGAAAATCTCGGAGTCCAAAGCGCTGAATACTTCTGAGTGTTACAATATTCGTATAAAATAGCGAAATTTCGCACTTTTAGAAACTTCAAAATAATTATGACATAATTATTTCAAACGTAAAGTAAGACACACGTTTCAGATTCCACAACCACCCTTGACCAAGATAATTTTTGATATCCCGGTATTATATATGGTTAATCACGCCAGAGGTAAGTTTTCCTTAGCTATTGCTGAAATGGATTGTGAATGTTTTCTTGGACTGTTGAGATATGATTTTCATTTAATTATTTTAGGTCTGAAGAAGCAAACAATAAAGTCGCGAAACGTAACCAAAGACGTAGAACATTGGTTTTATCATGTCCAATACCCAACAGCCGTGGGAAATAATTCTTGATTAATATGAGAAAAACACCACTCACAGATCTGATTTATGGGATTTCTTAATATATCATATATTGTTAGATTTGATGTTAGAAAGATTGTGATCAATCTGATCCATCTCACGCGATGCTTGTACTAAGACTCGACTGAAAATATGTTTGTATACACTATAAAATAGTATTATTTTCAACCTACCTCTGGGATGATCTTGAAATATTCATTTGAATAGCAAAACTGATTTGTGGAGTCAAATTCTTCTATTTCGTCCTGGAAAATTCTTTTTAAGAATATTTCATGCAATTCGCTGTCGGTTACGTTCGGATTTTCTGCTTGGATGTTCCTCAAAAGTTCGAAATTTGTCATTTCTTTCAATTTCATTTTGTATTGATCCGATTTTTCCATATCAACGTATTTGCTTTGGTATTTTTTCCATTGAAATTTGATCGTGTAATTGCTGTTATTTGTTATCGATAAACGTGAGCTCTTCTTGAGAGTCATAAAAGTGTCATCGAAATACATTATAGTTTTAGTAAGATAAACGTCACAATTCTTAGCGCTACAACTGAGTTGAGTTACAAGAGTGATCCCGTCGTAGACTATAAGCAGATCAGATTTCCGTGCTTCAACTCGGTATGTCTTGAACGAAACTTTCACGGATAACACCTCTCCTGGCTTTACGGTACCATTTTTGGGACACACAGAAAAGGGTAGTTCGGTAACCATTTTGAAAATCACCGGTCGTTCTCCAGTGTTTCTTACATAAACAGTCTTATCCGAGACTATGTTCACTACAGTTGCTGATAATTCAATCACATCCGGAAAATGCAAGACTGGTCTTGATGCAAGGCCTAATAATAATAATAATATATAATAATAATAATTTATTCAACAAGACTATACAGCAATATGAAATAATGCAAAAAACATAATAATAAATACAAAAATGCTTGTGAATAAATAAGAATAAGCTCATTAAATTCTTTAAGAATTGTTTCTGAGCGATATGAGTGAGTGAGATCAATTCACAGAGAAAAAATAATATGAATCCAAACACATAAATACTTAAGACATAGTTTTTATGAACTAACAATTGAAAGGAACCTGGCAATTTACACCATTAGTAGAATGCTACACAATACAGTCGAAGTCCACGGCACCACTACCCCCCTCCCACACCATAACCCATACAAACCACCTCCGGCCGAGACGCGTCCACCACCTAAGACGCATGCAAACCGTTTTACAGGTCTACACATATCCTCGCCAGTGGCCGTATCGCACCCGACAAGCGCCCCAGACAAGCTAACAGTCCGTGAGGAGAGAGCTACCTGTGCCATCAAACCTAATTGTGGTTTCTTTGAGTTCAAAGGCGGATTTAATTCACTCGGCAAGCCGATTTAAACGGAATTCATAAATGAATTGTGTATAAAAAGGTATCACTCGAGAAGAATGTTAGTAAAGATTACAGGTTCCTGTTAATTGTATGGTATACAAAATAGTGTTCATATTACATTACTGAATATTTATGGGCATAAATTATTCATCAAATAATTGATCTTTATTATAAATTAAAGAGGGAATGAAAATATTCTCTAACGTTTTGAAGAATCCATTTATTAATGAGACGTTTGTATTTAGTATACATTATCGCAGCATCGAATTTCATGCGGAAATAAATTAATTAGTCGTGGTCCGAAATATGAAAACTTTCTCATCGAGTGTGTTTTTTGGAGTTTTGGTAATTGCATTTTACCTAGGCTACGTGTACCGTGGTTGTGTGAAATTCTTTGCAAAGTAAAGTAGCACTGCTTTGCAGTAGACCTGCCTGGGATCTAATATTCGCAATTCCTTTTAGACTAGATGAGATGGATATTGAAGTTTTTTCCCTAGCATTATCTTTAAGAACCTCTTTTGTAGTCGTTCTATTATTAGATAATTATATCCGCTAAGTGCACCCCATGCAATAATTCCGTATTGTATAAATGAATCTATTAAAGCGTAATAAATAATTTTCAATTCGCTTAAGCTGATGATATTGCTCAAAAGTCTAAACTTATAAATAAGATGAGTATCTATAGTTAGTCCTAGGTATTTGAAAGATGTTACTGAATGAATTTCAGAAGTATTAAGCTTTAATGAGTTAAAAACGGGTGAATTTTTGTTTAGGATTGTTATAGGTAAGTATTGGTTTTCGTGATATTGATGGAGAGCAGATTAGTGTCATACCAACCTTTTATATAATTAAGATCGGATAAAGCTATAGTAGTGATTTCATCCCAGGTGTTGCCTTCGTAAATACCTACCGTATCGTCCGCAAATGCCGATATTTCTCCTAGGAGGGTTGGAGTAAGTAGAAGGTCATTTACATATAACGAGAATAGTGTAGGTCCTAATACTGTATCTTGAGGTACTCCTATTTCTATTGAAATTTGGCTGCTGACATGTTCACCGATTCTTACTTTTTGAGTACGGTTTGTGAGGTAGATTTGAAATAGAGATAATGCTACACCACGAATACCAATACATTCTAGCTTGCTTAACAAGAGACTATGAGATACAGTGTCAAAGGCTTTTGCTAAATCTATAAAAACACAGATGATTTTTTATTGTTATCGATGCCATTGTGAATCTTATTTAATAAGTTAGCGATAGCATCTTGTGTAGACAGATTTTCACGAAAGCCATTTTGATTAGGAGCTAGTATGTTAAATTTATTTATGAACTTGTTAAGACGTACAGATATTGGTCTATAATTTGACATGTTATTTTATGCCCCCTTTGTGAATAGGTGTTACTGATGCACACTTAAATATTTTTGGTACGAATCCTTCTTCTAAACAACGATTTATAAGATTGCATAGGGGCTCTATAATGAGGTCTGCTATGGTTTTCACAGTTTTAGATGTTATTGCATCTTCTCCGGGGGATTTGTTTGTCTTCAGATTTATAATAATCTGTTTTATTTCACTTTTAGTTGTTGGTTCAAGATAAATTGAGTTCCGAATGACCTTGCTAATATATTGGTTTTATTGGTATTAGTATTTATTTTTGCTGTTAAGTTTTTGCCGACACTACTAAAATATTTATTGAACTCGTCAACAATAATTTTTTCATCATTAATAATTACATTGTTCAATTCAATTTCTTCAATATACTCTTTCTTTTTATCACTGCATCATTCTTTCACTACATTCCATATATGTTTGCTATTTTTAGGATCGGCTTGAATTTTATTTTTGTAATAATTGTATTTGGTATTTTTTATGAGGTTAGTCTATTTGTTTCTGAATCTGCTATAAATTTGTTTTGATAACTCCATCTTATCTCTTAAATAATTACAAAAAAGAGAATCCCTTGTTGCTATGTCTAAGATTATTTCATTAGTTATCCACTGTTTTCGTTTTTTCGTAACTTTTTTCTTAATTTTACTAGTGGAATATTTAATACCTTCGACAATGTTATTTAAAAAATATTGGCGCATGATTCTATGTCAGTAGCGGCATAGAATTTTTTTCCAAGGTATGTTTTGAAAATAGGAGATAAGTTTAGTGTTGTCAGTTACATTTAAGAATAATTGGTTTTTCCCTTTAGGAGACAATAATGAAGAATTGTAATGTTCTAAATTCATTGAACATAGAATAGAATAGAATAATGATATGTAATGGTGCAAGTTAATACTATGGGAACTATATCATCAATCTTCAAACTAGCTGAGGTCTTTACGAATATATGGTCGATGCAGGATGCTGTTGTTGCAGTTACTCTTGTAGGTTTATTTATAAGGTTGGTAACCATATTCGTACAAAATTTCGAGATATTCGGTGCTGATAGAATTATTAGACTACTACTCCATGATTTTGATTCAGATTGCCTTCGTTGTAATACGCATTATAATTATCTAAGTATGACAGATCTAGATTATTAATATTCCATGTCTCCGTTAAAATTATAATATCAAAATAATCATTTAAACCTGAAAGGAAGACTCTCAACTCATCAATATTTTTTGAAATGCTTCTAATATTATTATGGAATATTGAAAAGTTTTCATAGTTATGACGATTAAAGCAAATACTGTATTGAGTATACTGAATCGATTGGGAGTCTAAGCGGCAGCAAATAAATTTATCATCAAAATTATGTACGAAATTGTATATCAAACATGTTCGACTGTCAATCATTGAGAAAATTTTGATGCCTATCCCAAACTTCTTATATTTCACAAAATGAAAATAAATCCTACTTGCCCTAGCTTGGATAATGTAAACTATTGTTAATTTGAGTTAACGGTATAAAAAGTAACACGAAATTCCGCTCAATATTACAGAGGAGCTCAAGACCGTTAAGAACAACAATTTCCCAAGAGGAAATTCTGCTGAATATTTTGAAACAAAACTTATTTGAGTAAACATATTTAACAACAATCTCCTCTCCCAAAAATTCCACCGCTCCGCCACTCACACGATATGTTTTCCTCTCGTGTAGTAAAAAAAAATATATGAAGAAAATACTATTTTTTTAGGTTATAGCCGATTTAGAATGTAACAAATTGAGTGCAAGGATTATTGAAAATTGATAGCTGTCCTGACATTTTATTACAGACTACTTTTGTTCCTAAAATTTTGACGTATGCTTATGGTTCACGTTTCGTACGAACATTTTTCCGGAATAACAAGGATTTCAGGATTGAATATTGGCTGCTACACTTTTGGCCCAAGGACTATTAGAAATAATAGAAAACTCTAAGAACTATTGAAGCTCAGCGGGCGGAGCTTCCTTTGCGTGACTCTTATAGGAAAATTATACAAAGACGATATCTCTGCGATTATTTGACCGATTATCACTATATTTTCCATTTAGATAGTATTGACCTAAGTGGACCTGATGACGGAAGCCGAAATTCTAAATTCGGCTTAGAACTCTAGATATTAGACGAACAGTTTTTATGCGAAACGTGTTGCCTATCATACACATTCGACGTTAGAAAGTGAGATATTTGTCTGGAATATTAGACGGCAAACTGATTTCTAATGAGAAACTTTAGCTATTTACCACTAGACTGCAGCACAGGCACAAATTAGTACTACCTGTTGATAAGAAATAATTGCCCTTTTCATTTTTCACTACTGAGGACTTTTCGGCTACCAAGTAGCGATCAATAGAGTAAACTGAATTATATATCAAAATGTGCCTGTTTAAATAATGTTTGGGGATAATAATGTAAACAATTGGTTACCATCAGCTGGAGATAAATTGCTTTTTTGTTCATAAATTTCCATCTCTTCTAAATTACTTAGATATTCATCTGTACTGTGTTTTAAAAGTGATAAGGTTTCTTGTGAAATGGTGTGACCTGTATTCAAAATACGTTAAGCTACCGTTGATTTTCCATCATTATTTTTCTTTATATGAGAAAAATGTTCCTCATAACGAGTTAAAATGTTTTTTCCAGTTTGACCCACATAATATTTTGAACACGCAATTGATTCTGTAAATCCCGGATTTGTCGAAATCGGGAACTTTATCAAAGATGTTGCCTAAACGGTATTTTAGCTTATTCTTACATCTATAAACCTTTTGTATTGCAAATTTAGAAAACAAACTACGGAATTTATTAATTCATGATGAGGAAGGATAAGTGAAACTCTTGAATTTTATTGAAGGATTTGATTTGCTCTAATTTGGTTAGTGGTCTACGTTCCAATTTCTTTTTTTGTACCGAAATTAAATTATTGATCAACGATTTGTGATAACCATTGTGCAACGCAATTTGGTGAAGTTTCTCAACTCCGTTGTTATAATGTTGATAGCTCAGAGGAGGGAGTACAATAATCTATGAAGAAGACTATTGAGTGGAGCTATTTTATATCTAAATGGTGTAGCTGACTCCGCCGGGGGTAACCTATTCGTTTGAGTGGGTTTTCTATATACGACGAAATTCAAGTGATTACCATCTTTTATAATGGAAACGAAGCGATTATTTGTTTCTGTTTCGACAGTGAATCTCAGTGAATCAATTGGCTATTAAGCGTGTTCTAAAAGCCATGTAAATGAAAATCTTCACTTGTAATCGCGAAAATTTCGTCAACATATCTATACCAAGCTTTTGGAAACTGATTCAATTTTGATTTTAGGGAGGTTTCAAGTTCGCTTAAATATTGAACGTGTGGATTGCCCATTGCACAATCGCTTGTTTGTTTATAGTAATTTTTGTTAAAAGTGAAATAATTTTGCTCTATACATAAAGATGTATGAAACACGTATTCTGTATAGTTTCTATTGGGGATATTGATAATTGAAAGATATTTCTTCAGAATGCTTATCGACACAGGGATTGGAGTATTTGTAAATAGTTAAACAACATCCACAGTATGAACTCTTTTATACACTGCGAGGCTCGAATACGCACAAACGGCTAGTGTGAATATTCAATTTAATAAAAGATGCTTCTTGTACCTGACTTTAATAATGAGCGATTGCGAGGCAATTGCAGGTAAGTAGGTTATTTGTATTTTCGGATGAAATAACATTAACACATGAGAGAAGATATTGTAGTATCTTCAAGTGGAAATACTGTTAGTATGGTTTTTTTTTTAAGTTCATTTTTAAATGCAACAACATTAACTGAATACATCAGAGAATATAATATATTAATTCACTCCAAGTGGCAATTCTAGGTTAGTAGCTTGTTTGTAAGTATATTTTTTATGCAATAGATTAGCTGAACACATGTGAGAACACATATTATTCCCACGGGGCAATTGCAGCTTAGCAGGTTAATTGTAGGTTCATTTTTGGCTAAAATAACAACAACTGAACATATTATATTATCACCAAGCGGCATATTATCTAGACTAGTAGGTGTGTTATTTGTAAGTTTATTTTGGGATTTTAGCTACATATTAGAGTAGGTAAGAGATGTATGAAACTGTAGGTATATCCTCAAAAATCAGGTGCTGACGAAACTGTTATTATATTCAAATAACTATATAGTTTATCGATTTTCTCCATCAAGTGAGTAATTAAATGATAATAATATATGCCAGACGAAACTGTATCTGCCCTGCTGTTATGTTTTAAGTATAACTGTCTAGGTCTAGGCATATACGGTATTAACTATGCTTCCGTTTATTTGAAAGAAACGCTGGTCTATGTTATGGTTTGTAATCTATTTCTTTGAATGTACCAGAATGACCAATTATATCATACCAGTCTATTCTTGTTCTGCCCAGCGTAGTTATCACTCCAAACCCTAAAGTTTCTTTCCGTAGTAATATTTCCAGAAAGCATAACCCACCTCATTTTCCCCTCTTCTAGTAAGTGCCATAAACGCAGTGTTGTTGCCAGCTATGTGTATGACCAAATTGTAGTTTCAGCTGACGATGAAGCCCCAACATACCCGACAGCACATGGTGATCTTCTGGACGAGCCTTATTTCGGTTTCAGCTGACGATATAATAGGAAACATAGTTTTGGCAAATTCATGAACCCAAATAGAGTTGGGCACAGATCATTGAAAAAAACCGATTTGCCAAAATTTGCACCCGTTTAGAGGTTACACTATTCTATTACCAAACATACCATTGATCAATGGGAATATTAAAATACTCACCTATTAAGGGCAGGTAAACGACATCATTTTCAGCTTGGAATTTTATGAAAGATAAGTAATCCTTCATTTCGTCGGCTTCAAATTCGACTATTATTTTGTGACCTGCTCCTGATGCCAATTTACTGTAAATGGTACAGGGAAGTTCACGTACAGTGAAACATGGCGCTAAATCGTAAAATATGCTTATACGAGTAGGGATCTGGAAGAAAACAACAAATCAAATGTGTCGACTATTGCAATGCACTAGTGCAAACAACTAAGATGTAATTGTTCAAATAGCATGGCAAGTAATTAAGGATAGGGTAGCCTGGCTACGGCATGTGTTAATAAAAGACTGGTACAACGGTAGCCAGCTGATTTTGAGGTTCGTTTAAGGGTTTAGTCGTTGATTTGGTCAAATGGCTTCACCTTTGTATGTATGATTTATCCTCAAATATAATAATCACTACATTGTATTTGTTAAATATTATTAATGGTAATAATATATTACTTCAAGTGCTTAAGACAGGATACACGATAATTAGGATCACATATAAAACTTTCTTACAACTGTCTACTGTGTATTAGAATAGTCTTCGAACTACATTAGAGCTGTCTTCAACTAACTTAAAACTAGATGTGGGTCAAACTAGGAGAAACATTTTAACTCGCTATAAAAAAAATGTTGCTCATATAAAAATATTTTAAATACAGGTTACGCCATTTTTCAATAAAGTTCATCACTTTTAAAACACAGCTCTGACAAATATCTAGGTAATTTAGAAGGAATGGAAATGTATAAGCCTAAAATAGATTCAATGAATCTATATTTGTCTCCAGCTGATGGTTATCTCTTGATCGCCTTAATTACTCCAAATAGTATTTAAACAGGCACAACTTTGATTTCTAATTTGATGGCTACTTGGTAGTTGAAAGCTTCTCAGCACACAATGTTCATTCACGTAGTCAACTTTTTATAGAAACATATTGTAAAAGAATTAGAATCAAATGAGTATATGAATATACTCATTTATCTTATGTTGGCTCATGCCAGATAGCAATGACAAAGTCTATCTAGTCCAGAGAGATCAGTACCGTCACAAACTTGTAGGTCCAGACAGCTGTTTCGCTCTCCTCATATAGCTCGTCAGTGAAGCGAGCAAGTTTGCAACGTTATTGAACGATCTCTGGTTAAATTACCTGGACTAGAAAGACATTATCATTGGTATCTGGCAGAAGTCTACATGAGATAAATGAGTATATCCATCTATTCATTTGTTTCTAATTGTCTTACACTGGTTTGGTTTGGGGTCCCCATCTGGCAAACTCAAGTTGTCTGACATTCCCCTTACATTTTGTAAAGTTCGAGAAACCTGTCAATGTAGTAGGTATATTATTGTTTGATTTCTTAGTGGGACATCTATCCATAGATGTATATCGATATATAATATATTGATACTAAGTCTGATTTCGCCGACACATCAAACTATGCAGTTTGATTCCATTAGTTTTGTTCTGAATAAGAAAATTTACGAAGAAATTTCGGAATCCTAACTTCATTTCATTGCGAACACGGATATTATTAGTGAATCTCAGTTCCCCGGCGTTATGATACCTACGTGAAACATTCAAGGGAACATCATTCAAAACTAAATTGAAGAAAAATGAAACTTAGACCCCTTTGAATTCTCTGCCTTTCCTGTAGAATACAGGAAATCCTCTGTGCAGAAGTGTCCAAGTCACCTCTAATTATAAATATACACCACATTATCCGAGGAATTACATCACATTTGTAGCATTCGCTTCATAACTAATTCCAGTTAAGCCACTGTATTCTGGAAATGTTGGCAATATACTCTTATTCAAATGCAAATTTGAATTTCATTACTCTCAACTTTTTTCTATAAGCAATAGCGAGATAATCATTTCGGGTTACTTCTTTATTGAAATCAAATGATGCATCACAATTATACGAAAATCGTGACACCGTTTGTTTTCTGTAGAACCGATGGGTCCAGAACAAAATGAACTAGAGCGTGTATTATGGAACCAGATCATATCAGCTGGAACTTCGGAAGTTTTAAGCAAAAATCGATTAATGTTTCCGATGTATGTAAATACAGTATCGTTGGAAGAAGGGGCAGATTTAATGATTTGGTCAATTATTCCTTACACATTTGAGAATGTGAGCCGGACCGAATAGTTGAAACAATGGTCTTGAATTATCAACTGGATGAGGATACACGATACTTAACTTATATTTAGAAAAATTGTTCATGGCTTTGCTGAAGAGTGAATTATTGTCACTTAAAATACATAATATTTTGGATTCAATTTGTTCTAATTTCAAAATAAATGGCTTTATAAACATAAGCAATAGTTCGTGATTTATTTTTGATATACAACAAACATGGACCACCTCTTTAAAATTCCTATTAACACTAACAACTATTAACACAAATGTTGTTCTTGCAAGTAACGTGCTATTGCAAGCGGTATCAACGATATTTTCGGCTGTATAATCCAAGAATGGACTAATATGGATCCTACCAAATAAAAGTATCATGTTATTCGAAAATTTGAATTGATCTTGGGCGTATGTATATATAAATTGGAAACTGTCATTTCTTTATAGCTGTTGGATGCGGCATAGTATTTCTATATCTATACCTTTCCTTGCAAGTCATCTGACGCTGACGTGTAATCTGCAACATAAACATTCACTTGGGGAGCCATTTTGCAACGCATTTTATCCAGTCATAACACTTTTAGACACGCTTATTTAAAGATAAAGATGTCTCATTAGACAATGACACCTAAGGAACAGGTGCATCCTATAATTTTCTACAAGACACAGGTAAAACTCTAATTACATTTTAAAATTTATCATCTGTCACACTCAATACTGACCATGCGCCATTAAGATCAAACGGTACTTTCGTACACACTCACGTTTGTAGTCAGCTTCAGACCTTGTATTATAGAGGGTATTGTAATCCTGATTATCTAAAAATAATATTTCGTATGGCAATACTAGTCTTGGTGTTACGTTTGGGTTCGAGAAAGCCTTCTGTGCCGTCTGTTTGTCTCTATATATTGATCCGTGCATTACGCACTTCCGTCATGTGGTTTTCTCTTGCACATTGCAAGATTGCGTACATTTCCGCTTGAAATACCATATATATTCCCAGTAAAATAATCAGTTGAACATTTCTTCCCCAACTCTAGGTATATTCCAACACCAATTTCCTTCCCAGGTTTTGGACTCAACTGTATAGCAGGTGCTCTCGCCAGGTTTGACCCTGATGAGGTGTTCTGCCCACTTCCTTCAGTATCGTATGATTACCTCACAGTTAGTGTTGAACGAGTACTTGATAGTTGGTTTCATTTTATTCATTGAAAAAAATTGCAGCTTGATTCTATTATGACCCAATCTTCTACTAATGTTTTGTACGCTTAGAAGTCGCATCCTTGTCTCCTCCTGATCATAGTCGCAGCTACTTTGTAGATTATCTTTTGTCCACCATATCAAAAATACGTAAGTGATTATGGGTTTCACAGATATTGTATGTTGAATACAAAATCATTATCTTGTCATTATCCAGATGGAATATATGCTGAATAAGCCATGATTTGAAAAATTTAAAAATGTATCTATTAATTTTTGGTTCAAGGCAGATTTTAATAGTAATGTAACTGTTGGTAGATGAATACATATCTTTGGGCATTATAGTATCAACACTTAACGCAATACGTTTTTGCAAGATGAATTCACGGCTTAACAATATAGATCAGCTGATATTAAACAGTATATATCCGGATATGTCAATAATATATAATCCTCAATACAAATTTTTGGATTGATCTTCTAATACATCTGGGAAAAAGAAACAAGAAACAAAAATTACTCACTTCTTTTTGGTGCATCAGATTTATAGTTGTTGAATATGTCACATTGCATTCAAAATTCTGGAAAACTAATATGTCCGGTTGCACAAATAATTCATTGATGTTTCCAATTCTCTGTTTTCTAGCCCTCTCATGCAGGTTTTTCAATCTTTCCTCCACAGAAAATTGCATTTCGTATGCTAATTTGGAAGGCGTTATCTACAAATATGAAGATTTGTAAAAGAATCGAGAAATGACAAATGGGAAAACACGATTAATAATCCATAGTCGATCAAATGCGCTTGTTACTTGTACAAGATAAAACGCACGTTATTGAATGGAATTTTTTTCAAGCAGATAAATTAGATTGTCCCCTTCCGAATATCCCATGCTATGAGGAAGTAGTCCAGGCATTTAAGAAAGAAAATCGACGATTTTCGACTGAATTCCGGCAAGTTCTAATTTTTGGTCTATTTTTATGTATTTTGACGCGCTGAAGACGATGGTATAGTTTAAATTTAGACTAACCCTGTGCTCGAAAAACTATGGCGATTTTTTGAAGTGATTTGGCTGGCAAAACATTCAGGGGTGATCATTTTTACACTCCCACCCCATACAAGTCACTAATTGCAACTATTCGATAAGTGTGTGTAGAGATTATTGAAACAATTCTACAATAATGTATGTAGATCTTAGCTTGAACCTTGCATCTGAAGCTGGCAACATAATAGGATTTGTCTATCCTTAGGCTTTCACACAAATAAATTGGATTGCTACTTTTAGAAGCATAGATATATTTCCCATGAATAAATACATCAACGATGACGACGACTATTTGGCAGCAGGTGATAAAAATAAATTAAAAAGGGATCAGTGCTCTGTATCAATTGGTGCAGAAAAGTAAATACCAAGACAAGTAGCACCACAAGGCCTAGAAATAGTATCACCATCAATCAGTTCAACCACTTTCAACTACAACCACGTCGGCTTCCAATTTTTTATTTTGGAAATAAGTAGAAGGTAAGAAACAGCAAAAAAGGAAAGCTAGTGAGAGTGAAAGTGGAACACCGAATTCATGATATGCCTCTGATGATCACTTTCCTGATGATTCTAATTCTAAAATATTGAGAGTAGAAACATTTCAGCTCACTCATTTGTTTCAATCAAGCTTCCAAAAAAATACATTGTATATTATTATGTTGACCAAGTCCATTATATCAATAGTAAATTTTGATGTATGTAGTGATGAATGTTAAAGATGAAGCTATAATCATGACAAAGAATTTGATTTTTGGGTGCAGTGGCAAACTTTTTAATTTTTTTTCAATTGAGGGTTATACGCTTAAGTTTTATTTTTGTTATGGTTTTTCTTGCAAGAAGTAGGATCTCTGATTGATCAATGTTGTGAAATTCTTGGGCAGAATTATTCATTATATTAGTATTCCAGTAAATGAAGATCAAAAAGGTGCCCAACCCACGAATTTTTTGAGAGTACTCCTTCATTTACGAAACTTGGTGGGTAGGTTCAGGTCGTGTCGCAAATGGATTGCGGTTAGTTTGGATGGCCGCTTTTGATTCATGGACAAAAACGTAGCCCCAGAAAAAAAATGGTGAAAAAAGCACCATTTTTATTCTTGTAATTTACTTCTAAAAAGGCACCATTTTCGAAGTAGGGGGCTTTGAAAAAAAGGGTGGTTAAAATCTAAATCGGTCACTGGCCATTAAAAAATTCAAAATTTCAGACCTGAAATGAAACTTCTGCTCTATTAGGACCATACGAAAAAATTCATTGAAATAATTTTATCTTGGCATATATCGAATTTTGACTCAATATAAGACTTTTTTCATAACCAGTGACCAAAAAATAGAATTTCACGTGTGAATGGACACATAAAATGAAGCATAATTTTGTCATCAAATAAAGAAATAGATGGTTGTAATTCCAGCTGTATAATAGGAGCGCAAAAGATATATTGTAGGCGATATCAACACAGTTTCAGCATATTGGAAAAGGAAATGTGAAACGGAAGAAAAATATATATTTATTATCAATAAGCCAAGGCAATGTTCCAACAGTTTTAGTAGTACTTCATGATATTGAATTTAATATGAGAGAGCATTGATTAATATATGAAGCTTGAATTCGGGGAACGTATGGAATTGTGCAAAAGAGCAATAATTTTATGATTTTTAGTATAATTTGAGAAGTGATTTGCACTTCTTGTACACAGGTGACACAGCAAAAGACATATTATTTCAACATCTTTGAATCCAGGAAAATTGGATCTGATTATTGCTACCTAAACTAACAAACAGCGAACACTTAATAACCCAATCCAAAGTACGTAGTAGAAAGTGTTCTGAAACCAGATTTTCATTCATGTTTTTCCTCATACTATTGGTGAATGCACCTGGCAAATATAATATGGAGATAGAGCGCGAAATATGCATTTCCCAAATACAGGTACCTAGAAATCGTATGATGGAAAAATAATTGAGCTAACCTTTTCAATAGGGGTTTTGCTTCCATTGATAAATATAGGTAATAAATTCATCAAATCAATTTTGTCATTTTCTATTCCAATAATGTTCTTTTTCTCCATGTTGCTTTCAATTGCTTAGAGTTAAATTCCAATATACATAAAATGTCAACTTGACAAATATCGTCAAATTGACTAATCGAATAAATAAAGGCATAATATCGATTGAATAATGCACCTAGACACTAATGCCGTAGTGACGTTCGCGAAGTGTCAATGATTTTAAATATGCATTCTGAATTGAGTGGGGAGGGTGACCTATTGATCAGAGTACTCAGTCCTCATTAGACCATTTAACACTCTCCATGAGGAACTATCCTCTGGTATCGTTCTAGACACCCTAAGTGTTGGATGAACAAGATCACAGCACTCGGAGGCATTCCCCTACTGCAGGTCATCCAGCATGAACTCCCTATAGTATCCTCTTCTTCGGACTCTCTACACAGTGGGCTATCCAATGAACCCAAAGCATATGTTTTCATAGTTGACGTAGTGATTCCTGTAGGTAGACGCAAGTTTTTCCGAGACAGTCTCAAATACCTAGTTTTCGGCTGATTATAGACCAAGTGCGTTCATCGCTTCTTTGGCCTGTCCGTAATCAGAGATTTTATCTCATCGTTGCTTAAGCATGTTTTCTCTGAGAATTCTTCCTAATACTTGCTTTGAAGTAATCTTGTTCCTACTTATTTCTAGTATTGCAGTTTTGCTGTCCGTAAAAACTTTGATGCATTTACTGCTGATTATACAGTTCAGACTATCTTTTACCTCATGGTTGATGGTACATACTTCCGATTAGATTGCTGTTGCATATTCCATAATAGTATTGTTAGGAATATGTGTAGATCTTTGTGTAAATACAGGCGCCAGTCGTCTTTCTCGTTAAAGAGCAATCAGTAAAATATATCAGTTTCCGCTTCTCTTCATTCTTGACTTCCGTATTGGTTGTTGCTCCATAGGGTGTTTCGGGAACGTAATGGGGTGAATTTTGTCTGTTTTGCTACCGAGTGATATGTTATCTCAACCGCCTCTCAAGTAGGTGGCTTTGCCTCCCTAGTACTAGAGTTCGATTGCATTGAGTTCAAGTAGCCAGTTACTCTTCATAAACATCGAGAGGTAGAAGGCAAAGCATTGCTTCTATTGCTAATATACGGTGATAGTCGAGGAAATAAAGCACTAAAACGTGCCAAACCTTCCAAACTTGGCGCAGTTGGATGGATTGAGATGCGGTTTTCTGCATTTTGATTCAGAAAGTGAGTTAGAAAATTTTTCCTGTATTTTTTTTGAGCGGAAAAAAATTTATTTATTTCTACAGCCAAAAAATGCATTTTTTTGAGTGCACTTTTTGAGGTGAATAAAAAAATGGACTCGAATTTGATTCTCGGGGGTGATTGAGGTCGCTAAACACGAATATGCTATGAAGACAATTCCGTGAGGGCATTCTGACGCCCTAGATATCGATGAAATTAATTAAAAAAATATTTTCAATGTTTGTTAACTGTTCAAAGGTTGCTAGTGATAATTACGACGTGAAAAAACTCTTCTGCAGTACCTGGTGTACCGTCAGTCCGGGTAACCACGTCATTTTCTAGGAATTTGTTAATTTTTCTCAATTGAATGTAACAAATTCTAGCTCTCGGGGGTTTTCAAAGTCGCCGATCACGACTATGACACTCGCAATGTTCTGCAAAATTCCTGAGGGTTTTTCCGAGTCCCTGGAGCCCTCTGTATCTACTTCATCTTCTAGGAATTTGTTAATTTTTCTTCATAAAAGGTAACAAATACTGGCTCTCGGGGTTTTTCAAAGTAGCCGATCACGACTATGACGCTCACAATGTTTTGCAAATTACCTTGGCGAGTTCCCGGGTCCCTAGAGCCCCTGTATCAACGTCATCTTCTAGGAATTTGTCAATTTTTCTCAATTAAACGTAACAAATTCTAGCTCTCGGGGGTTTCAAACTCGCCGATCATGACTATGACATTCGCAATGTTTTGCAAATTACCTGGGGGTGTTTCCGGGTCTCCGGAGCCCTGTGTACCTACGTCATCTTCTAGGAATTTGTTAATTTTTCCTGATTGAATGTAACAAATTCAAGCCCTCGGCAGGTTTTTATTGTCGCCGTTCACGATTATGATACTCACAATGCTCTGCAATTCACCTGGGGGTGTTTTCGGGTTTATGGTGCCCTGTGTATCTACGTCATCTTCTAGAATTATCAAATAGCGATATATTTTTTTAGATATTAAGAGATTACCAATACGAATAAAAATTCGTAGTTTGCATTCTCAGGATCACGACTATGTATGAGCTTTGTGAATGTCACAATCGTGATTGGCGACTTCGAATACCCCCGAAAGCCAAAAATTTTTACATTTTATGTATCAAAATTAGCAAATTCCTAGAAGGTAACGTAGATACACAGGGCTCCGGAGACACGGAAATATCCCCAGGTCATTTGCAGAACATTGTGAGTATCATAATCGTGATCGGCGGCAATAAAAACCCCCGAGCTGGAATTTGTTACATTTAATCAAGAAAAATTAACAAATTCCTAGAAGATGACGTAGATACGGAGGGCTCCAGGAACTCGGAAACACCCCCAGGTAATTTTTAAACATTGCGAGTGTCATAGTTGTGATCGGTGACTTCGGAAACCCCCGAGAGCTAGAATTTGTTACATTTAATTAAGAAAAATTAACAAATTTCTAGAAGATGACGTGGTCACCCGGACTCAGGATACACCAGGTATTGCAGAAGAGTTTTTTCACGTCGTAATCATCACCAGAAACCTTTATATCACCTTTTGAACAGTTAAACATTACAAATGATTTTTTAATTAATTTCATCGATATCTACGGCGTCAGGACGCCCGGATAACCCGGGGGAGGTCCAAGGGGCCTCAGGGAATTTCTTAATAGCATATTCGTGTTCAGCGACCCCAAAATCTACCGAAAAATCAATTCGAGTCTGTTTTTACCCTTCACCTCAAGAAGTGCACTTAGAAAAATGCATTTTTTGGCTGTAGAAACGCGATAATTTTTTTCCGTAAAAAAAAATACCGGACAAATTTTCTAAATCACTTTCTGAATCGAATGCAGAAAACCGCATCTCAATCCATTCGATTGCGCCGGGTTTGGAATGTGGAATGCATTATTTCCTCGACTAGGTTTATTTGTAACTCATTCACTGATTTATTAATGTCTTCTGTCTGATTCGGGGCCACCAGATCAGTGCCACCGTATGTTATCATGGATCTCATAATTGTCGTGGTGAAGTCATATTGCCATATCTTAGGAGATAGTTCGCATGTTTCAGAGATCGCTCTCTGCCATTTGAGAAAAGTTTTTACATTCATTATTTTCCACCAAATTAATATGATATTCATAATCTGGGCTGTGGATATATCATTTTATTGTTCACGCATTTCTTTGAAGCGTAAAATATTCTCGTCTCCCGAGTCAAAGTTGGGATATTGCATAATTTGATTGGGTTTTGAATTTAGCCCATTATTCCTTGAACATATATTGTCACTTATAATACAGAATATTTTATATCCAATTCCTTCTAATTTCAAAATAATTGACAAAATGTACACCTACTACGGTAACATCATCTTGTTCTGTTATTGTTGTTACCATGAAATCTTTCACAGGGACAGCCGATATGTATTGTTTCCGTAGTACCCTGACTGATACCCCGACGGATATTGCATTGCAGAGAATATTCACGGAGAAAAATATTAGAAATGATAATTGAATAAAATCCAGATCACCTGAAATTGAGTGTGATCAACATTTCAATATTCCCGCGATGCCTTGAAACTTGCAGGACCCATATGCAACCTGCTGTTTCCTGAAATTTAAGCAAGAGGCATAAAAAGTTTGTTACGCTGTAAAATTAACTTAAATACATATTATAATTCAACCATTACTCATAATGTTGAATGAATGGGTAACGAGTCTATTTTATATATTTGAATTTGGAATCAATAAGAATCTGTACTAGTTTTGGCTATCAAAGTTTTGCAAAAACATCAGTTCGCTAGACATGTACGAGATGTTTGTATGATTGAAGAAAATGCTTTCTCTTTTTATCACATGCTCTATTAAACTGTACTCGTTAGTTCTGGTTACCAGATAATAGTTGAATGTCTCAACGCATTCAGATAGTTGTCTTAAATTGAAACCATTGAAAGAATTGATTTTTTTTTCGAATAATAAAATAATGCTCTAGAAAATACGTTCACTCAAAACCATTTTTTACAAAATTGCAATAATAGCTTCTCGAACAACATAATGTTATTTATTCGTTCAAATATAAAATAATTTGGGATAGCATGAGGTAAATGTATATGATGATCCACGTTATTTACGTAGTTTTAAACCAGATTTTTATGTCTGTTAGATGAACCTTCACCATTTCCTCCTTAGCAGCCTCAATTATTATCATTGTGGAAAACTGGAATTTATTTGCCCGTTACATTGTGATATTCTATTTTTACACAAACAACAATCAATTAGTTCGGTGAATATTACTGTTACGTTGTAAGATTTGTTATATCTTAAGTGCCAGTGTACCTCAGTAGAAAAAATAATAATAAGGTGATTCCAACAGGAGCATACTGTAGATTACCTCAAGATTCGAATAGTGAAACGTTTCCTGCAAAATTTGTTTTTATATAATTACTTCGTGATAGGAAATTTGATCCATATTGTAAAATGAAACTTTAATATGTAGTCAAGTTTCGACGTCTTATGCCATCTTCAAACGGTAGTCAAATACAATTAAATATACATAACTTCGGCTTAAACGTATCCGTAACGGAAGGATTAGTGGCGGGAATGATCAAGATATTTCAGCAATCGATTATTAGATAGGTAGTAACCGACATATTTCAATAGTCTATTAATTTGGTAGTTATAATAATGGCCAATTACTCGGAAATGGACCGATAACTTTTGATGGCATAGATTATCTTATTAATTGTCAACACCAATGAAAATCTTACACTAGGTTTGGGAGGGTTAACTTGCAGTCCATTTTGGGTCTAATTTTAACTGGTGAGTCTGATAAGCGGACACGATAAAAAATGATGGCACATGGTGGAAGCGTATAAGAATGGCATGCTTCTCAAATAACCGCAACTTGAAAATGGATAACCTCCAGTCAAAAAATAATAAATTTGCGGAGACTGTATCTCGAGATCTAGCAGCCGGCGAAAATTCGGTCTGTGAGATGAATTGGTCATTGAACCGTTCTCTAACGATAAACCATAGTGCCATCGGGTTAATGTTCAGACCATCAATATCGTTCTGGCTCCTAGACTAAAAAGTTGTAGAGTGGGAACACTTGCTATCAACATTGGGATTTGGATAACTACATTACATGTTGTTCAAGTTTTAGTTGCATTTTATCTTTTGCCGCAAGACTTATGACTTGTAATTTCGATGTTTACTGTCACCCACTTATCGCCAAACCTTTACGTTTCTCAATTCACACATACTTAATGATCGTATTTTGAATTCTTGATGTTTTATATAGCAAAATGATTCCTTATTTCCTATAGTTGCATCGGCAAATTGGAACCATAAAATATCCAATGCTGTCTTTAACAACGGTTTTATTTTTTTATTTATTTCCTCAATACAGTATCTCAGTAGTACTATACTATACTATATATATCTTCACAACTTCTTGGACCTGAATCCGTCTGCGGAATGAACAACAGTATAATACTCGAATAATTCAAGGAAGAAGTATACAAAAAAGGCCCCTATTACTAAAGAGAACTACAAGAATTGAGGCAATCGATGATACTACTAGGGAACTATAATCATAAGAGACCTAACGAATAAATAGCAGAAGAATGGCTGAGACGGACTGAAACATCTTCTGCAGAATGAGCATCAGAACAATACTGGCCACAAGGGACCTCCTCCTAACACATAATGGTTCATAATGCATGGGTTACTAGCCAAGCTGTCAAGTCCGCTATGCGACGCAATATGATATTCTCAACGAAATATAGCAAATAGTATATTATGCAATAAGCCCAAAATGATGCTGATATTGCACGAATGTAAACGTTTGGCGAGGGCTTCAAATCATACTAGTCCAGAATAGCAATTTTGTGCAAGTCGCATATTATACTTTTTCTACGACAAATTACGACTCACGTTTGATTTATAATAAAAGTTTATTGGAATATCTCCTCGCTAATGTTATATTTTCAAATCCGCCAACTAATGATGAAGGAACGCCCCCGCACATAATGGCTCCTAATGCATCGGTTGCTAGGCAACAAATGCAATATGAATCATACTGTGTCAGGTCCTTTATGCAATATGATGTTTTGTGAGGAATGTAGCTGTTTATGATTCAATTCACGATTGTTTAATGAACATATTTCTAAGTTGTCGCAGAAAAAAGTTTATCACATGCTTGCTCGAACTGCACCTCTATCTAGATATATTTTGCTTATACATCTTTGTTTCAATCCGATTCACTGTGCAGATTGGTTATTATACTAGTTGCTTTGAAATTAGTACAAAAACAAAAATGTTGAAAAGCTATTTCGAGATTCTACCAAGATTATTCGTCATTCGGGCTAATTAATAGATGTTATCCATATATAACAACTCATGTGAATAACTGTTAGCCTATACAACACAATTGCTAATAAAATTTCAATACACAATAATTCAAAGTTTATTATTGAATTTTCCAATGATCTTGAACACAAAGCAGAATATGCGAGGTGAATATAATAAACATGCTATCCTCATTGCTGTTCAATAGTGATAATAAAAGATAAATTAGCGAAGACGAAATGAATGTACGTGTTCAAATAATGCATTACCGTATGTAGGTTAAACTTGCATTTTCTAAGACAGGTTTTTGTTTGTTCCTAATAACTACTCTGACACAGTTTATTTCAAGCTCAAACATTACAGCCCGTACTATAAGTGTACCTAAAATGAATTCGTTAGAACGGTAGAATGAAATTGACATTACAATTGGGATTGAAACAAAAACTGTATAATATCCTGTTATTTTTATAGATGAGAATTTCCATAATTTGATAAACATACCTAATGTTATATTATATTATAGATTTGTTAAATTGATATTTATCCAACAATAAGAAATTGTTTAGGCCCAGCAATTTATAATCAGCACTTCCAAGCTATTCTATATGGCAGAAGTTAATATGATCTAATATACAATTAGAATTTCATAGTGTTCGCATTCTCAGGGTATTATAATATATTATAATAATATTGATAAGAAATAACCACTTATTCAATAAAAATACTATTAAAGTACTGAGCCTGTTTAAATATTATTTGGGGATAATAATGTAAACAATGGGTTACCCTCACCTGGAGATAAATCGGAATTTGATGAATTGTTTCTTTGCTTATACATTTCCAACCCTTCTAAATTATCTAAATATTTGTCTGTAGTGTGTTTTAAAAATGATGAACTTTCTTGAGAAAAGGTGTCGTCTGTATTCAAAATATGTTCGGCTACCACTGATTTTGCACCATTATTTTTCTTTATATGGGCAAAATGTTTCTTATAACGAGTTAAAATGTTCCTTCTAGTTTGACCCACATAGCATTTTGAACACGACTCACAATTGATTTTGTAAATTCCGGATTTGTCGACATCGGAAACTTCATCAAAGGTGCTGCCTGAACGGTGTTTTAGCTTGTTCTTACATCTATAAACTGGTTGTATTGCGAATTAAAAAAACTAACTATGGAATTTATTAATTAGTGAAGAATAGTAAGTGAAACTTTTGAATTTTATTGAAGTATTTGAAGGCAATGGCTCTAATTTGGTTAGTTGGCTATGTTCCAATTTTCTTTTTTGTTTAGTAATTAAATTATTTATAAAAGATTTCTGGTACCATTGTTCAACGCAATCTGCTGAAGTTTGTCAATTTCGTTGTTATAATTTTGCTGGCTCAAATGGACGTTTAATAATCTATGAGCTAGACTATTAAACGGAGCTTTTTTATATCTAAATGGTGTAGCTGAATCTGCCGGGGTATACCTATTTGTTTGAGTGGGTTTTCTGTATATGTTGGAATCCAAGTGATTTCCATCTTTTATAATGTTAATATCAAAGAAAGGAGGCTGGTTATCTGTTTCTATTTCGACATTGAATCTCAGTGAGTCCAATTGGCTGTTGAGTGTGTTCAAAAAGCCATGTAAATCAAAATCTTTACTTGTAATCGCGAAAAGGTCGTCAACATAACCGAAAGTTCTCAGTACTAATAGTATTCTTAGTGGATAAGGCTGATTATTTCTTATCACAAATAGAGTTATAATGTGTATCCACAGTGTGAACTTATGCATTATAATAGTTAATGCCCGTAAAAAGGCTCCACCGCTGTGATGTCATTCCCCATAACATAACATAACATAATATATATTTCCAGTGGCGGATATTTGGGGGTCCTAGGCACAAGTACCCAAATGGGGGCCTCTTGGTCCTCCAGAATTTAGGCCTCAATCGCCTTAATGAAACCCAATTTTTCAATTTTGGCTGAAAAATTTGATTTCCTGTTTTCATTCTTAATAAACTTTTGTAAAATAATATCTAACAAAAATCAACGTATCAACTTTTTATAGGGTTACCTTCCTCACTTTTTTTCTGACAAAAGCGTCCATCAGTTCCTCACAATCTGGTAATTCTAATAGCGAAGCCTCAAAATTCAATAATGTTAACGATGATGATAGTTTATTTTCAGACATTGTCATAGACAATTTTTGTTATCCTTTTTAAGACAGAAAATGATCTCTCGCTCGAAGCATTGCTTCTAGGTATTGACAGAAATATTCTTAATAATATTTTGATATTCGGAAATGTAAACTATATCGTAATAACAATCTTTTGCCTTAGCAAGGAAATAATTGTATTCATGACTTAGACTTAGATACTCAATATCAATATCACAAGTGTATAGTTTTGCCAGATTTTTGAAACATATTCTCTGTAAGGGAAGTATTGTAATCGGCCCAAAAAAATGTTTACAGATTTTCGTAGATATATCAGTTTTGAGCGTTTCTTAATCGATCTAGACTATTTTTGACATGATGTCTGTGTATGTATGTAATCCACTGTGGAGACAATTGCGCCTCGCGTATGAATTCGAAATTTTGAAGATCGCTTTAAAGTGGTAAGTGAGGAATAGAACACTTATATATTCAAAAATGCAGAAGTGTCCAAAATTATCATATTAAGATTTAAGTGAGTTCATCGAAGGGTGTCTATTTTTTGTGATGTAAATAATTATGATTAAAATGTCAGAAGGAATAAAGGTTGAAATAGTGTCAAACAATAATATAGGTACTATTGATTTTTAGGATTCCTTTAAGAAAAGCTACATCAAGGAAAAATGGATGAGAATCGTGCGACGTTAAAACTTTATTCCAACTACTACTGACCGTTTTTGTTATTATAACTTTACAAATAATGATTATTTGTATGATATGGAAACATAAATCGCAAATCGCCAAAACCTGATGCTGTGCTTCCAGGTGGTGATCAAATGCAATTCTGCAAAGCAAGTTGATGTATCATGAAATTCACATTCACCTAATAACTATTTTTCACCTTCAAATGATCTTTGTATCGTTTGTATCCTTCAAATGGAAGATATAAGAAACTGAATATTGCTTCAAAGTTTTGTTCTCAAAATAACAATTAAATTGAAAATCACAATGACAATCATAAGCTTCTTATTTCATCAAATTAGAAAACCAATGAATCTTTTACTTGTTACAATTTGAATTACTTTACATAACACTGCCTTTCAGTACTATTGGTCAATTCATATCTATATTTTTAGGTTTTGCAACACGCATTAGTAGTGCCATCTAGATATAATGTAAGGAAGTAGATTTAAGTTGAAGGGCACTGGTACTAACAAGGTCTGTTCAAACCTTGGCCATCTGTTATATCATCTAAGGTACGAATACTGATATAGTTGTTCTATGAGTAGACGTAGACATATTTATTGTATATTCAGTGTCTAAGTAGTTGATGTCCAATCCAATATTGCAAATGAAGAAGTTATAATAGTTTCTAACACATTTTTCATCAATTTTTTAAATCATTCGTATCTTCAGAGAGTATCTCTCGAGGAATTATATAACGACGCTTCAAATCTGCAATAGCATATGACTCCCTGTTAATTATTCGACAAGGATATCTATCTACTTTATGCAATGGTCTGTCATGAACATTATGTGACTGTCAACCATAGAGATCAAGAATAGAGTACTCGAGTCCCGTAAGCGTAATGCTATTGCGTTGACCGGCTGTAAGAGAAATTTCGGTGCTCTGTCTCTCTTTAATATTTCGAAGAGAGGTCCGATATGTTAGAAAACGGAAGAGTAACGGTCACGAAATTGGCTGCTCGAGTACTCTATTCTTGATCTCTATGCTGTCAACATATCAGGTGTCTGTCATGTAAAAGTTATCTGTCTTGTTGAGGGGTTGTGTTGTCTGTCATAGACAGTCTGAGCTGTGGTTATGACCCACGGTCGTACATACAGGTCTGGAAACTCGGGGCTGTTTCCTATGTGAGAAATGGAACCGCTAAGCGTCGACTGTCGCGTAGTATCAAAAGACGTCACGGGTGGCGAGGGATGTTCTCTGGCACGTATACGGCTGTGTCCTCTGACAACTGTCAGTTGACTTGTAAATACAAGGAATACCTGCGTTTTTAGAAACAAATTACGAAACCGTGCATTGCGCGGAAATGCAAAACGGGGTACAAAAGTGTAAAGCGAGCAACTTCTGTTTTTAAAATGCCGAAAGATGCGGAATTGCGAATGAAGTGGATGCTTGCGATTTCGGATAGTAATCGTTTCAACGAGGTCTTTTATGTGCGTCATGTATAACGAAAAAGGGGAAGTTATTTTTAAGGTGAGTAATACATTTTGACAAGAGTAACAGTTCTATTTCTCTCTCAAATTAGAATACTTAGTAACACTGCTTGCGATTCCGGAAAGAAATCGTTTTACCACTTCGATCGAGGGACTACGAGTTTGGCGACGCGTAAGAGACCCATGTCAATACGAGTCCCCAGACCTGTATGTACGACCGTGGTTATGACCTATAGATCTATGGATATGTCTGTCATGACAACGTAATATTATATCATTTGTCCGTGATGCAATGTCAGAAAAACCTCTTCGATCATTCCGAAAACAAGCTTCAGCTTTACAGCTACAGAGGTCTTCTGCTTTCCGCATAATGAAAAAACCTGTGATGAATTGATCACGTGGCTTCGCTCACTTTTGTTTGCAAAATAGCTTTCGGACACTCCTGTGGGTCAAATGTAAGTGATTCTGGGAACTGTAGGTACGAAAATATATTTTGGAAATGAATTAGAAATCGCTGATGTAAGACGTTATATTATACTCTATGTTGCTTTGAAATTTTATCCAAATGGTCTACATAATGTAATTCACAACTCTGTTTCATACTGACACCTGCTGTCAGGTTGAGTTTTATAATAAAACATTTTTTCTCCAAATGACATTAAAAGCGGCCTTTTAATGACACTTGGCAGGCTTAGAAGTTGTACTTTTAATGCCTAGGCAGAAAAAGTCCACTTGCTAGGCAACCTTCCAAGTAATAATTTAAATCAAACTGGTTATTAAAATTGACAATGACATTAAGAAAACTCAAAATGATGCTGATGATAATAAACTGGTTTTATTGCATTAAAACAACAAACTTCAACACGAAATTTTTATTTATTAGATATATTTATGGTCAATTGTGAACAATTATTTAATACAATTGAACTCTGTCCACATCCCTCCTTTCCAGTAAAATTAACAACTTTAGTATCCACACTTGATACTCCGGAAACGCCAGAAAATATTTTATTGCCGATGTTCGACTTATTGGCTAGCGAGTCCTCAATATAGCCCTCTGCGACAGCGGAAGACTTCCATCCTCCATGTTGCTTCAACATTGTTATGTCCCCACCAGAATGCACCAGCAACGTGGCCGAAGTTCTGCGAAAGCAGTGCCCGGTATACTCTTTCGCATGGGATAGTCCCAGAAAAGTCGCAATTTCTTCTGGCATTTTACCGAATTTGTGAATGCCAATGAATTGATGATCTGCTTTACCGTTCGCATATTTATAGAAGACACGCCGATTATTTAAATTCGAGGGTCTGGAGGCTGCATATTTTCTGTAAACGCTTAAATATTCCGTTACTACAAAAGATCTTGATCTTTTGGTCTCAGTATTTGGTAGCATAATTAGCAATTTGTCGCCCATATCATTTATATCATCTATTTTCATTTGCAAAAGCTCATCACATCTACAAGCCCCAGCGACTGCAACAATAATTACAACCTAAAATATAAATTGAAAATTAGTTCTTTAATCCATAATAGATCATTTTCAATATATTCCTACCTTCGTACACAAATACAGTTCATCTGGGGCATCTGATAAAAATTTCTCGATTTCTTCTCTTTGAAAAACTCGGGATTTTTTTGCATGGAAACCGTCTGACTGGCGTTTCAAAGAAGCCCGTAACTTCTGGTATTTTGCCAAATCAATGTTATTTTTTATGTTCAGGGTAGCTTTCAACATCGAATAGGTAGACCATAACGTTGAAGGCTTCATTTTCTTTGAAAGATCGGAAAAATAGACAATCCGCACTTTTTCAGAGGAAGATCCTATATTTTTCTTCTGTCTATATTCCATGAATCTGCTGTATGTGAGTTCATATACAGTTCTTGATTTTTCCGGTAAAAGTTTAAATTCCACATCTCGTGCCTGGTCTCTTATCTCAGGTGGTGTTAATTGCATCAATTCATCCTCACTTTGCAGTAAATCCATTTCTAACATGACAACTTTTCAAAATTGACAATGACAAAGTAAACAGTAAACAAACATATTCAACAAACGTCATCAGCGGTAAACATAGTAACGCAGGGCCCAGTTACCTTTAATAAAATAATTTAGTTATTTGGATATTGATAATGAAACGCAATTTAAATATGAAAAAGTCGATTTTGCGTGGAATTGGAACAAATGTGAAGAAAAAATTATATGTTTCACACGGCAGAAAAGCAGATTTAATGCCTTGGCATTAAATCTTGTGCTTTTATGCCTAGTAAAACAAATAACTATTTTATACTGACACTTGCTGTCACATGAACAATGTACCAAATGAGAATTTCGGACACTTCTGCATGGTCGTCCTTGTGGTTCAATGAAATAACATAGTTCTGTTTGAAAAAATCAAGATGGATGTCGGAAATGTCACTTGAAACGGGATATCGTGTCCAAAAACGATACTGTTACACCAATTCAGAGTGATTTGCTAAAATCAAATCTTGTTCTCTGACAAGGTCCATGTGCATCTCCATCGTTATGTCAATAAGCAAAATTCTCGCTTTTTTAACAATAAAATACACGGAGAAACATAAAAATGTATTACAGAGCCCTAAAGTTAGCGATTGGGAAGCAATATCTTCTAGAGGCATAATAGACCCATATTTTTTCATGGTAACAGAGAACAATCAGTAACTGTACATTGGAATGGCATAAAAAAAATTTCTTGGTCTTTTTCTCCAAAAAATTTAAGTTACTAGCCACACATTAAATACCACATTAGGAGCTATGAGAGAATTGTTCCCAGAAAATTTGATTTAGCTTGAAGATTGGATGCAGCAAGAGATTGAAGCCATTAGATCTAACTTCTGCTTGAGGGTCATGGAAAAGCAAGGAAGAGTGCCAGAGGCGAAAGGGGTGACATCTGGATGGTATCACTTTCGTACATGAATTTCCCATGAATGTAGTTTTATGTTATGAATAGTTTTTTTATGGAAACTGATGATAGCATAGTAAATACAATTTACTAACTCTCTGGCACAGTCTATACATAAGAGGGCAATATAGTTAGAAATTGCCGGTGAAAATGAGTCTTATTAGTGGATCATCAAATTGGTCGATCTTCACGTTTGTTTTATGTCTCACTCTCATCCAACGCGTTCTCTTTAACAGAGTACCGACAGTATTGCCAGTTACCTCAAATGAACATCTAAGTTAAAATATCATTATCTGGGGATATTTGGTTCACAAGAATTTATATATCACTTGGAAAATAACTTGAAAGTCAACATAAATGGCGTTTTCTTTCACGAACACAACAATATACTTAGGCTTACCAATGAATACGAAATTAAGATGGGAGGAACGAATAAAAAAACGGGAAGAATAGGGATAGAATATAAATTGTATTGAAATTGTATAGTCAATACCCTAACAGATTCTTACTTATAACAAGACTATAATACGGATCTGGCTTCATTACATACAACTTTGTAGATGTACCAAATAGTATCAAAGTGTAATTGTTGAAATCCAAAATATTACGAAATATAGTGAAGGCTCCGTTGTTCATTCATGACAGTCATTTTCACCGAGATCTTGTAGAGTAAAAAAGAGTCTGAAGATAACACGAATCTTGTTTTCACTAACACCCAAACACAAGTAACCGGATTACTGGAAAATGAGAATAATGGTAAAGAACGTTGACAAGAACTAAACCTTTCGCCTTGGTGTTATAGTGCCTTCTGTTAAGAGAAGAGTGAGTGTTCGTAGAATTTTAGGACACCAATGGATGAACTTGTGTTAAAGATTGATTTTTTCAATTTTGGCCAAAATTAATGGTTAAATAATAAGCTTCCGGACCATTTGTTTTACTTAGTACTGTTGATAGTTATACCTAGTTGGTCTGAATATTCGCCACGTATCGACTATACCTGATCCCTAGTTATATACCAATAATATGAAGATTGGAAACCACACAATCCTAATGTCGATTGAAATAATTGTAGATACATCATTATCAGTTATCAGTCACACATGGAAACTGCTGATGAAAATATGCATTGCTATTTTGTTGGAAATGCCAAAAGATGGAGGATAATTGAATCAAATAAGGTGGCTCTGTATTATCTTTATCTTATATTCGGTGATTTGTATTGATAATAATTGATAATACTCCAGTTAGTAATAGTCATATGTACGTGATAAGAACTCACCAACACGTTCACTTTCTTCCTGGAAGGGAGAATGATGATTGCAAATTTCTCCAGAGAAACTTGGGAATGTAACAACCCGTATGCAAATACCATGGTAGATTCTGTAGAATATCCGATTTACTGAAGAAGTTATATCTTGCCGAAATACGTATTTAGATACTAAATATATGTGATTGTGGTTATATCACATTTTCCGATTTTATATCAATGTTATATTGAAGTTACTACCGGAGTATGTTTAATCATAATCTCTACCTCTAACCAATACTTTTTATTGTTCGAATTAGCTGGTTTTATTTGGCGCATACTGTATAATATGAGGAGTATTCACTTACAACATTGTTACGTGTGATCTCTTACTAATTGCATTTCCTAAGTACTGCTATTGAATTACGTAATTTTTGATAATCGATTTCGTATTTAAACAATTATGATTAACTCGCTAAAAAGTGTGCTCATTAGATACAGTCGGCTCATTCCAAAATAATTGTAACTACTTGAATTGAACAGGGTTATATAACGCAATAGATCATCCTCGATATTCTATTTATTGCTGATGTAATTTTTTCATTTCATACCCATTATAGATATATGTATATATTCTACAGAGCAATACCCTTCAGGCATTTTTGTTTTCGGTTATCACTTCGCAATAGGTAATGTTTCTCAATACAAAGGAATTAAAATTGCATTTTGATTAAAACAATATACAGATTATATATAAATTCTCGGGAAATAGGTCACATCAACACTAATGCTTTATATTTTCGTCTTTACGTGTGTTTCGGTCTCACGACCATCATCAGAAGACTTATTATTTCAATAACCTGATTACTTAAAACCGATTAAATTGAAAAATAAATTAATTTGCCATAACGGGCTAGCACATTATATCTAAGGGCTTCCGAAACTACATGAAATTGATATACCTCTAAGACCCATTGTAAGTAATATTGGAGCGCCTACCTACAATTTATCAAACTTTTTATCAAAATCGATCAATAATATAATAGGAAAAAATGAATTTTATCTGAAAGACTAATGGCATTTTAATTTTACAAATTCTCATAAAAAATCAATCCGTAACCGTGAACCATCAACTAATTTCCTTGGACGTTGTTTTTTTATTTACAAATATACCAGTCGCTTTGGCATTGAATAGCATCAAAAAACGTTAGGCAGAGATTAAAAACCACACACCTCTAGATCAATCAGAATTTATAAATGCTGTAAAGTTTTGCTTAGAATGCACTTATTTTCAGTACGATGAGCAAAATTTTGAACAAATATTCGGCACAGCAATGGGATCTCCTATTTCTGCTACCATTGCTAACCTCATCATGGAATGCCTAGAGGAATATGTTATAAGTTCATTCGATGTTTAGCCCGTATTCTTTGAAAGGTGTGTAGATGATTCCCAATGATAAAATTCAATACGTGATTAATAAATTTAACAATTTTCACTGTAAACTTCAATTTACTTGTGAAATATAAGTGAACAAAAACTTAAATTTCTTAGATATGAACATTAGGCATGATGCAGATGGAAAAATAAAAACTTCGTGGTTCACTAAAGAAGTTTGATCTCAACGTTATCTTCACTTTAATTCCGTTGCACCAGCTTGTTATGAAAAAAGTGTCATAAACAGCCTCACAGACCGCGTGGTTAAATTGTCTCACCCAGAGGACCAAAAAACATTCTTCAATCCTATGATTAAAGAGAGAATAAACAAAATCTTTAATGGATCGTCATATAAAAATAACATGAAGAAAAGGTAATACAGACAATTATAAAACTTTACCATACATTCCGTAGACCCCACAGAAAATTGAGAAATGTTTGAAAAAGTATGATATAAATTTTGCGCATAAGCCTACTAACTGTGTTGGGAAATATTTCTCAAATCTAAAACCTGTAATACCTAAAGATAAACAAACCCACACAGTATACAAATTGAATTGTTCAAATTGTGATGGGACTGGAATCTCTAAACAATATTTACAAAAAAGAATGTATAGCCATAAGTATAGCACAAGAAACAAAAACTTAGAAAATTCCACCGCCCTTGCTAAACATTGCTTTGATTATAACCATCAATTCAATTACAAGAATGTTGATATTTTAACTAAGGAAACCAATTATTATAAAATATCTATTCTGGAGATGATTCACACAAAAACGTGACTCCAAATCTGTAAATCATAGGACTGATGTGCAGACACTAAGTCATATTTATACTAACTTAATTAATTAATATTCTTACAAATTCCTACATCCGTCTTTATAATTGTTAGAGGTATATTTTAGGTAGAATGTCAAAAGTATATTCCAGAGGCCATACCTTCCTTCATTACCTAATAAATCATGACATCTGGTTCGGAAGTAAATACTTGAACTTGTCTCGTTTGTTAGTCGTTCTTAGACTTTGATGACATGTGTCCGTATTTTTTGAGAGATCTAGTAAACAGTGGATTCTTGATATATTATACTTATAGCATTGTTGTGTTACAATTTCGATTTCGTGTTCCTGTTCGTTTCGGCGACGTTGGCATTTTAAATGAAATTGGTGCGATAAGGACGCTTTGTGTTAATACAATTAGTTTTAAGTAATCAGGTTATTGAAATAATAAGTTTTCTGATGCTGGTCGTGAGACCGAAACGTACGTAAAGACGAAAATTAAGTGTTAATGTGACCTATTTCCCGAGACTTTATATATAATTCATACGTAGGTCAAGAATCTTTATTATAATATACAGACATACAGGTTCAATACATATCTAGATAATTACAGATTCTGTTATTCCTTGTCAAGATGTTCCAAAAAGCCCTATAAAAATAAACAAGGGTTACCGATTGCACCGAATAAGCACGTACATAATATATGTCATTTCATGCTCGAAGAACCCGTACTGTAAGTTAACTTGTTCTATCACATGCAAATTGGGAACGGAGATGCATTTTATGAGATGAATGGTATTTCATAAAATGTTTTGCTTAGATTTTTACAGCCACTACTCTCTTCATTTTCTATTCATTTTCAATAGTTGTTGCATTACATTTGAAACGCATATTTCCTCTGCTCTGTAGGTTATTTGTAGGTCATTGTTGACGGATTGGTTTGTTTTTGTTTACCAGTATCACCTTGATTGTGAAACAGTATAAATGGGTGATTAAGCACCGACTGATGTGTCTAGGGCTGTATCAATTATCAAAAATGTTTGGTCCTGCAGTGGAGTTGCAGACATGGGGAATCCAAATTGACGATCAATCGTAGTGTCACACTTTGGAGGCAAACTGGAGAGTATGATATAATCCAGGAGCTAGTGTATTTTCTTGGTACTAATTTTTCCAGCCCGTAAATTTTGATAGGGTTGTTCAATTAGTGATCCTGAGTAATAAATGAAATATTCTTATAGGGGGTTTTCCGGTGGATTGAAAAGATAATTCCTTGGAACATCCAAATGCGTTCCGCTTGTTGTATTTTATTGCATTGTATTGTGTTGGGGATGTTCGCTCACTGCGACCTAAAAGATCTTTTATGTCCATCATTTCTGGTGCTGCGCCCTTCATGATATCCCAGCATCTATAGCAGTTCTTCCAATCCTGTGGATTTAAGAAGGTTCAGTATGGCTTCACGTTAGGTAAGTCTCCCTCTTCTATTTGGTATGCCCTTGGGTTTTGCAAAGTAGTGCATTCTCCGAGGATGTGGCGGAAGTTTCGTCCTTCTCCTCGCAGAATCTGCACACTTCTTTATCTACTAATCCGATCATCTTGAGGTGTTTTTTCAACCGGCAGTGCCCTGTTAGAATTCCGGTATTCTGAGTTTATTTTAGTTAAGTTGATGTAGTCATTAGATCTTTTTTGGTTGTAGTTTCCCAGAAATAACTTTGCTTGCTTCAGTTCTTGTAGACTCATCCAGTTTTGGGATCTTTTGTTGTTTACTTTTTTTTCAAGTTCTTCCAATATTGTGCTGGCTCTTATCCCGCAGAAGGGTTCAAGTCCCATAAATGGTGTTTCTGCCCATTTCTTGCGAGTTCTTGCAATAACTAGACGATGTATTCGATCAATTCAATTCATTTGAAGCGTTTGTGGTAAGCATAAATCATTTCCTAAGATTACTGTACAACAAGGTAACAGTATCAGTCGATGTACGCGCATCTCATATGACCCATGACATGGCCCATACATCTAGTATGTACGCAAATAAGGTAGATCATATATTATCCACCTAGCGATATAAATAGGTATCTAAAAATTCAAAATTTGAACTGAAAATTTGGTTTTATGAATAATCAATTCAAATTATTTTGAACCCTTGTTGAAACGTAACCATAAAATACCCATTTACCAGATATATTCCATGTAAAACAAAAACATTGAACATATTAGAATTAGTAAAAATATTTTAACGTAGTAAACAGAATAGTAAAATGTAGGTTTGAATGATCAATTGGATATTTATAATTTTCCTATAAGCGATGAAATTGTTGATGTATTTTCCCAATCATAATGTATGAAATATATATCCAACCACTGGTTGTGTTTAAGTTACTATATTTTAGTTGTATGCAATTAATATACAGGGTGTCCCAGGTTTTAGTAGCAGAACTTTAACAGTCGATAGAAAATACGATTTTGAGGAAAAAAGTTCCTGTTAAGATATATGCACAGACTAAATAGTAATATAATAAGATTCTTGACCCAGTATGAATTATATAAAAAATTCTCGGGAATTAGGTCACATTAACACTCTGTTATAAATGTTCGTCTTTACGTACGTTTCGGTCTCACGACCATCATCAGAAGACTTATTTTGTTAAAAAGGGGTTAACTAAAACTAATTATCACAAGCGTCCATATCGCACAATCTTCAATCAAAAAGCTCACGCCGTCGAAACGAACAGAACCACGAATAATCGAAAATTGTATCGTTAATATTAAAGTATAGATTTTTTTGTAATAAGAAACCACTGTTAAGTAATATTCTCATAATGTACAAACGCATATTGCTATGGTCTCAAAGCAACTGAAGTTCTAAGCTATTTGTTTGTAATAACACGACCCAGATGTAGATTTATGACGTACTTGAAAAGGTTTTAGACCTGCATTGGAATTTAGTTTACTTTGAGCGTTCTTCCTAAAATATACTTTTAACATTATAAAGACGTATGTAGGAATTTGCAAGAGTTTTAATTAATCAAGTTAGTCCTTGCCCTTGCTAAGCACTGTTTTGATTATAACCATCAATTTGATTACAAAAATGTTAATATTTTAACTAAAGAAACCAATTATTATAAAAGATCTATCCTGGAGATGATTCACATAAAAAGGGATTCAAATTCTGTAAATCATAGGAATGATATTCAAGGATTGAGTCAGATTTATACTAACTTGATTAATTAAAACTCTTGCAAATTCCTACATACGTCTTTATAATGTTAAAAGTATATTTTAGGAAGAACGCTTAAAGTAAACTAAATTCCAAGTCCACAGCGCAGTTGGTAGAGCGTTCGCCTTTCGTACGACAGATCCCGGTATCTGTTTTTTCCATTTTCTTGTTGAATATCTATTATCTCTTTATCATTTGAGATGATATATTTAATTGTGTGGTTGAGATTGTTGTCAACAGACAATTACCGATATTGACGGAATTTTGCACACTCGACATTCAAAACAAGAGAAAAGTCACTATCTACATGAGATTTCGGAAAAATTAGCAAAACCCCCTTCATTACCTCCTAAAGCAATAGCAAGTTTGATATAATCCAACTTGCACACTTGACTTTCAAAATAAGAGTAAACGTCACTGTTTACTACCGACTTTAATATGATTTTGCACACAAGGGGAAAGTCACTGTGTACATGAGATTCAGAATTACAATTACAAGATAAACGTTGCTGCTTATATGATATTCAAAAAAGCTACCAAATCTTTACCCCTTGAAGCATGACAGTAGCGATCTTGATAAAATTTTGCACACTTGACCTCTAAAATAACGTGAATCACAGAGAAACTACTCCATATATCTTCCACATCACGTAAAGCAGATAAGTAGAGATCTTGATGGAATTTTGCACACTTCATCTTCAAAACAAGAGGAAAGTTACTTTCTAATTGAGATTCCGAAGTAAGTACCCATTTCTCTCCATGGGCTATCTCGGGAATTTCAGGTAGTAATACAATAAAGGTCGTAGTATTAACCCTTATAAGACACTTATTTCTATATTGTCAATTCGAATAAACTTTCAATGTAATGACAGAGTATCATTTGACGTGTTTCCACGTCTTCATCTGTTTCCAATCAATTGCAATAAAATTCCTATGAGTGAGTGAGGTTTTTTATAACTTAAAATTGATAGATAGTCAATAAAACATGTTTTTATTTTCATTTTTGGATTATCATAAATCATCCATTTTGAATTTTCTCGCCTGCCGCCAAGACAGCTGCGATTAGCTGAAACGCACATGACGTCACGATTCTACTCGTTGAAGGCTTGATGAATTTCTAAATAAATATAAGAAGTCCGGTATCCAATTCAATGATCAACAAATACTCAATAATCCTCGCTTGTTAAATTTGTATAATTAGGTTTAACCGTTTGATACCAGTTTATCGTGTGATCCCTCAAAGGGTTAAACCCAATTGGTAAAATTCCAATAACCATCTATCCTAAGATTATCATTAGGTAAGCTTGAATATCAGATAGATCTTTTGTAGTGAGGCGAAACTATAGTTGCATTTATTCATAAAACTAGTGAAAATCGAACTTTTAATACTTCTTTTATTTAGGTTTATATTCATTAATTGACAATATATGATTCATTCATATTTATATTTCCATTTCATTAGATTCAAATCATCATATTTTTCTATTGTATTTTTTGAAAACATTTTAGGAGAAAAAATGTGTAATAAGCTTGGAACGTTTTCAAAATAGTTCAGAACTTAATTGTACTCAGCTTACGAGATTCCAATTCACTATGGATCAACAGTGGAACCAGTTCCTCAAACATGACAACATTTTTCCTGTTAGTGAGGAAATTTTATTCTCTTATTCAAAGCGTGTAAGTATGTCGTCTCACAAGTTAAAAGATGAATTGTCCAGAACAAGATCATACTGGTCCCATATTTTTTCTCTACGACTCAAGAATGATTTTAGAAAATCGCACATCAAATGCAATACGTTCTTCCAACATACGTGATAAATTAATTCTGATCACATATTTCCATTAGTGATTTCATTCTTACTGCAGTGGTAATAACAAGGTTCAAATAAGGAGTAAAACAACCAGTCATGAATAGATACTAACAATGTATTATTACTTGTACATAGAAACAACTATGTCCGGTTGACATACTTCCGATTAAATATATCCCAATCAAGATTATTATATTTATAAATTGTATGATACATTATATCATTTCTTACTGAAATATTTTCATCTTAATTAGGTAACGTATTAAAACTATTTCAGATCTCATTAATTTAATAGTTTTGTTTTTGATTATATTAGCGGTACGTTAATTGTTCCGGATAGTTTTTACAATGACTAGATGGAAATTTCCATTTCATATTATAGCCGAAGAAGTATAACATTCGCTAGTATCTTAGGACTCTTAAAAAATGGCAATATAGTTACTTTATTTACGTAATGTTGCAATAACATAATGTTCCGTATACACTACCTTGCAATAAACTGCTGCCATGTTATCCCATAGGTGTGGTTTTGGTGCTCTATACGGGAAATTCTATTTACCAAAGCTACAAAAACGCAATTTCAATACTGTTATACATCATGTTGCTACAAATGTTTTAGACAAGTGATCCTACGACTTTTGATTATTATTTTCCACTAGTTGTATTTCATGGTCGATATTTATGATTTTTGATCCGCAGATTTTTGCAAATAAATCGAAAAAAAAAACAAAAAAGCGTTTGGTATAAAAGTTGAAGCCAAAATCAAAATGCATAGTTTGAGTCACTTGAAAATTCAACACTTCATTGTCTAGTAGATTTAAATGCCCAGCGTGGATTTTTTTTTTATATACTCTGACACGAGAGGGAAACCTATAATATTCGAAGAACATCGTGCGAGTCAGCAGTGGAATGTGGGGAGAGGAGATAGGCATTCATATTTTGTTGAATGTTTGGAGGTTAAAGGCATAGGGAAAGACCTCACTAGGCAGAGTTCCACAACATCGATGTTCGATGAAAAAATGAAGTCTGGTAGGAGGAAGTACGGCAGGTCTCGAGTTTGACAGTGAAGTAGTGACTAGTTTGAGCTCGTCTAGTGCGTCTCTTGTAGTGGAACAACAGACGAGATTTCCGATGAACACCGGCCATGAAAATGCTTATGGAAAAGGGAGAGATCTCCCACCTTTCTACGATGTTCTAGAGAAGTCAATGAACTCCTAAGTGTGACATCATCCATCCAATTAATCCAAGAGCTTCAGCGTATGTTTGGGAGCCGAATTCCAAACATGTGAATAGTACTCCAGGACAGGTCAAATCTGTGCCTTGTACATTATGAGGAGCTGCTGGAATGTAAAGTAGCCCGTAGCACGGAATAGAAAACCTAGTTTCTGTGAAATTGTTTTCGCAATGGACCTCACATGAGCGTCCCATGAGAGGGAAAGTTGTTATGGGAGACTTCATAGGAACAGTTGTACCTGACATCATAACATTAGGAATTGTGAGATCCGCCTTCCTGGAGAAGAAGCAAGCTTGAGTTTTGGTGGCATTAAACTCTACTAGATTATCAGTTCCCCATTTCAGATCTTCAATTGCTTCAACCTGCCCCTGTCTCGATCCTCTGGCTTCATTGGATGGTATAGGGGCTCTAAAGGAGATAGCGGTATGAAGTGTACCATCATCTGTAAAGCTGTGGGCGGGACAAGTGATCACTTTCAGCAGATCGTTGATATTGAACAGAAACAAAGTTGGTGCCAAGATAACGATGGCTCGATGCTAAAACAATCATTCTCGCGCTTACTTTGCCCATCGTAATTCGCTGTAGATTTTTATATAAGAGAGGTAGAGTAGGGAATTATGAAAATCAAATTAATGAGTCAGTTTGCTGTATTATGGTTTGAATTATTTCTCAAAAGATCCAAAATTGGACCCGTAAAGGTCACAAACCCTTTTAGATGAATATGTCTACTTTTAATCAACCAAAATTGGTTCAAAATTAAAATTAAAAGATGCACAACGAAAAATCTATCATTTTCTGAAATTTGGTTCTGTGGTTTGTAACCAAATAAATGAATTTTTCAGGATGATACATTTCAAACTCCTGTATCTGTTTCTTGACAGAAGCATATTGGTGAAATCTGATACTGTAAGTGTATGCGAATCATCGCACCAACAATCTCACTTATCCATTCTTCGCAAAACTGTAAACTCGCCTTTAGGCTGCTGGAATGGTATGACTTCATCGAAATCCTTCGAACTAAAATCAGAGATTTCTTCTCAAGTTTATAAACAGATTTCGATCCTGCCCCCATAGCATCCTATGAATATTGCCAAATAGTTCAACTCGTGTGGGGCAATAATGAAAAAGTACTTCAAGTTACAAAGCATAGTATTCATTTTTGGCTGTGTGAAGAAGATGTTCGAGAAATAATTAATATCAAAGATGGACTGTTATCACATCGAGTGTCTTTGCTAGAACAATTTGCATTTTCATCTTACTATCACAATGTTATTGAAGTGATTAAGAGCATGAGGAATCATGTTAGTGCATTAGAACTTTTGTATTGTTTTATCGATATTTCATCACCAACATGTTTATTGTCTAATACACTTAGAAAAATGTTATTTCTCTATAAAAATAAGGTTTTGTATGATTTAGAACAATAAATTATAATCAACAGTTTTCTGTTTTATTAAGTGATTAAAACACATATACATACATCATAGAAAGTTTTTATTAAAACAGGTATATAACATATGAATACAAATATTGAAATTAACATATATTATTTGAAAACACATTCTGAAATTTGTCGCCATACTCATTATTTCTGCTACAATTCTCGAAAAGGACCGATTTTGGGCCGATAACTAAGAACCAGCATGAAGCAGACCGGATATTCTCCTTTTCTTGTGAACAACATTCGATAATATTCGAATAGAAATGAATAATTTACTTTTTACAAAAAAAGCACCACCAAACGGCCTCATCTTGGGCCACGAAACTTGAAACGACCGTTAATTAGTCTCAAACGAGGTTTTTTTTATGCATAAGATATGGCCATATCTTAAGACAAAATGTACATATACCATAGTGTTCAGTGCACCAAACTGCTTCTAATCTAAAAAAGTATATTGGTGAAATCTGATACTGTGAGTAGAAGAAATTTTGGAAATAACGTTCGAGAATATTCGACTAGAAATAAATAATTGACTTTCTTCAAAAAAAGCCCTACAAAACGGCCTTATCTCGGCTCACCTAACTTCAAACGACCGATAATTAGTCTCCAACAAGGCATTTTTTATGTATAAGATATAGGCATATCTTTAGACTAAATTTACATATACCATAGTATTCAGTGCACCAAAAAACATTAATATCGAATATGAGATACAACTAATGGAAAATAACTGCTTCCGTTTTTCATCTCCAGTGTTTGGACTATTTAGAGGCAATGAGAAGCAAAACTTAATATTTATCAAGTAAGAACTTCGAACTTGCCTAAAATCAATCATATTGCTCCAAACAAGTCATATGACTGACTCTACTAATTATGAAATTTTATGTACATGGACTGCGCCATATCTATTTTTTCGTGCAGTGGGTCAATATCTAAGGTAATTCGCTTAGGTTAGCCAAGGTCTTGTAGCACTGTAGTGTCAACCGATACGTATCAGGATCCTAGTTAGACCATGCGGAGATTTAATAAAATGTGTATTTGATTTTTACAAATCATTTTCTCCTGCTGGTCTTAAGAACTCAATGGAAAAATTTGCTTTATAACATTTTGTATATTTTTACAGCCATTTTAGATACAATAGTCATGTCATGAAATCATTATTTGCTGCCTGAAGTTCGTTGCAATCTGTAATAATTGTAAAGAAAATCATGATGTCATGACTGATTGACGGTGTTTTATTTTAGATATTCTTGAAAACAATGTAGGTAGGGCAATTATTTCATATGACCTGAACTCCGCTAGTTCAATAACTCAAAACGAAACTCCCAAATTTCATACAAGAGGTCAATTTCGTTCATTAATTAAGCGCGTTCACGAAACACTGCTATATTTGGATGTTGCTTATCCTACGCAATCAACGGAATCGGTATCAGCGGCAATAATCTCGCGCCATGATTTAATAAAGCTTGGAGACTAGAATGCGTGCATATATTGAGATCTTGAAACACGTGTAAGTGTAATTATGTGAGTGTTGGCAAGTCTGCAGATAGATCAAACGAACATAAGGAAGACTGGTATAGTGACTAAGGCCAGTTCTCTGTTGACATCTGCTAGGCGCCCCGACCTACTGACCTACTCGCCCACTTCCTCACTTCGTTTTATGCTACGAGTATGCTAAATATATTTATCAAGATAGTTATAACTACTTATCGTTCTTTGATACTCATAACTAGGGTGCAACAAACATTATTATAATCTTTACACCTGTATGTTGGAAGATTATATTGTATTTAATCTATAATTGGCATTTCCATAAGAATATAATTAAATTAATTGGTTTGGTCTTTAATCGATGTAGTTTCATATTAATAATTGAGTGATGATGACTCACATTCTTTTTTATTTCCCTCGCTATACGTAGTATATAGTGTGAAGGAAGTGTTGTGTGTTAATCGAGACGACATTTTTTTTCTTGAATTTTCGCATATGTCCGTTTGGAGCATTTCTGAATTGATCTAGACTATCTTTAACATTATGTGAGCGTGCGCGTGTGTGTGTGTGTGTATTTTATTGAACCATAAACGAATTTTATTGAACCTTAATGGAGTGAAGGTTTCATATGGAAATGACATTGCTAATAGTTTTGCAGGATATTTTTCTTCAGTTTACACAAATAAAAAATTAAATATTCCGATACTGAATTCAAATAATAATGTTTTAACAAGTAATCTTCATATCACACTTGGTGAAATTTATTCTGTCATAAGCAAGTTGAACTCAAACAAGGGTCCGGATCCTGATGGAATATCACCTGTTTTTCTTATAATTGTATTTTCATTTTACCAAGACCTTTGTATTGTTTGTATAATAAATCTTCGGAGGTAGACATTTTTCTTGATCATTGGAAATTTTGTTTCATAATCCCAATCTATAAAAGCGGTGACAAAACTGACATCAAAAATTACAGACTAATTTCTATTTTATCAACAAATGAGCTATTGATCTCAAAACTATACTCAGTAGGTATACAAGGTGCATTGTTAGAGTGCTACATTACCAACACCAACAGGAAACAAATAGTAAAGCTGAAAACTTTTTTTTCTGAAGAAATTAGTGTTCCATCGGGGGTGCCTCAAGGGTTGCATTTGAGGCCAATGCTGTTTCTTCTTTTCATCAACGATATAAAGTATGTTTCCAAGATATGTCGTTTTTTGCTTTTTGCCGACGATTTGAAACTTTGCTATGTCATTGAATCTGTCGTATATACAGTTCAAAAAGAGTTAACAGAACTTTCCATATGGGATGGACCTTAATGTTGATAAATGCTTTATAATGAGATTTTATGGAACCAATAATTTTGTGGATTTCGATTATCATATCAATAACAATATCTTAGCTAGTAAAACAGAAAAAAGGGATCTTGGTGTCATTATGGACAGAAAGCTTACTTTTAATGCAAATTGTGATTATATAGTTAATAAAGCACTTAAGTCCTTAGGTTTTATAAAAAGAGTTATTAGCGATTTTCATAACATTGTTTCTATAAGATATCTTTACACAGCATTGGTGCGTCCGCACCTTGAGTATTGCTCTTCTATATGGTCTCCTTCTTATAATGTTATCGCATGAGGATTGAATGGATTCAACATAAGTTCTCAAGATTTGCCGCCTACGAAATGAATATTAGATTTCGTGACTACAATTCCGATTACGACTTGGTTGAATCTATTTTGAATATTGAAAAATTAACATTACGTAGAAATCACAATGATCTAAAATTTCTATTCAAACTCATTAATGGGTTAGTTAACTGATTTACTATCACAAATAATGCCAACCGTGTTTTTTATATCTCAAGAGATATAAAATTAAATTTTTTGAAGTATGAAGATAATTCAACATAGGATTATAAAGATGAATAAACGTAAAACATTGAACCATTGGTGGGATTCGAACCCACATTTCTGGATGTCTAGTCCTGGATGTTTACTGATTACACCATTTTGGTCTCGTCAAAGTCTCATATTTTTTGTACATGTAAACCTATAAAAGGATAGTAGATGATTGATGAACACAATGCGATTTAACGCTCTGCTATAGATATACTATTCACACACATTCATCTATATTTCAATTGTTCTGAAGTGAGGAGTGTCATTGGATGAGTACTGTCAGATTAATTACCAACTACAGTAATACTTTAACCTACACTCCTCACTTCAAAACGATTGAACTTTAGATGAATGTGCGTGAATAGTTGATCTAGGTCTATAGCGGAGCATCGAATCGCATTGTGTTCATCAATGATCTACTACCGTTTCAGAAGTTTTATTTACAAAAATATAAAAATCTGACGGGACTAAAGTGGTGTAATTGGACTAGACATCCAATGTTCAAAGTGTAACGTTTATTTATCTTTGCAATCCTATGTTAAATTATCTAAGTTATCTTCATAATTCAGAAAATGTAACTCTATATCTCTTAAAGTACTTACACCAAAGTGTTTTCAATCAGGGAATGAAATTTTGATCGGTTTCTTAAATAAAAATAATTTTGTTAACTCGTTGGTTTTCAGGATACGGGTATCAAAACGTTCTAGAAAAAAATAGTTTTTTAGTAGTTACTCAAAAACCTTTTGGCTGATTTTAATAAAACTTGGCATGCTTATTTGCGGTGATAAGTGACTTCTTTATTGTTTTTAGAATAAAATTATTGATTCCAATGGTTTCCTTTAGGGTAATCTAATTGATATTAGGAAAAATCATAGTACGCCAGTGTTTTTTGTATGTTTATTTTTTCTAGATCAAACAACTGGAAATACAATTTCTTTACCTCTTCAATCTTTCCCCTATCTCGCTTCGTTTTTGAAAAAAAAATTTTACACCCGATTCGCTGCATGTAATAAGAAAAAATTCAATTTAACAAAAATCAGATCAAAGGTAGTCAGGCACAATCTCGACAACAATTGAATATTGCTTGTGTTAAAGCTTGACAACTTGTGGCATGTTCATAGATTCACTCGAGTTTTATTGTATTTTGAGTGAGTTTATGCGTAGTCTGGGGAATTATGTATTTACAGTACAGCTGAATTAGCGGATATTGTATTCGTTTACGGGTATTGTGTTGGTAATGGACGCGCTTCAGTAGTTGAGAACGCCTGTAGATTTATTCAAAGGAGATTGCCTGACAGATCAGTGTTTGCCTCTACTTTTCAACGTGTAAGAGAAACTGTATTGCGATCTCGAGCAAAAACATCTTAGAGCACTTCGACGAAATGCTTTCCACTAGCATGGGAAGATCTTCTTCACAATTAGGATTTAAGCGGAGCACTGTGAACAGGACTATGATATCATATGGTTGTCATGCATATGATCTGCGGAAAGTTTAGAATTTGCCACCTGTGTTGACTTGCCACGAAGAAGAGCATTTTCCCAAAAGCTCCTGAGCCAAATAATAAAGGATGCTCCCTACTCTCGGAGGTTGATTTGGACTGACGAAGGGAACTTTTACCCGGGCTGATATCTTTAATCATCATAATGCTCACATTTGGGCACACGAAAATCCTTGTACTATAAAAGTCAGCAATTTTCGTGCAACGTTTAGATCTGATCGCTTCTTTAGAATGATATTTTCATTTTCATGGCACCGCGTCTCTGTCATTTTTTGTTATAGACCCAGAATAATAATTTAAAATTTTTTTCCTCAAATGAACGACCGTCCAGAGAATTTCTTTCGTTATTTTATATGAATTGTGATCCCCACTTTCATATGCTATTTTTATTTTTGTGGCAACTCGAGTCCGAGTAGTCTGATTCCTTCTTTCCAGTGGTATTTTTAGTTTCGTGGCAGCGTGACTCTTTCTGGAGTTTTTATAGTCCAAAAAATTATTAATTTTTTTCCCTTATGATCCGCCTTCCAAAGAATTTTATTCATTGTTTTGTTTGCACTCTGATCCCTTCTTTGAAACGGTATTCTAATTGTCGTGGGAGTGCGACTTTTTCTTGGCATTTTATAGTCGGAGAAATTATTAAAACATTTTTTCTGGAATGAACGGATTTTCGACTTTTTGTTGGATTTTTGAAGTCCGAAAAATTAAGTTTTTTCCTCATATGAACGGCCGTCCAATGAATTTCACTAAATATTTCATACGCACTCTGTTCCCTTCTTTCCAATGGTATTTATATTTTTGTAGCAGCGCGACTTTATCTTGGCTTTCTATATTCTGAGAAAATATCAAAATTAATTTCCTCGTGTGAATGGTCGTCCAAAGAATCTCTTTTGTTGTTTTGTATGAACCGTGATTCTAACTTTCCAATGCTATTTTTATTTTTGTGGCAACGCGACTTTTGTTTGAATTTTTAGGGTCCGAGAAGTTAGTTTAATTTCCTGGTTCATATGAACGGCCGTCCAAAAAATTTCATTCATTGTTTCATTTGCACTCTGATACCATCTTACGATGGTTATTCATTTTCTTGATAGCGCTGCGTAACTCTTACAGTACGAGAAATTATTTTAAAAATGTTCTCATAACAACGGCCGTGCAAAAAATTTCATTTGATATATTATATGCACTCTAATATCCCTTTTCCAATTTTATTTTTATTTTTGAGGTAGCGCAACTTTTTCTGGAATTTTTATAGTCTGAGAAATTGTCTTAATTTTTTTTCTCATATGAACTGCCATTGATCTCTTTTTTCATGGATGAATTTTTTTTCCGTCAATGACGGGCGTTCAAAGTAATTTGATGGTTGCTTCATAAACAGATTTCTCTTTCATACTCGGTTTCATACCAACTTTGCTCTGTGGCATTGCGACTAATTCATAGCAGATGGAAAGAATGTCACGAAGATGGGTGTCTAAAGGAAAATAATTGAGCTTTTATATTAACATCTGCACAAGTGTAGAAGGGCAATGGTCAATCACGTGAAGAATATTTTCCATTATCAACTTTTTTTTCGATAGGCAAATTCAGAATACAGCAAGTTACTGACTAATTGAATCATTTTTCTATACTACACTCATATAAATTATCCGAAATGTTTTATAAAATGTGGCAGGGAGAGTTGTATTGAATTCATATGTTTTGTGACTAAATACATACCATTCCGCGGTGGACAGTCTACACGTTACATTATAAATCGTGGCTGGAAAACTGTGGTTGACTTCACATGAACCTAATTTCTGTGGAGAATGTCACGTAAGGTCATGAGAAATTTGAGATAATTTGAGAATTGAGTTTATATTCTACTAAGATATTTTCAGGATGCAAATGGTGCATATTTCGATTAATTTTCATGTTGAAAATTATTATTTCCTAAATATGAGTTTTCATTATCTTCATATTTGATTATTTTCGAAACTTTGGAAGAATTTGGATAATGAATATTGAATGATTTCTCTTAAGGGCATCTAGATATAACGATTTTGGAAAGTCTGCCAAATGTGTGGAATTCAAAATCGAGAGTTTTCCGAGAACTATGTTAAACATTTTCGAATGAGATACTGTGCGTATTGAAAAGGTACACACAAATGGAGACTCATATTAGAGTACTTCAAGATGGGAGAAGGAACAAAATCATAGAAAATGGAAGCTGTATTAATAACAGATACGGCAGGTGTATATGGATAGGTGGAATTACTAGTGGATAGCACTTTCGTTATAACAGTGTGAACAAAGATTTTCTTTGTAAAGCCATATACATGACAAAATAATACATGAACCGGAAACACGCACCACAAGGAATGTTAACACAACATTTGCTTACTGTTATAACATTTTTGAGATCTGAAATAATATATCTCTGTGAGTGTGGCATCTAGTCACTTAAAGTGACCTGCCTGCATGCAGCTTTGAATTATTGCTTGTTAGATCAACCTCTATACGTCATAATAACACGCTTTAAATTTACGAGGGGCTGTAATGAATTGTTCAATTTGACATGCTATATAACGTTCGAAGTATGTCGTTTCGACACTCTTTTAAGGGCAATAATGCATGCTGTGATATTTAGTAAACAGTCATTCTTCACTTTATTTGCCAACAGACATTAAATAGATTCGCATGGGTAGTTTATGTTATGAATTTCTGACGATTAGAGGGTCAGTTAGGAGACCAATTTTCAGAATTAGTTCAATGGGATCTATATATTAGTATACCTAAATGCATTTCTCTATTTCCTCTTGAAACATTTGCAAAAAATAATACTAATGAACAGTTTTTGCTTGACAATATGAATTGGTAACAATTGACATGCTATTTATTATGAATATTTATAGTACAGACATTGTTACATACGACCATGTAAGCAAAAAATTTTTTCAAGTATAAAAAAACTAATTATAGAATAGAACGATATTATACAATTGTGAGATCATTATGATCATCAATTTTACTGTAAATTTGGTTTCATTTCTCAAAATCCTCGTTCGAATAGGTACTACCGGTTTCGAGGTCTAATCATAGCACCTCATCCTCAGGCATATATAAGTTGTTTCAATAAATAAGGCCCCAATCAATATAGAGTAATTCCACGTCAGAACAGCAACGCTCAATAAATTAACATCTCCGATTTCGTTCAAATTTTGTGGATAGGTTCTCATTACCGAAAAAATAAGATCCTAAAAATTGCAGGTCGATAGGAATTAATTTTTTTTTTGGATATATCGGCCAATAAGAAAATTTGGCCAATTTTAACGTCAAAAAATTCAAAATCAAATTTCTTCGTTAAAAATGAACTTTTAGGACCAAAAAATATTTGGAAAAGCCCAAATCGATAGAAAATTTTCCCAGGAATCCTATTAAATCAGAATATTTAGCGTATTTAGCTGACGCATGCGCAAAAAGCTCGAAAAACTCGAAAATGTCACTTTTTCTTTAAAAATTCATAACTCAGCTGCTACCGCACTCCGATTGTCTCAAAATTTTCAGGGAAGTTAGCTGAAACCATGTACTTTCATGTAAAATCTGCGGATCTATGCTCTTGATATGAAAATTTTCGTCAAAATACCGAAAATACGGAAATTTGATATTTTTTATTTTTATCGTTATATTTAAGTACGATGAGTATTGTAGAATTCAATCTTAATTCAATAGAATTAAGAAAATAGGTTAATAAAATTTGAAATTGATTTTATTTAAATAATTCAATTTAGCAGAACGTGAAAAAAATATTGAAATCCAAAAAAAAGTTGCAGTCACAGATCTATAGATTTGATGTTTTTAAATTTTCCTAAATAATTTTCATATTTTTTTATCCGGTTTAATCTCCCACAGGAAAATGTATTTAACAATGTTGTATGATATTATGAATACATTTAAAAATCCTATATTAATTTTTGTGATAAAAAATAATCAAATGAAAATTTTTCAAATCAACAATATCCTAAGACAAGTGAGAAACAGTGAGAAGAATTATGTTAAAATAAAATTATACGGACAAACAAAAAGTAAATTTGGACAGTTTTTCAAAAAATAAATTCTGTGACCAATATGATGATTATATTTTACTGTACTTGAGTTGGGTATTACTACTCTCACAAATGTTTCTCACTTGTCTTAGGATATTGTTAATTTAAAAAATGTTCATTCGATTATTTTTTATCACAAAAATTGATATTGAATTTTTTAATGTATTCATAATATCACAAAACATTGTTAAATAAATTTTCCTGTGGGGAATTAAACCGGTTAAAAAAATATGAAAATTATTTAGAAAAGTCTAAAAACATCAAATCTATAGACCTGTGAGCGCAACTTTTTTGGATTTCAATATTTTTTTCACGCTCTGCTAAATTGAATTATCTAAATAAAATTGACTTCAAATTTTATTAACCTATTTTTTTAATTCTATTGAATTATGATTGAATTCTACAATGCTCATCGTACTTAAATGAAACGAAAAAAATTAAAAATATCAAATTTCCGTATTTTCGGTCTTTTGACAGAAATTTTAATATCAAGAGCATGGATCTGCAGATTTCATATGAAAGTACATGGTTTCAGCCACCTTCCCTGAAAATTGTTAGACAATCGAAGTGGCAGCAGCTGAGTTATGAATTTTTAAAGAAAAAGTGACATTTTTGAGTTTTTCGAGTTTTTTGCGCATGCGTCAGCTAAATACGCTAGATATTCTGATTTAATCGGAATCCTGGGAAAATTTCCTATCAACTTGGGACCTTCCAAATATGTTTTGGTCCTAAAAGTTCATTTTTATCGAAGAAATTTGATTTTGAATTTTTTGACTTTAAAATTAACCAATTTTTTTTATTGGTCGATATATCCAAAAGTTTAATTCCTATCGACCTGAAATTTTCAGGATATTATTTTTTCGGTAATGAGAAACTAGCCCGAAAATTTGAACGAAATCGGACTTGTTGACACATTGAGCGTTGCTATTCTGACGTGGAATGACTCTATAGTTATTAGTGAAATACGTTTAATATTATATAAATTTCTGTTCTTTTATAAATTCTATAATGTTCACATATTGAAAGCATCTCAGATTTCGAAAATGAGAAATGAAGCAATTTATGATAACTTTTATTTATTATTATTTATAAAATACATTTTTCATCTAAAAACGTCGTAAAAAAAGTATATGTATTATACTGGAGGAAACTGTATCGTGCCCTCCCTTGGATTTTGATGCACCTCTTCGAGCCGGGCATCAAACAATCCGCGGGAGAGAACGATACATTTTCCCTAGTAATGAGCTGTTTATTTTCTTTTTTGAAAATTTTACTTTATGTTGATTATTTCACATTTTAACGGTTTTTTTAATTCATCGAGGAGCATATTGAACTATTTCTGTTTCTGGCGTTTCAGCTCTCTTCCGTGCTAGGACGTCCCCCTGTTAATTTTTCTTGATTCCTGTCATTGGGGAGTGATTATGTTCTTCTGAGGTTTTTTTTTAATATTTTGACTACACGAGAGAAAAACCTACATCGTTTTCGGGAGCCAGCGGTGGAATGTTGGGAGAGGAAATTATTCTTGAAAGTTTAGGATAAGAAAAGACCTCAATGGTTAAATACGAGTAGTTCCAAAACTCCACCGTCCGGTAGAAAAATGGAGTCTGGTATGAGAAAAAATTCGGCAGGTTTCAAGTTTGACAAAGGACCAGCATGTGCTTGGCTGACCTGTAATCTCTCGTGTAGGCAATTCCTGAGGAACACCGACAATGGAAATACCTATAGACAAATACCTCTTTTCTAAATGGAATCTAAGACCTTCAACTTATGCTTGAGACCTGAACATGTGAACAGTACTCCATGGCAGGTCTATTCTGTGCTTTGTAGATCATCAGTAGCTACAATAAAGAACAATCGCCGAGCTGATAATGTTTGACCTCTTGGTTTTTATGACAACTTGACTATCAGACTTGATGGATATGTCCCTCTTTTTGTATCCTCCGTTCAAATTGAGTTGTTCACATCTCCCAATTACATGGACTGCCATTTGAAAGATACTGGTGTTTTTATTGATGGGTTCCGAGAATCTGGCTCTGGGCTCAAAGAACAACCATACCTTCTGTTCTTCTGGATCCATCGATGTAGCAAAGAATATAGTAGATACAGGTTGGTAGTTACTGTTTGCAATGTTTCCCATGGTCTCTGGTACTTCTTCAAAGTATAATGGTAATAGAATGCTCCTATTTCATGGTTGATATTGAATCTGAAGGAGTCGTTACATATGTGGATATAAGTTGGTTACAACCACCAATCGAAAGAAATTTTATTGTTGCAATTCAATCAATGAAGGAACTAGATAAGTATTGAACATTTCCGATTGCAATTGTGAATCCTATTTTTGGATGTATGTGAAATCCTGTAAAATATGGTATGTTATCGATAGTAATTTGAGAAAAACTGTTTCGAATATAGGCAAATATTTATGCCGATAAGGAATCCAACTGAGAACTTTTTGCTAAGCCTTGATTCTGTTTTTAAGAGTTCTGATAACTTGAAGGTACATTTCCCAATATCATAGTTCAAATAATTGTAAGATTATCTTTCTCTTCCCCTGACAAAATTTTTATTAGGAGAACTATTTTCTACTAAGAATGATATTACGAATCTACATATAAGATGAGATCCAAACTGAAAAACTCTAACAATGGGTTCTATGGAATATATTCAATTATAAAATCTCAATTAATTCTGTAAATGATATTTCAAATGTCATTTACGGAACGCGTTACGGGAAGTAGGTATTATTCGATAATGAAACATTAATCAAAATGCCTGTTGTCGTTGTTTATTTTTCTATGAACTTTGTTACTTTCTGACTAATGATTGATTTTTTTCAACATTTCATTGGCGCACACCTGTATATTATGAGCTGTAATAAAATAATAAGCAGGTGAATATAATCAGCTAATCAAGCGGAGAAAGTCATCACACTGGTAACAGCAATTATATGGGTGTACATTTTTACAGAGATATTCATGAACCTATCGGCCTAGAGTATTGTACTCATTTTTTCATTCTTTTTGTGAGCCTAATCATTTGAAAAAATAGGATTTTTATATTCTTTTGATGAAAAATAGAACTTATTGGTTCAATTATCAACACAAACCATTAAGCATTCAGCATAATGGTGATTTCTTCTAGTGGCAGAAACTTTGATTTTGTGTGCATTGTTTGCTTTAATCTAGTGTTATCTTCACATGTGTCATGATTATTTTCCTTTTACACTTACTGTTGAAGAAGTTGAAATCAATTGGCGGACAGAGATAAATGACATTCAATTACATTTGAAAACGATATATTTGAAATACATAAGAGAATTGATGTTCATTTCCTTCGAATGAATCCTCATAATCTAGGAGCTAGACCGATTTTGTGTGACTGAACATTAACCCGATGGCACTATGGTTTATCGTTAGAGGACGTTTCAATGACCAATTCATCTCACAGACCGAATTTTCCCCGGCTGCTAGATCTCGAGATACGGCATCCGCATTTTTTTTTATGACTGGAGGTTAACCCCTTCCAAGTTGCGGTTACTTGAAAAGCATGCCATTCTTATACACTTCCACCATGTGCCATCATTTTTTATCGTGTCCGTTTATCAGGCGGTCAAGTTAAAATTTAACCAAAAATGGACTGCAAGTTAACCACCCCAAACCTGGTGGAAAATGTTCATTGGTGTTGGCAATTGTTAACATACTCTATGCCATCAAAAGTTGTCGGCCCATTTCCGAGTAATTGGCCATTATTTGGACCAAAAATGTTTCTTTTTTCATTCTGTGGATAAAAGTTGCGGGTTACAAGGTAACATGATGGCACCAGGTTAAATAACTTTATTGGAGATCAAATAAAGATTTAAAACTATTGCCATCACTCCTTGCTTATTTGAACCCCCCCAAAACTCCCTAAAATCATCCATGAAAATGAGAATAGATTAAAAAGAGCCGTTTCGATTCTAAACCCAGCCAGAATAGCAATAATTTACTAATTTATCATAAAATTGGGCATAATATCCATATTTTTCATATTTATGGTTTATGTTACCCCCTACGACAATTTATCAGACCCTCCTCACGCTGAATTAACGTCAAACATACAACTGTAATTGAACACGTTTTTTTTACAAAATTATTACGATACATTAATGTACCCCTACCTCCACGATTCATTAATTCACCCCCTCTCAAGTACATCATCATCCCCCTTTTGAATAACCCCTATGCAGAACAATATTAAAAAGTCGGTATTCTTAAGCTTTTTCATTACAACATTATATAACTGTTTTATTCCTCATTACAGCACTAAGCATCACTAAAAGTAGATTATTTTCTCGAAAAAAATAGAAAAAATATATATATGGGTGATTCTTTCTGAAGTCGGCCACCCTGTCTTGCCCATTTTTTTTCTACGTTTCAATAAATGAAAATGTATCTTGGATAGTAGACTTCCGCGGACAGCTAATCTTGAAAAATCTTGTCTTCCGGATGGATTCCGCGTCACAATAGCTCGACTTGATGCCGACGTTTCGCCAACCATTACAGGTGGCATCTTCAGGGCAGGCTTGAGGCTTGAACTGAAACAGTTTCAGTTCAAGCCTCAAGCCTGCCCTGAAGATGCCACCTGTAATGGTTGGCGAAACGTCGGCATCAAGTCGAGCTATTGTGACGCTGAATCCATCCGGAAGACAAGATTTTTCAAATGAAAATGTACATCCGTGGTCTACTTTCGGATACTACTTGGCCTTTTTGAATACAGCGCGTTCCAGCGACGGGAGGCATGAAACAAGGGATGAACATCAATTAAAAAATTCATAAAAAACTCAATATAAATTGCAGACTAACGAATTGAAATTTGTCGACTCTTCAGTTGTATTTTTAAAGAAATTAAACAATTTTCATTCGAAAATTTTTTTGATATCGCTTCCTTTTGATGTTATTTTCAATTGAAACAAAATCAATTTCTACACCTCCAGATATCGATTCTCAGCTTATATTGCAAGATTATAAAAAAATCATAACAACAAAAAGTTCTTATTTTTTCATGTAGAAAACTATTATATAGTTCAAAATGTCGAATCTGAAAAAAATTAAAAATTGCATTTTCATTTTGCCTATCAACATGATTAGAATATGCATCTAAATTCATAAGAAAATTGAAGCTCTCGTCTTAAGTCGTGGTGATGATACAGTAAGATATATGGGAGATGGAGGGAAACTGAAGCTGTGATTCTGCTTTTTATTCATAGAATAAAGAAGTAAAAATAACTACAATACGTAGAAAGTACATAATGTGTATCAATTTATTTGTTAACAAACGAAATTTATTTTACAATCTGACAATTTTCCCACTCTCTTTCAAAGACTGTTCTATTATTTCAAGAATGGGTGGGTTTTCTACAACTGTAAAGCAACAATATTTTCATGAATCTTTACATTTGGAAAAATATAGCAGTAATTTCATGTTTCCAATGTAATTATCTTGAAAAAAAATATTTTCAACACATTAAGAAATTACGCAATTTTACTTACTTCCTCATTTATTCTGATAATAACTCTTGATTGACTTTTGATTGTTTGCAAAATGACAATTTGAACTATATAATCTTTTTCTACATGAAAAATGAGAACTTATTGTTCTTATGATTTTTTTATAATCTTGCAATATAAGCTGAGAATCGATATCTGAAGGTGTCATGCTGGAACGCGCTGTATTCAAAAAGGCCAAGTAGTATCCGAAAGTAGACCGTCCAAGCTTCACGGATGTACATTTTTATTTATGTTGTAATGAAAAAGCTTAAGGATACCGATTTTTTAATATTGTTCTGCATAGGGGTTGTTTAAAATGGGGATGATGATGTACTTGAGAGGGGGTGAATTAATGAATCGTGGAGGTAGGGGTACATTAATGTATCGTAATAATTTTGTAAAAAAAAATATGCTCAATTACAGTTGTATGTTTGGCGTTAATTCAGCGTGAGGAGGGAATGATAAATTGTCGTAGGTTTTAACATAAACCATGAATATGAAAAATATGGATATTATGGTCAATTTTATGATAAATTAGTAAATTATTGCGACTCTGGCTGGGTTTAAAATCGAAACGGCTCTTTTTAATTTATTTTCATTTTCGTGGATGATTTTAGGGAGTTTTGAGGGGTTCAAATAAGCAAGGACTGATGGCAATAGTTTTAAATCTTTATTTGATCTCCAATAAAGTTATTCAACATGGTGCCATCATGTTACCTTGTAACCCGCAAGTTTTATCCACAAAATGAGAAAAAGATAAATTATTGGTCTAAATAATGGCCAATTACTCGGAAATGGGCCGATACCTTTTGATGGCATAGGGTATGTTAACAATTGCCAACACCAATGAACATTCCCACCAGGTTTGGGAGGGTTAACTTGCAGTCCATTTTCGGTTAAATTTCAACTGGTCGGCCTGATAAACGGACACGATAAAAAATGATGGCACGTGGTGGAAGTGTATAAGAATGGCATGCTTTTTAAGTAACCGCAACTTGGAAAGGATTAACCTCCAGTCAAACAAAAAAAATGCTGATGCCGTATCTCGAGATCTAGCAACCGGGGAAAATTCGGTCTGTGAGATGGATTGGTCATTGAAACGTCCTCTAACGATAAACCATAGTGCCATCGGGTTAATGTTCAGTCAAACAAAATCGGTCTAGCTCCTAGACTATCATCATTTGATCTGATCGGAAAGATTTCGCTGGCAAATATACAAATAACCTAAAAATGATGAGCATAAGCTAGTTTTATGGGGTATAGATTGGTGTCTCAATGTATTTGGATTCTACTAATCTGTACTAACAAAGAAACTATGAATAATTTTTGAAATCCTCCCCGATTAATAATCTCTTTATGGTATTGAAATACCAAATTAACGGTTATAAATGGAGAATAATCGAATAACTAAAACTCAAATCTCTTGAAGGATTTCAGACAGTTACTAGTTGAATATTTTTTGTTTTTCAAGGACATATTTCAAGGAAGGTGTCTACTGTTTTTTAGTTCTGTTTCGTACCCAACAATTATATCATAATTGTGATACTTCGCTATCGGTAATACCGATTAGGGCTCACAATGGCCTTCTTGACTCCTTTCTCAGTCAGTCCATCCGTATTTATGTTACCTTGGACACCTTGGTGTTGGTACCCAAATACGCATCACCCGCTGATTGTAAGGGTTTCTGATGCTCTGAAGAATTCTATATCTAGTTTAGAGTGAACTAAGTCACATGGATATTACTTAATAGGACTGAACGCTATATATTTATTTCTAGTTCAGCAACTCCCATTACTCATGCTAAGGAAGCAATTCCGTTTATTTAGGACAAACTGAACTTAGTATCAGTGAACATAAAAGAAATGTTAAAATTGTGATCTGCAAATGAGGAATTCACTAAGAAATCTTTTTCGATAATTATCATTATTTCCTTGAAATAGACATTTCACATATTCTACATTCACAACTAATAAAGGCTTGAAACTTAATATACTGGAGTCTCCAGAAATTTACAATCAAACCAGCAATAAATTACTCACAAACTATAGAAAAGATCACAACTGTGAATATACTATAACACTAATAAGTAACAAATAATCACCCTTATCCACTAAAAAAACTGTTCAAGTACCAAGGACCTTTCAGCTACCAAGCAGCCGTAGTAAACTTTGAGTTTTCTTTATGGGTTTAATGTCCTTTAATACTATTTCCTACTTATTACTAATTAACTTACTTTTTTTTCTTAAGATGGAACTGGTCTTTATTTGTTTGGAATCCATTATATTATTATTTATGCGTGTTTTCTTTCATTTTCATAATAAAAAATCGTAAAAATCGTGACCAGGGACGTTTTAGACATGAGAACAGATCACATTCCAAAGCAATAGTCTTTTACCAACACAGTCAGGATATCAATACCAGAAGGGACTGAATGAGAACATACAAACCTGGGCGATATTCTACAGGGAAAGATCCGGTATACAGACGGGTCTAAGACTGAAAAAGGTGCAGGTGCAGGAGTATACTCAAGAAACCCAAAAACTGGCGTCAGGTATTTAATGGGTGAACACATCTCTGTCTTCCAAGCAGAGGTATATGCAATCCTCCAATGTGTGAAGGAAAACAATCGGACAGCCATGGAAGATGAGCAGATCCAAATATTACAGACAGTCAGGCTGCATTTGAAGCAATGAGAAGTCAGGAAGTGACATCCCGTCTGGTATGGACATGCAAAAAAGAACTTGAAATACTGGCAGACCGGAATCACGTTGAGCTAATCTGGGTGCCCTGACATCAGGGAATGACAAGCAATGAAAAAGCCAACGAATTCGCAAGAAGAGGGTCGGAGAACGCTCCAGATTCAGAGCTGACCACGGGGGTACTAAAACGTACATCACGAAGGTCTGAAGAACATGGAAAACCAGAAAGAATACTGGGAAAAAATCCCAGGAAAGGAACATGGGAAGAAATACATCAAAGCCCCGTGTAACGAAAGAACGACAGACCTATTAGCACTAAATAGGGAAAAAATATAAGTTGTAACAGGGCTCATGACTGGCCAAGCACCAGTAAAAGGGCACCTTAACAAAATGGAACTGTATAATGGCGACCTGACATGCAGACTTTGCAGTAAGGATTTAGAACCAGTGTAAAGGCGAGGCACTTGGGTTGGCCTGACGGCGAATCGGAATTATACAGTTCTCACCAAGTAAAGGACTTGTACAAACTCGTACAAGGTAGAAAAATATTCGAGTGGATACCGTAAAGAAACAAAACAAAGGCGAGATATAATGGGCCAGCAGGCCTAAGTGTCACCGGAGGCAATAGCGAGACAAGCCTACAAAGGGGGTGACGTGTTTAGTGAGTATGCCTGGAGTGGTGACTCTCACAGTAGATCATAAGTCCCAAAGGCTCATAACCTCCCCATAAAGGGTTTCCTTCACCTCCACAAAAAAAAATTATATATGAATCTCTCACATGTGAATGACTTCACCCAACGTTCCCCTTCAGTTACAGCTTCGTACAGTATATTACTGAAAATCACAATGAAAATCAGGAGCCACTTGTATTGTCAAATTGGAAGTAAGTGTGAACGAATCTCTTACATGTGAATGACTTCACATAACACTCCCGTTCATTTCCAGCTTCGTAGAATATCTTATTGAGAATCACAATGAAAATCAGGAGCTACTTCTTTAGTCAAATTAGAAGTATATATGAATGTTTTACATGTAAGAATGTCATTGATTTCACATAACACTGCCCTTCAGTAGCTTCGTAGAGAATCTCCAAGGAAGCTGAATATGCATATGTTCTGTTTTTATTATTTCAAATAATTACATACAATTACTTTTTCCTCCTTGAACTGTCCGAAATCTATTTTGCTTACAAAAATGAGGGAAGTCACGTGGTCAATTGATCACATCTGTTTTCCAATGGAATTATGATATTTTATTGAATCTCTTGGCAACCGTGTTTTTCTCGTTAAAATATATCACACGTATATACTTAACCTGCAGAAGTGTCCGGAATTCTTATTTTAAGATTCACGTGACGTCATCGATTTGACGTCACTGTCTATTTTATGTCTTTATTCTTTGGTATATTTGGAAAGTTAATGTGACAGCATGTGTCAGTATAAAATAAGGTTATAGCATGAATAATTGAAAAAGTGAACCCGACAGTATTTGTCAGTAGGTACAAAACATAGAGTTGTGAAATGTAGATTATTTGTACAAAATTTCAATGTAACATAGGTTATAATATAGCGTCTTTCATTAGCGGTTTCTAAGTCTTCCAAAATATATTTTCGTACCTACAATCATTTAAATTTGACCCGCAGAAAGGTCCGAAAGCTATTCTACCGGGATATCAAAAATTATTTTGGTCAAAGGTTGTTGTGGAATGTAAAACGTGTGTCTTACTTTACGTTTGAAATAAGTATGTCATAGTTAATTTGAAGTTTCTAAAAGTGCGAAATTTCGCAATTTTATACGAATATTGTAACACTCAGAAGTCTTAAGCGCTTTGGACTCCGGGATTTTCACGTAGCCTATCGACATTAGAAGGTTCGAATTATCTAAAAACATAATTGCATGAACGCCAGACGTTCTATGCAATTAGCTACGAACGAAATCATTTTGACATATGCCTCGAGGAGCTCGCTGCGCGTAAGTTAGAGCTTATACATTTTACCTCGGTCTTTCCAATTTGGGGCCGTTTCTTGCCCCATGCCAGTTGTAATAAAGTGTTTTTGGCTATGGGCCGCTAGCTTTCACCCGCTTCGTGTATATTTTAGTCGCGAGAAAATTCCCTTTGGTACGTCGCACGTTAGACGCGCGTAGCTGGGATCTGAGAATAGCTCAAATTGTTTTGATAAAATTTTCCTATTTAATGGACATTAATCGAGAAAAGAAGGGTCGTTGGGCAGGGTCGGATACTAAATCTAACTACATGGAGCGAAAACGGCACGCGAAAAGTTTCCGTAAAGCCGTATTAGGTACAACCAGTTTGCACTTCTCTAACTCGCGTGCTACGGGCTTCTCACGTGAACGTCATTCGATTTACGGAAAATTAACTATTTCAAAAAAGTTTTTGACCCGGATTGTGGCTATCACGACCTCTGAAAAGGTTCAAAGTTCACATAATCATTTCATAATTTGTAGTTCATTATTGTTTTACAACTGAAATAAATAGGTATGAAATTTGTAGGTTATTGATGATGTCAGTGTGACAGTGACATAATTATTTCAAACGTAAAGTAAGACACACGTTTTAGATTCCGCAACCACCCTTGACCAAGATGATTTTTGATATCCCGGTACTAACAAAAGTGAGAGAAGTCACGTGATCAATTGATCAGATTTGTTTTCAAATGGAATTATGGTATTTCATCCAACCTTTTGGCAACCGTGTTTCTCATATACACACGTATTTATTCAACTTCCAGAAGTGTCCGACATTTTCAGATTCACGTGACGTCATCGATGTGATGTCACTATATATTTTATGCCTTTATACTGTGATAAACTTGGAAAGTTCATGTGACAGCATGTGTCAGTATAAGACAAAGTTATAGCGTGAATAATTCAGAAAGTGAACCTGACAGCATTTATCAGTAGGTACAAAACATAGAGTTGTGAAATGTAGACTATTTGGATAAAATCTCAATCTAACATAGAGTATATTATAGCGTCTTTCATTAGCGGTTTCTAAGTCTACCGAAATATATGTTCATACCTATAATCATTTACATTTGATCCGCAGAAGTGTCCGACAGCTATTTTACTAAGAGAAGTGAGGGGAGCCACGTGATAAACTGATCACAGTTCATTCATATACAGTTTCATTTTATGCTAAAATTTGAAGAACACCATCGCACGGTATGTAAAGATATGCTTCAGCCGCGTTAATTCTATTTATGATCAACATATTAAATTTATCAATTCCCAAGTAATTTGAGAATCTATTCAGAAATGAAGGATTCATTATACAAACATAAAATTTTTCGTTCTTGTTATTTTCTGAATTCATCTTCATTCACAGTTCGTAATGCTCAAACAAAATTATAAAGAGAGAACAGGGAAATATGAATAAAATATTGTAGTCATCTATCCATACAACCATTATACCTGCATAGTTCAACATATCGATGAATAATATAGGTCGTATAATAATTAGCGGATAAACGGCTATATATGTAACGGATGTAATGAATATAAATAGTATAAATTTACACACATTGGATAGGCTGTATAATTAGAATAATATGATTCTATCTATCCGATGAAGTGTGAAGTGTTAAAAGGGAAAACATTATGGCTATATCTATCTTTTTCATTATATATAAATTCTCGGGAAATAGGTCACTTAACACTTTATGCTTTGTATTTTCTTGTCTTTACGTACGTTTCGATCTCACGACCATCATCAGAAGACTTATTATGTCTAAAACCGGATTACTTAAAACTAATTGTATTAAACAAAGCGTCCTTATCGCACCAATTTCAATTAAAATGCCCACGTCGCCGAAACGAACAGAAACACGAATAATCGAAACTGTAACACACCTCAATGTTGTAATTTCAAAATATCAAGAATCCACTGCTAAGCAGAACTTTTGATAAATGCGTGTTCATGTCAAGAAAGACTGTGAACTACTAGAGGACCATTAATTCAAGTATTCACTTCCAAACCATATGTTATACAGTTATGAATACTTGAATTAATGGTCCTCTAGAAGTTCACAGTATTTCTTGACATGAACACGCATTTATTAAAAGTTCTGGTTAGCAGTGGATTCTTGATATTTTATAATTATAACATTGAGGTGTTACAGTTTCGATTATTCGTGTTTCTGTTCGTTTCGGCGACGTGGGCATTTTAATTGAAATTGGTGCGATAAGGACGCTTTGTTTAATACAATTAGTTTTAAGTAATCCAATTTTAGACATAATAAGTCTTCTGATGATGGTCGTGAGACCGAAACGTACGTAGAGACAAGAAAATATAAAGCATAAGTGTCTGGGTCAAGAATCTTTATTATCTATCTTTTTCGGAAGTAGTGATTTCAAATTGCAATTTTGGAACGGGAATTGTTTCGATTCATCTTTGAGAATGTGATGATGGTTGATATTTAATGCAAATTGTGAAAATCTTCCCATACAAATTATTTCAATCTATCTCAATTATTTACGAAGTTCTACACTATTTAGAAATGTGTGACATTATTCAGAAATAAACCATCAACAAAATATTCTTCGAAAAATGTATACGTTTCTTCTCCACACTTCAAATATGACTCGACTGCTAATTCACAGCATTACTTTGTGTATAATATTTCGATTGTAGTAATCAAAGATCACCTGCCATCATTGTTTTTCTATCATTTTGTTTAACCCTATTGATAAGAAATAATAACAATTTTGCACTAAAAATACTATTAAAGTACTGAGTACCATCATCAGAGTAAACTAAATAATAAATAAAAATTTGCCTGTTTAAATACTGTTTGGGGATAATAATGTAAACAATGGGTTACCCTCAGCTGGAGATGAATCGGAATTTCTTATCAATAATGTTATGATAGTTCATTTTGTTTAAGTTCTGCTAAATGTAATAGAAGTAGGTGAGAGATATCTTGAAATCTTTCCCTGAGAAAATAAAACTAACAGTATTGTCTAAACACTATCAAAAAATCATGGTTATTCATATGTGAATTTCAAAACAGAATACCAATACAAAAGATTTACTCACTACACATCATAAATTAGAGCAAAATATAAATTGGTATTCTGTCTATGACATTGAAAATGTAAATGTTTGCTATAACATTTTCTCTACAATAATAGATATTCTGGCCAACCAAATTTTTGCTTCCAAAAGAGTTCAAATCAAGCTTGCTGTTCCATGGGTTACAAAAGGCTTCAAAATATCTAGCCGCACAACGAATCACCATACAAGAAATAAAATAAACGGAAAAATATGTATCTAAATAACACAAACGTGAGGGGTTATTTTCTGATGAAAATTAAGAGGGTCTTTGATATAAAATTTTTTGATAAAACCTCCCCCTGAAAAGTTACGCTCCTCTCAAAAATTCAGATTTTTTTTTCTTTTTTATCTTTCCTGTATATTAAGTTGAAGAAACGAAACTTGGTGAACATTATCTGTCAATAAAACTAACTTTTGAAATTTTTCCAAGCCTGAAGTAATTTTTCTTAGAACTTTTTTTTGATGAAACTTTTTCCTTTTAAAAGGCATGTCTTAAAAGGCTCATTCATTTACTAACTTTTTGATCTCTTCAAGTTTTTTCGAAAGTCAATGATTTACGAGAAAAAAAATAAATGTGTAGCAATGCATTTTCAAAAAGATAGCTGTAAACGCGAGGGTATTTTGCCGTAAGATCGTGTTGCCTGTTCTTTGTAACGGAATACATAGAAACAATTGAAAGCGGGATTGTGCAATGCCATTTATAGTTTCTTTTTCTTAAGTTATATGATTTTGTGTTGATAAACCAAAATTATGGTTAACTATTCGAATTTAGAAATGGCAGATATGCAGTTTAAATATGAGCGTGCTAATGATAATGCATTGGAAGCCCAAGGACCTTAAGCTTAACAGTACCCATAGTGTAGATTACCACATCATACTAGGTTCACAAATATTCATCAACGCCTGCGGGAACTTTTGAAAAAAGAATTCATCACTCTGGCCGTACCCGAAAAGTTAGAACTGACGCTGTAGATAAATTCCCAGAAACTAGTACCAGGAAAATAGCTCGTGTCCCACTACACGTGAGCCATTCTGTAGTTTTTAGAATTTTGGAAGAACAGCTATATCCCTATCATCTTCAACGGGTGCAAGCGTTACTGAATCGAGATTTTTCTACCACGTATGGTTTTTTGTCAATGGCTTATTAATATGATCGGCAAAGCGGCACAGTTCTTGAGAAATATTTTATTTACTGACGAGGCGAATTTCTCGTGAGATTGTATAAGGAAATTTCATAGCAATCACATTTGGGCTGAAGAAAATCTTCATGGATTTTTTGAAGGAAATCATCACTATCAATTTTCATTAATTGTGTGGCTCGGAATTATTGACGATCATCCTATTTTCACCTATTTTCTTCCACTACGATTATATGGTGACTCATATTGCCATTTTTTGAAGAATTACCTGTTCTTCTTGAAGACGTTCCCATTCAATTTAGGCTACATTTATGACTTATAAACGACGGTGCGCCAGACAAACATAGGTGCAATCATCTTATTCGATATAAACCGTCTGAGCTAAAATAGAAAGGATCTGACTCTTCCGTATCGAATCCAGATGGTATCGAAAGTATTTTTGCGTTATGATGAATATAAATTACCATCTTTAAAATTGTATAAGCATATCTTGATAATCTGCGACAACTAAATTTTGGAATGTGCTGATTCGTTCCGATTATATTATATTCTAATTGATAAGTAGGACGTCAATTTTTATAGCTTTGGCTGCTATTATAACAGTGCTTTGATAATTCGAGCAGGTAAATCAATAAAAACCCACAAACTGTGCTCAAATGCCTTGTAAATGAAGAAACACCGTGTCCGTTCTCGTTTTTTAAATTAACCATTCAGTCAAACATCGTTCAAGATTATACCCATTCACTTTATCTGAGAATTGAGCAGGTATCAAGAATCTCTCAATGAAAATACGAACTTAATAGAGACTTTAATAGAATTGATGATAGTCCCTGAATCATCTGATTGCATTACATCCCCATGGCTAGTAGAGCCATTTCAGAAAAATTAAGAAAAAATAAGTAGCAATTATAGGCTACTTATAGGTTTTTTTAGACACAACTATAAATTTTTAGGCACAATTGAAAATAAATAAAAACCGAGGCTCTGCTGACTTAATATAAGCAAGTTGGGACACCTAAATATTTCCGTTTGATGAACTTAATTCGGGTGCTAAAAATATAGGTACATAGCCTCTTCAATTATGACAAGAAAAATTCATTTCATCATAGCAAACTGAGCGTTCCTCCTATGTTCTCGGTTGAGATGAACTGTCGTCGGCATGAGATCATAAAATTTGATGAAAATAGAAAATAGTTAAATAGGAATTGTTGGCTATTTACAGGCTTTTCTTATACACAACTACAAATTTTCAGTCACAATTTTTTTAAGCCGAGGCTATGCTCGCTACTTAGAAATTTGTCCCATATTTATAGACTCTCACAGGTTCTAAGAAAATTACGAGAAATATGTTTTTTATAAAAAAAACGATCAATTCTTTCACTGCAGTGTGAACCATAGAACAAGTCTGACAGATCCCACATACAAATCTGCCACGGAAAATCTGTAGGTGACGCTATCATTGATATAGTCGGCTTAGGCGGTTCAATTTAAACGTCGGTAATGACGACATACGCACATTACATGTCAATGAAAATAATTATAAATAAATAATATGTGTTTAATTGTTGAAGCAATTGAAATTTTGCGAAACTGAGAGCGCTTACCGATTCTATGCGACCGAAATTGTTTTGCCCTACGTTCGTTTTATGCCAATCTGCATATTGTTTCTCTTTTTTGTATTTGTTTATTCCTTTTCAAAGTTGTTTATTGCGTACCTATTTTTTGCTGCTAAAAATAATTAGGCACTCAACAGTCCAATAGGCTCAGACTTTTAGAATTGCAAAAAAACTTATTATTGTATATATTATTGAAAAATGAATTAATTTCAAGCTTGGGCCAATCGGAATTTTAGTAGCCAAATTGAATGCAGTTAGTTTGCCAAGATCCTGATAATTTATACAAATGTTTTAAACAATTATTATTTAAACGGGTAATTTTTTCCGGTTATACTATGAACTCGCTGTTGGCTTACCTATAAATATATTTGCATATTCCACAAAATAATAATTGATCTTAAGATCAATTATTATTTTGAATACACAACACCAATTTTGGTTATAGGATTAATTTCTCTACGGTCATTTCAATACTTTTAACATGAAAAAAACCATAATTTTCAGCAAAATGTGTATTCATATTTTCTTCAACTATCTCCCACGTTGTTTAAAATTTTGTAAAACACATTCTCAGAAAAAAAAACTGATACAGTAGTCCAATGTTTTCAGTGCTAAAATCAATTTTGACAAGTTTCTAAGTAAATTTGACGTCAAAATAAATTGAATAAACACTCTGCAACGCTCTTCCTTTTTGGTTCCGAGCAGTATTTTTTCAGCTCGATACATGCAGTAGAAGCTGAGAAGAAAATGGAACGTAAAAATTACGTTTTTCATCATATCTCTGAAACAAATTGGTTCAGGCTCAATCATCTCTTATTGAGTATTGCAATAATAGATTTCCTTTTGGGGCATTTTTTCCTCCCTTATTCTGTCAAATCCTTACAAGACAATTGTGCATTTCCCAGTCAGTCGTGGTGCAGCACACGAGTCACTCGTTTACAGTTTTCTCTGTGGGATCATCTAAACTGGTAAAATTAAAATAAATTTGATTATATAAAAATCACATTTCTTGTCATATCATGCGAGGAGCCTATAAAAGTGAGACCCGAATTATTTATCTTGAACCTGAATTCCTAGGTAGCTCTGCTGGCATGTCATAAGCCAGCACAGCCTCGAATTTTTTCTTTTAACTGTGCCTACAAATTTGTAGTTTTGTCTAAGAAAAAGTCTCCAAATACCCTATAATTGCTTTGTAACTATTTTCTATTTTCATCAAATTTTATAATCTCATGCCGACCTGCAGTTTATCTCAATCGAGCCCATAAGAGGAACACTGAGTTTGATAGAATGAAATGCATGTTGCTTGACATAATTGAAGAGCCTTTAATTTTAGCACCAGAACTATTTTCCTCAAACGTGAATTTTTAGGTGGCTCTGCCATCTTATCTTAGGTAAGCAGAACCTGAAAGTTTGTAGTTGTGGTCCAAAGAAAAGTCTATAACCAACCTACAGTTCCTATGTAACTATTTTCTATTTTCATCAAATTTAATGATCTAATGCCGACCTATCTCAACCGGGGCCATAGAAAGAACACTTAGTATGATAGGATAAAATGTATTTTTCTTGTCATAATTGAAGAGCCTATAAAGTGCCTATAATTAAGGTACCTGAATTACTTTCCTCAAATGTGCGTTTTTAGGTAACTCTGCTTATCCCAGGTCAGCGGAGCCTCGGCTTGAAAAAATTGTGCCTGAAAATTCGTGGTTGGGTTCAAAACTAAGCCTATAATTCCTATGTAACTATTTTATATTTTCATCATATTTTATTATCTCAGTCAGTTTGAGGGGATAAAATTAATTTTATCCTATATATTACAATAAAGGTCAGTATTCAAGATGAAAACATGTCAGTTAAATTCATAAATAGTCGATAAAAATAATGAAAGTTAAAAAAAAAATAAAGTCAGTTAAATTCATAAACGGTCGCTGAAAACAATAAATTGTCAATAAAATAAAAAGCAGTCAGTTAAATCAATAGAATTATTCTATTATTTTCACAGACCATCATAAAATAAATATAACTGACTCTTATCCCACTGACGGTTCGTTATTTTTACCGAGCATTCATGAATTCAACCGACATAGTCGGTGTAAATAATTAAAAAAAATTAATAAATTTTTGTATCTTTTTGTTTGTTTTTGTGATTGATTGATTTTCCTTGCCCTTGTACACATGAAGAAACTTCAAGCGGTAACGTTATTGTCAGTTCGTTTATTGAATTGTTATATTTTCTTGTGAATAATAGGCTAGTAGGTTATTTGAAAGTTTCTTTTTTTATAATTGATTGATTTTCCTTGCACTTTTACACATCCAGGAAAGTCCAAGCGGCAACATGATAGCAGGTTAGTTTGTTAAATTCTCATTTATTTTTGGAAATACTAGATTAGTAGGTTTATTTTCGTAATTGATTGATTTGCCTTGCCCTTGTTCACATGCAGGAGATTTCAAGCGGCAACGTTATCGGAGGAGTTTGTTCAATTTTCATATCTTTCTGGAAATACTAGGTTAGTAGGTGGGTTATTTGTTATCGCCAAATTATTACCAATTACTGGTCATTTGTTGATTCTTACTGTACATTTGCAGATTTATTGCTAGCTAATGCATTCTGACATTTCATTAATTTTTACAGCCCATTATATTCACAGTAGTGGAAGTAGAAATACTGACCAAATAGTTATTTTACAGCTCCAAAATTCCATGTCAACTTATCAAATTCAATAAATTAGTGCGATAAGGACGCCTTGTGATGATACAATTAGTTTTAAGAAAACGTTTTATACATCGATACGTCTTCTGACCATGGTCGACGGAAGACGAAAATAATAAGAATATGTCTTAGTGTGACCTATTTACCGAGAATCTATATATAATTCATACCTGGTTCAAGAATACAATATATCACTGACTTTTTGTATTATTGTACTGTACATAATAAATTAAGTACTGTTCAGTTTATTACGACCCTTCAAAAACTGCGCCAGACTCGATGATGTAGTTTTTGGGTGGAATATTAAGTTACATATAGCAATTTTGCACAGAAGAAGTAACATGCATTTGTCAGTTGATGACTCATGATCATCACTCGAGGGAACAAATTTGTCACCTACTTAATTTGGTATACTTTTCTTCTATCATAATAATTATAACTACTGCAACCAACAGTAAAATTACAATTTCATTACAATACTCATTTCCTTATTTCAGACAATGATCTTCACAGTTTCTTGATGCAAACTTTACATTGGCCCTCTTCTCTAAAATATCGTACTGATTCACTCCTACAAAATTAGCATCTCCTAAAGTTATTCGATGACCATTTTCAAATATTTGCAATATTTTTATTAGAAATTAGTTTCTCAGTTTCACGGTCATTCGGGCTAACTGCTTTCATTATAAAACAATATCAACGATTCAAAACTACATCAACCGCGAAACGTGTAGTATTGAAGCCCGAAACGATATTTAATTAGAATGAAATCATGTTGCGAATAGATTCAACAAAACGATCACGTTCGTATAGACTAAATATTCTTGTCACGCGGTTTGAATCGTCTCAGTTGGTAGCTCTAAGAAGGGTAATTATGGCTAAATATTTTCGCTTTCTAATGCCTACAAAACGTATTGCTCTATTGTAAAATTTAGGTTACAAGACTAAACGACTAGCATCTGGTTCTTGCAATGCCCTTAATAATAATCTCGTTTTCGTTAATGTCAAGGTCATGAATTCAGTTTTTCATGAATGTATTATCTCCAATGCATCTTCAATAACATATGGAGGGTCCGGAACAATTGAATCACTTTTGAGAAAACTAATATATGTTTTTTGTAATTATTATAGAGGAATGAACTTGAAATTTTGACTAAATAGTTACAAAAAACGAATTCCAAATTTTTCTAAATTAATGAATGTTTCTTTCATTTGAAAAGCCTCTTAAATTTCAATTCTAGGAACAGGTATTGGATTTCATTTAATGTTTGAGAATATTTACAATATAACAGAAATATATTTATTCCAATATTAGAATAATACTTACTACTATTAAATAATAATAAGCTTATCACAATTACAATTAATCATATTATCACAATATGAAGAAGTAGAATCAGTAAAGGAAGAAGTAAAAGACGAGTGAAATTTAAATGATATAATAATAAAAAAATAATAAAATATCAAGAATATAAGGTAAGTAGAAAAAAGTACCTGTATATATGTTTTTTTAGATTTAATCGTAATTTTTCAGGTCTATTTGCTTATGTAGTGTTTACATAACTTTTGAAATGACTAGTACTTGCTGTATTTTTTGTTTTCAGTTAATCCACTGTACAACCGGGGTCCTAGAAAGTAACTACTACGCTGTCCAATGGCTTTAGGTATACCTGGAAGCAATTATTCATTCTAACTCCTTAGCTTACTTATTTATTTTCTTATTATCAGTGAGGACGTTTATTGCTAAGATGTGATAAAACAGTTGTCTGTAATCCCTTCTCGTGAAAGATTTAAATAAGTTGTCAGATGTGTAAGTTATTTTTTTGTTATGTGTTATTTTTAATATCCTTTCTTGGGTAATTTCTGATAATTCCTTATTTAAGACACCCCCCCCCCCCCTCACCAATCTATTATTCCTATTATTCTATTTTTATGATCAGTTGCTACTTGAAAAAACTTTTCGCGTCATCGAATCATCTGATACCTACCTATCGTTAAATACTGGATTATATTTTACGCGTGAAGATGAAAATATTAGTAAAGCGTTCAAATGGCAAGAATTCCTCTTTCGGATAATGTTATTTGACCACTTGACGACAATGTTTACTAGCAATCTCTTTGGAACACTTCTGCACCGTGGTACATCAGGTTTCATCTCATTCATATGCACTCTTTGCCTCAAAATGGAAATTTTCTCTTGCATCTCTTGAGGAATTTTCTGTATTCTTTCTATTGAAAAGGCCTGTCCCTTCTGGTGAGTTTAATTGTGAATTTCTTTTCAGGAAATCTTCGAAGCCAATCCTCCTCTCGGAGGTCATGGTCGTGGTCATGTAAGAGTGAGCAAAGGAAAAAATAGAAAATATTTCTTGGAAAGAGCTACAGGAATCATTAAGAGAACAATGAACTTTCGTTGTGTCCCGTTTGTTATTTTGATACATGCAGAATACAAAATACAGAAATATGTTTGTTAACGTATTGCCAAACGAAGATAAATAGTTTACAAGTAGAATGAATCTTTTTTTCAAAAGTTTCAACTAACATCTTGAATGTTGGTTAAATCTGAAAAGATTTCTTTTCGCTGACTAAATTCCTTTCAAAATCGATGATGGAAGCAGTTACTTTGTAATAATTTATCATAGTGATAGAATAAAATACTTTTTCCTCGTTTTCACATGACTTATCTATTGTGACTATAGATTCGACAACTTTTTGTTGTTCTGGAGATAACTCGCTAGTTGGTGTCTAAACTATAGCCACAATAGTGTTTTATAATATAAGTGATATAAAACCAAAGTAGGAATGTTTTATTCTTGCAAAAGCCCTTTATTTCATTTAAGTTACCCCTGCAATAAAATGTTGGAATTTCGAAACTAATGATGTTAATTCCTTAATCATAAAACGGCAGAATATTCATCTGTACAATGGATTATCAGTTCTTGAAAGAAATTGCAGTAAGATTATCCGACAAGTCCGGGTAGGAAGAATAGTAGTCACCAATGATACCTGCCCATATGTTCACCGAAAATTGGTGATGGAAATGGGTATCGGTTGTGGCCATACATTTTTCCATTCAATACAACGGTTTTTATTTTTTCACGGTGCACCTGGCGAAAATATTTGTAGGAAGCTTTTTCATATAGAGGTGATTAGGAATCGAAAAAAAATATCTAGATTGTAAAAGCTCAGTGACGTAGAACTTTTTTTGTTAAAATTGCTGTAAGGCTAACACATACAACTACGACACTGATTAAAATTTGAGACAATTCATTGAGTGAAAAAGTGTGTTCCTAAGTCACATTACTCTGTCCCAAAACTCAGCGAAATATCTCTAAACATTTTTTAGATTTTTGAAAAAAAAAACAAAAAAATTAAACTTAGCCATCCTGTATATCGAAACCAGAGCGTTTTAAGACAGGTTTATGGGAACTTTTCGACTTAAAATTGAGCCTGGAATCACTCCTTAAAATATCCGAATGTCATTAGGGAACAGCCTGTATATCTTATTTTGAATATGATCTCTTCTGATGAAGAAAGTGACATGAATTTTGAAATGCAATAAGAAAAATTTGGTGTAATAGTAATCATTTTCAACAGACTGCATTGTAGTAATAATGAAGTAGTAGCAGTAATAAATTGGTATCAGTATAATGTAAATTAGCTACCAAGCCTTACGCGCTCGAACAGGTTGTCTGGTTGTTTACTGATGCATATTATTTGCATCTCACATGCTAACCAGTTCTGGGATATTGAACTCTTTTATTTTGGAATACTGCTACAATTGGCTTCCTTTTACCTTTATGCAAAATTATGTTATTGAGGGAAACAGTTCGAGAAAATAATAATCTAGTAGCATTGAAATGAATACATATTCTGAATTGAAGAATAACGATGAAGAGTCACATAAAATTCTTCATGTACTACATTGAAATGAATTCATATTCTGAATTGAAGAATAACGATGAAGAGTCACATTCAATTCCTTATGTACTACATTTATCTAAAACTTCCTACATGTTATATACAAAGTTGAACCATGGGCTCAATATTTGCATCAGAAGGGTATATGATTGCCTGCAGAGATTCTAAACTAACTTAATTTTTGAGTGGATTCTAAGACACATTATTCGAGTGGTTTTCAAAAACGGTGAACTATTCCGTAAATTGTAAATACTGTTGTTCTCAGATTCACTATTGAATTCAATTTAATTCTCGTTCTAAAAGATTATTGGATCTTAATTTCTTCTTTCAACGAAAAATGAGAAGTATACAAATGAGTCGAAGAAAAGCTAGGGCTAACACGTGTGTGTGTGTGTGTGTGTCAGAGGATAAATGATTTCCTATTAACGCTCTTGGATGTTTTTGGTTTTACGAATGAGTCCTTCTTCAGACAATTCAATGATCGAAATTTGAAATTACTACTAGCATTAAGATCAGCAACAAACATTATGCATCGCCAGTGATACGGTCATCAGTAGAAATGAACTGGAAATCGACGTTAACGCTTTTTTGAATACCAGAGAGGGAAATAGGGACGGAATAGCCCTGACGGTAAGGGACAAGGTCTCATCGGCCCTAGCTACGTAATTTCACCTGTGTCTAGCTAAATCCGTCGCCTTTGATGCAAAGGCACATTAAGGAAGTATCAAAAATAAGTACCTATGTTTAGTATTTTTTCATTGTGGGTGATTTATTTTCAAGGAGAAAACTGGAAACAAAATTATTGTTCGTCACTGAATTAGTTTATTTATTAAAAATTGAAATTGCTTATAAATATAAGTTGTTTACAGAGGATTTATTTTTTATAAAAGTGGTTATGTTTTTTCTAATTAAAATAACAAATAATAAATGAAAAAGCATTAATGTAATAACAACAACTATTAACAGATTAAAATAATTAAAACAAATTTGGAAATACATCAAACTGAAATGTTGAAGTGTGTCTATAGTAGATACAACTTATAAGGTGACAAGAATTATTTTGCTTTAAATTATGTAATAAACTATGAAAGAGGTCACACTGTGGATATATTCTAAAACTATTGATAAGAAATAATCACCGTTTTCCACTAAAAATACTATTAAAGTACTGAGGACCTTTCAGTTACCGAGTGGCCATCATCAGAGTAAACTGTGTTTACTGAGTTTATTCTAATGAAGGTTACTTGGTAGCAGAAAGGACCTCAGTACTTTAATAGTATTTTTAGTGGATAAGGGTGACTATTTCTTATCAATAGTGTTAAATGATGTAACCGAACGTTCTGTAGATTTTAAGAGAAGTTGTCTCCCAGTCAAACAACGATGCAAGTAAATTAAGCTAATATATAAAATTGTATCATATACTAATGGTGAAATGGCTAACATGCGTATTTTTGTATGACTAAGCTAATGGTAATAAACTTGAAGCAAGACATTTTCATGCTGAGTGTTACCCTCAAAATCGTTTGCCGTGTTCAGAAACATTCACGCTGATACATATAAATTTACAAGACATCCCCTTAAATTACTACAAGAATAGTTGAGTTGGAAGGTCCCTCATCGACTGTGTTCAGAATACTGTAGAAAACTTTCCATAATATTACTATAACACTAATGAGGATGAAATAATCACCCTTATCCATTAAAAATACCATTAAAGTACTAAGGACGTTCCAGCTACAAAGCTACTTAATAGCTGGGAGATCCTTCAATCAATCAATCAATCAATCATAACGGAAGTGGACTAGTCTGGAGCACTTAGACCGCTTGGTTGGGTCCCTTGTGCGCCCTTTGATACAATAATCAGTTCAGCAGGCCTGAAGCAATGACGAAGGTTGAAATTTTGCATGCACTGATATCTCTTATGGCTTCAAGCTGCCGAAGTATTGTAGCCTGAAAGAAGCCAGTTCTGTACATTATGTGAGGATGTGAGAGGCAGTTTCGTCCGCCTCTCCACATCTATTACGAGCTGGATCTTCAACTCTTGTGTGTATATGTTTATTCAGATGACAGTGTCCTGTGAGGAGTCCTGTCACCAGTTTTAGGCCTCTCCTGTTCATAGAGAGTAGAGTTTTAGAGAGTTTAGGCGTGAACTCCCTAATGTGGAGCTTCGCTTGCGTCATGCCGGGGCACTGCCAGACCGAGAGCCAATGTCTATTTGACTATTTCAAACTTATAAGTGTTGTATCCATAGTTGTGAACTCTTTGAGAGTACTGCCCTCAATATATTCAACACAACCAAGAACTTATCGAGCTTCAATAAAATTAGTCTTTACGTTTTCCAAATATTCAACAAATCCTTTTTCTTTCAATTTAACACCCTGTATCTTGAGAAGTATGCAAATTGGAACACATGTCTTTTTTCCTTGAAGCATACAGGAAATCGCTTCTTCAACTACTTCACCTCGATTTTAGAGAAACACTCGTCTCTGAAATGCATTAGTTACTTATGGAAGATATTAAAATCCTATAATGCGAGCAGAATATTTGTCACAAACTTCTAGATTGTGACAAACAAAACAAGTTCACGTGGTTTTGAATATCTCATATTTCTAGTTTCTAGTTCTACATCGATTCGTCTTAATACGTCATACTATTTGGAATACTAACATCAAAAATTGGCTGCGTAAGCATCCACCAAAGTATTTTGTCAAAAATTCTTTGGAATCGAATCTGACTAGACTTTTACTTCTTAATTGGTCCAGATATAACAATGTAACCATGTACGTAGATTCAATGTTCCAAATTAGCTGATCATCAAAATTGATATTCTATTTCGGTGGGTTGCGTTCCAATTTCCTTTTCGTTTCTGTAATTGAATTATTGATCAAAGATTTGTTGTAACCATTTTCCAAAGCTATTTGTTGAAGTTTCTCAACTTCGTTGTTACACTTTTTAAGGCTCAAAGGGACGTTCAATAATAATCTATGAACAACGTATTAAATGGTGCTATTTTATATTTAAATGGTGTAGCTGAATCTGCCGAACTGTACCTATTTGCTTTGAGTGGGTTTTCAGTATAATGTCGAAATACAAGTGTTTGCCATCTTTCATGATGTTAATATTAAGGAAAGGAAGTTGAATTTCAGTGAATACAATTGGCTATTAAGCGTGTTCAAAAAGTCATGTTAATAAAAAACTTCACTCATAATCGGGAAAATAACGTCAACGTATATATACCAAACTTTTGGTAATTGATTGAATTTTGATTTTAAGGAGGTCCCAAGTTCGCTTATAAAAATATTGACCGAAGAAGGAAAGAGGAAAGACGTAAGGATTACACATTCTGTGCAGTTTCTATCGGGGATATTAATATTTGACAGCCATTTCTTCAAAATGTTTATCTACTCAGCAATTGGGGTACCTATTTGTAAATAGTTGAACAACTTAAAATAAACGAGAGTATCATCAGGTTCACGTTTGCAATCTTTTAATTTTGCGATTAGTTCCAATAAATTTTTCACAGAGAAAATTGGTGCGGCTTGGAAGTTTTGCTACATTTCTTAACCAACCATTTTGATATGTTATACGTAGGACAATTAATGTTCAAAATGATTGGTCTCATGGAATTACCGGGTAACACTGATGATGGCTACTTTGCGGCCGAAAAGTTCTCAGTACTTTAACAGTATTTTTAGTTGATAAGAGTGAGTATTCCCTATTTATAGTGTATCCACATTGTTAACTGTGTTATAGTGTAATTACTGAATACATTTCATACTAGGCAAAATAATAAAATAATATCAGATGAGCCTACAGTTAGTACAACGACATATACATCAGTATATGAACAGACAGCAAAACAGCCATTGCTGCGCTGGGTAGCATGAGAATAACGTCGAAGCTAATGTGGGAGTGCATCAACAGTAATCAACACGTTAAACAATCTTGGCGAAGAAGGCAAGCTCATCTTATTCTGGGTCTCTCTGGAATAAGGGGAAACGGAATAGTCGATAAGCTTGCAAAACTGAGGGCTATAGAACCCCCAATAGGCCCCGAACTAGCGGTGGGCATCTCGATTAGTAACATCAAAGAGACAATTCACTGCTGGGTCAGAACACAACACTCGGAAGACTGGAAATTACTGAACGGTTGCAGACAGTCGAAAGCACTGATTGGATTGCACATTAGTGAAGACTGAACTCAGCAAGTGAGAAACATGGTCAAAAGCGATGCCAAACTGCTGACACAGATACTGATAGAACACAGACCGCTTAAGTACCACGTCTACAGGTGAACCTTAGCTATTCGCCTTTGTATAGGTGGTGCAAACGGAAAAACGATACATCAATGAACATTATGTGCAGATGCGTAACAAAGAGGATATTCAGAAACTTGATACGAATCTTCAGGGCATTAAACTGGTAGTTGAGTAGGTAGCTGTTTGTCCACCCCGGGCACCCGGTAAACACTTTGGAGTGGGAACCGATCCCGCTTACCCCTGTAGCTTCTGGACACCCTCGAGTGGGAACCCTTTCGCTAGGACAACGTTTAAATAATATGTCATGAAGTTGGTGCTAACCTCTTTAGGTATCGTTTACCTGTGGGAGAATGATGAACACTCTCTGGAGGGAACCGCTCCTCTGCTATATAAGTGAACACTGCACTAGGTGACACGTGAATCGTTAACCTAAGGAGCATGGTGAACACTCCAGTGGGAAACATCCTTGGGTAGCTGAGTGAACACTCGTGAGTGGGAACCTCTTCAGTAGGTGACACGTGACACCGGGTGCAAAAGGCTTCGGCCTAGGCATTAAGGGACCGCAATAAGCCTCCCCCCCCCCGCCTTGATTATTAATAATAATAATAAAAGTACAATGACATATCAACGTTGCTGATTATATCTAGGATCGACATGTTTTAACTCCATTCCAGAACAAATGAAATCATTAAATAAAATCAACTTCTAAGAGGAATTAAAACATTTGTTACTCAATACAAGCAGACAAATAATCCGTTCTGAAAAACAAATTTAATTAATGATTCACGCAACTAACACTTATTTCTATTTAGTTTAGTGAAATTAAGTATTATAATGCTCTATCTATTAACTCTAATGTTCATTTCTCATTTAAGTCATCAAATAGATATTTTCCATTGATTTTAGTTTATTTTTAATCACAAACAACACAAAGAGTCAGGTGTAAATTCATATACCTTTCGATCTTAATCCTATTTAGCAGTTTTTGATATTTATCATGTTATTAAATAATTTGTAACGGTTTAAACTGCTGAGTAAATTTATTATTATTATTATTATTAATTCTTGTCACTAACTTGTGGATTCCGTAAATACGGATCTAAAATGGCGAATAGTCTAGAGGATGTCAGTAGATCAAGACTTACGGACAGTAAGAATTTGTCAATAATCAAGCAGAGTATAGTCCATTTTCGTGGTTTATTGTAACAAGTTAACTATGCAATTTCTTCTGCGTTTTATTTTCTAATCTGTTCCACATACAAGCATATCGAAGATAAATAATCAAATCAAATGCTTCAAACATTGTTGTAAAATTAGTGCAACGGACAAAAGGTGAAGATCATCACCTAGTCAACCCAAATTTAGAATGCACGCACGAACGATTTCGGTACCGATGGACACGGACAGCACGGCTACAAGTAGGTCTTGAGGCGGACTTGTTCCAAACACGACTCCCAAAGTAAGTAAGACCTCCTTCCCAACATAACACACATTCAATGCTTACTTTGATCTTCGATCTTCATTTCCGATCACGATGAAGTTATAAATATTTAATGATTCACGTCAACTGTTGCGTAACGTTGCTTACAGAGAATGAAATCGTAAGTTATGTTATTGGAAAATTTTGTTGTTATTTGATGTTGAAATTAAGATTAATGAGGAAAATACTGATTGTGCGATTTGTATTTATATTTTTGGAAGAGGTGACACGTCGTTCAAGAGGTAGGAAACCCAAATATAAGGGTGTTTCAATAACAGTAGCTGTTGAAGAAAATACATCTATTCAAACATAATAGTAGTTTACGTAACAAGTCCCGAAAGTGGTCTTCTACTGGACGAGCGGGCAAATTGCAGGGCGAGCCGCAGGCGAGTCCTGCAAGCCTGCGAGTCCAGTAAAAGCACTTCTGGGACGTGTTACGTACAATATTTTTTTTAAACGGGCATTGTTGTGCCATAAACTTCATAATATTCAGTTTACATTTTTATAACAAGAACTCTTTATTAACTAATTTTAACAATTTTTTTTAACAATCGTTAATTTTTGGTTTACAAATATAAACATTATTTTTGAATAGTTATATTGAACGTACAATTATTAGCATTACTTATCTGTAAGCACGGTATTTCAAAATTATTCGTTGACGTGAGATTTTATGAACTGCTTACATTATAATGAGTTTTTGAGACAATTTCTGTGTTTGAGTTACCCTTTTTGAATTTTGTTAGCTATATCAATCTTATTCTGAACTGAATCCTCAATGTAACCTTCGGCAACTTGAGATGAACTCCAACCACCATGTCGTTTTAAGTTTATGATGTCAGCACCTCCGTTAGCTATCCATTTTATAATAAATGTCACGTTTTCAACTAAACGTCAAAATATGTCGTTATTTTATAGTTTTAAATAATAGAAAACTCGGTTACTATAGGAACCAATTGACCGCTATCTTAGACTAACTATTTTATTATTTTTTTCATTAAAGATAGGCCGGAAAGTAAATATCACAATAATTTTCTGGCTCGGTCCGACAAAATGAGATTTTCTGACCTAAAAATAAACCGGAAAGTACTAATTTCTGTTCGGTTTGAAAAAAAATGTCTTATCTCTATTCCCTAATCGACGATTTATCATTATACCTGGAAGAATAAGAATCATGTAAGATCTGTTTATTTGACAGATTGGCTTGAAATCTCAACAGTTGCTTCCTTCTGTCATAGCCGTCTTGATAAGAGGTCGGTAAGTTGACTTGGAGACGCACATAACATATGTTCAACTAGGGTCTATCGAACCACCACTCTGCTTTCGCATAGTTTTTCTGTTGAATTTCAGTCGTTTCTGACCAATTTTCTGTGCACGCTCAGCATGTATATTCCTTTGGGAGTTGTTCGAAATCATGTCATCACACGCCTCAGGAGCATGAAGGATCGGCCTAGTAGCTGAAGGATTAGAATGATGTTGCTGGTCCCCCAGAAGTCTAAGCATACTCAACTCGGATCCGAAAGTTTCACTAATTTTTTTTGCGTCATTAATGCGTTCTTTACTGTGTTTGCCGGTGGTAATATGGTGAGAAGTGATAACTAACGTTACTTGTTTGATACGCTACGAGCATATTATTGATTCAAGACTGTAGGGTGCTTATAACGGATCCCAAAAAGGCAGATCTTCCGCTATGAGACACATTAAATACAAAAACACTAATTGTTACTGCCGACTGTAGCTGACATTCCACTGATCTGATGGTATCTGTGTTTCCTTCTTCAGACAGTTTCTGAAGTTCTTCTACGATAGCCACAAATAGTCGAGTAAATGAAGCAGAAAAGGTCGAGAAAAAATCAGATTAACCGATTTTGATAATTTTTTTCAAATCGATTCAGGAAGTCATTTAGAAAAAATGTTACCATTTTTTATTTTTCTAATGTGCATTTAAGCATTTCTATAGAGGAAAATGCATCGTTTTCAATGCATTTTCAGGAGCTATAATAAAAAAAATAATTAAAGTGAGAAAAATGTCCAAATGTGGGCAAAATTTCCCACTCGGGGTTTTTTGGGATCGCTGATCACGATTACGCGGCCAGACTTGAACTACGATGTCCTGGGGCTCAGGACATTCTGGTACTATCGTCATTTTTGGGGAATTAGGAAAATATCTTTTGCAATGGAGTGAAACTTATTGGGGAGGTTCTTTCGAGGTTGCCGATCATGACCATGACACTCAATAGTAACCTGGTGGTCAGGATACCCTGATGACCTAGGTCATCTCTATGGATTGTTTTTTAATATGTTTTGAAATGCAACCAAATGCGTCTCCTGGTTTTTTTTGGGGCTGCTGAACACGATTCCGGTGGAAATTAATTTAAAATTTTTTCCTTTTTCCGAATTCCTTTAATTGACCAATATAATCAAAAATGTTCGAGTTTTACGATATGGTTATTGTCTTTTTCTCTATAAAACTTAACTTTTTTTGTATAACTATTCTAAAATACAATGTTATTACATATTCCAACATTTTTGCCATTAAAATAGAAAATATTTCGATGTTAGTTTTTTCGGATTGGAAAAATTCAATTTAATTTTATTGTAATGCAAATGGTATTTTTCTAATTCTTTGTTGTCAATATCACGAATCTGTTCACCAGATGCTTCGGTGATTGGTCCGAACTGCAGAAAAGATATCAGCGATCCGAAAAACCCCGGAGAGACGAATTTGGTTTTATTTCAGAGCATATTAAAAAACTACCAGGAGAAGACCTAGATAATCAAGATATCTCGACCACCAGGTGACTATTGAGCATCATGGTCCTAACCCGTATGCTCAAGAGAACCTCCCTAACATTTTTCATTCCTTTGCAGAAGGTATTTCTGCGAATTCCCTGAAAACGACGATAGTACCCGGATGTACCAGATTCAAATCTGGCATTTTTTCGCAATATTTGGACATTTTTTCTTACTTATTTTTTTCTTCAAACTCCTGAAAATGCATTCAATAAGATGCATTTTCCTCTGTAGAAATGCTAAAATGCTCATTAGAAAAATGAAAAATGGTAACATTTTTACTAAATGACTTCCTGAATCGATTAAAAAAATTGTCAAAATCGGTTAATCCGATTTTTTTCTTACTTTGGCCTTTTTTCTGCTTTATCTCCTCTACTAAAAGTTCAGCTTCAAAGCACCAATACTTTCGAATGGCATTGATGTCTCATGTCCATTATTTTTCTGATATTTTAATCAGGCAATAAATATGCTCGATTTGCATCAAAAAAAGCTATAGATGGATATAGTAAAAATGGAACTTTCCATTGGGTCGGAAATAAATCCACAGTAATGTGACATTGATGAAAGTTTGTTGCACTCAACAGGAATTATCATGAACAGTAAACAAATTTGGCCTTGGTAATAATGAATGAAAATATAAATAATTATCGTGAAACGAAGTCGTAATATTGTCGTGAGACAATATAAGTACACACCTTGAACTAAACTAGATAACCTTGAATTCATTTAGGCCATGATTATGCATGAGAATTTCACGAAACTACAGATATCTGAGTATCTATTACAGCTACATGTTTTGGGACACGTAATGGAAGTGCCGTTTGTCGAGGAACCACCAAATTTAACGGTAGATGAAATCAAATACCAATTATTTAATTAACACTGACTTTGATAAGTCCACAATTTTGATTCGATAATCCGGACTTCGAGAATGTCTAGTTGATAATAATACGTTACATTCCCGGAACTTGTGAACATATTTTGATGATTGTACTTATCTTCTTTCGTTGATCTGAAGAATGGGATCACGTAAATGTGTGGCTGTTGATGACTACCGTCGCATAAATAAAACTGTCCAAATATCAAACTATATTACCGTTGTTTTATGCAAAGGCAACAGCTTTTTCACTTGAGAATCTTTTATCATATGCTGAATCTCATTTCTATACCTCATGCTCCGATATTACTGAACAGTACTGCCCAATAAATTTAGTCGTTCCGATTTTACTGAAATTTACTGGCAATGTTTTCGAGGATTCTGTAGCTACTGTTGTTACTACTGTTATAGAAATGGTCGACTACATGACCATTATTCTCTTCAAAGTGAAATAAGTTAGGTTATTCCAAATCAATAATATCAATAGTGTTGGAACTTTGCAGTTATGTATTAAAAAAAAACTGACTTCTGCAAAAACGGTGATTTTCATCACTTCAACACAAGATCAGATGATCTCTATAGGCTGCCATTGAATAGATTAAATGTAGGTCAGGAAACTTCTACCAGCTAGAGTTAAAGGGAATAATTAGAATGCACAAAGTTTCAGAAATAACACTATTGATAAGAAATCGCCCTTATCCACGAAAAATACTATTAAACTACTGAGGACCTTTCGGCTACCAAGTAGCCATCATCAGAGTAAACTGAATTATAAATCAAGATGTGCCTCTCTAAATATTATTTGGGGAGAATAATGTAAACGATATACCCCCAGCCGGAGATAAATCGAAATTCAATAAATTGCATTTTAGTTTATACCTTTCCATCCCTTCTAAATTACTTAGATATTTGTCTGTACTGCGTTTTAAAAGTGATAAACTTTCTTGAGAAGTGGTGTGATCTGTATTCAAAATATGTTCGGCTATCGCTGATTTTTCACCATTATTTATCTTTATATGGACAAAATGTTCCTTACAATGAGTTAAATATTCCTTCTAGTTCGACCCACATAGCACGACTAACAATTGATTTTGTAAATCCCGGATTTGTCGAAATCGGAAACTTTATCAAAGGTGTTACCTAAAAGGTGGTTTAGCTTGTTCTTACATCTATAAACTGGTGGTATTGCAAATTTGGAAAACAAATTATGAAATTTATTAATAACTGAAGGATGATAAGTGAAACTTTTGAATTTTACTGAAGTATTTGAAAGTAATGGCTCTAATTTAGTTGGCTACGTTTGATTTAATTTCTGAGCAAAAATGGAAATTGTTCTCACTTAGAAATTGAATTATTGATCAAAGATTTTCTGGAATTTCTCAAGTTCGTTGTTATAATTTTTCAGGTTCAAGGGGACGTTCAATAATCTATGAATTAGACTATTAAACGGAGCTATTCTATATCTAAATGGTGTAGCTGAATCCTTCGGGGTATACCCATTTGTTTGAGTGGGTTTTCTGTATATGTTGACATCCAAGTAATTACCTCATCTCATAATGTTAATATCAATATTCCAATATATTTTCACTATTACTAAAACCATAATATCCAATACCTTTTATTGGCTTCAATAGTTCCTCTAAATATTTATATTTTGGTTGATATAGAGACTTTGAATATAAATATACGTTTTCAAATTTTAATCCATTCTCATGTTCAATCAGACTAATCATTACATTTGTCTTGCCACAGTTTGAAGGACCTACAATGATAGCCCTTATCGTTGAAGGTAATAATATGCCATGTTTATGATTTTTCTTTGTTTCTATATCATGATTTTTAACAGGTAGTGTAATTTTTTGTTTAGTAATTTTCATGATGACAATCAACATGAAACTAATATATAAGCCCCCGTTACTGTGATATTTAAATAGTTTATCTAAACATTTTTGACAGTAGACAACTGAAAATGAAGTATTACGTTGGAAATGGATACGTTAATAATATGATCAATAGTTTACCATTTGAATTACATTTACACGGTCATAATTTTTGTGGTCCTGGAACAAAACTTCAAAAATGGTTAGATCGTGGTGATAAACCTATTAACAATTTAGATAGAGCATGTATGGAACATGATATTGCATATTCACAAGGAAAAAAAGAGCGATGGAAAATTTTCATTCTGGTAGTGCATCTCTCGGTGAAAAGTTAAACTCATTAGGTGTAGCAGGTATGATGAAAGCAAAAGTTAAACTTGGAATGGTTTATGATGAACCACCAAAAAATTGTTCTAAAATATAGAGTAGATGTAGTGGTTTGATAAGAAAGTCTAAAAATGCGTTGGAAAATAATTTGAAAAATCTTGAGTTGTGTTTGAAAATATTGAAAAATTCCAAACCAATTTTAACAAAGAAAATATATTGATTATCTATTTCTGCTTCGACAGTGAATCTCAGTGAATCAAATTGGCTATTAAGCGTGTTCAAGAAGCCATGTAAATCAAAATCTTCACTTGTAATAGGGAAAATGTCATCAAAATATCTATACCAAACTTTTGGGAACTGATTCAATTTTTATTTTGAGTAGGTTTCAAGTTCGCTTAGAAAAATATTGGCCAAAATAGGAGAGAACGGATTGCCCATTGCACATCCGCTTGTTTGTTTATAGCAATTTTTGTTAAAAGTGAAATAATTTTGCTCCGTACATAAAGATGTAAGGATCACGTATTATGTGTATATTTTCAAGCCATTTCTTCAGAATGTTTATCGACTCAGGGATTGGAGTATTTGTAAATGAAACGAGACTATCATCAGGTTCAAGTTTGAAATTTTTCAATTTTGCAATAAGCTCTATCTTTTATAGTTTATTACTTCAGAAACAAATCGAAATATTTCTCATTAGAACACAGCTACTATAGTATTGAAGAATATTCCCTTGATATTTATTTGTAATGAAGATTCTTGACCCAGATATGAATTATATATAAATTCTCTTGAAATAGGTCACATTAACACTTATGCTTTATATTTTCGTCTTTACGTACGTTTCGGTCTCACGACCATCATCAGAAGACTTATTATTTCAATAAACTGATTACTTAGAACTAATTGTATTAACACTAAGCGTCCTTATCACACCAATTTCATTTAAAATGCCAACGTCGCCGAAACGAACAAAAACACGAAATCGAAAATGTAACACAACTTCGTGTTCCTGTTCGTTCCGGCGACGTTGGCATTTTAAATGAAATTAGTGCGACAAGAACGCTTTGTGTTAATACAATTAGGTAGTTCAAAGTAATCAGGTTATTGAAGTAATAAGTCTTCTGATGATGGTCGTGAGACCGATACGTACTTAAAGACGAAAATATAAAGCATAATTGTTAATGTGACCTATTTCTCGACAATTTATATATAATAAATATTTATTTGCTTAATCTGTAATTGTACTATTTTTTAACGTTATTTTGTAAGCAATGCAACTTATATCATGTATACTTTTCCGAATTTTTCGGTAAGTCCATACTAGTCAGTCATCTCGGCGTTTGCATAACGATTCATAATAGAGAACTTCATTAGCAACATTTGGAACATCTATTCTTTGAAAAAGTCTAAATTATCTTCAATCCATAATCATCGTAATATTCATTATTCTATCGCATCTTATAAATTCAGTAAGATATTGTTTTTCAATTTTTATTCATACATTTCTCAGAATATATGTTATATTTTTTTACATTCGCTAAACTTCTTCTAGAATCAATGAACATTATTTATTCATTTACCATTATTGAACGATACTATTTTTTTGTTGCTCACGCCAATACAGTTTTTCAAATTGAACCTGAAGGTGAAGTGATTGTTTCCCATTCGGATTGTTTGAAAAGCTGTAATAATATTTCCAAAATTGATTGCAAATGATCTTACTATTCAGTTTTAGAAGGTGATATTCTATTTCCATGATGCAGCTCCTGATCTCACTGTAATTCTCCGAAAGATGTTTCAAAAGTGACACTATGGAAATCGACTTGAATTTGATGCAACAAATTCCCGTTGGGTTGAGCTCAATCCATCTTTATGGTGCCGTAAATTGGACCTAATAAATTTAATAACACGGTCGCAGTATTATGATTCAAGTAGAACTTCAAGGACATCGATTTTTGAGGTCAGCATTCTTCTCATTCTACAAATACTTTTTACAAACCGCTTCCGTTTACCAAAATCATCTAATAGTGCTAATCAGAATATTTTAACAATAGGAAGATTCTAATGCAGAATAAAGTTTGTTTGTGACTAAGAGAATATTTGTAATGTGGGTTAGGTGTATTTGGAACGAGTCGTAATTAATTCGATGGAAATATTGAGAACGGATTCGCTCTATACACAAATGTCATCATTTCAAAAGTAGCTACATTGTCAAATTAATAGACATTGTAAATCATAATATAGTAGCTATCTGTTGGGTCATTAAGGTAATGAATAGATAGTTCAAAAAATAATTGACAATTTGGTCAATCAGAATTAGATAGGATATGAAATTATAATGCTCACATGTCTTGTGTCTTCTTTGAAACCGTGTTTATTATGATTATTTATTACTCAACATAATTTAGCAAATTCATTTTCAATTCATGCAAGAATTGAAGATCAATGAAGATGATCTATGAAAGTGTAAGATATTTTCGTAAACTTTGCAGTTAACTGAATACCCACCTAACAAAATTCTCCCAAAGTTTTGTTATGTAGCTAAAAAATGAAACTGGAAAACGAGAGCAGTTCAGATGAATTAAAAGAAATACTTTGTTCCCCTACTTAACCTGAGAATATTGGTAAACAGTAACTTTTGGCGAACATTTACAGTTATTAAAACACATGTCAATACAACACAATCATTGTAGCAAATACGTTCTATAATAATTAATAGAACATAACGCTTCAACCCATCAATAGATTGTTCAATAGAGATTCTTGGTACTTTCTGTCACATTATCTTACATTCGGAAATTCTGAATTATAGGGGATATCATTATGGATATGAGCAACATTATAATAACGTAAACTCTGAAAAAACAGAACGTTTGGGAATTCGGAATTATAGTAGATTTATTAAAAACATACCCAATATCTAGGATATTCTAAAATTATAGGGGATGTGGTTATAGACAACCAACATTTTATTTCCAATTCTGTAGAATCTGGAATATTCAGAAATAGATGTTGAGATTACACACAAGCAACATTTTAATCTCAAATCTCTAAAATCTGGAATATACGGAATTTCAAAATTATAGGTGATATTATACACAAGCAACATTTTATTGCCAATTCTGTAGAATCTAGAACATTCAGAAATTCGAAGTTCTAGGGGATATAAGTTTACACAATCAACATTTTAATGCTAATTCTATAGAACCTAAAATTGGAATTTCTAAATTATAGAGGACATGATTCAAGGCATAAGCAATATTATAATGCAAATCTTAAGACATTAGGAAATTCAAATGTATAGAGGCTCTGGTTATAGACAAACCAATATTTTGATGCCAATTCTGTAGAATTTGAAATATACAGAAAATCAATATATAGGTGATATCTACACAAGCAACATTTTATTGCCAATTTTGTAAAATCTAGAACATTCATAAATTCGATGTTATAGGAGGTTTAAATGACAATTCTATAGAACCTAAAATCTGAATTTATAAATTATGGAGGACATAATTCAAGGCATAAGCAATAATATGATGCAAATCAAGAACATTCGGAAATTCAAATTTATAGGTGCTTTGGTTATAGACAAACCAATATTTTAATGCCGATTCTGTAGAATCTAGATCTTTCGGACATTTGAAATTATAGGGGATATGATTTACACATGCAACATTTTAATGCCATCTCCGTCAAATTTGGAACATTCCGAATTTTGAGATATTGTATATGATTATAGTCACAAGCTATATTATAATTCAAATTCTGTAGAAGCTAGGACATTTGGAATAAGGTCTGCTGGCAAATTTGTGGATTCTAAGCCTAACTTCGGATCTGCTCCATATAGAGACTTGTAGACTGATCTCCCAATAATACGGTGAAACGAGGCATTTTTCTGTCATAGCACGAAGTAACAACCAACTGACCAACAAGCTTCTTTATTTTCTTCCATACAAATTCTTAGCATTTGTTAAACATCCTGATTTGACCGATCCACTGATGCCTGGCTTCGAAGGTGTCGGAGTCGTTCATGTACGATTTTGCATTGGGGCGATAACGGAATTAGCTCCTTCATCACCTCCGCAATAAATTCGCGTACATTATCACTCTGCAAAATTACTGGAGCGCCTTGTTTGAGAGAATGATCATGGTAATTTTAAAGTCATTGGTATGTACCATCTGCGAAAGATTGAGGATCTATTGAATCGACTTGTCATCTGACATTAAAATCCCAAGATATGATACGCTTTACCACTATACCAGCATGTTTTTGTGTTTTTTTTAATTGCATGTACTCCATATAACTCGATAGTAGGTAATTCTGGGTCTTTTTTAAATTATAAAGCATTTCATCTCGTGCCCCGTGACCTGTTGCTTTATGTTGCTCATCCATTTCTGTCAAAAAACTTTTCGATTGCAGGAACATAAATCAGATTCACATCACCCACAGACTTTGGATTCAAAATAATAAATTCCGTATTTTACGCCGTAATATTTTTCTTGACTCGACATCTCTTTAGTATTATTTGTATTTGTTTTGCTTGGTAACTTTTTAAAATATAAGTAACTTCATAAATTTTTTCAAGTTTTTTTAGTTTATGTTCGATCATACTTAGCATTTAGCTGCGGATAATATTCTTTCATATCTACCATGTTATCCGTAAATAATTGAAAGAAGTCATTTGCCCAGACAAAAGTCATTTGCCTACAATAAACATTTGTCTGCGACATTATATTCTTTAAAGCCTCGTTTATTCTAAGTACCCGTAATATAATCATGAAGGTTTTTTTGAAGCATCAAAAATCAGGGCATATACCTACTGATCAGGGTGTTTTCAGAAAAACTGAATATTTTCATGAATTCCGCAACATTTACGTAAATCTAACGAAGAAATAATTCCACTTTACTTTAATTCGTGACACCACTATAGATTCCAATAAGAGTTTAGACGTGCATTTATTGGCTATTTTTTCATTTAGTATCAGATTCAGAAGAAAAAGCATTTATTTTATCTTCAAATAATTACGAGAATGTTTGGTATAATTCATTACAAATTATAAAATTATCCGCTTAACTTCGTTATAGTTTTTAGTTTAGTACTTATATTTCAAGACTTTCATGGAAAAAACTATCAAAAATAACAATGATCAATGTAATCCAATTTTCAGTGTGACGATATTTTCACTTCACAACACGAAATGAGGAATGAAACACGCGGCAAGCATTCACGACGATTTTGGAGGTATCCCCGAGCCATTAAAAAAAAATAGAGAGGCTGTGGTTATAGACAACCATTAAGTTATTGCCAATTTTGTAGAATATAGAACTTTCGGATATTCAGAATTATAGGGGATATGATTATACACATGCACCATTTTGATGCCAATTCTGTCGAATCTGGAACTTACAGCATTTTGAAATTATGTATAGGATTATAGTAATAAGCTATATTATATTTCAAATTCTGTAGAATTTAGCACGTTAAGATATTCAAAATTATAGAGATTGTGGATATAGAAAACCAACATTTTAATGCCAATTCTGTAGAATCTAGAACATTCCGTCATTTAAAATTGTAGGAGACATTTTGATACAAAGTCTGTTGGGTACGACTACCTATAATGTAAGTTCTATAGAAAAAAGTGTTTTCGGAATTTCGAATTATAGACATAAACAACATTATGATGCAAATTCTAAAGAATCTGGGACTATTGAACATTCGGAATTATAGTGGATACATAAGCATTATTATAATGCAAATTTTGTAGAATCTAGTACATTCAAAATTTCGAAATAATAGTGGATATGATTATAATGCTAATTTTGTAGAAAATGAGATATTTGGAAATTTGAAATCATAGAGTATATTATTATACGCATAAACAACATTATGATGTAAATTCTGCAACATCCAGGATTTGGATAAGTCTATTTTCTGTATTTCTAGACTGAGATTGATTCATTGACATTCGAAGATTCGGAATTATAGGGTAGACATGAGCTATTTTAGAATTCAAATTTCCTAGAATCTGGGACATCTGGAAAAGCCATTTCAATTTGTAAGCCTCCCGTCTAATATGCGACAATTTTCTGGGTGAAATCTTTCGTTGGTTGAAAATAGTTGGAAAATGATTGTACTTAATACACATAGTTGGTTGAAAATAGATGGAACATGATTGTACTTACTACACTAGTAGTTTGAAACTGAGAATAAATAAAATCGTGGGGAAGATAAGATTGAATGTTAGCTATATCAATTCATTTTGACTAAGTAATTCGGGGTTTTGACGAGACACAACAGGTTGAGAGAACTGTGAACTTACTCTTAACAGTCAAATATTATTGAAATCTAAAATTATTTCAGTAGATATTTTAGAAGCAACTGTAGCTGAGTTGGATAATATTCAAGATTTGGCATCTGTTTATCCCGAATCCTTGGTGTTGTACTTTTTCATTAGGAATATAATGCCAGTGCCGGTTCAAGCTCTATTTAAATTGCCCTCAATAAATTTTTAAGAAGTAATTTACATTGTGCTTACCGAAAACATGTAAAGTAATAACTTGGAAGAAATTTTCAGTCTGACCTACTTATACTGCCACCCTATTACTCAACCCTCTATTTATGACTTAAATTACCGTTCAATTTTAAGTAAAAAATCGTTTTATTATAATAGTCTTCCCATTCTTGTAGGATGGTGCCTTTATCATCGAAATCAGTGTTTGACATATGTCGAACGGTTTATTTACGGCTATAATAATACGTCGGTAAACTTAATGTTAGGGTTCATTTATAGGTTACATTATTTTATTACCTGATGGTGAATGTGGAAGCTTTTCATCTAGGCTGAGAGTATATTGCCATATTCATATCACGACAGAAATAAAACTTGAGGTACAAGAATTGATAAGCAGTCAAATAATGGGGGAGTGCAATTGTTACAAATCGATACCATCAAATAATAGGAGTAGAACATTTCAACAAAATTACTGGCAAACAATAACAGTGAATTCGTTCTTTTTCCCAATTTAAAATCAGTCTTCTTTGCTAACTATAACATGTTTTGTAGAACCCGCTGCTGCTCATAATTTTATTAGAATTGCCTAAAATTCCTACATGTGTCAATTTATTAAAAGAATAAATAATGAAGATGAAATCAACACGTAAAAATGAAATCAAATTCCACTTAAGAATCTAATAATTAATTGCTCGATATCTTCTCACTACTTTATCATATTTTGGGCGAATGAAATGCAATTACTTTGTTGAATTTCAGTATGTTTATTATTGGAATTGTGGTGCGATGACTCGTTGTGTATTGTAGATTAATTTATAGATTAATCTCTTGAAAACCATGCTCTAGTATTATTTGATGCCTTGATGCCCAAATTATTCTTTTTTATGATTCTATTGCTGTAAATTGTATATTCTTTCACGGCATGAAGATTTTACTTTCACTCATGCTCTGAATTGTTATAACAATTAAATAATTAGCGGCGGCTCTGATTTCACTTGGTGCTGATGCATTAACGTGATTAGATACACACAACTTCATAAAATGCGAACAATATCCCTAAAATGATATGTTATAATAAAGCTAGATGTTGCGTCCAATAAGATTCTTATTGTTCTCAATTAGTCGGTTTTCACGGTGTTCTAATCGATTCGATTAGCGGTTTGATGCCTGTCTAAATATATAAAATCCTCTCACAGACTAAGAGGCAATCTGTTAATAATATTGAAACAAATACTTCCCTGCCCAATATTACTGAGATGGATATCAAATCACATTGAATATACTCATCGATGAAGAAACATATTACAAATATAAACATGTATAACTCAAATAACAAACGAATGCATGGATCTCGTCAGAATATAAATGTGTTGATATAGCTAAAGTCAATTATGTCATGCAATATCATTAATTTTCAGTTCCAAATCACCAGTGTAATTAAAGTCCATTAGAATTGTAATTTTTTGTGTAAAAATTTTGAACAGCATACAGACCTGGTTCTTTAGGAAGGTTTCGATTTTGTAATGTAATTTACGCGAAAAATATGAATTTTGGTGGGAATTATCAGAAGAACAAAGTTGTAGAGCGGCAAATTTCCTATTTTCATTTTTCAAGACTTTTAAAATTTCGTATTTTCACCGCTAGAACGCGCCACAGAAGGTGCGCGGCTATAGATAATCAGTTTTTCAATTGTTTTTTCACATTTTCAGTGTGAAATACTAATTTTGGTGAAAATTATCTTGAGTGCAAAGTTGTAGAATGGAAAATTTCCTATTTTTATGTTGCAATTGTTTTATTCTGAAAGGTATTTTCATAGCTAGAACGCGCCAAAGAAGGGCGGAAGGGGGATTACAGATTTGATTGATTTTCACATTTGAAGTTTGAAATACTAATTTTGGTGGAAATTATCAAGAGAGCAAAATAATAGAATGGAAAATTTCCTTTTTTCATGTTGCAAAGACATTTTTTACCTGAACTTATTTTCATCGGTAAACGCGCGATTATAGATCATCAGCTTTTGAAAAGATTTTTCATTTTTCAGTACGAAATACTAATTTTGGTGTAAATTGTCAAGAGAACGAATATGGAGAACGGAAGATGCTACTATTTCAAATTACTTATTTTTTCGTTAGAAGGCGCCAATGAAATATAGGATCATACAAATTCTACCGTTAAGACAATTTTTGTAATTTCGAGTATTATTATTTTTTTCCTTTTTTTTTACTTATAGTGTTAATTATCAATTTTTGCGAAAAGATACAAGAAAGCTTATAGCAGTCACAAAATAAATTTTGTTTTAGCGAAAATAATAATTTTTTATCAGCATACTAGATAATCATATTTTTACAAAAAAATAATACTGTTTTATATTTTCTTATTGTACAGGATGTCCCATTTTGGGTACTTTTGCGGGGTATCTCCTTTATTTTTAAAGATAGAGAGTTGCGGTTTTCGCGACACTCTGCTACTTTTTCGTAAAACTCAAGATGCCGTCAACAGAATTTTCATAGCCCTTTTAGTTTTTAAGATACAGGGCATTTCTGAAAATGTTGCATTTTGTGACCCCCCTCGTATCTCCGTTATCCTTCAACTTATCGAAAAGGTAAAATAACATTCTAATAGTTTTTTTTCCGTAGAATGCAGTGGTGTAGATAACTTTTGTTACATATTTACTGTTTTTGAGTTATATAGCAAACTTATGTTTTTTTAAATGGAACATCCTGTATATTTATAGACTATAAAATTTGTCTTTTTTTACCTTTTCAAAAATATATGATAGTATAAACTTTTTTTCAGAAACACGCAAATAATTGACAATTTTTAGAAAATAAATACATATTTTAATTGTAGGCCATTGATATTGCTTATGACAAGAAACAGAAATAAACATCAAATCTCTATCGCATTTAAGCTGTTTATTTTCGTTCTTTTGGTATCATTATTCAATAGATATTTATCAATTTTTTCGAATAATGGCAGTTTACGAAAATTATGAGAAATATGATATGATGGTATGTTTTATACAGAGTAATGAAAGTTCTGAAGAAGCTTCGGAATTATATTTCCAAAGGTGAGTAAGCTATTATGGCTATGAAAATCTCTATTATCATTTTAATTTTTGCTTGTTAGTTATCCAGAAAGAAGGCAACCGTTTTTTGGGATATTTGCCCGTTTAAAAGCAAATTTAGTTGAGCACGGATCATTTGTTCACCCGCGCCCTAAAACATACAAGAAAGAGAACAGGGAAAGAGAAGAGATAGATACTTTAGGATATATAGAAGCAACACCTTCGTCCTCATGTAGAAAAATTGAGAAGGAAATTGGTGTGCCAAAAACTAACGCTCAGAGGATCTTGAAGAAATATAAGTATCATCCATACAAATTTAATATACTACAACATTTGCATCCTGGCGATGCCGAGCGCCGGGCACTGTTTTGCCAGTGGTATTTGCAACAAATCGATGCTAACGATTTATTTGGCAGACTTGTTATCTGGTCAGACGAATGCTTTATTTCAAGTGCTGGCATTTTCAATCGTCACAATACCAGGAACTGGCGTAGTGAAAATCTGCATTTAATGTTTGAAAGGGCACAACAAGGACGCTTTGGAGTTGGGGTTTCATGTTTTATTTTGGGTAGACATATAGTTTATAGGATTTTTGAAGGAGGTCTTACAGCACGTAGATACCTAGAAATTCTTGAGGAAGTTATTCCAGAACTGCTCGAAAACATTCCATTAGCCCAGTATAATGCTGTTTACCTACACAGCAAGATGGTGCCCCAAGTCATAACTCTAGGCTCTTAAGGGCCTTTCTAAATAATAACTTTCCTCAAAGATGGATAGGTACCAACAGACCTGTTAGATGGCCTCCACGATCACCAGATCTTTCAATTTTAGATTTTTTTTTATGGGGTTATATACAAAATGAAGTATATAAAACTCGATATGACGGCATTGCAAAACTTCGAGAGGCAATTCATTTAGCTTTTCGAAATCTGCGAATGAGAACAATGGTTCTTTTGAACGCTATTCAAAGAATCTCAAAGATGTGCCAATTTTGCATTAGAGAAAATGGTGGTCAATTTGAACATCACATTTAATTTTTTTTAATAATGTTATTTTTTTGTGTTTTTGTTATATTGTCACTTTACGCCACAAAACTGTTGTTACAAACTTACTGTTAGAAAAAAGATCTATGGGATTTTTTTTTAATAGATACCTATATACAAGGTATCCAATTATTTGTTAGTAATATGTAAGTTGCACTTGTTTATTATTGTTATCCATAGCCTGCTATTAAAATATGTATTTAATTTCTGAAAATTGTCAATTATTTGCGTGTTTCTGAAAAAAAGTTTATACTATCATATATTTTTGAAAAGGTAAAAAAAAGACAAATTTTATAGTCTTTAATATACAGGGTGTTCCATTTAAAAAAACATAAGTTTACTTCATAACTCAAAAACAGCAAACATGTAACAAAAGTTATCTACACCACTGCATTCTACGGAAAAAATCTATTAGAATGTTATTTTACCTTTTCGATAAGTTGAAGGATAACGGAGATACGAGGGGGGTCACAAAATGCAACATTTTCAGAAATGCCCTGTATCTTAAAAACTAAAAGGGCTATGAAAATTCTGTTGACGGCATCTTGAGTTTTACGAAAAAGTAGCATCGTGTCGAGAAAACCGCAACTCTCTATCTTTAAAAATAAAGGAGATACCCCGCAAAAGTACCCAAAATGGGACACCCTGTACATAACAATAATAATAATCACATTTTTATGCAGTCTTTGCTCTTTTCACATTCATATATCCATTCTCGTCGCTACTTGGTCTGTGAACTTCTTCCTCTGACGATGATGCTTCAAGTTGATTATTCAGCAAACTCGTATCAATATCAGAGCAGGCTTTATCATCAGGATAATCCAGATCAAAGTGTGAAATTCGCTCAAAAAGCTGCGAAGCTTCTACGGCTCGTTCTAGCGGAGAAAATATGCAATTTCAGAAAAAACTTTCGCAACGTAATATACGAAATTGTTTGTTCTACAATTTTGCTCTCTTGATAATTTTCACCAAAATTAGTATTTCACACTGAAAATGTGAAAATTTTCTATCGCGATCTAGCGGTGAGAATACACAATTCCAAAGAAAGTTTTGGAATAAAATAGACTCTAGAAAATGGACATTTCATTTCCAAATCCTTGTTTCTACATAAGTGGCATTATAATCTTGCTTATGCCTATAATCGTGTAACCTATAATTTCAGATTCATGAATATCGTAGATTCTACAGAATTTGCAACTTGAAGTTGCTTATGTCTTTAATCATATCCCCTATTATTCAGAATTCCCTAAGGTCTTAGATTCTGAGAAATTTGCTTCATAATGTTACCTATATCTATAAGCATATTTCCCATAATTTAGGAATTTCTAGATTCTACAGAATTTTATTATAATGTTGCATTATGTCTATGTCATATCCCCGAATTTCCGAATTCCGTAGAATCTCTGGAATTTGCATTTTAGAGTTGCTTACGTCTTTAATCATATCCCCTATGATTTAGAATTCAAGGATTTCATAAATTTCACAGAATTTGCATTTATCGTTTCTTCGGACAACAGGTGTTAAGAAACCTAACATATCCGAGTGAAGAATTGTGTAATCAATTTGAAACTGTCAGAAATACAAGACTTTCTGCGCTAACCGTGATTAGAAAACTAGAAGGACTAGGACTGGCAAGTAAAAGGCCCATTACTTACCAAAGAGCCAGTGGCGGAACTTCAAATGTTTGGCCCCCCCGCAGAATTCAATTGATGTCCCCTTGGAAATAGAAAATTGAGCGCCATAAATTTCAAAAACGAATATTTTATTGATATTTTTTATAGGTATAACAAATAACAAGCACTGATTTTGAAACTCTTTATGGAGAGTTTCAACATTACCAAAGTTTTTAATGACATCTTTAAAATCTAATTTTGTGGCTTCGTAAGCTTCAATAGGCGAAATTGCAAAACCGCTTAATTTTTCTTGTTATTATTGTGCACATATTTTTTTTAATGTGTTTTTATTTGCTATATTTGATAATAACCAACAGTTCTGCTAGTTCTTCTACCCATTTGATTTCAGAAAGTTAATCTTTAAGAATTTATCATTTTGAACCGGAATATCTTCTGCAATATCATCTTTGTAATGGGTTATTAAATTTTCTGCGCATTTAAAACATCGAATTTTTCACAAACGCGATACAAGCCACTGAATCTATTGCTTAGTTCTGCAGAAACTACGTCAAACCCTCTTAGATATATACTGATTCGGAAGATATCTGCGTCACTATCAAAACTATGGTCCAGAGCCAGTTCATCATAATTCCGCTTAGTTGACGGTCTTCTTTTTTTTTTAATTCAGTACTAACGTTCCATTTCCTAGCCAACTCTACAGCTCCTTGCCTTAGAGTATCATAGTCATTTCTCAGTTTGCTTAAATTAATATGAACCCTTTTGAATGCATCTACCGCTCCTGAAATGTCCACATCTTTAGCTTGCAACAAGTTTAATGCAAAGTTTACGTTACACATTATTTTTCCAATTATGGTAGCTTTAAAAATAAATTCAAATGTAGCTAGTTCGGTTTCAATATTATCAGCTCATATTCACTAATCTATTATTACTACACAAAATTATTTCATTCAGTGCTTTGAGGATGTCCAAGAACCTTAACTGCCAGCAAGGATGTTACTCGGCCTGGCCAGCGTGTTGTATTTAATCTTTTTATGGTTGTTTCTCCTTTATTAAAGCCCATACACTGCCCCATCTTAACCTTGACGGCGACACTTTTCGAAGCTGAGTGCGTTATATTCTATTAATTTCACAATTTTTAATGATATTCCACTGGTTGAATGATCATGCAGTTCTGTTTATCCTAGAAAATATTCTTTTATATCTATTTACGTTGGTTCACCATTTTCATTTATTGCAATTTCTACGTATCTAATAATATTACTTAATTGGTCTTCCTTACTTAGGTCTTGTGTTGTATTGATCATAACAGCAAGCAATGGAGCTTCTAGAACTTTTGAAATAATACAGGTTTCAACTTTATTATCTGAATTATTAATTATTTCGTCTTGTATTTGATGGCTTGAATATTTCGTGATTCCTTTAGGCAAATTATTGACTTTTTGAAAACATCGTCGTACTCTGCAATTAACTGAACCATGGACAAAAAGTTACCATTATAGGTGTTTGAAAGTAATTCACGATGTCCACGGAATCTAAACAGATTTTAGCTAGCGTTAACGTAATGTTAATAAGAGGGTCTAAAATTCAAACCGACAGACTAGCCTCGTATAGTAGGATTTCTTCGTCTATGCATGTAATATGTTTCTATTTGTCATAAATGTAAAAGGCCAATGAATGTGATTGAGATGATCCTGAATTTTCTTTGACAACCTTTTCCAATCTCTAATGCCTTTATTATGCCCATTATCAGGTCGTTTAGAAAAAAGCCGGCATGATTCGCAATAAACTGCGTCTAATACTTTAGAATAGCGCAACCATTGCCTAACTACCAACCATACGGTGTTTCCTTTTTAAAATGAACATTAGAAAATGGAAAATTTCATATATAGAGGAGAATTTATACTGAAGCTTATAATTCGTTTCTTTACTTCATCGGACAAAATTAGATTTTGTGAATAGCCTATGTCATTCATAAAATCGTCTGCCGTACATTGCCGTCCAACGTGTTCTTAATAGTGAGCAGTTGTTCGTTTATATTTAGTATTTTACCTATTTACCGAGCTAGAACTAGCGATGGAAATATTGAAAATAAAGACATTATCACTTTTTTCAGTGTTTTCAGGCAACACTGGATTAGCTTGAACGTCCATGTCAGTGTTTTCAACTTTGTCACTTCGGTTTTGGGGTCTGTTACTGGAGTTTTAAAAAGATTTGTAATTTTTAAAAGTTTCTATCGGCTGCTCAATAACTCTTTTGTTGTACTTTCATATTGATGTTGACTATTACATTACTACATTTAAAAACATTCATTGCCCCCCTGTACTGCTCCTTTTTGCTGTATGGTAGTTGCCCTGCTGCAAAGAGCACAGATCACGTAGCATAGTGGACTATCGATGACTAGGAGATTCTATCTGGAAAACCTTATTCAAGACCATGTTAGGCTCTTTGAACCATTTTAGTGGATTTCTTCATTTTCATGTACGATATTGCAAGGCCTCACATCGCAATATCTATGTTCGATTACCTAAATGGGGTCAATATTCAAATCTTAGATAAGTCTAGACTGGAATTCAATCGAGCACCTTTGGGATATTCTGAAAAAAATCATGGACTTGCCCCAATGAGTCCAAAAGAGTTGGAGTGTGTTCTTCTCTTAGATTGGGAAAAATTTCCCAAGCAACCATCCAGAACTTAACAAGAATCAAGAATCTTTATTCATGTTAATAATGTTTACACATTTTACAATTGTCAATAAAATATAAAAAATAGTCACAATAACAAAGATAAAAAGAGTAAAATTAGTTTACAGGTAGGACAAAAACGTTTAAGAATTTTAAGATAAAGTATTTAAGTTACTTGATAAGAAAAATTCATCTGTTGAATAAAAAGCTGATGATACCAGAAAGGTCTTGACAACAGTTTTAAACTTATTTGGAGAGTAATTTCTAACCTCAGGAGGAAGTTTATTAAAATAAGAAAAAGCATTGTTCTCAAGTGCGCTGAGAGTCTTTGTAAGTCGACCAAAATTTTTCCTAATGTCGTATTTATTTCTTGTATCATGCTCATGTACATCACATTGGAGAGTTAACGTAGGGTACCTCTCAAGAGCATAGCAAAGACATGAAAAAATGTACAAACAGGGAAACGTTAGAGCATGAAGATTTATAAAGGCATGCCTACAATCATCTCGATACTTAATACCGGCCACAATACGTATCGCCCTTCTTTGTAAACCAAAGATTTTTTCTCTGGGAGCTGCTGAGTTTCTCCACACTATAATAGCATAGGATATTAGAGATTCACATAATCCGTAGTAGGCAGTGAGCAAAACATTATTTGAAACAGTGCCCGAGAGACTGCGCAAGGCATAAATATTTTTTGCAATTTTTTTTGCTAGTTCGTCTACATGAGTATTCCATGTAAGAGTATTATCTATATGAACTCCTAAAATTTTACACTGGAACAATTGTTTCATGATTTCTTAGTGTTAATAAAAGTGTATGCGTCTTCTCTATGTTAACACTGAGTCTATTTGCAAAAGCATTCTAAAAACTTGACAAGAAAATTTTTAACCATGATAACACCAACCCTGCCGTTTCAAATTGTATTCAGTAAAGGTATTGAATCTACCTGCAGCAAATAAAGAACTACCTTGAGGTAAGTCATATTTTTTAAACTACACAGTTGTAAATCAGCGGTGAGGTATTTATAACCGCAATGTTCAAATAAGAAATTAGCTCCGGTTAGCCAAATTTCGCCACAATATTGGTGTATAGTTTAGTTTCACATCGAGAGGTCTTTCTTTCAAGTTTACCTGTAGATACCTACTTTTCTTAGTTGGTAGAAGTATCTTGACATAACAATTAGTCTGTAGCGAAGGAGTGAGCTTTTGAATATCCTAAGGATTTGTATCTCTCGCGATGACTTTGACTCTTTCAAGAAACCTGCTACCGTTTAAATCAATTGATCAGGATTATAATTTGAATGGAACCGTCCGTTACTTTATGATATTCCATTTTTACAGATAAAAACAAGACATTTTAATTTGTTAAGTATCACTTTATTTAAAAGAAAGTTGATTGCAATTCCGAACTTTCCAGTTCATTATTTTTAGAGGCTTGGCACAGCAATTGATATGTAGTTATTTAACAAATAGAAGACAAGTGGTTAAGTATAACAATGCTATAAGTACCGAAAAAGAAATCCATTGTGGAGTACCACAAGGATCAATTTTAGGGCCTATACTATTCTTAATTTATGTAAATGATATATTTCTATTAACTTCGACAGCAAAAATTATAAGTTTTGCGGATGACGCGGCTATCATATACAAAGCAGATGACTGGAAAGCTATTAAATACTTAGTGGAAAATGATTTTAAAATTATACTACAATTCCTGAACATTAAATTATTATCTATAAATGTCGATAAAATCAAATTTGTACCTTTTGCCATATCTAAAAAACGTTTGCCAACATATGAAAACCTTCAGATATTTCTAGATGGTAAAATGATATTAATTAATAAAGCAGTGAATTTAAAATATTTAGGGGTATATATCGATGGCCATCTACGGTGGGATGTTTATACTAAGAATTTGGTGAAACGATTAAGATGCACAGTGTCAAAAATTAAATATTTGAAAACTTTTTGTGATCAACTTCAGCTCAAAACTGTCTATTTTGCACTAATTCAGTCCCTTTTAAGTTATAATATATTATCATGGGGAGGAATAACTAACCATTATCTGAAAAGCATTGAAATTGCGCAAAAATGGCTATTAAAGGTAATATATAATAAGCCCTACAGATTTAGTACAGAATCCCTGTATAAAGTCTACATGATAAAAGACCCCAGGCAGCTATATTTCCAAGTCTTAACGTCATATTTTTTTCAAAATAGAAATAAAACAACTGGTAAACACTTATATGAAACCAGAGGTAAAACTAATCTATATGTAGTACCAAAAATGAATAAGACTTTTGGACAAAGAAGTCATTTATTACTTGCTCCTACAGCTTTTAACAACTTACCACCTGAAATAAAAGGAATAACTTCATTTAATATATTTAAAAAAAAAGTTAAGTACTTTCTTACTAAAACAACTAGGCTTAAGATTCATTCAGTAATTGATATAAAAAATTCTTATATCTACACATGAATATAAATAATTACAAAAATATGTTCTTATTCGATCATATTGTGAAATTACAGTATTAACACCTAATTATTACGGTTATTGTTAGCTAACGATGTGACAGATTTCATATATTAAATTTATCACATATGTAGATTGTCATGATTGTGTTAGTGAAGGTTTTACGGGAATTCAAAAATTTTAGTTTATTATCACCCTAATTTTATATTATATTGTAATTTCATATGTAATATACTGCTTAGTATTTCTCAATTATTATTAAATAATCTAGTATAATATCTTCACAGCTCATTATCAAAACGTCACGTCACATAGTTTTGATAATATATAATATAATATAATAATAATAATAAGTTTATTCATTAAATACAGATAGTACAGTGGGGATACATTCATATTCTATTCAATAGGTGTTTATATTTTTTAAATATGTATAGTATATTTATTTCTAAATTTAAATAATTCTCTGCACTCTAAACTCATAAACAAGGTTTATCCTTCATGGGGCTTCCTAAGTTATATCAAGCTTTAGGTATGCACCTATTACAACTTGTGACGTGAATCTTCTTCTTTTGATGGTTTTTGTGTTTACTTGTTGGAAATTCATATCTATTGTCTTAATAGAAAATACACTTGTTTTTATTAAACAGAACGTCACGTCACGTAAACATTCATTTTCAATATATCATAAGCCTTCACATACGGACATTATTATCCACAAAAATTCAACCACCCCAAACAACATAAACTGGCTGCTCTTCAAAACATGATACATAGTCTTGTTACTTTCCTCATGTTAGAAATAAATTATCATAAGGAATTTTCAATTGTAGGACAGATATAATGAAGCAATGAAGCCAGTTTACCCTAGTACAGTTAAGACTCATAATTATAGATCAATAATGTATGTAGGTAAACTTTCTGATTATGTATGCAATTTACTTAAAAAACACAATGCTACTACTTCTTTTAGAACAAATAATACGGTAGGCAAATATATTAAAAACAACAAAGATAAAAATAGAAAAGATCAAGAATCAGGAGCTTACAAGGTAGAGTGTGAAGATTGTGATTGATTTTATATAGGACAGACAGAAAGATCTTTCAAAACTAGAGTTAAAGAACATTTTAATTTGAACAAAGGAGATTCAAAAGTTGTAAACTATATTAAAGCAACTGATCATCATTTCAAAGATGATTCCGAGATTCTCCATAAGTCCATAAAATTGAAGTATTATACAACTTAGGGAAAATTGAAATTAATAAGTTTAAAAATACAGGAAACTTTTTAAATGATCAGAAAGACTATACAAATTCTCCATTATCAAATTCATTTATAAGTAACTCTTATCCTATTATACACGTACTCATCCCCTCCTGCTTGATCTAATTTCAATATTTACGAAATAAACCATAGATAGTAGACTCATTGTTTGATAAAGCCACCGGGTGGTGAAACATGTCACGTTTTGTTTATTGAAAACGAAGTTTGTGATAATTTGTTACAAGTGTATTTTTTATTGAAACTATTGATCTTTTTCTTCGTACAAATTAATTTCAAATACGTAATATTGAAATACTTATGATTGTTCACTGTGATAAAAGATCTGTAACAATTTTGAAAAAATGTAGTAAGTTGATATTAATATTGCATTTAAAAAAGAAGAATATTTTTAACAATTGCTAGTGCATATAATCCAGTCTCTAAATATGTTATACATTGAATGGAAAACCTCTTCTGTTGAGGAATAAGGTTTCATTTGTGTGATACAAGAAGCAATTATTCAGATATTTCATGCATTCTGATCGAATGATATACCGCTCAACTCAGATAATATAACTAATGTCATTAAACTTTGTGATCCACCATTTCCGAATTTGAGGATACATTTGTCTTTTTTCCTGAGAAGTATACATCATTAGACTAAAAATGAAGGATATACAATTTTTAACACTTACATGAGACCAAAAACTTTTTTGGAAGAATAGTATACAAAAATTGCAGAAACTCGCTGGAAAAGGTGACCAGTTTTTGTTATTTTGTTTTTACATGAATTACCGAAGTCCTTAAACAACTCTTATAACTTCTGACTTTGTTTTCCTTACTCACTGCATAGGACTTCCTTGTACTATAGACATTTGATACGACATGAACTATGTCTGTGGCAATGCTTTGAAACTCACTTCTCTCTCTCCTCTGAAAACTGAAAATATCTGACGGATGCGTTTGCTGTATGCATTGGTCGCTTATGATTCTGCTATTTATTAACTGAGTTCATATTTAAACCTTTAAATGAAGATAACTATCCCAATAAGAACCAATTTTCTGATAGTTTCGAAATGACATTTAGTAAATGAGTCATTAATTTTATGAATTGGAATGATTTTATATGGTTTCAAAAGATCTCTTTCAATTTAATTCTTTTATTCTTTTTGAAGAGATATGGTGAAGTCCTCTACTATGTTCGATTGCTGAGCTCTTTCGTTAGAGTAACATTATAACATATATTTCAAGACAGTGACCTTAGTTTTTGTATTTCTTTTCATAAAATATTGTCCAATCGCAGTGAAATGAAATTAAACATAAATTTCATATGTGATTGATATTTCAATGATGAACCGAAAAACCTTTGGAATAACAGTGAAACGATAACACCAAAATTATGAGTAAACAGCAAGTTTTCGGCAGGAGTGTCACATTTGATCCCAAGGCTTTAAATATATATTCAATCCCTAGGGAGCAAAAGTTACACTTCACTCCCTGAAAATGTAGACTGAAGTGGCACTTTTGTTCCCGGGAGGGGCAAAAATTATTTGTATCAGTAATATTACGGTAGTTAGGGAGGAATTGAATTTGTCTTCGACACCCACATTGTATCATGGTGATCCAATGCAGAACGCAGGTAAACAGGATATGTATTATAATGACAAAACACTTATGAAATTAGTCGAAAAATGATCACCCGAAGTTCAATTCCGTACCGTTATCAAATGAAACGGTTTGCTGTGCTGTGAAATCAACTAACGTGGGAAAGAATAGCCAGACATAAACATAAATAAAGAAATTTCCACTCATAACTAGCTAGCTAACTCCACCTGAAAGTCCAGTCAGAAGAATGTAATCACAAATTTCATTGAGCTTCAAATTTAAGGCGTACCTAAAGGAATTGTTAATTTACTGGCAAACTTGCTGGGTCAATATCCCAAGCTGTATCTAATAACAAATGGTTATATATTTTATTCACACGCCCATGCATTATTACCACAATTTATTGCTGAATGGTGAAACTATGATCACCGTCAGAAACTATAATTTATTACCACATTAAATCCTCTCATAGTTTTTCATAGAATGATTGAAGGTAGGGTAGAAGTGGTGCAAAAAAAATGCAATCTTATATTTTATGGAACAAAAATTAGTGAAATATTGATATATTTTACTTAATACATGGCATAACTGATTGATACCATGACAGCACCAAAAAGAAGCATCAAAATTACAATATAGAAAAAACAATAATCACTTGAGTGCAAAATAGGTTTTGTATCATTATGCCCCACCTACGGGGCACTCGTATACAATAGATGGGGCACTTGGATACGAAGCGTAAATTGAATTAGAATGGTTAATAATATAAAAAAATTTTTTTTAAGAAAACAATTTTTATTGTGGGAGATCTTAATCAGTCCTAGAATTGGTTTCAACATCTGAGTATACTATTATGGATAGATAGATACTTCATTGCCACTGATACTGATTCATTACAAATACTTACAAGTGAGTTAAATTACAATTTATTTATTTCAGAAGCTATAATAATATTTAAAGAACAATTTTTATTACAGGAGATCCTAATCAGTTCTACAATTTGTTTATCAACATCTGATTGTAGTATTATAGATGGATAGATACTTCACTGCCACTGATACTGATTCATTACATGCTAATTTACAATTAACTGGTTTTAGAAGCTATATGAAACAGTGAAAATAGTGATATGCCTATGCTAATAATAACATTCAAATTAAAAAAATAAATATAAACATACACAAATTCCTGTTATAGACATAGAAGTAATGATTTCATTTTCAGGATAACACTTACAATTACTTAGAATAGTAGTTAAAATAATTAATTGAATTCAATTAAAATTTCCTACAAGTAGGAAGAAGAAATTAATAAGAATCCTCTTATCTCATTAATAAATAAATTTCATCTTTCTTCGGTTCTTAGTTTTATGGGAAGCTTGTTATGAACTTTTTTACAAAAGTGCACGGGAGAATTTTAATAGTATGATCTATTAAACGAATCAATCCCAAGTACATTCCCATGCTTGGTTGGCTAATTATCTGTTCCAGATACTGTTTCCAGACTTTCTACTTGTGTTCTCACATATTTGATAGCTAGTAACAACATTAACGAAGGGACTGTAACAATTTATTCATAATGAAGCAAGGTTAAGTCTTTTCTGAAAAACAAATACTCTCTTCTGTTAATTATTATTAGCATTACCCCAAAGCAGCATATTAAACCTAATATGTGAAATGGTTGCTAGTGAGTGCTACAGGTTAATCAGCACTGAAGTAAGCAGCTTCATTCAGTCACTAAGAATGTATACATTCCTACATAGACCACTATCAATAAGTTCCCCAACAAATTTTAGTGAGTTAGATAATTTAATATCATTGCCTAGAATATGTATGAAATCCATTGGTAGCAATTTTTTTTTTGAAAAGTAAACATCAATTTTTTTACAAATTGAGTAATAGCTTATTCCGAAAACACCGACTCTTAAGTTTGTGAGATACTTCTTGAATTACGAGTTCAAGTTTCCTATTTAGCCTTATGCTAAAGGTCAAAAAGATCATTAATAAAAGTATGAATATTAGCGGTCCCAACACAGAGCCTTGAGACACATACAAATCCATTACTCTTCCGCTAGAATAGATGTTCCCAATTTTTACCTACATATTTCTATCAAATAGAAAAGATAAACGCACTGATCAAGTAAAAAAACAGACCAACGACCAACAGGTTCTGATGTATTGCATTATAAACATATTGCATCAACTATACTGATAATTTTGTTAGTTTTAATATTCATTATTCTGGTATGAATGATATTTCCAAGAACTTTGGAAACTGGGCTCGCAATTGTAATAATTAATAATAATCCTACGCATTTTTTCATCTTGGGTATTAGTATGGTATGATTACATCATTTCCAGTTGAGTTAATACAAGAATTATGAAGAGATGATGTTCGAGATGTGGCCTTTTAGAAATACGATTTTGGCAACTGCCAGATCATATTATTGACATTGAAGGAAGAAATAATCATACAAGATCCTGAGATATGATAGTTGATAATCGGTCATACTATTTTTTTTAAATGACTTTGGCCACGCAGTAATCAACAGTTTTTACTTCTCTTAATGAGTAAAAGATCTCCAATATGCATATTTTCAGGATTGCAACTGTGAGAATTTATATCTTCATTCGCTGGATCATATTTTTCTGCTGTTTTCAACTATTTAGCTGTTTGCATTCTAACTTGCTGTTTTCTTTCTTTCTCTTAGTGCAACTTCTGTAATCTATCTTTTTCTGGCGTCTCAGTGAAGACTCCCGATTTCCCTTTCTCTCCACCTTTTTTCGATGGTGTTTATTGGCTTTCTGAGGCTTGCATTCTGATTCCTCTTTGTCAATATAGCCATCCAATCTTTCTCATCACACCTATTTTCTTAGGATTCCGAATATTCATACCCCAAGTTTGCGTATCCATAAATCAAACTGGAAATTGAAAAGAACGCAAGAGAAACAGAAGAGTAGAAAATGACAAAAGGTGGAACAATTAGAAAGAATAAATTATTTACAACAAAACTAGCCGACTTGTGAAAAAAAACAGAATGTCGAGGGAGCTTTGGATAAAAATGTGAAAGGGAAAGGAACATTACCGAAGACAGTTAGACATATGAAAATGGAGAGGATACAGAATGAGTTTTTGTGGAGAGTTTTTTCAACATCAGATGAAGATTGGGTTTCGTGGCAGAGTTGTATGATATGGGCCCATAACTACTGTAGATAGATACTTATGATTATTTGTTCCATAATATACAATGATGCGTAGAACGTGTCGAATTCGAAATGAATAAGATTGAAATTAAAAAATTTGAAAATAAATGGAGTAATTCTAACAATATTGTTGACACTTTAAATTTGGAATTAGCTTACGAAATACGAATATGTAAAAGATAAACAAACATAGTTGAAAACTATTTTTAGAGTACAGTTTATAATATGTTGTCTTTGAAAAAATCTTCGGTGTTGTAAAATATATGTTTTGAGAAAAATTCTTATTCAGAAACACTTTTCATGTAGAGTTTCAAAATTCAATTGGTAGTTTATTGTAAATTTTGACTAGGTTATATTTACAGTTTACTGCAGGTATGTATAATGGTATTTATCACAACTTGAGTTACTTTTATATCTGGTGTTATGATTATGATAATTGTGTATTTTTTGTTATGGAAGATACAGCTCCAAATATGTATATGTCAGTATATTTAAACTTGACGAGTGTCCTTTACAACTTTCCCCTTTTTTTAGGTGAAGCAAGCTGCGTAATATTCTTTTTTTCACTATAAATACTCTGTCAAAATCTGGTGATATAGAATATAATGCCATTTCTTAGCATGGATGCTATACATGTATATGCATGGTAAGTCAGTAGAGAACTTCCTGTGTTTGTGGCTGTGGTAAGTACTCTCAACGCATAGCTGTATTTTTATTTACTGTATTGACTTAATGTCCAATATGCTTTCGCCAGTGTAACTTGGCATATATTATAATTGATTCTAGAAAATTTACTTCAATTTCTGATTTTATTTCTTTATTATTGTATAAAATTTTAAATCTGTTGTTTTTATTCAAAAATGAAAATTGAAGAATCTTTGTCTTATTAACATTTATATGTAGACGGTTATTCTGAAATCACTGTTTTAATTCTCCAATGTTATTAATTAAATTTCTTTCTAGGATTTCATCACTTGCACCGAATATGACTTCTGATTTATCATCTTGAAATAATTGAAATGATTCATCATTGACAGCATCCGGTAGATTATTTGTATGAGTAGGTATAACAGGGGTCCCAAAATGGAGCCGTGCGACAGCCCACACATTACAGGTGCGATTTCTCTTCAAAGGTCATCAATCACAGCAACATATTGCTGCCTCCTTATTAGGTAAGATTTCATTACATTCAAACTTATTCCTCTCATCCCCAGTAGTTCTATATATTTTTTGATGTTATGATCTACATAATCAAAGGCTTTTTGTAGATCAACATATAATGCCAATGTTTCATTTTTCTCATTTAAGGAGTTTATGACTCATCGTTGGAGTCAAACCTCTTTGGAAATAGATAAAAATCGCAGGGGGGCAAATCTGGAGAAAATGGGGGATGACGAACCAATTTGTAGCACAATTCATGCAAGTTTGCCATTGCGACTGTGGACCTGTGTCCTCCTGGTGGAATAACACTTTCTTTCTTTGCCAAATGCAGCTGCTTTCCCTGCAAATCGGGTTCGAATCGATCCAACAGCTCTGCATAATACACGCCGGTGATCGGCTTGCCCTTTTTTGATCATCATTCAGTATCTGATATTCTTATTTCTCGAGAAATGATATAATTCATTCATATATAACTTTTTGGTATACTTTACTCAATACATTCAAGGTAGCTACAGGTCTGTAATTTGAAATTTGCCCTGTATCGCCCTTTTTATATATAGCTTTAATTTTAATTATTTCAAGTGCGTTGAGAAATATCCCAGATTCTGAAGACTCATTTATTTATATAATCAATGCAATGCAAATATGTTTTTTTTGTACTTTTCAATAATAACAATAGTTGGTATGTTATCCTGCCCCATTGATTTCGTATTTTTGAGTGATGTTATTATGTTTTCTATTTCATGTGCATCTGTTGGCTTGACAAACATAGTAAAATATTTTTTCTTGATATGCCTATATTTATCAAAGTTTAAAGTATTATTCAAGGTGTTACCTCCTAAATTATTCGAAGTATCCATGTTATTTTTGTTATTCACTGCCAAATTTGTAGTGACATTAACAGTGCAGATAATGAAGCAAACCTAGTATGTGAACAGTGTAAATAAAATCTAGCTTTTAAAATGACCGACCGTGCTGTATCATGTATGGGGCAGAACAGCATATCTAGCATAACTCTGGAATACTATGATGATTTTATGTTCCTAAGTTTTTGTTGCAGGAAAATATAGGTATGTCAATCTATTCAATGATTATCTCTGTCAATAGAAATAAATTTTTCAGGTAACATTGGAGTTTAACTCTATGCCGGTTCCATCTCCGTTGAAGGTTTGGTTCCAAACGTTTCTGGTGATCTGAGTCTGACAGAAGATGAAGCTTCAATGAGCTCCATTGAATGCGCACTTGAATGATTATCTGATCATCAAGATATAAAAAATATTTTTTTCTTAAAAATTCAATTTGACCATTTGGTCCTTTCCGAAATTATATTCATATCAATCGTCAATGCAGCTTATTGAAAAAAATTTAATTGCTGTTTCATTATCATGTTATATCAAAAGGAGATATTAAAAAAATGTTCTTCCTCAATCACTTCATTCCAGTTATTTGTTTTTGCATTTTTTCCCTCGCAATCGCTAGAAAAGATATTTCATAGTGTGAATTCACTATAAATCTCGGAGGTCAAACAAACTTCAGTCTCAGTTTATACAGGATGTTCTGAGTAAAATTTTAAGAGCAGATTCTACATCTAAAAATATGAAAAAGGTTCATATAAACATGGGTCCGGAAGTGCTCGGTTTTCATGATACGGAAGTATTTAAGGCTTTCCGTTTTTAATAGTTTATTTTACATATATCGAAAACCCTTTGAGATCTTGGGATGACTTTTGATACACGCAAATGTATCATTAAAGGTCACATTCACATGTACAACATTGTTTTCTAAAGCACTTAAATCAGTGGCGTTCGTGCCGGTAAGTCTTTATATTTCGCGAAAAAAATTGTACGCCACAGGTTTTCGCAAAAATTAGTGTCACTTTCTTAATTCTGCTTGAAGAAAGCTTCTCGGATTTTTTTCGCTACGTAGTACCATTTTCGAAATAAAAATTATTTTACTAATCAGTACAGTAAGCTGTTTTCGGAATCGTAATTAAAAAATAGTACTCTAGTTGGAATTTTTTGTACTTCATAAATTTCTTGTCAAACTAAAATAAAAAGGAAAGATTTGAATTTGTGGTGTTTCAGTTAATTTTTAATAAGTTGTCTACAAAATATGTACTTCCTATTTCTAACTCTGGGGACTACTACAGCAACTGGTGTATTCCATTCCCGTAGCGAATGAAGCCACATTAGTGGATTGCGTTATCAATGCTTGTGAAACAATACTTCAAAGACCTCAAATAGTGCGAAGAATCAGAAGAAATCTGCTAAGGCAATTTATAGAGCATGTATTGAAATAAAAAAAAGCCATTTCTAGCATTTGATTCAAATTTGTAATACACTATATCCTGAAAAATTAGATCAATAAGATACAAATTAAAATAAATTATATTGACGATGGCTTATTATTGTACTGATTATAGTCTAGGAGCCAGAGCGATATTGATGGTCTTAACATCAACCCGATGGCACTATGGTTTATTGTTAGAGGACGGTTCAATGACCAATCCATCTCACAGACCGAATTTTCGCCGGCTGCTAGATCTCTAGATACAGCCTCCGCAAATTGTTTATTTTTTGACTGGAGGTTAACCCTTTTCAAGTTGCGATTACTTTGAAAAGCATGTCATTCTTATACATTTCCACCATGTGCCATCATTTTTTATCGTGTTCGTTTATCAGGCTGACCAGTTAAAATTGGACCGAAAATGAACTGCAAGTTAACCCTCCCAAACCTGATGGAAAATGTTTATTGGCTAAGATACCTTATGCTATCAAAAGTTATTTGTCCATTTCCGAGTAATTGACCATTGTTTGCACCAAAAATGTTTTTTTTTCTGATTTCCTGGCTAAACCTTGCGTATTACAAGGTAACATGAGGACACCATGTTGAATAACTTTATTGGAGGTCAGATAAAGATTTAAAATTATTGCCATCACTCATAGCCTATTTCAACCCCCAAAACCCCCTAAAACCACCCCCAAAGCAAAAACAAACACAAAAAACGACCGGCTGTTTCGATTTTAAACCCAGCCAGAATCGCAATAATTGACTACTTTATCATAAAATTGGTCATATTATCCATATTATTCATATTTTTTGGGGGTGGTTTTAGGGGGTTTTGGGGAGTTGCAATAGGCAAGGAGTGATGGCAATAGTTTTAAATCTTTATTTGACCTCCAATAGAGTTATTTAACATGGTGCCATCATGTTACCTTGTATTCCAAAAGGTTTATCCACAAAATGAGAAGATTTGGTCCAAATAATGGCCAATTACTCAAAAATGGACCGATAACTTTTGATGGCATATGGTATCTTAACAATAATTGCTAACACCAATGAACATTTTCCACCAGGTTTGGGAGGGTCAACTTGCAGTCCATTTTCGCTCCAATTTTAACTGATCAGCCTGATAAAGGATGAAAAATGATGACACATGGTGGAAGTGTATGAGAATGGCATGCTTTTCATATAACCGCAACTTGAAAAGGGTTAACCTTCAGTCAGAAAATAAACAATTTGCGGAGGCTGTATCTCGAGATCTAGCTACCGGCGACACTAATTCTTGCAAAAACTAGTGGCGTACAGTTTTTTTCGCGAAATATGAAGACTTGCCCATCCCAACCCATATCACGAAAATCGAACCCCTTCGGACCCATGTTGATATGAACTCTTCTTCATATTTTTAGATGAAGAATCTGCTCAAAACATTCTGTAGCACCCTGTATATCGTCAGTCTGAAACCGTGTGTCAACTTCTTGGAAACTGAATTGTTAATTACAGTAGATAAATGAAAAATCATGCTTAAATATGTGGCCGACACTATCATATGTAGCTTTAACGTATATTAATCAAGCAATGCAGCAATAAAATGAAGAAGAAATAATGTTGATTACAAATCGCTCACTTGATTATTTATGGTAACCTTACTGTCAGATCAGCTTCAAACTCATTTCTGTAACAAACCAGATAGCATGAAGTGTAACGGCGTGGTACGAGTATTGCTTGGATTGACTTGATCTACTTCCATAAAGTGAGATATAAAACCATTGCAAGCATAAAATTTGAAGACAATGAAAGTGTTAACAAACAATTTATTATTCGATAACTTGTATACTTCAAAATAAAATTGAACGAGTGAATGTTTAATCTCAGATGTAACCTAAAAACGAGTTTGATTATTGTACATTTGTATCAATTCTTGATAGTTGGTTCTATGAAAACATTTCAAGAATGGAGGTGGAGTAGTATTCTGGGATTGTCTCTGTTAATGTTGTACCCCATAGGTGCATTGTGAACAAAAAAATATGTTTTGAATAATGTAAAATTCATTGCTTTCATTTACTGTGGCCCATTTGTTCTTGAGCCAACCTGTGAAATCTTCATTGATTGTCCGATTTTGGAAATCTGTGTACGCCACTAAGATCACTACCTCTCAAAACATGTTTTAGCACATGCATGTTATTTCTTTATTGGATGTTAATGTAATAAAGACAATTAGTGCTCGGTACAATTCCGCATTTCAGTTGATGTGAATTAGTTTTAAATCTTCTGATGGTGGTCGTGGGACCGAAACGTACTTAAAAACGAAAATATAATACAAAATTGTTGTGAAGGTGATCTATTTCTCAAGAATTAACATATAATTCATACCTGGGTCAAGAATCATTATTATACATATAGGAACAAACGCAACGCCTTAGTCAAGGGATGATCACTAGGGTTTGATCGACTCCCCTCACCCTCAGAAATGTTTGTTACGTTGAGAATAACTACGATATGTGGAACCGTATGAAGTAAACTGAAAAAGACCTAGTAAATATTATATTTTGATTCGACAAAAATACCCATTCCCCCCGAAATATTTTTATGGCTACGATCTTGAATTAACGGTTTGAATTCAAAAGGAGAAATAATTGATGCTGTAGGAGGAGGATACCAGGTTGTTTTATTGCAGAGTTTGTATTAAAATATCGATTTTCATTTTAACTAATCAGCATCCAATCAGAGGTGCAATACGAGGGCAAGGTGAAAAATGGAACAAGAAATGATTTATTTGGTCAAAACTTATTTTATTTCTCAACATAATATCCTTGTAGCCCGATACACTTCGTCGAACGTTGTTCTAATTTTTCGATCCCTTCCAAAAGATACGATTTCGGCGATCATTCAAATTAGGCGTTTGATTCAGCGATAACTTCATCGTTGCAGCCAAATCTCTTTCAGAATAGATACAAATCGCAGGGGGCCAAATCTGGAGAACATGGTGGATGACAAAACAATTTGTAGTGCAATTCATGCAATACCGACCGCGGACCTGTATCCTCCTGGTGGAAGAACACTTTTTCTTCGCCAAATGCGGCCTCTTTCGCTTCAAATCAGCGTCTGTGATCGTTTTGCCCTTTTCAAGGTGATCGATATGGACGACTTTGTTGGTCGATAAACTCCTCTTTGGTATCTCTCGGTTCGATTTGCCAGGACTAGTCCACTACTTCGACTGTTCTCTGGTCTCTGGTGTGTTGTGATGGATTCATGTTTCGTCTATGACTACGAAACGGTGCAAAAAGTCCTTCTTATCGAGCTTGAACGTCGACAAACACTCCTTTGAAGTTATCAAACTGTCGCGCTTGATGTCAACAGAGAGCAAATGCGGCACCCACCTGGCAGATAGCTTTCTCGTATTCAAAAATTTATGCAAAATGTTCCGCACCGGTTCGGTTGAGATGCCCATGGCCTCAGCAATCTCGTGCACTTCAACTCGCCATCGTCCAATATCATACCATGGATTTTAACAACGATTTCTGGCGTTATAACCTCAATTGGTCGATCAGAACATTCGGCGTTCTTTGTGGTCATAATCACAACGAAAATCAGAAAAAACCACTTCAATTCCAATCGATGGTGAAGAGTCCTCGTAATGTTTAACTTTGGTTTGCGTAATGTTCTTTCCACGCAAGACATATAGGCCAGTACAAATAGTATTTTAACAACAAAAAAATTCGTTACAGCAATCTCACAGCGGGATATTGTAGAACAAGATATTGTAAAATAGGGAAAAATAAATCGAACCGACAGCTGCTATCCGGAGTGGAGTGGGGTGTGTTTTTAGGGGTTGAATACAGTTTCTCGTGATTTCTGGCTAAACCGTGCATTCTATCAAAAAAAGTTGAATATGTAGGGTATAAAAAGATCTACAACTTTTGTACCCACCATTTTTACCCTAACCTCAAAATTTTTCGACAAAAATGCAAAAAACCGATTTTTCGGTTTTTAATTTTTTTCTTTGACAAATAGAACTTCATGAAACTCAAACTTTGGCAAAGGATACCTCTATTTATTGCAAAGAGGAAGTAATTTTTTCGGAGGGAAATAATCGGAGGTTGTTGTTAAATTTAATTTAGGAAAAAAAAACAAATATTTAACTGCGATTCCTCTTAAAACTACGCCTCCTTCAGAGTTCTGTTTTGGCTCACTTACTCTTTGTTACGTCCACTTCCGATGAACGGTAAAAAATGTTATACTGCAATGGAAAAAATGGCGGGAAAATTGAAAAAACCGAAAAATTAAAAACTGTTCGTGGTAATTTGCATATTTATCGTTGAATAATTGTTATTAATCATTAAAATAATTTTAATTTTTTTATGTTTATGGAAACTATAATAATAGATTGAGTTTTGATATGATGCCATGCATGTCTAAGACAGCAAATTATATCTGCTAGATTCATATATTCGTAATCGCAGGATACGAATATGAGAAATTTAAGGAGCTGTTTTCTAAGCTAAAGACAGCATGCGATCGCAACCAGAGGCCTTCTAAGCCAATGAGAAGTCGAGACGGCATATCCTACAGTCGTACCAACTTATGTTTAAATTGTTTTAATTTAGAAAATTGCTCAAATGCTGAACTTTCACAAATTTCCATACACGAAAGTGACTCGGAAGAAATGGAAACTGAAACAGTACTCAATGAAACTTTCGAAAACACTGGAGAATCGTTCAGTTTTGTTGAATTGGACGAAGAAGAAGTACAACGCTCTGCGAAGAAAGCAAGATTAGAGAAAAATACATCTATGGGAATGTCTACTTTTTTCAATTTAGTTTTTTAATAATGTTCAAAATAATATTGATTTTTTTTTACCGCATTTTGAATTTCATGTTGTTAATATTTACTACCTAAAAACAGGAGGGATCTGCTTCAATTTTTCCACGATGTATTATTTTTTATAGCATTTTTTTTCATATAAATACTTGCAATATAAACTTGTTTAGTGCATATGCAAATACTGTCTTATAATTGAGAACCACTCTACAAAACCCGTATATATCATTGTAGATCTACTACATTACCTATTGTAGGATTATATTCTGTTTAGTAAACTAAATGATTTCGAGTAAAAAACTAAAATTGTTCTTGAATGCGTATTGGGAATGTGCATTCCTTATGTTTTGTTTGATAGTAACAATCCCATGTACAGCGTGTCCCATTTTGGGTACTTTTGCGGGGTACCTCCTTTATTTTTAAAGATAGAGAGTTGCGGTTTTCGCGACACTGTGCTACTTTTTCGTGAAACTCAAGATGCCGTCAACAGAATTTTCATAGCCCTTTTAGTTTTTAAGATACAGGGCATTTCTGAAAATGTTGCATTTTGTGACCCCCCTCGTATCTCCGTTATCCTTCAACTTATCGAAAAGGTAAAATAACATGCTAATAGATTTTTTCCGTAGAATGCAGTGGTGTAGATAACTTTTGTTACATATTTACTGTTTTTTAGTTATAAAGTAAACTTATGATTTTTTAAATGGAACATCCTGTATATTTATAGACTATAAAATTTGACTTTTTTTTACATTTTCAAAAATATATGATAGTATAAACTTTTTTTCAGAAACACGCAAATAATTGACAATTTTCAGGAATTAAATACATATTTTAATAGTAGGCTATGGATAACAATAATAAACAAGTGCAAGTTACATATTACTAACAAATAATTGGATACCTTGTATAAAGGTATCTATTAAAAAAAATCCCATAGATCTTTTTTCTAACAGTAAGTTTGTAACAACAGTTTTGTGGCGTAAAGTGACAATATAACAAAAACACAAAAAAATAACATTATTAAAAGAAATTAAACGTGATGTTCAAATTGACTACCATTTTCTCTAATGCAAAATTGGCACATCTTTGAGATTCTTTGAATAGCGTTCAAAAGAACCATTGTTCTCATTCGCAGATTTCGAAAAGCTAAATGAATTGCCTCTCGAAGTTCTACAATGCCGTCATATCGAGTTTTATATACTTCATTTTTTATATAGCCCCATAAAAAAAATCTAAAATTGAGAGATCTGGTGATCGTGGAAGCCATCTAACAGGTCCGTTGGTACCTATCCATCTTTGAGGAAAGTTATTATTAAGAAAGGCCCTTAAGAGCCTAGAGTTATGACTTGGGGCACCATCTTGCTGTAGGTAAACAGCATTATACTGGACTAATGGAATGTTTTCGAGCAGTTCTGGAATAACTTCCTCAAAAATTTCTAGGTATCTACGTGCTGTAAGACCTCCTTCAAAAATCCTATAAACTATATGTCTACCCAAAATAAAACATGAAACCCCAACTCCAAAGCGTCCTTGTTGTGCCCTTTCAAACATTAAATGCTGATTTTCACTATGCCAGTTCCTGGTATTGTGACGATTGAAAATGCCAGCACTTGAAATAAAGCATTCGTCTGACCAGATAACAAGTCTGCCAAATAAATCGTTAGCATCGATTTGTTGCAAATACCACTGGCAAAACAGTGCCAGGCGCTCAGCATCGCCAGTATGCAAATGTTGTATATTAAATTTGTATGGATGATACTTATATTTCTTCAAGATTCTCTGAGCGTTAGTTTTTGGCACACCAATTTCCTTCTCAATTTTTCTACATGAGGACGAAGGTGTTGCTTCTATATATCCTAAAGTATCTATCTCTTTTCTTTCCCTGTTCTCTTTGTTGTATGTTTTAGGGCGCGGGTGAACAAATGATCCGTGCTCAACTAAATTTGCTTTTGAACGGGCAAATATCCCAAAAAACGGTTGCCTTCTTTCTGGATATCTAACAAGCAAAAATTAAAACGATAATAGAGATTTTCATAGCCATAATAGCTCACTCACGGAAATATAATTCCGAAGCTTCTTCAGAATTTTCATTACTCTGTATAAAACATACCATCATATCATATTTCTCATAATTTTCGTAAACTGCCATTATTCAAAAAAATTTATAAATATCTATTGAATAATGATACCAAAAGAACGAAAATAAACAGCTTAAATGCGATAGAGATTTGAAGTTTATTTCTGTTTCTTGTCATAAACAATATCAATGGCCTACTATTAAAATATGTATTTAATTTCTGAAAATTGTCAATTATTTGCGTGTTTCTGAAAAAAAGTTTATACTATCATATATTTTTGAAAAGGTAAAAAAAATACAAATTCTATAGTCTATAAATATACAGGGTGTTCCATTTAAAAAAACATAAGTTTTCTTTATAACTCAAAAACACTAAATATTTGACAAAAGTTATCTACACCACTGCATTCTACCGAAAAAAAAAACTATCAGAATGTTATTTTACCTTTCCGATAAGTTGAAGGATAACGGAGATACGAGGGGGGTCACAAAATGCAACATTTTCAGAAATGCCCTGTATCTTAAAAACTAAAAGGGCTATGAAAATTCTGTTGACGGCATCTTGAGTTTTACGAAAAAGTAGCATAGTGTCGCGAAAACTGCAACTCTCTATCTTTAAAAATAAAGGAGATAACCCGCAAAAGTACCTAAAATGGGACAGCCTGTACGACGATCGTAGAAGTCATATCTTATTCGTATCCTGCGATTACGAAGATACAAATATAGCAGATATAATTTGCTGTCTTAGACATGCATATCAAAACTCAATCTGTACAATAATCAAAGGAATATTATTAGTTTCCATAAATATAAAAAAATTAAAATGATTTTATGAATTAATAATAATTATTCAACGATAAATATTCAAATAACCACGAAAACAGCAATTTTTTCGGTTTTTTCAATTTTCCCGCCATTTTTTCCATAGCAGTATACCTTTTTTCACCGTTTATCGAAAGTAGATGTAACAAAGAGTAAGTGAGCTCAAACAGAACTCTGTAGGAGGCGTAGTTTTGAGAGGAATCGCAGTTAAAAATTTGCCTTTTTTTTGTTTTAATTAAATTTAACAACAAGCTCCAAATGTTTCCCTCTGAAAAAATTACTGCCTTTTCGCAATAAATAGAGGTATCTTTTGCCAAAGTTCGAGCTTCATTTTGAGTTTTATTTGTCAAAGAAAAAAATTAAAAACCGAAAAATTGGTTTTTCGCATTTTTGTCGAAAAGTTTTGAGGTTAGGGTAAAAATGGTGACTTTTTTCTATAAATTGCACGGTTTAGTCAGAAATCACGAAAATATGTTTTCAACCCCTAAAAACACACCCCACTTCATCCCGGATACCAGCTGTCGGTTCGATTTATTTTTCCCCTTTTTCTACAATATTCCGCTGTCAGATTGCTGTAACGAATAATATTTTCTCCTATTGGTACTAATAATGTTTAATCAAGACGCGAGATTCAATTTTTCCATGTTTATAAAAATCTTCATGGTTACTTGCTTTCGATGGGTGTCAAATAGAACTGAATGACACATGATTCTGAAAATTTTAATGCGCTCTAGTTAAAGATGGTACATCACAAATGTCACATACGACTTTCGATTGTGGCTCCATCTGTTTTATTTTTTAGTATAGAAGAAAAGAGTCAGCTTGATGTCTCCAGTATATTTTTTACCATTTACCATCTTTTGTATGAGTAGAAAATTGATTGACACCTACTGGCTGGTACAGAATGGAGTATATTTTCATGAATATTGGTTTCAAAATAATTTGGGTTATATGTTTGATAGACTGAAATATTCTCTTATTGCACAAATCTGTAAACAGTTCAATCACCTTACATAAATCTTCAAAGCAGTAAATATAAATTGAAGGTAAAATCTTGTTTGAAAAGTAGACTATGTAATACACCGAACCATAATGCAATAAAGTATACAATCTTCGCTTCTGGATTGTTAGGTGACATAAAAGAAGGTTTTAGTTTGCCGGGCCGTGTTTGGAAACAACCATAGTTTGTGATTTTGTCAGTTATAAACATTCAGGTATGCTTTAATTTAAAACTCTGATACGGTTACCCCCCGCTAGATATGTGGTCAAAGTGGTCGTTCACAAAAAGTGTGACGAATTGCGAATTGAGTGCTACCTGTTACCTTTCACGAGCTTGACAACAAGTGCATCTACTTTCAGAATACTATTCAAGAGATTGGCACGCTCAAATTGACTAATTACTGTTTAGAACAAACTATATCAATAATTTTTTCAATGAATTGTAAGACTGAATTACCTAAAGTATATACAAAGGTTACAGTTAATTAGAGTGCCTGTAAAAAAACATCATCCTAGCAATTATTTTTGTTCGGCTCCAGCATTTAATGTACTTCCTCACTTCAAAGGATGATAAAATGCTAAAAAGATTGATGTTTACATTTTATTGGAGATGCAAGTTGTCTGTATATTTTGTTTTCATCCCTAGAAGCCAACAGTCACTAATATTTCAATAGGGACCGACGTGGGTACCAAACAAGTAAAGAAGTCGGTGTAGGTTCAGTTATATGGTAGATTAGATATAGTTCGTTGTATTTAGGTCAATTTTCGCAAAACTTGGAAAAAACATTCTATGGATCGATAGAGCTTGGCGGTTTTTTGCATTCTCTTAAAGAATCTATTTCACAACTTTGTTGCAAGCGTTTGAGTGGGGAGTTTGATGCACACATTTTTTGATTGCATTATACTGCAGTTTTTAATGCACTCTCTGAATATTGCTTGTTATTGCATGAAAACTTGTAGTTAAGAATTTCAAGGTCTCTGTTTGTGAATCTGACATTGAAATGATTAGAAAATATCTAGGTTGCATTCAAAAATGCATTTCATTATGCAGTTTTTTCTAAACTTCTTTAATATTTCCTGAAATCAGTTGAAAATTGATACTCGGGGCTTTTTGAAGTCGCTGATTACGAATCCAAAGTCAGAGTTTTTGAAAAATTAATAGATTGCATAATTCAATGCAATTTATATTGCACTATAGGTTGCACTTTCTTGATATTACATGAGATTAGTTGGTATATGGGGGCTTACGAAGTAGCTGTATACATGAAAAATTATATAACAAATCATATCGTGTCGGTAAAAGCTCGAAATAAGAGCTCATTTCGAAACTTTTACCGAGTATTCATTATAAAATTCTCATCAAAGTTCCGTTATAATTTCAACATGACTAAATTCGATTTACTACTTTTGTAAACAAATATTTTTTCAATAGGATCCATAATATTGTGCTGAAAAATTAGTTCAAATTCTAAAAATAACGACGATTTCTACAAATTATAAAATGTAAGCTTTTCTAATGATTTCAGATAGGAATGTGTGTAAACGAATTCTATAATTTTAAATTTAGTAAAAACAATTGATGATTCCATGGAAAGGGCTGTGCATGAGTCTAGTGAGTCTATCGACGTATCAATGAGCGACAAAAATTGTTTTATATGTGACAATTCGGGGGGGGGGGGGGACTTGCGCTAGATGAAAAATACAAAGACGATAGTTACACGAAAATGTTTGTTGTCGGAATAGAAAAATGTAATGAGGTGTCTTTCGAGAGGACGGGTTGTATAGTAAATTAAAAAGGATGGAATCGGTTTATTTTATAAATAATAAATGTCCATTTTAATTTGACACAATATGTCTCTATCATTCATAATCTCTTCATACTCGATCTCAGAAACCCCGTAAACCAATTTCTTAATCAGCGACTACGAAAAACACTCGAGTACAAATTTTTAATTGATTTCAGGTATTATTGAAGAGATTCAGAAAAAAGTGCATAATAAAATGCATTTTTAAATGCAACCTAGATAATTTTTTATAATTTCGATGCCACATTCACGGACCTTGAAACTCGCTGACTACAAGTTTTGAAGCAATTACAAGCAATGTTCAGAGAGTGCATTAAAAAGTGCAGTAAAATGCATTTACAAAATTTGCGCTATACCGAATCTATTTTTATCACGAGAAAGGATATAAAATGGAGTATTTTTATTCTATTCCATCCCTGATGGTAAGATTAGAAAAATGAAATAGGAAATCGAGAAACTTGGTTTTCCCAAAAACAGATATTATTGGAAATTTTATGATTCCATATGAATGGCCGTTTAGTTAAGCAACTTTACCCCCATTTTAATCAAATCTGTTTTTATCACAAGAAAGCGTATAACATGGTGTGTTTATCCTATTCTATCCCTGACGGTAATATTAGAAAAAAATGAAATAGGGAATCGAGAAACTTGGTTTTCCCAAAAACAAATATTATTGGGAATTTTATGAATCCATATGAATGGCCGTTTACCTCCATTTTAACCAAATCTGTTTTCATCACAAGAAAGCGTATAACATGAAATGTTTTTATTTTATTCTATCCCTGATGGTAATACTAGAAAGAAATGAAATAGAGAAATTTGGTTTTCCCAAAAACAAATATTATTGGAAATCTTATGATTCCATATGAATGTCCGTTTAGTTAAGCAACTTTACACGCATTTTAATCAAATCTGTTTTTATCACAAGAAAGCTTATAAAATGGAGTATTTTTATTCTATTCCATCTGCTCTGACGGTAATATTAGAAGGAAATGAAAAAATCAAATCGAGAAACTTGGTTTTCCCAAAAACAAATAATATTGGAAATTGTTTGATTCCATATGAATGGCCGTTCAGTTACGCAACTTTTTCCCCATTCAACCAAAACTGTATCTATTACCGTTTCCGATATTCTCATGATAGACATCTTGGACACACTGTATAACTCAGCGTCGAGAAGAGGTACTATTCGGAATACTTCTTGTAAACATTCTAATGCAATTATAGAAAAACTGGAATCAATTTATTTTCCATGGAAATTTGTTTGTTGGATGAAACATACTATAAATAAATGAAGTATTAGATGTGGAGTGAAGAGAATGAAATATACCAAAAACTGTCACGCTTGCTCGACTGCTTGTAAATGCGGTAGCACGGGATTGCAAAGCGTTTCACTGCAATAGTAGCTGATCTCAGTATCATGCTATGGTGAAGGCATCGCGGTGTCAATGTTTTGAAATCTAGGAAGTCCCGCGGCCTTGCAAGGACGTCAGGCAGTTCTTTCACCTTATAACATCATGATTATGTAACGTACAAGTCTTTTATACAAATGCTATTGCGAGTGACTAATACTTGTTGCCATTTAATATATTAATTTCTTGAAATAACTATTTCAAGAAACTTTGTTACGTAGATTGTATAGAATTGTACCTACTTTATTATACAATCCAGTTGGGATTAATCACGCTAGAGTTACGGAACTCAATGTCCAGAAGTACCAAGTAATTCAAATCTTCAATTTCCAAGTATTCCAGTTCAGTTTTTAAGTTAGATGAGCCACATGTAGTAATTCCGGTTTCAGGTTCAGGTTTTCATGATTTTTTAGTACAACTACCCATTTGATACCATGAAGTAAGTTATATACAATTTTGGAGTTCTTTACTCATTATAGATAGATATATAGATAGATAGATCTTTATTCGTGCTTAATTACCTACATAGTTGTGTAGATATACAATACATATAATATTATAAATAGTTTGTACGACAAATAGAAGCTATACTTAGAGTTCATAACTATTTTAGCTCATAAGATACAGACATGAGGCTTACATATAGATATGGTTTAATTCTTAGATGTAATTTCTAAGTTCAATAAGATTAATAATATCACAAACGTTTAAAATTTCTTATTTATGTCATAGTCTAATTACGTATTCTATGGGTAATACGTCATGTTCTTATTAGTAGAGAGTATAGTGTGCTTTGTGTACTAGCGTACGTTTGAAATTATATTTTATTTTTGTTGTAGGTAGTTCTTTAAGTGAATATGGCAAATGTTCATACAGTGTCACCATTAAAGTTCGCACCATATAGGAATTAAAAAAATACAGCTTTGGTCAAAATTTGATGTCGGGAACAGTTTTAGGTTCAAATTAGAGCAAAAATTACATCAATAGTTGTGGCCAAGCATTCTTCGTTAGCTGTCAAATTTAACATTTTAATATTGAAATAATAATTCGCAAAACGCCAATTACTAAATTTTTAGATCGTAACCCCCATTTGTTTTATAGTAGCCGGATTCAGTATAAAAAACTAGGTTAACTTTGTGTTTAGTTCCCTATACCTAAATATTATCGTTTTCGATTTACTTATAAAATACCAGTCTTCCATCTTTGTCACGTGGCCGTTTTTGAGTTTGATAAATCTAGTTTTCCATGGCTGATTATACGATTGTCAGAGAATGTAGAAATGTCAATTAGTTCAAAATTATTGTAAACAATGCGGAAATCAGTAAATTACACAAAGGAAGACTATTTATATTTATTTAATATTTATGGAGAATGCAACATAGCTATAACAAAATCGTGTAATACATTTGCTGCTCGATATCCCGAAAAACAGAGACCATCAGCAAACACTGTTAAGCGAATAACACACAACTTGAAAAATGTCGGCCCCGCCAAGGCAACAATTCAAAAGAATAATATGTATCTATGGTTTCGGCGTTTACGTAGTGTAAATTCATAATACTTCGGACAAATTGTTTCACCACACTGTGGCAAAAACTTAATATACTAGAATCCATAGCAATATTGAAACACTCAAAAAACGATAATAATGTAATATTAAATGATCAAATCGGTATATATAATTCACCGCCTGTTAACGATTTTGTAAACACACTCCCACCATTATCCAACCCCATCCCTCAATTCTGATCCCTGATATTTAACGACATATTTTTAGATTTAGCTTCAGTTGATAACTCCTTGCTTTGAAAATGCCACAGTGTGGTGAAACAATTTGTCAGCATTTTTAAATTGAATGTTAAAAGTTTTGTGTGAAATTTGGGTTTTATTCTCCAACTTCCGAAGTCAAAAGAATAAGTCAATTCTAAACAACGCCGATAATGAAATTGCCGTTTTGGGATTCTTCGCGGCATATCCAATTAAATCTATAAGACGATGTGCACTATTTAATAACCCATTTAGGGTTTCGATTTAGTTGAGACAGTACATTTCGTTGTCACGACATCAATAAAATTAAAAACGTTTTCAATTTTTTCTCATACGCTCATGTTCTATCAATTCAGAAACCTTCCTGAATGTGTCCCGAACATATCTGAATGCTCTTCCGCCCACACTCTGTAACCCGCGCTAACTCGTTTCATTGGTTTTCATGCAATATCTGCGATATGCGTAGTCTATGTGTTCTGTGGTAGGTATATTATTCCTACTTAACCTTACTAGTATCATATTTCTTGAGGGTGCTTGTTGGCAGGTTATTCATTTTCCACAACAATGGTGGTGGGTTTTTCTGAATTCACTAAAAATTGAAATTGAAATTATAGTTTAGGACGTTGTTTTGATAAGTTTCACCATTATAATCGACATTAGTGCACTAGGAATAAACCATGCTGTACAACCAGTATCAAGTACCTACAATATACACTGGGCCACCAGCTTCTATCGTCTCGTCTTCAAAGCATACGACATAAATAAAGTACGTAGAATTGCAGTTCTGAGAAGAATAATTGGTTTCTGTACTTTGATCTAGTAAAAATTTTGACTCGCAACGAATTATGAAATGGAATCATTTGTCAAGTCAATTTCATGAATCATCAGTTTAAATTGGCAACCCTGTAAATTGTTACCAACTGTAAAAACGGAATACACCTAGTTTTACGGAGATATCGCGTTATTTAGAGAAATTGTTGAAGTAAATTGGTTGTAAAAATAACCAAGTATGACGTTGTGTCATTCATTCGGTGTACAAGGTATATTACTTCAAAATATTTCTGAAAAAGGCTTACCCAGATAATATAATTTTCATCCAATGATACATATTCTCTTTCTTTTACCGTTATCACAATCAAATTTCCCACCTGAGAAGAAAATAAAATAAAACAAATTGCAAAGAATAATGATTACTCAGATAACTAAATTAATCAACCAGACACAACAAAACAATATTTACCTCAGAATATCATGCCAAACAGTCAAAATTAAAGAAAGCAATATATTTGTTAGTATAACATATCATGAACAATTTTCAAAACCTTTCGAAACTTCATAACTTGAATATAATGGCATTTATACTCAATTCTGAAAAGACAAAACAAAGACAATCGATGAATCTGGAGTTTAAGAATTGTCAAGAAAGCGATTCCATATATATATAGGACAAACAGAACGCTCATATGCTAATAGGTTCAATGAACGTAGAAGATTCTCAAGACTTTCAACAACAGGTTCCACATTTGCAGAATATTCCCCTAGAATAGCTTACACATCTAACATGCAGCATGTTTGAAACTAAATTTGCTGGATCCTCTACCAATCTACAAACCTAAAAATGATAATTTACTCCCTATTGATCCAACAAACTTGACTACTGAAATATAATGCACAAGATGTTTACGTATCTTCGCGCTAAATTTGTGCTAATATACATTACAAATTTTGCATTGTAAATTGTTACATATGTTATTAAGAATATATCAAAAATACCCAAAAATTTCGAAGAAATTTATTGTTACAATGAAACAATCGAAGAGATTCAAGCTACGCTCCCTTCGAAGTTTATTCAGTATACAACACTCATGACTTCTAGAGAGGGTGATTTTTTCTATTCTCCTCCTCCTTCATACATCCCTGAATAGTAATGGATCCACATACAAATTTTGCAGACATATGGATGTATAATAAACTATAAGTTTACTCTGATGATGGCTACTTGGTAGCTGAATGGTCCTTAGTACTTTAGTGGTATTTTTAACGGATGAGGATGATTATTTGTTATCTATAGTGATATAGATGTATATTACATAGATATCAAAGCAGACAAGCAAAGACAAACTATCAGCCCTAATCAATCGGGTATCTCGTTCAATTTTTGAGTATTATGATATTGTGTCTTAAGTACCTACGTCACAGACAATCATCATTGATGTGTTCGATTGAGATAGATAGTGCCATATAATAATGTTTGAGAAGGAAGATGATAACCTTCTTGGGTACAATGATCTAGAAGAAATTTGTAATTTGAACTACACCTGTGAGATATGAGCTTCTTATTCCACTCAATACGAGTGGGATAAGGAGTTCATTTTGACATGTGATTTAATTTTTCACTGCTTTTCAATAGATCAAATTAGATGAAAAGAGCAGTATTGTGGTTAACCGGGAAACGAAGTGTTTACATCCAATTTTTGAAACCACCATCTCAATTATTAGTTGTAATGTCCTGATTTTCCCAATAAACCATGACAAATTTCAAATTAAAATTACCGTTTTTTTCACTTGTTACGGGCGTAGATGAAATTGGTTCAATATAGTGTGATAATGCTTTATTAATGTACTTTTACGACTGCCTAATGTCATTTTATGTTTGCTCAGCCAAATATAGCTTGATAGTGTTACTAATAAGCTATATACTACATGGAAATTATCGTTACTCTCAACTTCTAGATGTGCAGTGTCTTCCTCAATAGGATCTTTGGCAATGCGATTCTGCGTTTCATTTTCTTCTATGCTCTTGTATCCTGGCGCTCACATCAATTAGATCATGTTTCTTTCTGTTAGCACTGAGAGTCTTTTGTATTCACAAACAAGGTTATATTCATGCATAGAGAAGTGCCTTTAAAGTCGTTTGACAATCTGATAGATTTAATGTTTTTTCATCTCGAAAACCTTTTCCTTTTAACCTTTTGCATGCTAGAAATTTGGATTGAAAAATCATTAGGATAGGAATACGAGGACAAGGTGAGAAGAAAGTGAGAAAAATAAAACAAGAAATGATTTACTTGGTCAAAACTTATTTTATTTCTTAATATAATCTCCTTACAATTTCGGCAATCCTCCAAAATGAGCATTTGTTCCAGTGATGGTTGGAGCCAAATCTCTTTCCACTGAGCCATTTCTTCAAGTTTGGAAGTAGATGGAAATTTGCAGGGAGCCAAATCTGGAGAATATGATGGTGGATGAAGAACCAATTCGTAGCTCAATTCATACTTTGCCAATGCGACTGCGGACCTGTGCGCTGTTTTGGTGGAGGAACACATTTTTCTTTGCCAAATGCAGCCACCTTCACTCCAAATCGGTGTCGAATCGATCCAACAGCTCTGCATAATATAGGCTGGTGATCCTTTTGTCATTTTCAACGTTACGGTCACGATATTGACGATACCGTGTGCATTCCAAAATTGTCGCCATGACTTTGTTGGCCGAGTCGCCAGGAGAAGTTCACTGTTTCGACTGTTCTTTGGCCTCTGGTGTATGGTGATGGATCTATGTTCCGCCCACGGCTACGCAGCGGCACAAAATGTCCTTCTTAACGCGCTTGAACATCGCCAAACACTCCTTTGAAGTTGTCACACGGTCGAGCTTGTGGTCAACAGAAAGCAAATGCGGCACTCATCAGAAAGATAGCCTCCTCATATTCAAAAATTTATGCAAAATGTTCGATTCGGTTAAGATGACCAAAGCCTCAGCAATCTCGTGTACTTTAACTCGCCGATCGTCCAATATTATACCATGTATTTTATCGACGACTTCTGGCATTGTAACCTCAATTGAACGACCAGAACGTTCGGCATCTTTTGAAGTCATACTATCACAACAAAAATCAGTAGTCAATCCAATCTATAGTGAAGAGACCCCATAATGTTTTACAAGCTATGCTTTGATTTACGTAATGTTTTTTTCCACGAAAGAAATGATGTTTAATCAAGAAGCAAAATTCACTTTGTTCCATGTTTACAAAAATGCTTTCGATGTGTGTCAAATATAACTGAATGACATATTAGTCTGAAAATTTTAATGCGTTCTAATTAAAGATGGCACATCACAAATGTCACATGGGATTTTCGATTGTGACGCCATCTGTTCTATTTTTCAGGGACTCTTCTCCTTTGTTTTATATAACTGTTAGGTACAAAAGTTCCGTCAATTTTCACACACTTATGAAAAACTAAATTTCAAAGATAGTGCTTCTGTTTCCTCGGCATGTTTATTTTCCGAAAATGTTCAGAAGACTTTCTATATCGTAAGTCATCCAATATATCAATATTTTGAAAACCAAAATTGAGTATACGAAAAATGGCTTCTAACTACTTTTCATATTTCGTAATTTTCCCAAAGTTGTGATACTCCATGTTTGATGTTATATCTTGATTGTAGTAGTGACATAGTGAAGCGGAGCTTACCGTAGTCAAACATTCACCGTTAAATTGGTTCCTTTCGCATGTTGATATATTAGTTTAATGAAAACAAACAATGGAGGTACAATTTAAGAACCGCTATTGTAATAACTCCTTGCGTTCTTATTGTTAATAAATATTTCTTGCATACTTCTTGGCGGAACGATATTTTTGGAAAGTGCTCGGGGCTACCTAACTACATGGAATGTTATCATGTTCAATCTCTGCAATTACTTATTGTACTAAAATAAAATGCGCAGCTAATTAGTCTAAAACTACAGTTTGCACAACTGAACTGTCGGATGAGCATTGATTAATATACGGAACATAGTTTCATCAATATATGCAACAATTTGACTCTATTTAATTACAGTTGGTAGTCGATACTTTGAAGGTAGAATCATTATATGTATCCATTTCGACGCTACTGTCAATGCAACGAATTCAACAAAACTAATAAAATAATGATTATTATAAAGTTTCTAACAGAATTACCATCGATTTAAGACATTAGAAACCAGAATATCAAGATGTGTATATGTTACACTCAAACACCGAAAACGCTCACTGAGCGAAATAAACGGCCACAACGCGTTGTGGACGGTTCTCAATAACCAAACACCGAAATATCATCATTAATCGCGTTGTGGCCGGTCCATTGCGTCCACAACGCGTTCTGGACAATCTTTAAACAGCCAGAACGCGTTCTGGCAATATTCAAACAACCACAACGCATTTAGAATAAAAGACGCATGTAAACCGATTATATTTGAATATGGAACAGGGTTAACAAAGAAAAAATAATCAAAGGGTTGGAAACTTTAGATCATATAATATAATAATATAATATACTATAATAATAATATAATATAATATGATCTAAGTTGGAAACCTAAGTACAAACATAAAACACAAATGAAAGAAAATTTTAAAATATTTAAAAGATCGAATATAGGTATACCAGATTAAACGCGAAACAGATACCTAGTTAAAAGGACATTATAATTGTCTATTTACTTATTTTTGCAGGCACTATTATCATGACATTTCGAATTGCACAACACCTTATTGGCCTTGCAGTTGCACCTTTTTGTGTTACAATAACGCTCACAATTGCACTTAACAAAACCTTGTCTTGATCCAGACGAAAGAGCGGAAGCTTTTCTCAAATTTATAGAGCAACTCGGGACATCTGATAAATTTATAAAATTTGAATCCGCAAAGATAAATTCATTACGACTATAAAGTCTTTCCAGTGCACCGTCTTTGGTTCCCAGGTGCATTCTGCTTGATCTCAATACCAAAAAGTCTATGGAGCCAGACGGAATTCCACCTGTCGTTCTCAAGGAATGTGCGCCGGAATTAACACCAATTATCTGCAGGTTGTTTGCCCTTTCATACAAAGTTGGTATGTTTTCTTCCAGCTGGAAGACAGCTAGAGTCTACCAATACCAAAAAAAGGCAGGAAGACCATTCCTTATAATTATAAACCCATTGCACTATTATCTGTGATCTTTAAAGGAATCAACATCAAGTTCATTCAATACCTGGATAGCTCCAAAATCGTGAATGACCAGCAATATGGCTTTCGTGAGCAGAGATCAACAGGAGACCTGCTTGTCTACGTAACACATCTATTTCAGGAATGAATTGAAAAACATGGAGAATCTCTAGCTGTATCATTGGACATCTTCTAAACATTTGAGCGACTCTGGCACCAAAGCTTTCTTGGAAAACTTCCGTCATATGGTTTGCCACCTCAACTTTGTCGCTCACTATCGAGTTTTCTCTGAAATAGATTACTCCATGTGGTGGTTGACGAAGTATCCTCCGATACAATATCTGTTTTGGCTTCCCGTTCACAGCTTTTTGATGGTATACTTCATACCGCTTCCTCATCTAGAGCCTCTATATCGTCCTTTGAAGTTAGAGGAGCGAGACAGAGACAGGTTGACCCTATTAATGGAGATCTGGCAGGGATTTTGGAATGAGGACCTGATAATCTAGTAGAGTTCATTGCAACCAAGACTCAAGCTTTCGTCTCCTCCAGGAAAGCGGTACCCACAATCCCTAATAACTATTTCTATGAAGTTTTTCATAACCATGCTCGGGATCACCACCAACAACACCCTCTCATGGGACGATCATTGTGAAAACCCCTTCACTGTCAAGCTTGAGACCTGCCGAATTTCTTCCTACCAGAATTCAGTGGAACTCTCCACCTAGTGAGGTCTTTCCCTATGTTTATACCTTCCAAACCTTCAAGAAAGATACGAATGCTTATCTCCTCTCCCCGCAATCCATTGCTGACTCACACTATGTTCTTCGAACATTATAGGTTTCCTTCTTGTGCTCGTGTAGTCAAAGTGAAAAAAAATCTCCCCATAATCTACAAGGCACAGATTCGTGGAGTACTGCTCACATGTTTGGACCTTGGCTCCCAAACATACGCTGAAGCTCTTGAATTCTATCCAAAAGAGAGCCAGTTCGTCTGATTGATAATGCACACTAATGAGTTCATTAATCTCTAGAACATCGTGAAAAGGTGGGAGATCTCTCCCTTTTCTATAGACATTTCTATGGTCGGTGTTCTTCAGAAATCCCGTCTGTTGTTCCACTACGAGTGATTTCAGATATACGGACTAGACGAGCTCGAACTAGTCACCCCTTCATTGTCAAGCTCGAGATCTGCCAAACTTCTTTCTACCATACTTCATTTTTCTTATCGAACAGCGAAACTATGGAACTCTTTACCTTGTGACGTCTTTCTTCATGAATATAACCTCCAAACTTTCAAGAAAAATTCGAATGCCTATCTCCTCTCCCAACATTCCACCGTTGGCACACACGAACATTGTAAGTTCCCCTCTCGTGTAGTTAAAGTATGAATAAAATACCATTTAGCCGCTACACCAGAACATAACTTGTAGTCTAAGCAATAGACGACGGCCTAATGTTGAATTTGCAGAAATTAATACCTGGAAAAAAAATATGAGCGTATAGGAAATTAAAGGTGAGCTTCTGTTACATGCAACTCGATCCAAAATGGCGAACATAACCTATGGCAAAATTGCAAAATGCGGTTTTTCTCAAATAAGTGAGAAACTGTATCTCAGATCAAAAAAAGTTATGAGAAAGTTGTAGGTATCGCATAGACCTATCGATTTGCTCACATCATAATTTTCGAGTTATATTGAAAAAACCGTTAAAAATCGGGGTATCGAGAAGTCGTTAACCATAACGTTTCCATACTTGTTATTTGCTGTACGTATAGTTCATGGCAAGTTTGAGAGCGATTTTTTTTAAATTTTACATATTGATAATTTTTCGAGATATACCGATTTTTCGAAAGAAAGGCGATCTCATAAATAGGCTAGATCTTCTCAGCGAATGGTCCTAGAGTAACGATTCTGGGTATATTTTCTTCTTGAAGAGTTGTGCTATAATGTTATCAAAGAAATATAGCGATTGTTCAAATTTTAAGGTTAAAAAAAAATACTTTGAATAATTGCACTTTTTTTGAATGTTTTTTTTTCTGATAAGTTTTGCAGTTTTTATTTTAGGGGAATGTCTTTGAAGGAAATCGATTCCTGAAACGCTTTTTGCAACTTTGCCAATTTTTTAGGTTATGTTCGCCATTTCGGATCGAGTTGCATGAAACAGAAACTCACCTTTAAATTTAATTTCCTATACGCTCATATTTTCTTCCAGATATTTATTTCTGCACGCACTTCTGTCTATTCTTGGACTATTGTATCATATAAACCGATTCAAGAAGCGACTTCGTTCGGCTATGCCTCACCTCTTTATAAACTGTTCCAGCTCAGTAACGTTAGTTCAGAATGAGTTATTAAAACCTAACTTATCTATAATACACATGTGTGTTATTAAATATCAAATCTAAAAGATAAAATCACGAATCAAATCAAGGTATGATTGGATTATTAATATGTAAACAAAGCAAATATTGCGCCATGTGCCCGCACAGATACGCACAAGAACATTTGTTTGCCACAATTAACCAAGCGATTCTTTTCGTAACACATTCTTGCTTGGCTTGTCGTTACCCAAGACCCAAATGTACTAATGCAATTTTTCTAATAATCGTTGAATAACAATTAAATGTTTCTACTTCTAAGACCGGTGAACGGCGATGTTTCCAACAACAACTCAGTTGTTTAACACTAGTTATGGTTTTGATTTTAATAATAAGGTTACATCACTTGAGGTACTAGCTCCATATAGGCTGTTCAACCTAAATTATTTCCATTCCGTTGAAAACCTGAAACCTTCATATCTGGTACCACAGATTCGATTCTCAGTTTAAATGTTTGAGTCGCATCAATCGATATTCTTATTCAAGATATGTTTTGTTTATTCCATAGATACACAGATAACGCTGCCGATTTTACAAGAAGAGTTACGTGAATTTAATTTATTTGAAGGCTACATTGAGTCGTTGCGAAAATTTAGTGTTACATTCGTTTCCAGTGCAATAAGACCATCCTCGTAGAGATCTCATGAAATTATCAAGTATATCTACAAAGAGAATCCGTTTCTAGTGGAATGGGGCTTTAAGCACTGTTATAATCATGAAACTCAGTTTTGGAATTACTGTCAATTGGAAGAACAGATATCGGAGTGTTATGAACTAAAAATCAAGTTCGACGTCCAAGAAATTGTTCCGCTGTAAAGTATAAAACATAGAGTTGTTAAACAGATATGTTGTCAATTTGAATAAACATTTGATGACTTTCAATGAGTATAATTTGTCGCCGCGATGTTATCATCAGGTTTCAATACCTAATATGCATATTTCAAATAATATCTGTTTGTCGTGTTGAGGTGTTATGTGTTGTCATTCATAAACAGTGAGAGGTATCTGCCTGGTTATCCTAGATACCATAAATTGAATTGATGGAGGTCTTATTTGAGGGAAATTTATGTCAAATTACAAATTGAAACCACTGTCTATAAAGTTCCACTACATTTCAAAACAAAACTGTTTGACACATTTTGCCAACGATGTGACTTTATCATTCACTTTGTTTGATGAAGTCACATCGTTGACGAATCGTGAAATACTCAATATTACATATTGTCTATCTGTTAATTCTATCGATAATTTTGTCAGTTCACATAACAGCACCAAGATATAAAAATATAACATAATTAATTTTGATGAGGTAGCAAAAAGGAACAGGGCTTTGAATATGTACGAACATCGTAAATACATTATTCCAATCATTCTGAATGTTTGGTTGATATTTTGTTTGTTAATGCTGCCGATTTTACAAGGAGAATCACCTGAATCTAATTTATTTGAAAGCTTCATTGGGCCGTTGCGAAAAATTTAACATCCTTTTCCAGTGCAATAAGACGATCCTCGTAGAGATCTCATGAAATTATCAAATATATCTACAGAGAATTCGTTTCTCGTGAAATGAAGTGTCAAACACCGTTATAATTATGAAACTCAGTTTTGGAAAAACTGTGTTCGTCAATTCGAAGAAGAGATATCGAAGTATTATGACTAAAAATCAAGTTAGAGGTTCAAGAAATTGATCAGCTTTATAAGTATAAAACATTGTTAAAGATATATGTTGTCAATTCAAATAAACTTTGAATGACTTTCAATGAGTATAATTTTCCACCGGGATGTTATGTACATATGTCAATACCTAATTATTTCAAATAAGTAAAGTAAAGTAAAGTAATTTATTAAGCTTCAGTAAACAATTATAATGAAACAGTGAGGAGCGAGTCAAGTATAATGAGAATAAAATAGTCATATTAGTATTTTAAAAACTATCCATAACAGTACACATTAAAATTAAAAATATATCTAACAATGGTGAAAAACATACAGTTAATATAAAATCGGGTTTAATTTTTTTTAATTTACATAGTAACTAATTTAACGGTGACCTATTTACTATTTAAAAATTGTCCAACGGAGTATGGCTATGAAACTCTTATATAGTTGAACACTTCACTCTGGAATGGTTTTTTAGAATTAATCAATTCATGTAAAATGTAGACCCTTTGGTAGACATATTTATAAAAACGAATGCATGCATAATAAGAAATTGTTTTCTTTAAAGTTAATCTATGACAAGGATAATTATGACCATTTTTATTTTTCGTACTATATTCATAATATCAGTTCCTGTGAAAATACGTGCTGATTTTTTTGCGAAAAAAGTGGGCATTCAAAGATATACAGGCCTGGTGTTGTTAAAAACTGGTTACTAGCAAATTTACCTTTACATGACTGATTGAATTTCATTATTAGAACTATTCTTAGAGTTCGCTCTTGCAGCTTGAATATATCCATTAGTCTCGAAGAGCCTCCCCAGATCACAATAGCATATTTAAGGCTAGAATAAATATTGGCAAGATAAACACTTCTTAGGAAACTAGGGTTCACCGTCCTGGATAAGACCCTCAATGCAAAACATACGTCAGTTTTTTCGAGAGTACGTTAATACGTTCGTACTATTTTAAATGTTCGTAAATTGTGACGCCTAGGAATTTTTTTGGGAATAGAAAGGCGTATTTCTTCATAATCGAAGAGCTCTGGAGCATGACACTTGAATCTGTGTGTTCTAAGTCGTAATCAATTTGTTTTCGACTCATTAAGAAGTAGTTGATTTATATAAAACCAGTCCTTGAGCTGCTTCCCTAAGGGCGTACCTGTTTACAAGCATATTTGTGTCGTCTGCATAATTTCCTTGCTCAATATTTGTGCCAAGTGACAGATTATAAATGTCATTGATGAATATTATAAATAGAAGGGGCTCAAGGGCGCTATTTTGTGGAACTCCAACGTTTATTACAAACCCATCAAATTCATATGTTTCACCCTTGTATTTGATTACTTCTTTTTGTTTTCTGTGTAGTTAGATTTTAAACCAGTTCAGGTCATTACATCCAATCCCAATTTTCAATAACTTAGCAAGTAGAGAATCAATATCAAGTGAATCGAAAGCCTTAGACAAGTAATGCATGATTTACATAGTTCACAACATTAAACAAAGCGGTGTCCGTAGACCTCTTATAAACCCATGTTGAGAACAATTAAAAAAGTTCACGCTGTTTAGGAAGCGACTTACTCTAGTGAAGATTAAAGTTTCCAATATTTTCGAGAAAACTAATAGCAAATTAATTGGACGATGATTTTCGAGCAGCTCAGAGTCTCCTTTCTCACGAAGAGGAATAATAATTGCTAATTTTAGTGGTTCGGGAAAAATACCAGAACGCAGGTGGTCGTTGTATATATGTTGAATAGAGATTACTAATAATGTGGTACACATTTTGAATATCTTTGGGCATAACATTTTTCCTTATCTGATAAACTTCATCAGTTGTACAGTCGGATAGATAGAATAGTAGAAACGTTTGAGAGCATGGAAAGACATGAAATTATACTCCATGTTATGTAAAGGTTTATTTGAATTGACAGAGATAGCTATGTTATCTAATATTGGTCTATCACAGACATAATTTGACTGTAATGAATCATCGGTTTGTCATGTGAACATCACCTGTCCTGTTGAGGGGTTATGTGTTGTCAGTCATGACAAGTCAGAGGTATCTGAATGTTATCCTAGATACCATAAATTTAATTGCCTTACTTGATTGATGGAAATTCATATCAAATTACAAAGTGAAACAACTGTTAATAAATTTCCACTATATTTCAAAACAAAATTGTTTGGAACATTTTGTCAGTCTTGTTTTATATTATATTGGAAATTTATTAACAGTTGTTTTACTTTGTACCTGTATATTACGATTTAAAGAATTATATCTTTGTTATCTCCTGTTAATAATTCATCTTGAGTATCACTGTGTGGTAAAACTATTCTCAATATATTCTTAATTATGTCCAAATTTATGTTTCGTTCACAATTTGGTTCTTGGTTGGATACAATATTTGCCAAATTCACCACAACCACCAGGAGGCAGATGGCATATTTAATTCTACTAAGATATATCCTTCACTCCATAATCAAGGAGATAAACAAATTGTCAGTAAAATTCAATCAGACTTCACATTAGTTGAGGTGTATTCAAGAGAAAGTTTAAAAGAATATTTACTTCTAACTTTTTAATTTTTTATTCATTTCATTAATGGGCAAAGCCGTATAGTTAAATATACTTGAAAGTCTGATAAAATTCCAATTAGTACTACATAACTAACTTTACGATAGAATGAAATTTAATTATCTTGATACCACTTAGTTACATTGTTCAACAATAATAATTTCCAAATGAGATGAGTTTTGGCTATCATAAAATGGAGATGTTGGATCATATTGGCAATAAAACTGAAGAGTTAGTGAAACTTCTGGACACGGATTAAATGATTGTATGATTTGATAATTTCTAACGGCAATTCGATTCTACTGCATAATCTAAATATTCGTCATTTAAATTTATATGAGCTATGATCAAACAAGTGTATCTATTTGATAAAACATTCGGTCACACGAGTCTAAAATGTGATTACTTGTGGAGCCACTCCAGACTTCACCTTCTGTTGGCCGTTAGGGGGCGTCCATTAACTACGTGAGTTTAAAATGAGGGCGGAGGGATCCAACAAAATCTCACCAAATTTCATTTGAAGGAGGGGGGGAAGGTCAATGAAAATTTCACGTCAACTTTTTATTTTAGAGAATATACATTATTATAACAGATTATATTTTATATCAGAAATAATCAATCCCGGGCATACACAATAATAAATATTGTCTAGTTCGGGATTCCCTGATTTGAAATAACTGCCGCACAAGTGTCAGATTTCATTCGGGAAGTTCCTGCCGTGCCAGTTGAAATTAACACTTCGTGTCAGTCAGTCCTGATATCTGAAACGCATAAAAGCCTATGTTTTGATATTGTGTTCATCATGAACTTGTATCAAACTTTTACAATGCGTACGTAAAACGGCAAGCCGACAAGATGATACAAACGTGTCGTTTGTGGAAGGAGGCAAAGCTGAAGTTCACCGATAAGAAGAATTTCACGATAGTGCTATAATTTTATATTTTCAGAGACTCCGATTCTAGAATAGACAAGAAACTGAGGTAAGGACTAACTTTTATTCAATACTTATTTTATAAGTTAGTAGCGTTGCTGACATTTGTTTCATGATACAATTATGATTTTCGCTGAACAGATTTCTCCCGACGAAATTCTTGGAAGTGAACCAACTCCAGGTGCAGATTTTGTCCAAGCGGTCCACATAGCATTTGTACACTCACTAACAGGAAACCTTGTTACTGACATTCCAGTTGTTTGATTGGAGTCATTCACGTAACTTGTTGCGATCTCGCCACCCGCATCAACAACCATGATTGGCTCCAGACCAACGAAAAGAATAACCCGTATGCAATTTCGTTTCTCTTAAACTTAAATATTCAGGAATTTTCTTCAGTGTGTTGACTAGCATCGTAACGATACATTTTCCAATGGAATCTGTTAAATATAAACTCTCAGCTCCAGTTTCCTATACAGAATACAAGACTGGAAACTAAACCCATCATCTGTTATAGAAAATCCTTGTCCAGACTTTCTTTGTTAGCATTTAGATTACAGCACTTATCGAATGTCTGTTGCGCAGTAGCGGTATGTCGGTCCTTTGGTGCAGGAGCCACTTATCTACCACCTACCACGAGTCACTCAATACTAAATAGATGAAAAACCCATAGTAGTAGTAGACTCACATTGCGCAAATCCTTTCACAAAAACTTAGTTTTCAATTTCGTCCAAGGGTTACTTTACATTCCAGCAGCTCCTCATAATCTATAATTTACAGATTCAACCTATCCTGGAGTACTATTCACATGTTTGGAGTTCGGCTCCCAAACATACCCTGAAGCTCTTGGATTCTATCCAGAAGAGAAGCTATTCGTGATTGGTACTGTCACACTTACGGGTTCATAGACCTCTCTAGAACATAGTAGAAAGGTGGGAGATCTCTCTTTTCAATAGATATTTCCATGGTCGATGTTCATCTGAAATCTCGTCTGTTGTTCCACCACAAGAGATTCCAGATAGATGGATTAGACGAGCCCAAACCAGTCAGCACTTCACTGTCAAACTCAAGACCTGCCGACTTCTTCCTACCATTTTTCATCGAACACCGAAGTTGTGAAACTCTTTACCTAGTGAGGTCTTTTCCTATGCCTATAACCTCCAAACCTTCAAGAAAAATACGGATGCGTATCTCCTCTTCCTATATTCCACTGCTGTCTCACACGATGTTCTTCCAACATTATAGGTTTCCCTCTCGTGTAGTCAAAGTATGAAAAAAAGAATTTAATATCTCGGAAAGTAATGCTTTAAATAGAGAAGAAACTTATATTTTGGGATTCTTGGGGTCTCTGATCCAGTAGAAGTGTCGAAGTGTTCCACACTTCATTGTTAAATTAACAATGTTAAAAGAACAAATTTATAAGTAGGCGTTAAGATACGTGGCTAGAGACCCAAAAATCCCCGAGTAACTATTTTAGTCCCCTTGTATTGTAACGCCCACTTGAGTAGATAATGAATTTGTTCATTGAACTTCATTTATTCAACAATGAAGGGTTAACGAATATCAACTGATCTGAGACACCAAAAGCCTCAAATTAGAAGATAGGCAGTTATGTATTAACCGACAAGAACTAATACCTTTTGGTGAAGGATTCTCTCGCATACATTTATTATTAGATATATTTGAAACCCCAATCTGAATACTCGTTCTCATGGGCTTTTCTCAACTATGACGAAAGGAAATACAATTGGAGATATGTTGGGTAATCCGAAAGATAAATCCAGTATTTTACTTGCACTCTCACTAGTGGATTTCCTTTTTCTGCTGTTTATTACACTTTACCTTCATTTGCTTCAGCTTCAATGTTTTATTTCTGCTGTTTCCAATAACTTCATCTCACATCTTGTCCATAACTGATGTGGTCGTCAAAATATATGCTTGTTTTTCCTTTCTTCCGCCTTTTTAGTTATATTCGGATTCTTAGTTCTTTGGATACGGACCCAATAGTCCAGGCAATAAGCCGGGAAAAAGGCCATAATAAACAAAAAATATATAGTAAGCTAGAATTTCAAAATTTTTTTCGCGTTTTGTTCCTAATACCCCATAGATCATTCATGACGATCAAAACCGCGGGGGTCGACCTTTCTACCCCCTCAAAACGGGGTTTCAACCCCTCAGAGGAGCATTCTTCTAAAAACAATCCAAAATTGATGAATTAAGAGCCGAAAATGACCCCTAGTATATTTTTTGGGTCGCTGATCACGTTTTCTCGGAAAACCCTCTAGATGGGAGATTTGGAAAATTTTTATACAATATATAATTCATAATTTTGTTGCAAAAATGACCTCTAGTAGGTTTTTTGGGTCGCTGATTACGATTCCGCTGTTATTTTTCCCAATAAACTCTCTATTGATGGATAATTCGTGATATTTGAGATTTTCCTGAGACGGTTGTGAATAATAAAGTATAATTTTGTTGCAAAAATGACCTCTAGTAAGTTTTTTGGGTCGCTGATCACGATTCCGCTGTAATTTTTCCCAAAAAAGTCTCTCCAGGTAGAAAATTCGGGAAATTTGAGATTTTCCTGAGACGGTTATGAATAATAAAGTATAATTTTGCAAAAATTACCTCTAGTCATGACCTCTAGTCATTTTTGCAACAAAATTATAGTTATCATTCATAACCTTCACAGGAAAATCTCAAATTTCCCCAATTTTCCATCTGGAGAGTTTTTATAGAAAAATAACAGCAGAATCGTGATCAGCGACCCAAAAAACCTACTAGAGGTCGTTTTTGAAACAAAATTATACTCTATTATTCATAACCGTCTCAAGAAAATCTCAAATTTCCCGAATTTTCCATCTGGAGAGAGTTTTTTGGAAAAAATAACAGCTGAATCGTGATTAGCGACCCAAAAAACTTGCTAAAGGTCATTTTTGCAACAAAATTATAAATAATATATTTTATATAAATTTCCCAAATTTGCCATCTGGAGGGAGTTTTCTGAGAAAACTGACTGCGGAATCGTGATCAGCGACCCAAAAAACATACTAGGGGTCATTTTCGGGGGTAGAAAGGTAGACCCCCGTAGTCTTGATAGTCATGAATGATCTAAGGGGTATTAGGAACATAGTGCAAAAAAATTTTTGAAATTCTAAGTTACTATTTTTTTTCCGGTTTGTTGCCTGGACTACAAGTGACATAAAACTGGAAGATGACTTGCTTGTTATTGAAAGTGGTTGCACTGGTTGATGGTATTACTATATCTCAGTGATGTTGCTGATCTACACTCATCATTGTAGTAACGTTTCAATGATTCATATACACACTTATCGAGTGGTTGCAACTTGTGTCTTGTTGATTGTGACTTGTATGGAGTGAGAGTGTAAAAATGATGCCCTGAATTCTTTGTCAGCCGAATCCCTAGAAAAGGTTAGGTGCGTCTCGTGATTTTCCATTATTAGTAGGAGAGGCTCTTCCAATGAGGGCTTGGCAAATTTAGTAAAATTGTGCATGGATTGTTCAAAAATGGCTGTCTTAAAAGAAATATATAATAGAAAAACTCTAACGCATAATGATAAAAGTATACGTGGCACAATGACCAAAAGAGAGAACAATAACAATGACCACTGTGTCCCAAATAACCCTGGCCATTATGGAAAAATCTAACCTTCGATTGAATTTTCCTCCCTAGATTAAATTTTACGAAACCGCTTTTGCGATGTTTATTACCTTAATGTATCCATAATAATTTACCCAAGCCCAAGTTTCGAGAAACAACTAGTGACTACAATGGTAGATGAAACAAAAATCACCTGACTTCCACAGACGCTCGCACAAAGTCTTAATACAACAACTAAAATGATCTGTGGCTAATTTAGAAACTAAATCATAGAATATTATGTTTATTGAGTAGGTTTGCACCTGTCTTTCAGATGGCATTCCGTATAATGAACTGGGCTCTAATATATTTGCAACTGGCCACTATTGTGTGTGACCTGCTCTCCCCTATATAAACAGTTATCTCGAAGGTGAAATTGAAATAATCTTGGATACTGGTAACTTTATATATAAGTATAACTCTCAATTTGGATTAAAACTGTATTATGTTACATTTGTAACTATACATAACGTATCATAAATGTATTTGATTGCACGCAATGACAAAATAAATACGTCTACTAGTATGTACTATTACATGATGTATTATTATCTTAAACCAGTGTATCCCGAAATTACCGTACATTGGTAGGTACTGAGAAATCACTTAATCAATAATTTGTGGATGTATAATATATTGTATGGTATAGCAATTAATCTTCATGTCTACGTGCAATTCCTCGAGAATAAAGCCTACTAATATTCTTATTTGACCCCATTTGCCATTTAAGATGACAACCTAATTAGTTAGATGACAATGAATAAGTAATTAGGCTTCTGACCATTATTGTAGATCACAAGAATATATGCTGGGGATTACATTACCTGGTAGGTATTTTTCATGGACTCATTCCTCATCTTATCTTAGATAGTCCAGTCAACGAAGCTCTGAAATGACCAAAATCTCTACAAACTGAATTTGATGATGATGAAACCTTGTATAATGGGTTGGTAATGACGTCAATAGAACTAAATGTGGAAATGATAGGAAGTGGTAAGTTCCGTAACTTGTAGAATTTGGGTGAAATGAAAAAGAAAAATATTATGCTACCTTTGTTTGACACAAAATAAGATGTGTATACTCGTGCAAATTTGTCTGAAAAATGAATGTTTTTCGAAATATGTTCACTCGGAAATCCCTAAAGTGGGAGAGGGAAAATATAAAAAATAGAGAAAAATCTGAAATACTTTCAGGTGATGATCGAAATACAAGTTTTTTCTTATCTACAATTTTTTCTCAAGTGCGTTTTGTTCGATTTTTCCCAAAAAAGCATGAAAGACCATTCCTTTGACATTGTAGCGCTTTGAAAATTAAAAAAATTTAGACGTATACATTGAGGTCTTCTAAATAATTTTTGTCTCTTGGAACTTTTTTCAATATGCATATTTACAGTATCAGACAGTTTTTCGGGACCACAAAAGTACTACATTGAAAAAATTCTTAAAACAGGTTGAACTTATACGTACTATTATGAAAAAGTGACAAATCTACATATTGAAACCATTTTCAAATGTTTTTTTTTTCAAACTAAAACATTTTTTATTATTACATTTTTCTCAAAATACCATTTGCTTCGGTATAATGATTTTAAGAGACACTTGTAAAAATGCCACGTTTGTCGTCACGAAAAACTGGCTCTAACTCGGAAAATATGCATATTAAAAAAAATTCAAGAATCAAACTTGTTGAGAAGGCTTCTTTATATACGTCTGAATTTTTTTATTTTCTCAATTGAATATTTCTACAGCGCTACAATGTCAAAAAAGAACGGGTTTGTCTTGTTCACTTGTATAAAGTTGTTACGAGTAGTAAGAAAAGACTTGTATTTCGATCCTACATTCTTCTGAATTTTTTCAAATTTTTTCTCTGCATTTCAGATTCCCCCTCCCCCACTTTAGAAAATTTCGAGTGGCCATATCTAGGAAAATATTGATTTTTCAGAAGAATTTGCAAGAGTATAAACATCTTATTTTGGGCCAAAAAAGTGGGTAGATATATTTTTTCATTTTTACCCAAATTTAACAAGTTACGAAACCTGTGAGAGTTTCTTTTTTTGAAAGTTTCAATTCAAGCCTCGAACCTGCCCTGAAGATGCCACCTGCAATGGTTGACGAAACTTCGGCATCAAGTAGTCCTATTGTGACGCGGAATATATCCAGAAGGCAAGATTAGCTATCCGCGGAAGTCTGCTATTCAAAGGTTTCTCTATCACTTCCGATCATTTCCGCATATAATTTATATCTGGCCGTTTCTATTAACGTCTTTACCAACTTCTTGCACAAGGTTTCATCAGAATTCATTATGCAGAACTCAAATGGGAGGTGAAATTGGTTGGACTAAGAATGAACTGCAGAGAATCAATATACATCATTTTCTTAGGTTACCGCCGATATCAAAATCATGGTAGCGCGACAGGTTGAGTGAATATATAGATGTTGCAAGGGGGACTTCATGATCTCCTACCAGGTACTGTTTGGTTTATCTGGTTAAGTTAATTGAACAACATGAAAGTAGCGGCCCTAGACTGATGCAAATAAAGTTGAAGATCAAACTTGAAATTCGTATGAATATTAGGTTTCCTTTTTTGAAGAAGAAATTGATTAGTGAGTCTCAAAGGTGAAAGAAGTAGTTTAGTTCTTCAGAATTATTTTAAATGAGGAAAATTTCATACAACTCATAGTCATTTCTTTTGAATAGAAATCATTGACCTCTCGAGAACAACCTAGAAAGATGGGCTCTCTATAGATATTTCCATGGTCGGTGGTCATCAGAAATCTCGTCTGTGATTCCCCTACGAGAGACTCCAGACTCCAGACTAGTTCAAGCTAGTCACCCTTTCACTGTCAAGTTCAAGACCAACCGAGCTTCTTCCTGTCAGACTTCAGACTCCAAACATCAAAGAAAAAATTGGATGCCTATTTCCTCTCCCAACATTCCACCGCTGGCTCGAAAGATGTTCTTGAAACATTATAGGTAGTCCTCTCGTGTAGTCAAAGTATAAAAAAAACATGACAAACTGCTAACTAGTAATAGTACAAAGGATGGTCAGTACCTTTACTCAAATACAGGATTATTTTTGGATGTAGTGTCGGAATTTTGATTTGCAAATCATGAATAGTTCGATTGATTGGACGAAGATCCATCCCAAAAGGTAAGAGTGTCTTGAAGATAATGAAAAAATCCAAAAGCAAACTCAGAGATGATAAATCAGATAACCATACTAGCCGTAGCGACTTGCATAATCGAGAATCCACAAAGAGTTAAAGGCATTAGAGCTCTTCTTATCCATCGAATTCTTCTTGAAAATTTCTGACTGGCACATACATTGCATACATCAGATGTATTAGCATTGACATATCGATAACTATAGAGATAAGAGTTCGTTGTTTGGAGGAAAAATGCGTATGTTGATGCTGAATAATTTGTAAAAAATTAATTTTTAAATAACTGATTACTTCCAGGGATATCTGAAAAAATTAATTTTCGTTTTTATTTTTTTAGAGCTTCATTACGGACTAAGGACTTCTTTCTTTGAGGTCATGTTACATCTTTGGTTTATGCGAACACTCCACAAAATTTGGGCGACCTGAAAACGAACATCGAAGCTATCATTCATGTTATCCGAGCGGATTCGTGTAAAAAGTTGGGTTGAATGTTCAAATGATCTAATCCTGCAAAACTCAATATGGTGGACAGTCTCATGCTCCATCATTATTGGCATTTAACGTACTGTGAATAATAAAATCGTCTACATCTCAAATACTTATAAAAATGTTCTTAAAGAAAAACCCAATACTTGAACTGGATATATTTCATTACTAACTGTACTGTATAGATGAAATACTTGAGATACGTAATACATAGTTTCGGATAACGGTAGATATGAGTGGTACAAAAGGAACTGATGATATTTTTTATCATTAAAGATAATATTGGAATAGGTTGTGTCATCGGTATAGGCATCCATTGCGGAAATAAGATTGTGATCCAATATAATTTGCAGAATGCTCTCAATTGCATACGTACTCAATCATCACAGTTAAGAGCTGTATATGAATCAATTTTGCATTCGCTGATTTGAATTCAATAATTATACCTTCCATAAATTTGAGTGAAAACCATGAACACAAGTTTGTATTTTTGGAAAATTTTGTATAATCATTAATAATTTCTTATATCTTTAATAGTAGACTTCTGCGGATATCTGATAATCTAAAGAAATCTTGACTTCCGGAAGAACTCCGCGTCACAATAGCACTGCTTGATGCCGACGTTTCCTCAAACTTTACGGGTGATATCTTCAGGGGAAGCTTGAGGTATGAGCTGAAACTGATTCTTCTGGTTTTTATAGCGGTAATTGTGGGAAAAAACTTTCACGCTACACAGTGCACTGCCTTTATTCCGGTGGTTAACTCCGTTCTGGCACCTGATGCTGCCGTTGTGTGATCATGTGCGAAATGGAATGTTCAAGGATGAGCTTTCAAATGTTGAGAAGGTAATATCCTGAGTCCCAATTCAGTTTATATGGATGTTTTAGGGTTTTTATCGCTTCAAGAATTATTCGCTGATAGTAGTTTGGAGCTCGGTATAGGATTTTAGTATTTTCGGAAAGGATTTGATGAATAATATTGAAAGATTTCAGTACATATTATGAGTTTGTGAAAAAATTGAATATATTTGTATGTAATACATTGTTTTATTTAATTCAATTTCCATGTTCTGAGTACTAAAAATTGTTTAAGTCGACTGATTGATCTAAAATATATACAGGGTGTTCCATCTCAGACGAGCCACCCCGTATATTTCTTATCCCATAGTGAGTGGAAAAATCTCCCGAAACACGTCGAATGATTTTGTTTGGGGGACATCTTTTGACGTATATTTGAGGCTTGAACGAGCAACCCTCTAATAGGGGGCGCTTCAACCCCTCAAAATGGAATAGTGGAGAGGAGTTGAGTGATACGTCATTTGAAAGGTCTTGAAAGCCTCTTTACAACGGTCTATGAAAAACGTAAATTTGATGAACCGTTTTTGCCAAAAATTAATTTTGTTGCTCGAATGCGCCACCTTGAATATTTTGGTTATTTGTACAATGTACAAACTCATTTTTATTAAGCCCTTTTTACAAACTTAAACAATCTTCAAAAAATCACATTCGTAAAAAAATTGAATTGTGTTGTCATGCTTACAATGAAAAAAAAAATTAAATCTGCTTGTTTAAATCAAATGTTCAAATTGTACTCCATTGACTTCCATACAATAATACATTCTCTCAAACTAATAAATAAAAAAATAGCAAAACATTTCCTTATGTTGCCTTCATTTTTTGTTCTTATCTCGAGAAGCCACACTCAACATCGGGAAAAGCTAAACGTTTGGGTAGGAATTTTGGCAGACCACCTAATTGGACCTCTGTTTATTCCTGGTAATTTAAATGGCGAAATTTATCTTGAAATGTTGGAAAATGCGATTGATCCGTTAATAACTGAACAATTAGAAAACGATCCTCTACTACTTGAACAACAATTGCATTTCTAACAAGACGGAGCTCCTCCTCACTACGCCGCACCAGTTCGCCAATACCTCAATTTGCAATACCCCGGTCGTTGGATTGGAAGGAGAGGTCCTATGGAGTGGCCTGCTCGATCTCCTGACCTGAACCATCTGGACTTCTTCTTGTGGGGACATCTTAAGTTCAAGATTTTGTGACTCAGCCAGAAAATTTGGACGAACTTCGCCAACGAATCGTAAATGAGTGTCGTCAAATAACTCCAATTATGCTGAACCATGTAAGAGACGGTTTTCAGTCAAGATTGTATTATTGTATGGAAGTCAATGGAGGACAATTTGAACATTTGATTTAAACACGCAGATTTAATTTTTTTCATTGTAAGCATGACAACACAATTCAATTTTTTTTACGAATGTGATTTTTTGAAGATTGTTTAAGTTTGTAAAAAAGGCTTAATAAAAATGAGCTTGTACATTGTACAAATAACCAAAATATTCAAGGTGGCGCATTCGAGCAACAAAATTAATTTTTGGCGAAAACGGTTCATCAAATTTACGTTTTTCATACATTGTTGTAAAGAGGCTTCCAAGACCTTTCAAATGACGTATCACTCAACCCATCTCCCCTATTCAATTTTGAGGGGTTGAAGCGCCCCCTATTAGGGTGTTACTCGTTCAAGCCTCAGATATACGTCAAAAGATGTCCCCAAAACAAAATCATTCGACGTGTTTCGGGAGATTTTTCCACTCACTACGGGATAAGAAATATACGGGATGGCTCGTCTGAGATGGAACACGCTGTAGTATATATTACTTTATTGTATTGACTTGCACTGTATTGAGTTGCCCTCGATTTGATGTAATCGTTGTTTCATTCGGGAAGAGCAACGAAATATTAATTATTTACTCAAACCTAGAAAAATTACTTCGAATTTATTGTAAAAGGCCACCCCCTAATTTTACTAACTTAGAATATTATTTTAGTTGTATTCTTCGTAATTTTCTTCATGTATGTAATTACGAATACAGTTTGCCCCATTTCTTCAGGGAACGTTTTGGTGCTCGGAACGCCCTGCTCTAAACATATTTAACGCAAGAAAATAGCTGATAGACGAGAAAGTCTCAGAAAGCCAAAAATTATGATAACAAAACGAGAGTGAGGGATGTTAGTAATCTACGGATACGATATTCAATGGAATTTATTGAAAGCCTAAAACTGTTATCGAATTTCATTAATTTTCGGATAACTGTCCACGTCAGAATAAAAACATTTTGTCTAGTTTGATTTTGTATGGCATTAGTTTGGAACTGGCCACTAAAAAGTGTAAAATTTTTCCTATTTTCCTCGTTCTCGACTTTAACGTTATATAAAGTAGGTTGAAAAAGCATTATCGGATTTACAATGTACATGAGTATAACGAAGTTATCTTAAGCAAAAATCTTAAAAGATAATTTACTGTTCACGCAACACAAACCAACGACATTTTGAATTCAAAGAGCTGGTGGCCGCTATATTACAAAGAAGACGAAAAGTAAGTTTTACTTATTATATATAAATTCTCGGGAAATAGGTCACATTAACAATTATGTTTTACATTTTAGTCTTTACGTACGTTTCGGTCTCACGACCATCATCAGAAGATTTATTACTTCAATAACGAAATTGGTGCGGTAAGGACACTTTGTGTTAATACAATTAGTTCTAAGTAATCAGGTTATTGAAGTAATAAGTCTTCTGATGATGAACGTGAGACCGAAACGTACGTAGACTAAAATATGAAACATAAGTATTAATGTGACCTATTTCTCGAGAATTTATATATAATTCATACCTGGGTCAAGAATCTTTATTGTGAGTTTTACTGTTCTAAAATTTCCTCACTTTATAGAAGCCTCCGTATTTATAAATAGCTTTATTCGGCACACTTTTCCCTAGATAAAAAATACAAGAGTGGAATTCCTCAAAGGAAAGGCCTATTTGGGAAAACATGTTATTCTGACTACTAGAACGTGGTGTGAGGAAGTACATAAACTGTTATATAAAAAAATCATAAACTCTGACAGTATCAAAGAACAAAAGCAGCATCGTAAAATCAAATGCTAACGTCTTCCTAATGCATTTTTAATAAGACGTTATCTTGGATTGTTGCAGTTTCTTCAAAAAAATCAGAATTTTCAAACTAGTTTTTCCAAAATTGTGTTTTTGTGAACTTTTTCTTAGAAGTTCTTCATACATGTCTTTTAAATATCTTTGAAATAAACAAAACACTATTTATTTGTTGTAGTATGTTCACTAGTTGTTTTCTGAAAAGTTACTAAAATTGATTCAAGTATTTGAAATATTGTTATCGTGCAAATGTTTTATCCGCATTTTACTATTAAATATGTAGTTTTGAATTGTTCTCCTATCTGAATTATTTTCCTCAAGCTACCACTGAAATTTAATCATTGCTTGTAAGTACATCGTATTTTAGTACTATAGTTGGTAACATTTTACTAGGTTGGGCAACAATAAAAGGCAAGAAAATAGATAATTTTGGATAGGACATATTTTGAATGTTAATGGACTCAAATTCCAGCCTCATTTTGTTAAATTTTATTTCGTTCCGAAAAGTAAACCATGAACATGACAAACAAAATAGAAAATTACAAACTTTTGGAGAAATCCATGTTCCAAAATCAATAGGTTTCTCTTTTTGGATATGAAGCTGAAAGTATTCATACCTACTTATTGCTATAAGTCGTAGCACCATTTCTTTATTTAAACGAAGAACATTGCAAATCAAGAAATCTATGGAATAAAATTTTTTTCAAATATAATAAAATCGGACAACATTACATGAGATTCAAAAATCTGTAGTCATCCTGCAGACAAACTGAGATCCCCACCAATTTGAAGTAGGTTACCACGGTATGGATCTACAACAGGTACAGTTATTCTTGTAGAGGGGACATCGACGATGCTCGAAGAACGCAGAAGGTCTCCCAATGTCCAGTAGTATTACCTCTATCGTATAGCGAACGTTCGTATTTTTTAAATGTTTACGGACCTAGAAACTTTCGTGACGCCCTAATTTTCAAAGGGTTGCAATTTTGACGTATTCATCTGATTTGAAACAACATCTGTGAAATCATCTCTTTGGAATAAAAATTGGCAATTGCAAAAGGAACACAATAAAAAAATTTAAAAATATAGGAAACTACCCCTTACAGTGATGGTGAATCTAGTGCAAAAATGACCTGAAGTGCATCGATTCTTTGGTTACCTCCAATAAGTGCACTCGATGAGTTTGGATTTGAAGACAACTACTTAATTGAATTAATTTAATTGTGACACCAAAACATACTTAAGAAATAATCGTAACAATTTCTGTAAGCAACGGTATTCGGATTGTTTCTACTGGTTAAAACTATCGAATGGATTATTTTAAACATTGGATATGTATTCTAAGAATAGATACAAATTCAAAACGAAACCGGAAACAAGAATAACAAATCTTTGGAGTTCTGTTGCAGAAAAACCTGCATTTCGAGAATAAATATTGCGACTGTTCACAATTTGTTCTGCAACCAAATTGTTAAAATTGAATAGTGACATTTGAAGTTTGAAAACAATAGACAAACGGATGTGATAGTGTTTTGACGCGGATATACTTCAGTGACCTATTTAAAGAGGAATTAGTTTATTCGCAGTAAGTATAATTATGTATGATTCATTTGGAATCTGCTTTTTTGTTGAATTGTTTCACATATTTCGATGTAGTCAACGACCTACCTTGACAATGACTTGATCCGATTAGTGAAGGACGACCAGTTTATCATATATTAGTTCAAATGCAACATTTACCTTCCTTTCCTGGTAATGATTAGTTCCTCTCCACGAATGCGAAAGAGACACATCGAAAAACCTGACTTAATCGGCATATTGGGATGTAACTAAATTTCAGTTCTGGAATGAAAAAGTGATATATGATCCATAGTAATAAATGCAGACTTCTCGATGGCCATGTTTAATTTAGAAATCTGGAATTTTTTTTAGCTGTATCAATTATCGCAAAAAAGTAGTACTATCTTTCGAACTCATTTTGAACGTCCTCGACGATAAATAACTTTTGGAATTTCGAATTGATTTCATCTGTAGTTTACTTTTAGAAGTACAAACATGAATGTATTCATGATGAAAATAACTGTTTCACAAAGAATACTTCTCACACGTTCGAATTAGAAAAAAACTTCTAATGCAGGTTACGGGTTGTACTTACCTGGTACAATTTTAATTTTATCAGCAATATTAGGTTCAGTATTTTGTTGGTTCTGGATTTATGCTAAACTATCTAAATATGAGTTGAACCAGTTTTACAATGATATATTTGGGGTAGTTTTCATTTAGGCGTTTGTTCCTTCTATTTCTAATGTAATTGAAACCAAACCTTATCCAGGTTAGTTAGTTTTTTGTTTCACACCGACTAGTGACATTGTATCAAAAAATATGTATGTAGTATCAAAATTTTTGAAAAAAAGGTGTTGTCCCAAATTTTGTCAAATGCAGCTAACAATTTTGGTTTATTGTTTCGTCTTCATATATTAGTTTTTATGTATTTCAAATAAAAAATAAATTTATATGACTGCGTTCTTGATGCTCTTATTTTTCATTATTCTGCAATAGTATGAAAGGGCTGCTGTATTACTTTATCTTTAAAATACACGACATTGTCAGAGCGAACAGGTTATTTGTATCTCTCATTACACCTGTAAAGGGATATAATTAAGAACAGAGATCTCTCCGTGAAGCGATACAAAACGAAATAATTTTATCAATCTATGAAGAATGACAAATGATATTTTATACGTATTAGAGAATGATATTCCTATAGCAGAATTCAGAAAATATATTCAAGAATACTACACGAAGTTACGAAATACCTTCTAATATCTCAAACAAATTCTACTCAAGAGTCTTAAATACGACATGTGATTTACGTAGCTATATACCGTCAATGTTCGTTCAAGAAGCCATATCTTTTATAATAATGTGAGTGTAAAATTTTGATTTGAAAAAATTTTGTATTAATAACTATAGTACCCGCTATATATGAAAGGTCAAGAATATTGCTTTCGCCAACTTTTTAAGTGCACCATTATTAACGTTTTTATTGTTACTTCCCTAATCACATGGACGAGATAATACAAGTTATTTTGATGTGGAAGTAAACATGAAGTAAAATTATACAACATAGGACTGTGGGTACGAATGAACCCCAAAAAAGTAACTATACTTGATGAGTTTCGTACCCACATCCAATTATGTGAACAACCTTTGAATATCACGTCTCCGGAAAATAGTTCTAGCATCTTTTACGGCTTTTCCAGAATAATGTTTCACTGAATGGGGAATTAAGATAGGTAACAATCACCTTTCAGCTACCAAGTAGCCATCATCAGAGTAAATTAAACTAGGAAAGATAATGTACCTGTTTTCCTGTTTAAATAATATCTAGGGTTAATGAGGGGTTACCCTCAGCTGGAGATAATATAATCAAAGGGTTGTTAATTATGTATTGATAACTCTCTAAGATTTAGTTTGGCTTTATCGATATACATTGAATCAGGTTAAACGCTGATTCATGACTTTACATTTTGTTTGAGTATTCTGTTTGCGATAAAATGTGTCAACGTACTCAGGCTACCGGGTATAAAGGTTATACATTTTCCATAAGGAATTCATAATACGCGTTTAGAAACATTCTAATTCCAGCTATCATATCACATGATATATCTGAACTAAAATTTTGTGTGAGCTGCTACGTATCACGTCTTATCTCAATCTTTAAAATTTGGTAAAATTAATGATAACATTAAATTTCGTGTTCATATAACATTGAACCAAGGTTATAAACATAGTAATGTTTACATTTACTAGATATAATTCATATCAAAATCACATTGAAACTGATCGTTCGTTCAAAACCAAGAGGCACTACGTGTAAACAAAGACACGAGGACGGTAATACTAGGCAGGGTCGTACTCAGGAGGTGATTATATTAAATGGGTATTTACTACTTAATGAAAATTGTAAATTGTAACTGAAACAGGGTTCTAGTTAGTAAAACATAAAACGATTATATAAAGGCTCCATTTTTTTCATAAGCTCACAATCAGATAGATGAATACAAAGATCAACCGAGCAAAGTCACCTAGCAACTAATCTACCTGTGGACTGGTGGAAATATTTCACGTTTCACTGCTGATAAACCAATGAAACTGCAGATTTCATTCAATAAAGAAATAACATGTGTTCCACTTCTGTTTACCTCTGGTGACTGTTGAGTTTGAATAAGCTTTAGTTAATATGTGTGGCTAGATTCTACTCTTTTCATATCTTGGAAACTGTAAATAATCCTCAACTTCACAGACTAATACCTTGATGGATATTGAATCACAAAGAATATATTCATAAATGTGTGGAAATATTGTAAATATTAATAAGTAGAACCCAAATCCCAAAACAATGTGTATAAACTGAGAGTTGACAGGTGTTGTACTGCTCAGTTTAGTCAGAACTCTGAAACAACACTATATTCATCTCATGTTATCAAACATATCGAAGTATAAACCAAAGATTCGACAATTATTGTGGTGAGTGTCGAGGAGTTGAAATTTGCGTAACATCCAGGTTAACAACATAACCAACTAATAGTAGATAAAGTTTTGCATACAGTTCTATATTAATGTCTATAGTCCTTTGAAAACCAATCAAATTATAGATTGATATTCGTATCAGATCGCAGAATCTATATTGTTCATATCACATATTTGGTTAACATATAGTGGTCGACCCTGTTTATCATTGTAATAATTTATCGTATTGAAATAATAAGACACTTTTGACTGTGTTCAATACCACTTATATCATAGAACTATAGTTTCGACAAGAATAGTGATATCTTCTTCTTTACGAGTGTATGGAACATAGAAGAAATCAAGATGTATATTGTTGAATATAATCTAAAAACAAAAAATTGGTATGAAGTTTGTATATGGGAAAATACATAACCGGGATTGGTATTGAATAATTGGAATAGGATAATAGTAATGTTTATATACGAGTATACAAGGCATACACAAGTATGTAGATTACGGGGAGATTATATGTCATTAAGACAACCAAAAAGAAAATTTTACGGACATGATTTTTCATACGCTTACCAATTTCTACTAATTCTAGGGTGTTTACTTGTATTTTTAAATTTGGGAAAGTATGCCCAGTTTCTAAAATGTAATTGAAGACGGAGAAAGATGAATCTGTTTAATTGAGTCTAAGAGATCGAAAATGGTCTTTATGTCTAATTCCTATATCAAGACTTGATCTATCAATACAAAAGTTATGACACTCTGAATCTGGAGTATATGAATTAATTAATTAAAAGTGTGATAATTCAATGAAACAGATTCATCTTCTTCCAAACGAATTTTTTTAAATATAAATGGGTTAGAAAATTTGCATAATCAGAATACAGATATCAAATTGAACACCCTAGAATGAGTAGAAGATTTATAGGTAAGAAAAAATAGCGACAGTAATATTTGAAACAATCCGTTACACCTGTTTTACACGATCGGTTTCTATCTCTTGATAACATGAAATTCCCGAGTAATCCTCTTACTTGTACCTGCCTAGTATATATCTCCGCATTAAGATGTCTTAAGTACCTTAGTAACTTACTATATTATCCAATCCTAATTATTCGATGTATTTCCTCGTATTGAAACTACAATCACATTTGTAGTCTTAACTTATATTTGACTATAGATATCTTGAGATCTCTTATTTCATTCATATATTTGTAACTATCTATTCATGTTAGTGCTTCTATAATATAACTGATTCAGCTATAATTGTAGAATTGACCACTTTTTGGGGAACATGCAAATTGCAGACTCAAATAGGTATCTAGTGTTTGAGGAATTGACCCCGAAATCAGTGGGCTTATAAAAAATATTGAATAAAAGTGGTGACCAGTTGGAAGAACAATAGAAAACTATGAACGTAGAAGTTCTTCCTTTTGTTCGCTACCTCGTCAAGTTGTTTTAAAAGAAAATACACCTACCGCACGTGCCGAATTTACGAAATTACGAAAATTATCGCGGCAGTCTATGCTTTAGCCAGTAGCAAGAATGACGAGAATGTAGAAGGTAATTCAAATCTGAGAGATTCTGATGTCCATTCGACCAATTAAACAAAAAATAGTCATTGTGATTTTTGACTTCTTAACAATCTATTAAGATACTATGGCAATAGTTTATGTTATTGCATCCAAAAATTAACCTACAAGTCACCTACTAACCTAGAATTACCGCTTGGAGGTAATACATCATCACCTGAAACGCACATGTTTCATTGATTATACTATTCTATTCTAATTTATATTTATAGTTCAATCTTCCGCCAGAACTCGGTTAACATCAAAAATGCACCCCGAACAAAATACTTTTCCCAATTTATTCGAGATGCTAATCTTTTCGTCCTTCGCTAGGTAGTTTACCTGTTACAAACATCATCTAAATTTGGGAAAGTTTGCCCAGTTTCTAAAACATGATTGGAGGCGGAAAAAATTAATCTGTTTTATTTGAGTCTAAGAGATCGAAACTGTTCTTTATATCTAATTTCTATATCAAGACTTGATCTAAACATGCAAAAGTTATGACACTCTGAATCTGAAGTATATGAATTAATTAATTAAAAGTGTGATAAATTTTGCATTGATAGATTAAGTCGTAATATAAAAATTAGATGTAATAGTATATTGTACAACAAGTGAGAAAAACGACATATTTCTCACGAGCGCAAATCAAGTGAGTGAGAAATATGTCGTTTTCTCACGAATTGTACATTGTACTTTTTCTACGGATGCGTTGTTTTCAAGTATTGAAAATTAAAATACATATACAATAATACTTGTATGTCATTAACTCATTTTTATATTTTATTTAAAATAGTAATTAACAGTTATATTTGAACTATTTTGTAAAGTAATTCCAAGTAGGTTGTTTTGTTTCAACATGTTTTCGGTAATTGAAATATTAGCTGCGGTCGAAGTTGAAGTTGATGGGGAAACGTACTGAGCTTCCACAGCATTGTTGGGTTCAGGTTCTAATGGCACTGGAGGCTGAATGGATTCTACTATACATTTTGAAATTTTCATTTTGTTAGCTGTGGAGTTATAAGATTCAGCAACATTGCTGGATTTCCAACCCCCATGGCGTTTTAAAGTTAAAAGATCTGCCCCTGCATTAACTAAAATAGTCACAGATGACCTTCGAAAACAGTGGCCAGTATATAATTCAGGGTTCGGTAATTGCAAAAATTTCGCTATTTCTTTCGACATGGTGCCAAATTTATTTATCCCCACAGGCTGTTTCGTACATTTGCTATTTTTGTAATTTAAAAAAAAACGTGTTTCATTTGTGCATGGTCGAAGCTTCACATATTTTTGTAAATTTGGTAGAATTCTCCTGTGACTGTGAAATTTCTAGGAACCTTGGTTTTAGTATCGGCTAATTTTATTTTTTATTAAAAGGGCCGAATTAAGATCTTCCATATCATCAATTTTGTAATTTTCGAAGTTCATCACAACGGCATGCCCCTGTAAGGCCAATAGCTAAAGCAGCCTGAAATCAAAACCAAACATTCATTTTCCGATAACAATTTAAAAATTTTCAATTCATACCTTTATCAGCAAATACTTTTCATCAGGTGCATCTTTTAAAAATTGTTGAATTTCTTCAGAAGTTAATGTTTTTGACTGTTTTGGAACATATTTTTCAGATTTGCGTTTTAAAAATGCACGTAGTTTTACGTATTTTGATATATCAACACAGATTTAATCATTAAGGTACTCCTTAGCATCGAGTACTGAGACCATAATGTTGATGATTTCAATCTTCTTGACAACTCTTCAAAATAAACTAACAAGGTATTTTCAACTGGATGCATCCCAGTATATAATAATTGCAAGCCAATTCAGACCATCATTCATGTCGTACGACGATTTTATTTCGAAATAATGATTTCGTAAGCTACAGTATTATAAGAATTTTATTATAATAACTTTTGCCCTTTAACGTGAATTTTTTTACACTTTCGCGTTGATTAAACCTGTTCTTTTCCAATAGGTTCCACCTGTTGTTTCCACCATAATTAATTTACTCTGATATAATCGACAATATGATCTCAACTCCCTTCATGTCAAAGGCTGTTGGGCTAATAGTATACATACAGTAATTATATAAGTTTAAAAATTGCTTCCTTACAAAGAAACAAACAGATATTAATTCAAACAATGCCATGCCAATGACTGTTCGTAATGGAATACCGAAGGAGTGTATTTAAAATACAATGAACATTTACATTAGATGCAGGCCTATATTTTAAGCAGTACTCGAGTTAATTTCATATGTAAATGGGAACTTTTAAACTTCCGAGGTAGACGTTTAAAATTTGTTCTGTCTGGTAAGATGGCATTTTACATATTTATATAATTTCTTCAGCATAATGTGAACGATTTGTGTTGGAGTTGACGCTAAATATTTATAGTTTGCAAACCAAGTGTCATTGAGATATAGACATAGCATTAGAAAATTGATACCATATGGAATATATCAGAAATTCAGGATAAAAATGGAATATTCTGTTTCTGTATTTCGTCAACTTAGTTCTAAATCAGATAAGTAGATTATTTAGATTCGTAAAAATTTCTTCGTAAGTTCTACGAAATTTATCTGTATCGGGAAATGCATTTGAAAATGAAAAATCGTTCACTTACCATTGTTGATCATAAGATGTAGAAAAATTTAAAGTGTGACCAATAAAATGCATTATTCTCAGAAGTTAGGGTCCAAATTGTGGATTTCTTTTTTTATACTTTGAGAGGGAAACCTATATTGTTCAAAGAACATCGTGTGAGCCAGCATTGGAATGTAGAGAGAGGAGATAGACATTTGTATTTTTCTTGAAGGTTTGAAGGCTATAGGCATAGGGAAATACTTCGCTGTTCGATGAAAAATTAAGTCTGGTAGGAAGAAATTCGGCAGATCTCGAGCTTGACAGTGAAGGGGTGACCACTGTGAGCTCGTCTAGTCCGCCTATCTCGAGTTTCTCATGGTGAAACAACAGACGAGATTTCGATGAACACTGACCATGGAAATATCTATAGAAAAGGGAGAGATCTCTCACCTTTCTGCGATGTTCGAGAGAGGTCAATGAATAAAATAACGAGCTTGAAAAGCTTACTGTTAAGGTAAACATCAATTACTAGCTTCAATGAAAAACAATTCGATATTTCACCATTTTAATGGACAAACGAAAAAATGCAAAAAAATGTTTTCTTTTACAAAAAGGATAGGTTAATTGCAGAAATGACCACTTTTTGGGAAACTGGCAAATTGAAGACTAAAATAGGTATCTAGTATTTGAGGAATTGAATCCCCAAATCAGCGCGCATATAAGACGTTGAATGAATATGTTCGAAGAACAATATCACACTATGGACGTAGAGGTGCATTTTGTTCGCTACCTTGTCAAGTTCTGATCAAGAAAAATACAACAAGCGTAAGAGCCAAGTTCACAAAATTTCGAAAATTATCTCGTCAGCCTATACTCCAGTCGGTAGCGAGAATGACGAGAATGTATAGGGAAATTCAAATCCAAGAGATTCTGATTTCGATTCGTTCGAATTAACAAAAAATAATGATTGCGATTTTTGACTTCTTAACGATCTATTAAGACACTACGGAAATAGTGAATAATCCTACAAGTCATCTACTAACCTATAATTGCCGTCTGGAGGTTACATACATCACCAACTGAGAGGCATATGTTTTATTGATTATACTACTCTATGCTAATTTTAATTTATATTTATAGATCACTCTTCCGCCAAAACTCCGTTAACATCAAAAATGCACCCCGAACAAAATACTTTGCCCAATTCACCCGAGCTGCTAATCTTTTTGTCCTTCGCTAGGCAGTTTACCTCTGACAAAAGGTTTGATTTCACAATTTACATCCCCCAATTTTGATGGTGAAATCAGTTTTGTGTTTTTCATTATTCAATAAATATTTATAACCTGTCAAATTTATAATGGTAATCAAATACATCTCCATTATCAACAATTGATTTTAGATGATTTCATACTACTACTGGTTATAAATTGTGACAACAAACTACAAGTTAGGGAAAGAGATGAAAATTAATTGCATAGAATCAGTCTTTACGTGATCAAAATCCATATAATAACCAGTATTTTGTAATATTTGTTTGAAGAAGCTTCTGGGTTATCGAAACTAAAGTCACATTTATTTATTAAACTAGTGAAAATCGAACTTTTAATAATTATTTTATTTATGATTAAGATAAAGATTAACCTTATCTAAGGCTGTTCGAAGAATTGTATGTTCGAGAATATACCTATAGGTATTTATATTAATTGTCGATCGATAAGTTGATAAAATCAAAACATAATTAATTGGACAATATTGAATGTTGTCAAACTCAAAATATAGAATAGAAATTCAACAATCTTTTACTCTTTTGATAGCCTCAAATGAACTGAGTGATCAAATTTATAAATATTATTGTGCTTTTATACAATTTTTTATTAACCTTACTTCATCCTACTGAATGCCAGGATTGTTGAAAATCTTAGGCTGCATTTCAGGTTATAGCTCAATATCTCCGAAATAAAACATAGAATAATTATTGTGAAAACTCATTTCCATTTTTATTTTGGTTTTCTTTATCTCCAAAGAGTTACTTTTCTTCATTTAGTGGAATTCGACGGAAATATATTTAGTTGGTTGTTTTGATGTACACCTACACAATTTTGCATAACATTTAGTTGATCGGTCAAGATCAGACTTTTTCTCTTTATAAAAAAATTTTGTTCCATATAGGATAATACAGTCAAAATCACAACAAGACCGACGACATAACTCTTTCTACGGGTACACCTGATTCTGCGGGCGTAGCCCGCGGACAACACCTAGTAATTAAAAAACGATATTTAAAATAATAATATTTAATTATGTAAAGCAATCAAAACAGTTTTTTCTAGTTCACAACAACAGTAAATTTTTCCCAAAATCACCGTCTTTTTTCCTATTTGTCTGGGGAAAAAAACATTTTTTCTGGTGCTCAAGTTTCCGGGAAATTTTGAATTTCTAATTCTTTGTAGGTGAAAGATTAAAATTAAGAAAAGTTTTTGGTTCAACTTATATTTAATACAAATTTTCTAAATAGTTATTGGCGATTCAGATACACACTACAAACAAAATACCGAGCTCGAATTAGATCCGCCTATCAGTTTTTTCTAAAAGCTATGGACATCTTTTGGGTATACCAAAGTTGGTAATGGGATGTTTTAGGTCAAAACAATTTTCCGCAGGCATATATATTGTCTAAATCTCAAACGCCTTCATTTTTCTAACTATCCATAAAAAATCACAGTATAAAAATATGCAAGCGCTAGTAATTCTAAAAGTTCATTTGTGCATTTATTGTGTTGGAAAGAATGTTTTTGCTCAACCCAAATTCTCAAATTTTTAGACGTATAGACGAAGCACCGTATGTAGCGCCTTGAATGTATTACATACTATGTGCAACCTATAATTGGCTATATTTATTAATATGTAACTTGTACAGCTATGAACTTAATATTTGGGAACCGTTAAGTCATGTTCAATTCGACCACTTAAAAAAAACACGGTGTAGTGTTTAATATGATGTTATCTTGTACATCTCTTGTTGGGCTTATTATTAATTTATTAAGCAACTCTGTGGATAACAGTACGCTGTTATTTTCAATTAGCTTCAACTTGACATTCGCTAGACCATTGCGATGCATGGCTCATATTCGTTTTTTTAATTTCTCGCCAATTTGGAACATCAACATGGGATCAAAAAAGAGGAGAATATATGGTTACTGGATGTTAGTTAGTTCTGAAAAGATCTCCCAGTGAGGAGTTGTGATCTTTGCTATATTTGTATTGAGGTGGTCTCATATTAGGATAAAATCTAACAATGAATGGAAAATTGATCAGCAAATAACGGACTTGAATGTGCCCGAACTTGGAATAATCTAAATTACCTCCTCATTCACCAAAGAGACAGGAGTTATTAGATATATTATATTATGTCTAGGTTCGTAGGCTTATAAGAATTTAAGGCGAGCTACTGATATCAGTTACTTCATCCTGTCATTCGGTAAATCTGAAATAATTTGTCCACGTTTTATTCAATAAGAACAACTGAACTGAATTTTCTCATGTTATCACATAAAGTTCTTATTGTATATGAATTCCCTGGAAATAGGTCACACTACATATGCTTATTATTTTCGTTTTTACGTACGTTTTGGTCTTACGACCATCATCAGAACACGTATATATGTCTAAAACGGGATTTCTTAAAACTAATTGTATCAGCACAAAAAGTAATCGAAAATGTAACACACTAATGTTTCAAGTATTTGAATATGTATCAAGAATACACTGCTTAGCAATACGAATTCATTTCCAGCAGCGGTTGAATACGACTGAAACCAAAAAATATGTCGCTCAAGTATTCACTTTCGATCCAGATGTTAAAGATTTATAAGGTAATAGAAGAATGTTGTCAGACTTTATTAGAAATATTGCTATTCGAGCATCCTACCTAAATATACTTTTAACATTATAAACATGCATGTAGGAATTTGCAAGGGCTTTAATTAATTAAATTAGTATGAGTCTGACTTAATGATTGAACATCTGCTCTATGATTCATAGACTTGGAGTCACGTTTTATGTGAATCATCTCCAGAATAGATCTTTTATAATAATTGTTTTTTTTAGTTAAAATATTGAAATTTTATAATCGAATTGATAGTTATGATCAAAACAATGTTTAGCAAAGGCTGTGGAATTTCCTGTTTTTGTTTCTGGTACTGTACTTGTAGCCATACATTCTTTTTTGCAAATATTGTTTCGAAATTCATGTATAAGTCCTATCGCAATCTAACCAATAATGGTCGCGACACCGAAACCTACGTAAAGAAAAAAATAATAAGCAAAAGTGTAGTGTGACCTATTTCCTGAGAATTTATATAGAAGAGGAAAAAGAAGGAGAACTATTTGTTTGAAATAGGTTTCCCTAATATACAATAATACTAATATATTATATATAACTACATCAATTTTGAATTAAACATTGAATAAGCAATAAAGTAGGTATGCAATTAATCTCACAGAATTAGAAAAACATTATAACAGAATAAAAGTAAATCTAATTTAGCTCTTTAATATGTGTCAATTTGGGGTCTGAACATTTTACAAGATTCACTAGATTCAATATAATGAGAAAGATTATTGAACTCTACCATTCCTTTCAAAAACAAAGAATTTCTTGTATTTGATAATTTTACCCTTGGTACCCTTGTTCCTATTTCGGGTGAAATGATGGTGAATCTAATGTGAGAAATTAACATATTCAAGAAAATAAGAAGGAGCTTCATTGTGTAATATTTTGTAAATGAATATCATCGTTAGCAAGAAAAGTCGTTTTGTAACTGGAAGCCATGGTATTCAACATCCTTGAGATAGGAGTATAGCGATTACAGCTTAAAATGATCCTCATGCCTCTATTTTGTAATTTTTGTAGCTGTGTCATTTTATTTAAATGAAATTGGTATAATGAAGTTGCACAAAAATGAAAATATATAATTCATACCTGAGTAAAGAATCATTATTAGTAAAGTTCTCATATAGTGAGTTTATATTTGTTGATTTTTTTATTTTACTTATAGTAAAATCACAACAAACTTTTCCACCATAGATTTTTTAGTATGATCAGAAGAACAACTCTAGAAGTTTCTCTGATAATGCTAGTGTAACTAGCGAAATACTCATAACATTTTTAGAATCTTTAGTGGAAAAAGGTGTTATGATTTTACTATTAGCGTTCATGACGTTTGTTAAGGGTTAGAAGTCCAGGCACCCTATGCTTTGGTCTGTGACAAAAAATATATGTGTAGAAATCGAGTTATTTGTCATATCTGATGGAGCAACTTTTTGTAAGAATGCGAATATTGAGCTTCATCCATTATGAGGATAGTTCTTTACTGATACATCATATACTTAGGTTCCTTTCTTTTTTTTGCGATGTAGTCTTTAATAGTAATACACATACCACGTTTACTTATTAGCGTTTTGGGAAAATGAAAACCAATTCCAAATTCTTGGAAAACATAACAAATGAGCAAAAAATAGACAAGGTTATTGACAGACTAAAGCAAGCTTCCACTAAAATATGCATTTTCGAGAATATATTCAGCTGGTTCATGTTGGACGTTCCAGACGAAATAGGGATTTACTTAGTGCATGAAAAACCCAGCAACAATATTAATTGATTAAATGAATTGAACGAAGTCCATCAAATTTGAAAATTGATTTCTTTGTTTAAACAAATCTTCCAAGAAGTATTTACTGTTACTCATTAGCGAAGAGCTCAATGGTTGTGTGTTAATTAAAATGATCGGGACTTCAAACTCCCTTTACGTCGAACATTTTCTACAAACGTTCGATGATTACTTCTTATTTACGAAAAACATAACTTGCAATTCTCCAAACAATTATAACTATAGGAGTAATAAACTATAAAAGAATCCACATTGTGAATACACTATGAGACTATAAATTAGAAACAAGCACCCTTACACACTTAAAATACTGTTAAAGTACTGAGGACCTTTGAGCTACCAAGTAGCCGTCATCAGAATATACAAAATTAGATATTCAAATGTTACTGTTTAAATAGTATTTTTAATTATTAGGGTATATAAGGGATTGCCCTCAGCTTAAGATAATATGAATTCATCATCAAACGGATGTCCGCTTGTACATTACGATTCTTTCTAAACTATCTAGATATTTGTCATTACTGTGTTTCAAGAATGTTGAACTTTCTTGGGAAATGTTCTTTATAACGAGTCAGAATATTCCTTCTAGTTTGGAACACATACCATTTTAAATACGAATCACAATCGATTTTGTCGAAAACTTTGCAAATTTGCAATACAACCCGTTTATAGATGTAAGAAGGAGCTAAAACAACGTTTGGGCAACACCTTTGTCAAGAATGTATATCACTCTTGAAACACAGTAATGACAAATACCTAAGGTAATTTATAAGAGTTGGAAATGTATAAGCGAAAAAGAAATTTAATGAATTCAGATTTTTCACCAGCTGAGGGTGGTCTCCTATATACTCTACTAATTTCAAATAGTATTCAAACACGTACATTTTGTTTTTTAATTCAGTTTACTCTGATGATGGCAACTTGGTAGCTGAAACGTCCTCAGTATTTTAACAGTATTTTTAGTGGATAAGGGTGACTATTTCTTACGTATGTGATAAATATGGGACCAAAACATATAATATAATTAAACATAATCTCAAAATGAGGAGCATGTTGGCTGAATCTAGATTCTACAAACATCTATTCGTTCTGAAACATCATTGGAGGCGATAGGTAAAATGTCAAAATTTGATAAATCAACGTGTGATAATAATTCTCGAACTAGCATCAGCATTCCATTGATTACAATCTTAATCATGATGTTACATTTGGTAACAGTAATGGCACTATAAGTTGAAAGTAGGGCAACCATATATTACCCCAATCTTGGATTGCCTGTCAGACGAACAACGTAAAAAATGCAGATACAGTCTGGTTAATTTATTTCCAATTGACTCAATCAAGTTTCAATTAATTCCATACTATTTACTTCAATTTAATTAATTAATCGATTCTGATCCAATAATTTTGATAATTTTCATACTTACCAGTAATTTTAATAAATATAATATATAATGACCAGTTACTTCTAAAGCGAAGCGAACTTTCGAAAGTTTGTTTCAGTTTCAGCTCTGTTTTGTAATTGTTCGATATATTGTTCTTCAGTTAGAATTGCAATGAACCCATTTGACCTAGTTGTAGGCTGTCTTTCCTATGGACAGGAAAAAAAAGTTAAACGCTGCTAATGTTAAATGCTACTTGTAATGTAAACTATAATATCGCATCCCCATAATGTAGCGGTTATGATACGTCACAGGTCGGAAGGCATGGTCCCTGTTTTACCTACCGTCAAGTTTATAAAATGCATGTATCTAGAAAATAAAGTACTGCCATTGAGATTCGAACACGAGGCTTTAGCGTGACACTCGGGGGCTCAAACATCAAGCCAATAAGACGAACGAATGTCTTAATTTTATATGTGATATGGTTAAAATATATTTCATGTAACATAACAAATTTCGAAAAATCGATGGTAGAAGCCGTTACTTTATGGTAATTTATTATTACGATTAAATGAAAGAACATTTATTTTGTTTTTATACAACTTATAATAATAGCATGAAAAGTTTACTTACTATAATTTCAAATACGAAGTTCTATTATCAAACAGATTCAAAATTTATTAAAAGTGATATAAAATGTAACTGTTCTTTCATTTAATGATGAATTTTATAATTTGGGATTGGTCAAGATATGTACCTTCGATCCAGATTGGGTTTTATTTCATAAAGTCGTTGTCAGGAAATCTTATTAAGTTGCCATAAAGAGAGCTTCGCTCCAATAACTCAAATTGCATTAATTATACATCTAGACGATATAAGGAGTTCTTGAGATTGTTAAATACTTCATTTCAGTTCTTAATTATCAATAGCGGACAATGTTTTCAATTACGTATACGTTCATTCTAGGTTCGAGAACCTGACGTGAAGAAAGTTGTTAACTTGTTGATCGTCACTGAAAATAGGTAAAATGAAGTTGAAATGAATTCGAAGCAGACTGTTTTTGTGGTAACACTGGAATCGTCACGGCGTCAACCATTGATCAAGTAAAGAACAAATCAAAACATTGTCTAACAAAATGTTGTCTTGAAAAATTATTAAAACTGTAATATCATTCGACCATCGATCTGATATACCTAATTCTAATTATCAATGTTTGTTATTACTTTCACGAATACACTTGTAAAATAATTATTCAAAAAAGTGTTAATCGATTTAACTAACAACGTACTTATATATTATCTCAAATGATCCGTTCAGAATATCATTCTTTGAAGTTAACGACAAACTATACTTTCATAATAAAAATGTGACTTGTCATGGGAAAAGTTTGCGCTGTAAGAAATTATCACTAACGTGACAGTTATTTTAATCTATCTAACTACGATTAAAAACAATAATGAAGTTTCATTATCCTCTTGAACAGCGTTCTACCATTTTTGAAGAGCAGTAAATCTGGATTATTCATTAGTTTCACAAAATATTTTCTACTTTTGTCTACAATGATAATTTCTTCTGCAAGGAATTAATAATAATACCCAGTTTACTCACAAATTTACTAATATAAAAACTAAATAATATTTCTAATTATGATATATTCTTAAATGAAGATTAGATATTGCAATATTATAATTTCAACTGTGTAAATATTCAATAAATCGAAAAATGGAGTAAACTAAAGAAATGTGTGTTTATTCCCACACAGGAAACCGAATGAAAATATTTTAATTATATAATAGAAATGAAATGAAAAGACGAAAAATCTAAAAGTAAAAGTAATCATGAATTTAAAATTTAAAATAGTGAATTATTTTATAAATGATTCAATCAATCAAGGATGAGTAAGTTAAACTTTCTGAAGTTGGGTGAAAAAAAAAAAAAAGTTCTAACATTTAATTTCAAAACTTATGATAATTTCAAGCTACGAGAACGCTACAGTGTGGTGGAACAATTTGTCAGAATTAATTATTCAAATTAAATATTACAAGCTGTTGGGTATATTTGAGTGTTATCTTCAGAAAGTTCAAACTTATTTCACACTGAGTAAACGCCAAAATAATAAATATATCTATTATCTTAAATTTAACTAATCGATTTTTATAGCACTCCAAGATGTATAAATGTAATGACAAAGACAATAAAATAGGTACCCATGAAAAACTGTATGTCATAATTATTTTAAAACATCCATAATAATCTTTGATCTTCTAAAAGACAGTTTGTAATATTAGCTTAGAAAAGTTTCATATTAGAATTATTTCTTATGGAAGCAGAGGTAATTTACTTAAGTAGTATTACTATTATAGAAATAAAATAATTATGACATTTCTACACTATTACTTTTGAAAATTTTTCAGCAGCGAAGTTACATATATTATGACTAAATTCAATAAGATCAAACCTGCGTTTGAAAATAATATGATAACATTGCTCTTAAAATTAACTGTGAAACCAAATTTGCAGTTTCATTTGTATTAGAAACATATCTATTGAATATAATGTGGCTGTTATTGCTATAAGTTGTATGTCAAAAATATCCACTTTCCAATTTAAGATATTTTTCAAACCGAAGTAACTAGGAACTTCTAAAGAACTGCAAGCATCTCTTAACGATTACTCAGTAATAAGGCGTTTCAGCTAATACATCTTATGTCATTATACCACATTATTGGTTATTGCAATTGGATACGTCAAATACCACACATGACCATCCACATTGCTCGTAGTTTTTGCCACTTTTGGCACCCTGAGACACAAACATTATAAAATTATCTGTTGAATATTTTCTAAATGCCTAAAAAAATGTGTGTTTGTTCTTGAAAAATTTGCAAACGGTAGTGCCAAAATGCAATGCGTCTGCGGAAACCTGTGAACCTGCAAGTGAGATATTTGAGCCATGAATTTCATTGGTCGAAAATCAATCAATTCGGAGGAGATTAATTTTTAAGGAACCATCTAAATACCCATTAACAAATAAAGAATGCCTCAAGTGACTCTTATTTTGAAATACTATCTGATTATGAGTAATTTAAGATTATTAAATTCAGAGTACTCAAACTAAACAAACAAGTTTGCAAAAGAATCTTCCAAACAACTATTAATATTGCCTAGAAAAACGTACAAAACTGGATGGAAAATGAAGAGTTAATAGAGCAAACTCAAGATCGTTCTAAAACTGTGGAAAAATTCCATACAAATTTAACTCTCATTATGGTAGATCGTCAAGTACAAAACTCTATGTGGAGCCTTTTTGGATAAATATAGACATGTTTATATGATCTATCAAGAAAACTTTGCGAAACAGGGCAAGAGGCTGGCATCTTGGACCACTTTTCAAAGTATTTGAAATATAATTTACATAAATGTAATAAATATGAACACCCAAAAAGATAAGGGCATCGTTTGTTCAGGGTACGAAAAAGAGTCACTATCAGCACATCTGATTAGAAAAACTGAATCTCAGCAAAAACAAAAAGATCATACGGTAAGTCTCCAAGCCGTACTTCTAGCTTCCCTGTTGAATGTGTAACAAACTATTACAAAAGCAGCTGATTACGTCATTATGTCATGAAAAGTGGGTTTCTTCTACATTGTAGTCTGATCTGTTTATTTCACATAAATAAAAAACTAACCACAATTTAATATTGACATGCAACCCAAAAAAACTAGAAACGCTTGAAAGTTATCAATTGTTTGGTATCTTCAAGAAATTCATCATTTACGACACACCCTGTTGCAGTAACAGCGACAATAAGTCACTCTATTGATATAATCAGGATTGTATAGAGGAAACGTTGTAAATCAACAGCAATATGAAGAGTTATTTTTCATGATTACCCCTACTTCTGCAGTTTTTCTAACAAATAACGATGAATCAAATATTTGCACTCAAGTGCGAATGAAGTGATGATTGATGTCATTATTTCATGAAAAGTCGTTTTCTTCTACATTGTAGGCTGATCTGTTTATTTCACATAAATAAAAAACTAACCACAATTTAATATTGACATGCAACCAAAAAAAAACTAGAAATGCTTAAAAGTAACAATTGTTTGGTATCTTCAGAAAATTCATCATTTACGACACACCCTGTTGCAGTAACAGCGACGGTAAGTCACTTTATTGATATAATCAGAATTGTATAGAGGAAACGTTGAAAATCAATAGAAATATGAAGAGTTATTTCCCATGATTACTCCTACTTTTGCATTTTTTCTAACAAATAACGATGAATCAAATATTTGGACTTAAGTGAGAATGGAATGATGATTGATATTGGTCATGAAAGTACAATTGAGTAGTTTCCTCTCATTCCTGGTGCCCGACAAGCTGAAACCGATACAAATGAACATTTCGTACATGTAGTGATGTAGTTTACGATAATTTAGTTGAATTTTATAGTCCCATTGGTAAACTTACCTCCAGAATTGGTTGACTTCTGTGAATACCAAAAGCTTCATTGGGCATATTGACCCTTATCATATATTACACTACAAGTTTGATATCATGCCGATGAATCTACATCTAGGGCAGAGTGGGGTCACTTGATCAGGATTTTGTTGTTAAGTCGGTAATATTTTGAACAATTGCAGTTGATAGAATGTGTATTTGTAGTTAGATCAATGTTTACAGAAAGAACCAAATTAGTTCACATCATACCAGTGCAATCCAATTTAATGAATTTAGAGTGACAACGCAAAAAAAGGGGTTTTAATACAATTCCTACAATTTCTTACAACTCAATCAATCAAGACAATTAAAATATACTAGGCGTACCCTGGCCAACATCAAACTACTATGTGTAATTTTTGATGAAGATTTCACTTGAACGGAAATATATTATTGCAGATGGTATTATAGCACTTTAATTATGGATCTACTTCGATTTGAATGGGGTATCGTTCTCTTCCCAACCTGACTAATAACACTGATTATTTATTATGGTTTTGCCTTGAAACTATATCAAGAAATTCATTTTCACTTAAATACATTCTCGTTCTATACCTTCCAATCTAGATGTTTTAACATGTAAGAGTTCTTCTGGTCAAACTGTCAGGTATTACTAACTAAAAACAAATAAACCACCTGGTTTGGTGATGCTAGTTGTTCTAAAATATCATTTCTAATAAATAAATGAACATTCTATTCATTTTGAAATTAGGTGAATATAGAAAAAGCCTCTTTTTTATCAAAAAATTCATAAATTTCAGTAAAATTGATGATTTTCAGTAAAATTATAAATAAATCAGGTTTTGAAATTGAAAATTTGTGCAAAAAACCACTTTCCAAATTTCATCCAAAAATGGTGAAAAGATAATTTCTTATTTTAAAAAGACTCTATTCTAATTAGATAAAAAATAAACATGAATGTTTGATAATAAAATTAATATTAATTGAACTATTTAAATAATGGTAATAAATAAATAAATTTGTCAAAAATATTCCGAAGCGTTTCTGTTTAATGTTTCTTTATTTCAATTTACATGTTAAATTTTGTTTCAACAAAACGATTTACTTTCATAAAGTTAAAATAACTTTCAAAATTCCCTACAAATATTTGGAGAATAATTAAATAGAATAATTCCCTACAAACTAATACATTTAACTAAATATCTTATTAATAAATACTTAAATTATACTTTTTATTTATTAAATTAATGAAATATAAATTAATAATAATTGCCCTCGTGTTCTCTTCTGACCATCTTATGTTATCTGGGCTATAACGTGAATCAAGCTGATGAATGGAAGTTTTCAACATTGATGGGTGTGATCGAAAATGTCCACTTATATCTTAGACCGTTTCAATAGCAACAGATGTATAAATATCGTTATATTATCACCTAATATAATTAAGTTCCAAAATTTAGATTTATTTCATGTTTTAACGTCACATATATTCGATATCAACCCATTGAAATTTCACCACTAGATTGAATTTGAACAAATATTACTTTTTTGTTACCGACAGTGTCCAATTGGATCATGTTGGATATCTCGAAGAACTAAAACTCAAAAAAATCCCGCATCTTTTAATTGGACATTACCCTAGAATTAATATACAATTTTTTTGGAAGATAAAAGGGATATATTTTAGGATATCTCCTAATTTAACTACAAAATCTACTACTTCAATGGTCTTTACGTTCATTATTGCTGTACTCGATCCCGTATTTTCTGATGGATACACACTTGTCGTAAACGTGTTTTATAGTCTTATTCATATCTCGAAATAAATAGTACTGAAGTTGGTCTTACATACATAGCACTCAAGTTGTTATTTATATCGAAACACGTAGCAAGAATCTCTTTGTCCAGCAAGACAAGATACAAGAAGTGAAGTTGGATATCCGTGTAAAGTATGCGTCGTTAGCAAAGTGGGTCATCGTTCTACTTTGCCCCCATCAAGTAACTCCGGGTCCCCCCACTGGAATCCGCGTGCCCAGACACTGGCTCTTCCGGTTATAGACTGAACCGCTGGCACTGCGTGAAACTTCTCGCGGCTACGAATACCGTAAACAGATCTGCGTGCGTTTTCATCAGAAATACTCTCACTTCGTCAAGTTTTTGATATAGGCGTAATTATGCGAGATCATTCTCGGGATCCTGTTGCGTGGGTTTATTTCGCACTTTACAGCATTTACACGCATATTACCGTTATGTCACACAAAACTTGTCTTCATCTCCCGAATTGTCGGCATCTATTATGTTCTCCAATTTTAACGATCATACGAGTACATACTGGGCTCATATCATTCATGTATGTGTGACCTAGTTGCGTAGTAACAACTTATGCTGCCACAAAACTCTATGCAAGAGGCATCACCACATTTTCTTTGGGTACTTAATGGCTCGATTACTGCGGTTCTTATGAATAGTTTTTTGACAACGTTTCCATTTATTAGTTATCGATTATTTCATTGATAATATGAACATTTCATCAATCAAGTCGTGTTACTTAGTTGCCGCAATTGTTAATATTTTCTAAATACTGACATGAAAATTTTAGAAAGTTGATACAAGCACGTCAACATGTCAATATGAAAGAAGATTTTATTGGTTGGAATCTTTCAAAGCTAAGGAAATGTTAGATTAAATGTCTTGGAGGTGTCGATAAGGGTGCCACAAGGAGATCTCGTTGGATCAAACTCATTCGTTTTATTATCAAATGATATTTTATTTCTAGTGATAAATTTCAACATATCCAAAATTATGCTGACCATTTCACTCATTCCATTTTTAGTGAGGAAGTTTCCATAGGAACTCTCGTTTCACAGCGATAAAACATGCAAGCCGGCAAAACTTAGCAAGTTATTATTTCATCGATAATATTTTGACATTTCTCACATTCATAGATAGCTTGGGAAATGAATACCATAAAGAAAACGTTTAGTTAATCTATGATGAATACTTATTTGTCAAATAGCGCAATACGTGTCAAAAAGTAGATTAGGGAATTCCAAAAATGAGCCTCCAAGATAGATTTGGAAATATTTCGTCGAAAGAAATACATAGTGAAATTGCCAAACTAGTGCCTTTCAACACAAGAAAAACTAGGACATCTGCATGGAACCAGTTCACGGAATTTCTTCTAAAAAGAAACTATACCTTAGATAGAGAAACGACTCCAGAAAGATTAGCAGAAATATTAGAGGATTATGCTTTCAATATGAAGAAAAAAACGGAGAAGATTATAAAGAATCCTCTGTGAAGTTTTTATGGAATACCACGCCACAGATGATTCAAGAAAAGTTTTTCAAGGAATATGATAGAATGATCGATCCATTCCAAGGTTTAATTTTCAAATCAGCTCGTCTGGCCAGGGTTTCAAAGCGCAAAATGTTGCAAACTTTACCAGGAAAAAGGAAATCAAGTTCTAAAGCTTTTTCGACCGAACAGTTTTTGAGAATGGTCAACTGTTACGATGAAGATAGGCCAGATGGGTTGCAAAAGAAATTTTTCCATATATGCTCCTTCGAATTGGCTTGGAGAGGCAATTAGGCAGCTAATTGCTCAATACATTATTTTCAAAAAGAATATGATCTTCTGGAAAACTTCACTGGTCGGGTGGAATATAACCCAATATCCTTCAAAACTTCCCAAGGTGGTTCGAGAAACTTATCGAATAGTAAATGGTTAGTGAGAAATAAAGAAAACGCAGATTCATGTCCTGTTCGCTTATACCTTAAAATCATGGAAAAAAGATCGACAGATCCAAACGTAACAACTGACAGACTTTTTTTGGCTACACATCCAAATTGGGAAAGAGGAATTTGGTACAAAAACGTGCCTGTAGGAATAAATTCAATATCGAAATGGACAACAACATCAGCAGATGATATTGGAATTAGCACAAAAAGGTTCAAAATAACAAACCATTCCCATAGAGCATCGGCCATTTCATCATTGGCCAAAGAAGGAGTTAATGAACAAGAGTTAATCAAAATTACGGGACATTCGAGTGCACACTCCTTAAAACCATATTTACAACTAGATGCAGAACATCATTTAAAACTTATTCAAAATCTTAGAGAGAGCAATCATGAATCTGCCGCCAATCAAAATCATCACAGAACAGAATCAGAAGTATCAAATCTTTCATCAGATGGGATTCCGTCTGCTGCAATCGAAAGGAACAATTCCCAAATAATTAACTATAACTATTGTAACTTTTACTTCAAAAATTAATTTGAACATGTTCCAATTCATTATTTCAAAACATTGTTTGTCCCATGAATCGTTATTTTCTTGACTTTCTCAAATGTGACCATATTACTATTAGACATATTTTCTCGTGAAATAGTCATATCGAATACCACTCGAGATGAAATTTAAGCAGGTAAAATTTCTCTCTTGTAACATTCAAGTTTGTTGCTTATCGGCAATTTCGTTCATGACATTTTTTCCAAAATCACTCGCCTGACGGCTCGTGATTTTGATACAAATGTCATTCGTGAAATTGCCTAAGCAACAAACTTTCATATTACAATGGGGAAATTTTGCCGGCAAAATTTCATCTCTAGTGGTATTATATATGATAATTATTCTAACTTTACAAGTTCAGACTATGTAAAATTAACAGTAAAGCCAGCTCACTAATGCATTCAAAACGATGTTCAACGAAAATAAATTGGTATTATATACTGAAAAAAATCTACATTTTGTTCAAAGCACATTATTCAACTGAGACGCCAGACTCCATTATTGCAGATCATCGAACCTGCACAAATTCAGCTTACATGTGAAATAGAGAAGGCGTGAAACAGGAAACAATAGCTCTCTGTTCTTTCCAGGACAATGTGCCACACTCTACTGTAAAAGTCCCCCTTGAGAAGAGAAAGGTAGACAAAATCTCATCCAATGGGCCAGAGGAGCTGAGACAAGGGTGGGAGAAAGTACCATGCAAGGAAACATGGCAAGAGGATTTCCACAAGAGGAATCCGCTGTCAAGGATATCCAGATGATATAGTACAAATCGCTAGAGGACAATTTTGAGAGCGACAAGACAAGACATTTTTAACAACATTCTTAACTAATCAACACTTATAAAAAACCACAATAGTGACCTTCACCAGGAGGAGGTAGAAGGAGCACATGAAGCAAATAAAGCTGAATGGAACCACTATCGTACTGAAGGTTAAGTCAGCACTCATAAAAAAGTGAATAAGAAGACGTGCCATAATGCTGTACAGAAGGATGGTATGTTAAATATGAGTTTGTTAACTCAATATACTTCTTTGGATGAATACCATGTGTGTGAAACCAATCTCCACCTATGGGGTGATAGCCTGAAGCAATAACACCAAATAAATCACCAAACAACCGGAATTAATTAGAACCCAAAAGCTGACATGTATATATGCCTGAAGGTTTTGTCGTTCTGCTAGAATGGAGAGAATAATGATACTAACCCCAGCGAAAAGAAAAAGCATCCGATACTCATGGCACCAATAGATGATCAAGAGATGACGTGTTCACACAGAACTTCCAGACCCACATTCGAGACAAAGAAGAGTGAAGGTAGGGAAACACTCGCCCTATCGGGAACGGAGTAATAAGTTGGTGAACCGATAAGCTTACTCCGAACCTTTGGGTAAATACACCTGTATTGAGAGATGTGCTCAGCTCAATCTGGACAAGGGAAACAGAAAAAGGACATAGCCATCACGTCCGATAGTCAAGCAGTTATAAAAGCGCTGAGCTCAACATCATTAGCTCAAAGATGGTTCTTAATACAGTAAGATCCAGCTCGTAGAAGAATTGATGCCAACATCATTTGCGTATTGTTTTTTGCGAATGGGCTGAAAATGAAATGCAAGTTGACCCATTGCTTAGTTTAGATTGTATTCAGCGATGAGACTTGGCAAAATTGTCGCATTTGGGGTGAAGATAGAATTCACATAGGGTTCTTCAAAAGCCATTATCTACAAGTACCATAAAATACGTTGCTTGCTATGGATATACTACCACAACGGAAATCAGTAAGCCACTTGTGAATCGTTCCAATCGATGGTGAAGAGTTTACAAAAATTCTCAAGGTTACTTCCTTTCGATGGGTTTCAATACAGAAATGAATCACATATCAGTCTGAAAATTTCAATGCGTTCTAGTTAAAGATGGTACATGAGAAATGTCATTGTGACGCCATCTGTTTTATTTTTCAGGAACTTTTCTCCTTTCCCTCGTAGTACCTCTCAACTTGTACAGCATTTCTCCACAAAAAAGTTCATATTTTAAATTAGTTCATGATTCAAGTTCATTGGTTACCCATATTCCGAGTTATGTTAATACTTTTCAAGCTATCTTATTCTATATTCTTCACATGTTGGAATGTTTTTCAATCAAATGAAGAGGTAAATTCCAAAACAGATCAGCGATTTCCATGAATTTATGTATATTATTGTATAAAAAAGAAATTGTGATGACGTGAAGTCTCAAATTTTCAAAATTGTGAATTAATTCATAATTCATCTCATCTGAATGTGTCTATTCCAGGAATAATCTGTATGACAGATATTGAACCGTTTCTTATTAGTAATTGAAATTGACAATTCTTATTTCCAAAGTTATGTAAACATGATTGGCTGAGAAGATACCAGGGAATAAATCCCAACCATTCTATTTTTATTTGAAACAATAAGTTCACTTTATATTTATATGTAGAATTAATTGACCCAGTTCAAGAACTACAACTAGCGATGAATATAAACGGTTGACAAAAAGACATTGATCCATCAAACCACAGAGTACTATTGCAGTTCTTCAAATCAACTGAATATGGCATGTTTGAAAAGCATTATGACTAGATCGTTCATATAAATGACTCACATCTATTCATTCTATAAGAGAAAAAGATAAAAACAAAAATGGATAAACAAAAATTGTATTTCCAAGTTTATGTAAATCAAATAATTGTTGATGTCCATATTCCGCTTATATGTAGGATAACTATTGTATCTGATGGTTAACGATTGACGAAAAAACGTTCTCTTAGCAAATAGAGCGGAAAACCGTACTGTAATATAATAATATAAATGCTTCCGATCAATTGAATTTGGATTTTTGAAAAGGCATTAATTATACCAATTGTTGCTTTGCCAAATTTGGTTTCACCTGAAGATTTATAAGGATAAAATTTTTATGGGGCGAATTGAATTTATTTCAGGGTTGATTTGAGACAAATTATTATGTTCTTCACCTACTCTTCAAATAAACCTATTTTAACATATCTCCTCGACCTAAAATACCAGTTTCATAAAAAAAACGGCGTCGGAATTACCAGGTATATAGTTTCTCAAAAGCTGTGAATGAATTCCATTATAATATTTTGCAACAAGATAATGATTCAAAACATTACGAAAATTAGCTGAAATTTTTATTATAATGAAACTGTTACTGCGTTGTGCATCTGGGAAAACCCGTTTAGTTTATGTTTGCATTTACCTATTCCGATTTCTTTGAACCTGCAACAAGTCAATGCCTCCATGATTAATAAATTCTCGAAAAGATCGACTACTTTCTCTAACTTCTTTCTCGGTTCAATGGTGTCGTTACGTTGAATTGCGATACGAAATTTAATGATACTCTTGCTTACGAATGAAGCGGTCGCAGGTTAATTTTCTTGAAACATACGAAAGAAATTAATGGATACTGATTCTAAATTAATGTCACACACCGTATCGCGAAGTATAAAAAGTGTATGTACTAATGTATGATCAATTCAACTTGTTTCTGGCTAATCCACTAATTCTTAACAAAGTAATTGATTTTAAAAATAAAATGTTATTCTTGTATCAATCTAATGAGAAAAATAATTCTTTACATTATTCTCCATAAGTTCTAAAGCATTTCAAACATTGCGCAAAAGGAATGAGTACACTTCTATTGAAACAACTGATTCTATGCAATACCCAATTTAATTTTTATGAACTCTTAATATCCGTGTGATTGAATAAACAAGAACTAAAGATGATCTCTATCAATAGTTATCTGAAACAAATTGAAGTTATTTAAAAGAGGTTCCTCAAAATAATGAATATAATTAAAAATACTTACCCTTCCGATGAAATACAGAGAATTAAAAACCGTGGATATCAAGAAATTATTTGTCTGATCTAGCTTTGTTTAATATAAACAAAATAGTGGATCACCAAATAAACATAAATACATTTGATGAATAAATAGGACAAAGATACCACTTATACTTATACTTATATTATATCATCCCGCCTTTTGATTCATTACCTTACGACAATAAAAGCTAATATTGAATACTCAAATAAACTGAAGTGTTTTGTGGTTAGAAAATGGGTGGCATACTTCATTGAAAATAAGGGTTAAATATAAGAGTTTATACATATTTATTTTGCACTTTCCAATATAAATAAGTTTTCTTCTATTCTTCATAATAATTATTATTCTTTAGTTGTTTCAATTTCGTAAATCGTAATTGATCAAAAAATCATTAAAAATAATGTTTCAATAATGATGCAAGTACGATGATGAAATATTGGATTTCAAGGAAATATTTTGAATCACCTACCAATAGATAATTAAGATAATAAGCAATCGAACCAAAAATGGATAGGTACGTATTTCGATTGAACTTTAACGCTATAAGTACATAATTACGGCTCCTTCGGAAGATGTTTAATAAATTCGAAATCTTATTAGGTATCTGATATATATCATTGTATCAAAGTCAGAGAAACAAGTTCTCCTGGAAATGAATAAGCTATAAATAAAATAGCTCAATTTGGATTTTTTCGAATTGAGGTAGCCAGGACGTGGAAGTTTCATGTTGACCGACATTTATTGAAATTCTCGATAAGTAATATCTACTATCACAACAAGGATAGTAGTGAAAAAGAACAATTGTAAAGCGTAAGCGGTGCTTCACGATAGCGGCGTAGGTTCGAAACTCCAAGCGACAAGGTTATACCAGGTTAGTTTGTTTTGACGTGTTAGTTTTTTTAATTTTTATAAAGTTTCTTTGTAATCGATCGATGTTCCTCCTTCATATATGCCCAATTATCATTATTCGTTCGATAGAGATTATGTAAAAATGAAGTTTCCGCAGCTTCGGCATCGATGTCGCGAGGGTATCTCTAAATCTTTGTAATTTCCTGTCCCTACAATTATTCACATTTGACTCGCAGGTGTGTTCGAAATCTATTTTGCTAACAAAAGGGGGGAATTCACGTGATCAACTGATCACAGTTCAATTTCAATACATTTCGAAGACAGATTGAAATGTACTTTCCGAAGATGATTCTTCAATACGAATTTATCCAGCAGCTTATTGAGATTTAAAGTTTGAGTGATTGTACGATGTATATTTAACACTGACCGACATTAATCTCTGCTGTATCGTATGAGATCTTAAATATTTTTTATCTTCTTGGACCTTAGAAAGAACGTTCGGATTCACATGAGGAAGCTGGTTGTGTCATTTGAATTCGATGAGAGTACTTTAATTTAAGTCGTTTAATGAATGTATCTGGATATATTGGGCTATTATTATATTGAACTATAATTTATTACACCGGTCAACACGATTTTTGGGTCTAACTTCTACATGTTGAATTTTGGTTTCTCCTACGACAAAAATAAGGAAAAAAATTATTTTCCGATTAAAGTATGCTTTTGTAGAAACTAGAACAATTTTTCAATTTTTTATATTTTTTCTACACTTCCACTGTAAATTATAATTAGAAAACATTTTTTTAGATACAAGAGTCTTTTTTATTCAAGATTTGTGATAAACAATAACAAATAGATGTAAAATAACAAGAAATTAATGTCTAAAAGTGAATATTTTTCGTATTTCTTCTATGCTCGTATGAGCTCTCTCGTATTAAACCCCAAATGTAATCTCCCATCATATTCTCGTTGTACTGCCCTTGATATCGCCGTTCAAAGTCCATCATGTCTTGGTGAAAACGTTCTCCTTGTTCCTCGGAGTAGGCCCCCATGTTGTCTTTAAATTCGTCCAGATGAGAATGTAGCATATGAAGTTTATGAGACATTCTGCAGCCCATAACTTTAAAGCTTTTAAGCATTTTTTCAATCATACTTATCGTCGTAAATCAGACCAAAGCAAACTTTATGAACTAAATATGAATATTTAAGTGTTTTCAATGTCTAGAATCAGAATTTAAACAAGAGAACAGAAACCAAAAAAAAAATATTTTTTTGTTGACCTGTGTTATTTTTGTTTTTTCTATTTTGCTTATTCGTGAGTACCTAGTGATTTCACTATCCCACCTCTTCCTGGATAGTGACTCTCAATACCACCAATAGATAGATGATAGATGTATGGGGCTTGAGAGCGACCTTTGCAGATCTATTGTGTATGCTCTCTTGTTATGTTAGTGTTCCCTGTCTAGACCCGTCTTTATTAGTAGACTTCATAGGCCAGACCTCAGGTCCCGTCTCTGCCTACTATTATTGATTATATATAGACTTGATGTTAGACACAGCGAGAACAATTTGCGCCCGGGGGGAAATTATCAATTTGCACCCCGTCACTCCAGTATCCGACGACCAAAAAAGTACTTATATGTCTAGACAAAGAAATGTTTAAAACATTTCTGCAAAAGTTACATGTTTAAGTTCGCCGAATTTTATAAGAATTTAAAATGGACTAGATTTCTTCGAAATGTAAGATTGGAATTTGGCGCCCTCAATATTACTTGCGTCCGGGGAGAGTTGCCCCCTTCGCTACGCCACTGCTTGATGTTATTACAATCTTACAGGGATATTCATCTTACAACAATAACCTGTTCTTCTACTCGGTATGAATCTGTTTGACCGAATTCGGTTGATATTGCTAATATCTAGGTATCAATTAAAATATCTAATGAAAATAAGGTTTGGTATTAGTACCTAGGTATCGCGATCTAATTATCTATAAACATGAGATATATCGAATAGAAACACCCATTACTTGATAAAAATCCATTCTAAACTCAAATAAAATAACTATTAAAAGTTCGATTTTAACTAGCTTAATAAATAAATGTGACTACTTATATTTTCGCTAACACAGTGGCTTCTTCAAACAAATATTATATAGTACTTTGTAATATTTGCTTGTATTTAAGATGAAATATATCGCCGGCACAAATAGATTTGCGGACGCAGTTAGATAGATACCTATGTATTTTTAGCTAAAAATTATTCCATTTAAATACACATTTATTTGAAGCAATAATAGATATTTTGAATCTACCAATTTAATATACTCATACTCTTTTGAATATAAAGTTGATGAAGGTAGTAAATACTTTAGTAGTATAGGACGACAATAATTAACACTTATTATCTACTGAATAGTTATAATATTATTATTAGATACTAATTTGGAAGAAACGAGTATAGAAATATGAGGTAAAACACAAAGATCGCAAAGAAATGTTCAAATACATTTCAATAGATCCAATCAAATTATATAAATTAGATTTAAAGAAACTATGAACGCCGTTATGTGATATACCCGTACAATAAGAACTTAAGCAAACAGAAACTGTGACAAGGTCCTGTGGCGCAACGGATAACGCGTCTGACTACGGATCAGAAGATTCCAGGTTCGAATCCTGGCAGGATCGAGAAATTTTTATTGGAATTTACGTCATGTTTACTACCATTCTCGCTCAAAGAACACTTCCTTTTGGCAATTTGTGTTTCCCATTTAACTTCTATTTTTACTTAGTTTTCGATTATATCTATCATATTTCATTCTATAACTAGAGCGCTTTTCAATTTAACATCTCAATATTATTCGCTACTAAGCACTATGCGTCTTTATCCCATTAATTTTAATTAAAAATGTCAATTATTATGATATTTTATCGGAAATCTGTTATTCCAGTACCTATATCTTGGAAATATCTCGAAATTAATCAACGATAATTAATTATTATTGTCCATGAGAGAGTGATATAGATGTAAAATTTAGCTTAGAGCGACCAAGAGGTTGTTTTCAATTTTAGGAGATCAAATATGCATCAAAGAATTCATTTCCGAATGATTATTTTTCTAGTGAGGAGATTATAAACTACTACATTAATAAAATTATTCCAATATCACTAACCGGCTAAATCGCTTTGCGTTCAAACAAATTCTTTGTTACAGAATAGTGAAAATGCTTCTATCATTAGGTATGTGAGTTTGAATTATTCCATATACCTTGAATTGAGAAAAATATAAGTTTGGAACACATGATTAATAACGTTTATTGGAATTTATAGCCTATCAGGAGGGCTGTTAATTTCTTCAATTTTGTTAACTAAACCTAAGAATTTTTAATGATGATCATTATGTAATATATAGATAAAAAAAAGAACGACTAATTCAGTCAAGGAAATGTTGTGTGCTAAGGAAAGTTTATATTAGCGTTTCCCTGATCATTAAATCCTTAAACATCGCACCACTTGATTTATTTGAAAATTTGAAAATACATTTAAAAAAAATGTGTGTTATTAACCTTTTTTTTATTTGGATCTTTCTAGAACGGTATTCATTCTCGCATTATCCTGATCATTAGCAATTTGAGAAAATGATTAGAAAATACTTCCTCCTACTTCCTATGAATCCTCAGTGTTATCTCAGGTTTTTATACATCAGTCTTATTGTTTTTCATGATAATTCATTTATGTGAAACATTTCATTGACGCCCTATTTGAACGTCACTATATTGTTTTGCTATACAATACACAACTATTCTTTTCCTCTAGTACTACATCAGAAAATATTACTAGTTATTTGTATTCACTTGGTTCAAAGCACGTATAAAATGAAAATCACTCGAACATGCATCACGTATTCTACAGGCATCATTATTAAACTTTCTAATGCATAGTACAATGCATCTTTATTTCATATTATATTATACATTTGCCATGCAGCTATATTGGCAATTGAAGAATTAGAGGTTTGCTGAATCAGTAAGGGCTTACACCAGGGATGAAAAAAAAACACGTATCTGAAATATAATATTTCACTTTTCATTAATTGCAAAATTTCTTCTTATTCTTCTGTATTGAGAATATGATGGTTATAATACTATATTATATCAAATTATTGGAAGACGATGTGGTGGAACATTATACATAAATATATATCTTACACAAATTGTAAGGTTGTTCTGAGATTTCATCACTACAAACATTGAGTCAGTATTACTTAAATTAATGCATTTTTTACTCAATTGGCTTCAGTTAAATATGGAACCAAGAATGTTCTGCAGCAATACGTTATTCTTACTGCAAATGACAAGAAGTATCATTCCTGTAAAAAATTAACCAGGGAGTCATAGTTTAAAGAAAATGGTGCGCTAAATCATGAGAAAGTTGGGGTATTTTTCCCAATGCCGCCTAGTTCTAGATGTGCCTGATATAAATTGATGTTTTTGTTAGCAGACATAGTTGAAGAATCGTATACTTATTATTTATAATTTTGAAATTCATAATTTTATTTTCAATCGTTTCGAAGATATTTTCAAAAATCGATCTTCACGGTTTACTCTTTGGGGCGCTATAGTAACACCCTTAGGAAGCATTCATCGTCCCATATTCGAACTAATTTTTCATCTAAAATCATCCGAGGAATCTCTTCCTGAATTTTTTCACATGAATTTAGAAACGCCTGTACATCGGAATTTAATTCTGAGGGATCTTGTTATATTAGTATATAATATGTTTGTTCATAGGTGATTTTGGAATGATAATTAGTGAAAATGTAGTACAAATTACAACCTGAATTCAAAGGTAGTTCCAAAACTACGTCCATCTAAATCCTCTTTCATCGTCCCGTTATAAAGCGTATGTTCACAAAAAAAAATAGAAGAACCGTTCATTCTTCGTCAATTCACTCAATATATATTTTCCTGAATTATTACCGCCTTTGATTATGGAAATTCATAAATCTATAGTAGTAGGAGTAGATTCATGAACTTATTAGATCTTCATTATATTAGGATTATGTTGATGTAGTACTCGCAGCATGTATTAGTGAGTACTTAAGGATTATTCAATGAGAACATTCAAGCAACAGTTAATTAATATTTAATGTCAACCTGGAACATTAAGATGGTTTGTACGATACACGCCTCTTAACGATTGTATGTTTCAAAGTGATTTACAAACAATGATACAAACATTACCATTTAGTTAACTACTCGAGGAATAACGGATATTTTATTTGCGGCCTTTTATCTTTGGAAGCAGGTATTTAGATCAGTTGCCCCGTTATATCGTGTTTATGATAATTTTGGATATCAAGGGAATAGTTCGTCCCTATTTAGTTGTTATCAGGATCGAACCCGCATTACTTCCAAATTTGTGCGTTATACTTTTTAGTCTGCGGAATTGGGATCAAACGGTAAACATATGAATTACTGACTGCTATTCTATTCTTGCTCTGACTGTAGAGATACAGCTAACGTTTGGAGACTAGTGACGTACATAATTCAAAGGTATCCTAACAACCAAACTTGAGTTAATAGAACGCTCCAATAAATTATTATGATGTAGGTACGCACATAAGTTTCCTTGATTCGATGCAGCCATTGTCTATTTTCTTGTACTTATATTATATATATTGTTATATTTATCATTTGTAGATATATATTACATTTTCTTGATATTTTGGTTCTATAATATGACTAAAAATAAAATAAGATTTCTCTTTTTGACATTTCGATATTGAGACATTATCATCATTAACTAGCTCTCAGGCTTTCAATTAAATTAAGAAGTCATATTATTTACTCGAATTTTTACAATTAGGTTTGTTTCAGTTTACTTTTCACATCTTCTTTTGAGATGTTTGCAAAATAATAGAAACATTATTATCTCGTATATGTAAGAACCATATTCAAATTTGTCGATAGATGTGTTTCTCTGGCTATCATCCACTAAACGACAAATGCAGTGAACTATTAGATCCGATCAACAGTTAAGATCTGTAATCATCCACAGACTGCGATAGTGAACTTATGTAAAAACTAGTTATCCATACAAATTGATCGGCAAATATCTTCTATATAAATGAATCACAAAATAAAAGCAAAGCTCTGTAATATTATAAGCAAGTATACAGGAAAACCATAAAAAACAGCAATGTCTTTATACATTAAAAAAAAAGGTATGACGATTTTCCAGAAGCCAATGTCAAAAATATAAATACATCAATACTTGATGGTATATGCAGCAAGAGAGCAAAGATTTTTCTGCGATCAACAGATACATACGAATTAAAAAATATCATAAATTCTAGGAATAATAGAAACACTACAGGTAAAAATGAAAAACATGTTAAGCTATTCAAATATACTATCAACGAAATAACAGGTCCATTAGTACATATGATCAACCTGATCCATATTAGGCTTGTCAGTTTTGTAGAATCTTACAACTTAATATCTGATAGACAAAACGGTTTCAGGAAATCTACAATTATGGCGATTTATCAGGCATTAAGTAAGATAACAGATTCGTCAAATGTTAACAAAACTACCTATGTTAATTTGCATTGACCTATCAAAATCCTTCGATAGCGTCAATCACGAAATTTCGGTATTGAAGCTTAACAAATATGGTATTAGAGTTACTGTTAAACTTAATGAAGTCGTATCTAGCTATGGACAGCTATGGATCAGCTGTATTACAAGAAGACCCTGAAACAGATAAAAGTTCCTCGATTATAGATACGTTAAACATATTAAAAAATAATCTCGAATTAAATATAAAAAAATAAAAATAAATAGTATTATAATTATAATATTTTTTTATATAACAGAAGCAATAAAATACAAGTAAATTAAACATATAATTATGAAACCACTAAGAGTGAAATATTATTACCCACTGAAAATCTCTTTTCATGGGGTAGAAATGTAGTGATTGGAATTATATATAAATTCTCGGAAAATAGGTCACATTATCACTTATGCTCTATATTTCCTCGTCTTTACGTACGTTTCGATTTCACGCCCATCATCAGAAGACTTATTATGTCTAAACCTGGATTACTAAAACTAATTGAATTACACAAAGCGTCCTTATCGCACCAATTTCAATTGAAATGCCCACGTCGCCGAAAAGAACAGAAACACGAATAATCTAAACTGTAACACCTCAATGTTATGAGTATTTACCAGCTAATAGAAAAAGGTTTGTCAGTTATTGAAGATATACTTGACATTCTACCCAAAATATACTTTTAACATTATAAAGACGCATGTAGGAATTTGCCAGAGTTTTCATTTAATTAAGTTAGTATAAATCTGACTTAGTGTCTGAATATCTGTCCTATGATTTACAGATTTGGAGTCACGTTTCATGTGAATCATCCCCAGAATAGATCTTTTATAATAATTGGATTCCTTAGTTAAAATATTAACATTATTGTAATCGAATTAGTGGTTGGTGAAATCCGCTAGACATCACGTCGGGGTCATCAACTGTAGTGTTTGAAATAGGTTGTAGCAAAACGACCAAACATATCACGTCGGGGTCACCAACTGTAGTGACTGATCCAAGCTCCGATAAGTTCAAATTTTTAGCATCTTATATTGACGAGAAAATCAATTTGGTACTCAGGATCTTGTAGTCACAGGAGAAATCGGCATGTTCAAAAATCCCGATCGTGGTGTTGCAAAAATGTTTACCTACTACCAATATGTAATGTCAAACATTACGACACTGATATGAGTTTCGTAATGTGCGGTAAAGTAAAATTAATTGGAATGAACGTGTCAAAGTTAATTTTCTCCGATATATCACGGACTTTTTTTGAACTGCACCAGTCTTCGAATCGCTTATATTTTTTTTCGTATCTATTGCGGGATTTACCGGGTACTAGGGTTTGTATTGCGTTATTTGCAGCAAGTTCTATATCAGAATCCACACTTTCATAGTCGGAACTCATGTCGATACAATTACACCAAACTGATGTGAAAGCGTCAAAATTGACAGTTCGCAAAATAAATCATCAATGAGCGCAACGCTTGCTTGTTACATGGTTCTAATATCATTAATTTCAGCAATATTGACTAATTTTGAGTAAATAATTAATATTATTGGTAGTAGGTAAAATAATGTACTATATTCGTATCGTAAATTCATATTACGGCCTCGTTTGACAAATTTCCCATCTCATTTCGTAATATGAATCTTTACGACACTTATATCGTAAATATCTATTAAAGGGTCACCAATTGTGTAGTAGTGACCGTATCCAAGTGTTAAAGATTTGTGAAAATTAAATATTCAATCTTATGCGTTTTAAAATGCGGATAAGTGTACTGATTAATTTTAAATGCCTGATCCTCCAAGCGATTATTCTATGTAACTTTATTTATAGTTTATCTTTAGTAGCCTATATATGTTTGCTATAATAATGTTCAAATCTCGTTGATGGATTAATTAATTAGTTTAGGTATGATATTACTTAATTTGTGATGCTTGTGAATTGAAAAAGTTGGAGATTGTGAAATGGTTAATAAATATTCAGATAGACCAAAAAGTGCAAATAGGTTTAGTAATACGGTTGATTGTTGCCGCTTCACTGACTGATTTCTATAGAAATAGACTGTCGGCTAGATTGGAAACAACATGCAAATAAGGTGTCTAGAGATTGAAAAATGTAAAGTCTTCAATAATACAAATATTTAATAAGCTGTCGGAACTGAACCAACCACTTCAACTATTCAAGAAACGGTTACAAATTTTGCTAATCAGAAAGGCCTACTATTCAGATGAATATCGCAATGACCATATCATCTAATCTGTTGATATTTCATTGTTTTATAGTTAGCTTTAAGCTAGTTTTCAGTTCTTACAAGAGTGTACGAATCAAGTCTTATAGTATTCATGTTATCATTATCTTAATCCTGATTCATGCACATCTATTGACTGGTTCTTTTTTTTCTTTATATACCGCATAAATCTGGATGTTGCATCTCTATAATTTATTATATATAAATTCTAGGGAAATAGGTCACACTAACACATATGTTTACTATTTTCGTCTTTACGTACGTTTCGGTCTCACGACTATCATCAGAAGACTTATTATGTCAAAATGGGATTTCCTAAAATTAATTGTATTAGCGCAAAGCGTCCTTATCAATTTCAATTGAAAATGCCCACGTCGCCGAAACGAACAGAAACACGAATAATCGAAATTGTAACACATCAATGTTATTAGTATATGGAATATATCAAGAATCCACTGTCTATTTTTTACCATTTGAACTACCTGAAATTACTCAAGCATTGTTTTTTATCGTATTGTCATTTCCTTTTGTACAACATATTAACTGTAAATCTGAATATTTCTTGATAATTTTATTGATTTTTATTTTTTACGTTGTCACTTATATTGTATTTCCCGAGGTATTTCCGTACTATTCATTCTTGATGTCAACAAATAAATATGTGTCTATCTAATTTTCTATCTATCATCATAACGAGGTTTGCTTTCGAGAGGTATCTTACATATATTTTAAAGATGAACTACTATCTAAAATTTTTCATGGGTGACGCCTTTTTGCATTGCTACCAACTACACTGATTTTGAACTCCACTTGCTATACCAGTTATTGTAGTTGCTTTTCATGATCCATAACTTAACTGATCTCAAAATTTTCAAGATACTTTTCAGATAATTTCGTAAAAGAATACCAACAAAATACAGAGGTTACTTGAAAAAGCGTGTAGGTAGAAAACAATGAATAATTCAGCTAGTTCCATATAGTTCAGTTTAGTTTAGTTTAGTTTAGTTTAGTTTATTGATCTCAACAGATACAATATGTAGTTTAAAAAAACAAACATTTTTGTATTAGAGATACAGTCAAAGGGAAGGGAAAAATGTGCATGCATTATGACAAGTGTATACAAGTCATGCATGCATCATAACTAGTACATATTTTATATTATGAGTAAGAACTAATTAAATAAAAAAAGATAAGATACATAATTTTACATGTTGCGTGCGTAGCCATCATATTCCAGGAGAGAGTATGGTTCGCACTCATACAAAATTCTAAAAATGCCATTTCTAAATTTAGCTATGGCAAGGGATCCTCCGGGAAACTCAGCGGGAAGCACGTTAAAAAATTTAATTGCTCCATAATGTGTCCCACATTCAGTCAAGTTAAGATTATGAGAGGGATATCTGTAACTTTTGTTTACGTTTCTTGTCTCATATCGATGTACTATTTTATCGTTTGCAAAAGAAGATTTATCGTGTACTTCTAAAAACATAAGACACTCAAAAATGTAAGCCCCATACACCGTGAGAAGGTTAAGCTTTTTGAAAGTACCCCTGCATGTTTCGTCATATTTTTGACGCGTCATTATTCTGACAGTTCGTTTTTGGATTTTAAAGATTTCTTCAATATGGGACGTTCCTCCCCATAGTAAAATACTATATTACATGATAGAAAAGAAATTCGCATAGTATATAGTTTTTAGTATGTCTAAATTATAATTATTTCTTAGCACTCTTAGTGCGTAGCATGTTTTGTTCAACCTAGAGCCTAGAGAAGCAACCTCGTCATCCCAACTTAAGTGCTCATCTAACGTGACACCTAACATTTTTATTTTTTTGCAAACCTCCAGGTCCGTCTGAGAAAGTGTCAAAGTAGGTGGAGATTTTACATTTGACTGTCGTGTTTTAAAGATTACACATGATGTTTTAGACTCATTCAGAATTAATTGATTAGAATTAAACCAATCTTTGACATTGTCCCAGTCATTCCCGTGGCTTGTAATATCAGCAATTTCTTTGGCTTTTATTGAAACGTTACTATCATCGGCATAATTTACAATATTAAAGTTTGTGGAGTTGTTTGAGGATGGATTGTTTATATACACTAGGAAAAATAATGGTCCAAGCACGCTGCCCTGTGGCACGCCAGTCAGCATATCCTTTATTTCCGATTCATATAATAATTGAAACAGTTAACTGTAAAGCTCAGAATATAGCTGTACAATAGGCAGTTTCAAGGAAAATATTCACATCACATAATGTTTTCCCAAAATATTAGCAGCTCATATTTTTACTGCTTTTCCTACGAAAATTGCCCATGCAGTTCTAATTTTTCGTAATTTGATCAAATAGGTATTAACTGATAATTATTTTCATCAATATAATTCATGAATTACATGTTGGACATTTGAGAACAAACAGCGACATAAAAGCTTAATAACTCGATTGAGCAGAAGAAATTTTACAAAAGATTAAGCTGAAGTATGGCAACTTATTTCTAAAATCAATGACGTAGCATTCAATGCCTTAGTTCCTTCAGGTTGTATATTTAGCTATACGTAAAACAGGTATACATCTCATTTGCAAATCCAATTTATCTTCTAATCAAATAAAGGTAACGTGGGGTCATTGAGTATAATAAAACCCATTACATAGATTATAAAGTCAATTTTGGAGATACAATTCTATTAAATTAACATTAACTTCACATTGCAATTATTCCTGATTTATGGATCCCCCATAGAGTTCCAGGATATATTGACTAAGCTGGAAGGTGCCACCGATAATTAGGATTTGTCTAACCATAGTGTAAGGGTTTACCCACCAGGCGATGGATATCATCACAGAAAAGGCGAATGGTGATCTGTAACATAATGAGCTGACTATACGATGGACTATTAACTATTAGCTATATGTGTAATGCCTGTAATCTAAAACTTCGATTGCTGTATATTCTAATAAAACTCTATTTGATATAATATTTAACGACGATATTCATGAATTGATATTCAGTGGAATAACATGTCAGCGTGATCCACATAATATATGAATGAAATATTCGAGTAATGTTTTTTTAATGATGCTAATGCGAACTGTTAGTCAATTATTCAATACATATTTTTCCAATAGTGAGTAAGTATGACCTGCTTGAGGAAATGAGTTTTGTCAACAATACCGATTTATTCAATGCACGATCCCGGTAAAAATTAAATCAAGCATCCACTCATTAGAAATAGTCACCGATAGAAGATATTTTGACCGACTTTGAGTACTTTTATTGTGAATGCATTTTGGTTTACATTTATCATCACAAAATATAAGAAATTCAACCACTCAATTTCCTCTTATAAAATTGGATGTAAAACTGTAAAGTTCGCATCTTCCCTCATGAGTTGATACAAATACAGACTATCCATATCACTCAGGTCTACTCAACCGCACATGAGACTTTCTCATCATCTGCATCCGAATTCCAAGATGAAATCCCCACAAAAACATCGATCGCAGAACATTTGAATCATATTTAAGTCAATACAGGGTCAAAAATTGACGAAAATAGTTTATCCTTGGTTCTTATGCAAAAAGCTGTGAACGATAGTTAGGTTGAAAATTGTTCGAAGCTATTGTTTATATCTGCGTTTTATTTGCACTATTATCGAAAAAAGCGTACATAATAAAAACTACTATTTGAGATAATCGTATGAAATTTTACTTGATGATAGATATTAATAAAATACGTCATATAACTCATTTGTTTTTTAGTAAATTGTTGTTAACAAATTAATGGTTTTTATAAACAAACGTTTTTCTCATCGTATGGTAAAACAGGTCACGAACTACATTTTAGCCATATTTTTTTCGCGACACAATTATTCGTATTTTCGAGTAAATGACAAATTGGGTCAATTATTTATTAGCATATAGAGACTTCCAGTTTCAATAAAAATTGGTCTAATTGGCATCATATTGTTTTGTATTAAGTTCAACTATCGCATCTATATAGTGTGGCTATATTTTTTCTTTTACTTACTTTCTACAAACAATTTATTTAAAATTCCTTAGTAAACAAATTAATTATGTCGTACCAGAATGGAACATTTGAAAGGTTTCTCAAAAACGCATATTTTGGTCCAAAATTTATCGCGATCCGATTAGTAGAACCCTAGTATTGTAGCAGATGTTTTGTAGCCATGAATCCGTGTTTTTGAATTTTTACCAACAAAACTTAGTTAATGTAAAGAATGGGTAGAGCCGTAGTAGCTTGAATTCAGAATATGTTATTAGATCTTTCCATATATCGATAGATATGGACAATTTAAGAAAAGTAAAAAACGGCGCTGCGCTCGAAAACTTTTCATACTACTAAGGCATCGAGTCCGAGTATAAGGATATGGGGAGTATGAAATATTGAATATATACAATGCGCACGGTGCTTTTTTTAAGTAGAGGAATTCGTCTACTTTGGGTATTATATATAGCCTTGTCTGTTTTTTCACCGAGCAATAATTTCCAACCCCATCGAGCAATTGCAGATGATGAATGTCGTCCACGTGTTATTTCACATTACTCAGTTGAGTGTACATCGTTAAATTGTTGATTATATCAAAACTTCGAATTTGTTCAATTGAAATTATTTTTTAATAGTTGATGTTGTGAAAACAGAACTTTATGGTCTCATTAATAAGTGTATATTTGTGAAATATGCAAGATGTTTCTTGTTAGAATAAGTTAGGGTAATAGAAATAATTATGATTTGATAAACATTTTGGAAGAATTAAATTTGTTCCTATTTATATTTATAATTATCGAATTTAACTATTTTAGTATTATTTTAAAATATTATTCGTGTGAAAAAAGAAAAACTACTTTGAATATTTCAAAACAGCTTGTATTTCTTTATTAGATGCTGCACATTTTTTTTTTCTTTCACACAACGCGCCGAAAATATTGTTTTTGGGCTCGGTGGTCTCGTTTCGAGTGGTATTTCTGACATTTATTTCAATTTTACAAATAGTATTGTACTGAACTATAACGTTACCCGGGTTTTTCTGGCTATAAATATATATCATACGCATATATTTAACCTGCGGAAGAGCTCCAAATTTTCATTTTAACATTCAAGATACGTCCTCGAAGTGTGAAGACGCGGCTATTCTGTGTTCACTCTGTGATGTAAGGGTGTACATAATTGAACTGTCAAATTAAAATAGTTTCGATACAATAACAGTAATACACTAGATTTTCAGAGTTTTCTTAAGAAATACTGCATCAACGAAAAAAAATTAGAATAGTGTGACATTAAAATTTTATTCCAACTACTGCTGACAGTTTTTGTAATAACTTAAGGAATAATGATTATTAGTCTCTTTGTCTGGAAACATATCGCCAACAGCTAGAACCTGATGCTGTGCTTCTAGGTGGTGATCAAAAAGTACAATTCTGCAAAGCAAGTTGCTGTATCGCCAAGATAAACAGGCAGAGTATTTAATTATAACTCTTACACATTACTCACTTCTTATTCAATGCGGTATTCGGCTTGTGGACAACCCGGATAGAAGAAACACGCACGTGTTTTAAAGAAATAAAAAAAAACAAAAGAATGTAGTAACGGTCTATTTTTAAATTCTGAAGATAATACGTTATGATGACAAAAGAAAGTATTTTATATTTGGCAACATTGCACACTGATCATAAAGCTCTAGCGGTACTGCGTGTGTCACGCTAAACTGGGAATACTTCGAACACCGTTAATTGAAAGTGAAGTTGCTGAACTCATTTCGTGGCCTACTCCGTTTGTATTGTTTATTCAAAGCCCATTAGATCTTCTGATGTGTGACTGAAAATAAAACCTGAATGATCTTATTAGTTTTCTTCTTCTTGAAAAAAGAGCACCAATACAATAGCTCAAACGGGGAAATACAGATTCACCTTCATGTATTGAATTATTCCAAAAGGTTGTAACTCAAGGCTCCATTATTATTACATATTCACGTCCTTGGTAACTGTAATATATGTTTGCTGTATTCTTCCCCAAATTTACCATTAAATATTGTTGCAGTGTTCAACATGTTTCATGTGTTTTTGTAAGTTCTTGGCAAAATGCGATTGTCAAGCACTATTTCAAGATAGAAAATATGTTAGACACGTCAACTTTTGGGAAACAATCCAGACAATAATCATCAGGACAGATTTTGTAATTTCCTGGCAAAATGGGATTGTCCGGCAATTTCAAGCTAGGGAGTACATGTGACAAGTCGACATTTGGAAAACATGCTAGACAATTGACATGGCATAACTCCGATTGCAAGTTCATTGCAATGATGAGGAACCATTTGTAACTATCATTGCATGGCGTGATAATATGTTGTCAAAGAGCTACCCTGAAAGTACGGATAATTTCCTAAACGGCATCTTTGCTTATTATACTCGTCTGTAAAATATCGAGGTATCCTTATAAAAACGGTGTGCCAATATTACTTGTTCGATTCTACTGCTCTTGTTATCTTCATATAGTTGTGAAACGTGTTTGCATCGACTCCAATATTAAATGTAGGTTTATTATGAATCAGTATCGGCAACGCTGTCAGTACCACGAGATCCTGGTACCTTGTGAAGGTGGGGAATCGTCTGAGCTTGTGGTCTGACGGAAGTGTGTTACCAGTACCAGAACTACTCCTACCAGCACCAATATAAACAATCACCTAACGGTACATATAACTTCCACTGCTCTCATCTTTTTATGATGACAGTGGCGTGCGATTCGGAATATAGGTTATAGGCATAGAGATAATTTAACTACCTATAATATAAATGAAGCTATTACACACGCAACCATATATTTAAGAATACATGACCTACAATCATGTTTTTTTTTCAAATTCCAAATACATTTCGAACATAATCATCTCTACGATCACAAATGAGGTTTACAGTTTCATTTCAATATTTACATAATTATTAAATGATAGATTATACGAAAGTGATCATCCATTATTTCTATTTACACTTTGTCACTTGGAATAAATCGTTTGATAGAATAACACATAGTTGATAATAAACTATTCAAAATTAGTACAATACCAATCAAAATTGTAAAGAGACGTAAATGCAAATGTCAAAAATATTTGAAAGCTGAACCTCCTGTTCGTTTGACATCGACACTGGATTCGTTTTATCTTGAAACTGAAATCCTTTCAAGTTACTATTCCCAGGTGATAACTATATACATGCTTAACTTGATCAGTATATTGAACCTTCATGACTATTCTATTTTTTGAAAGAATGTTGATTTAACCAATTGTTCTCATCATCATCGATGCGCTAGTGCGACATCATGTTGATACAACATATTCTGAATGATGTTGGATGTTGGTCACCATTTGATTCAGAAATTGTATTTAAAAAAAAACTATTTGCTTTCAAGTAATCACTCATTACTTATACAGCTTGTAAATTATTATTGGAAGCACTACAGCCCTACATTGATACTGAAAGTGATATATACTAATTACTTGTGGATATTGTAGCGATCAGCGGTATGAACAATACTTTATCGAAACAGAACACGTATGAACTCACCACTCTACCCTTGTTGTTTCACAATGCATTTGTAATTATTGATTATGTTTAATTTTCAAGTTTTTATCCGGATCGAATGATCATTTAGTAATAATTATTATTTACTTCTAATATTTCAAATTTCCACATCAGTATTCCACGCACCAACTATTTTTCTGTTTCGGTCTAATTTTTGTTTGTTACCAATTTTCGTTAGTTACCACCAGTGAACAGGTTAAACCAAACTAAAATACAGCATGAAATAAATATCTAAAATCTATTGAAAGAATTATACTCAAACTGCAAATCTTGTATATTTTGATACTGCTACGGGCAGATTTCGTGTTTTAAAACAACAGTTTTCGTCTCAGTATGTATTGACGTTGACGAGTTTCCATGTAGTAACTTATCATAAGTATATATTTCTTGATAATTGATGTAACAATTTTGGACATGTAACAATTATGATGAATTTTGCAAATAAGGCCGGTTGAGAATGGACAACATCGCATGGCGTAATCCATATGAAAAAATTAGGAATAACTTTTTTGCTGATGAAACTGCATCCAGATTCTGACTAATGAGTCTTGATCGAACTGTTCACAAAAAAAGTCGTATGGAAATGTATTTTATATGTAAATTCTCACGACACTGTTCCGGGAATAACGTTTTTCTATACTTAGTTCAAATTATTCCGATCTAGATTTTTTCAATGAATTCTGTGTTATTCATAATTTGAACAAGTATAAGAGTAGATAGAGTTCATGGATGTTCATAATATTGTGTCATAGATGAAATCAAGCTAACAAAGTTACAACAAAATGAAAACTATGGGCACTATCGATATATATCTTGGCTGTTGATGATTATAACATCTCAATATTCGATTAATTTAAGGAAATCAGATGTACTTAAAACATTATGTGCAGTATTAAAAGAGAAATTCGATTTATTGTCCGCTGAAACTCGTTTTTCAATAGTAATTTGCGGGAACGCATGCAATAATAATATGAATGAGCAATCAATGAAACAGACTCAATCGGCAAAAACACAACCATGTTTCACCATATCGACCAGTCGCTGTAAGTGTAACGATAAACAAAAACTTCGGAATATTTGCAATAGTACGTGATATAAAATTGTACATATTTGTCAAATATTAGCAGCGGTTTGTTACATGAAAATTTGGCGGAGTACAATTTTTAACATGAATCATTAGGTATAAATACAAAATGAATTGACATAAACTTCATTTGGTTTCAATCATATGGTATCTTTAGTCTAGATCGATCAGTAACATTACAAACTAATTGTTCTAGACAGCTGTTTCGATTTAAATCAGAGACCTGTCAACAAATAATAAATGAATATATTCATTTATATCTCAATTGTTGCATTTATTTAGTTTTATAAAACCATGTATGCAATTTATTCTCGAATGTGAAACGATTTAAACAAAAATAATATAACTTATTATAAGTATACTACTTATATTAGAGAGTGATTAATAACAGCAATACATGACATTTCCGAAATGTTTTTGTAGTAATGTAGTTGTGATAGTATCATAGGTTGATAAACATCAAAAAGTTGATAATATAACTAGCGTTATTTGACTATTGTTTGCAACCAAATGTAAACAGAAGATAATGAAACTGGTCTCATGTTTTTCATATTTGGTACTGTTTAGGTATATAACGGAACAGGTGTTCAAATACAATAATTGGAATTTCTTGATATTTCTCACACTTGCAGAAGAACGATAATATTTTTTAATGTATCACATTCAGATACTTTGGTAATGTCATGTGGCATTAGGGGTGCCTTCAGTTCCTCAGTATGAGTTTTAAACTCATATGTGTGATGACAATATGTGATGGAACAAAAGTCGATATTTTGTTATTCACGTGCAACGTTGTATTTCGCTCACAATTTATTATTGAATAAGTCTATCCCTTCCTGGGCAAATACAGTTTCGTCTGGCCACATGGCAAAATAGAGAAATTCCATGCTACTCTTTACGTGAATATATAGTTTCGTTCGATTCTGATTTTCGAGAATATAATCTTTCGTCCGTCTTACATGCTGTAAAAGTTGCTGACTTATTTTATTTGAGGGCTTATGCCCCTGCATAACGATGGACTTCGATTGTTTTCAACCTCACAATCAAAAACTTAGGTACATACGTTTTTTCAGTTCTGATTAATTGTAATTGTAATTAATTGTTTTTTGAAGAGAATTTTGAAATGAAAATTCACCTATCTAGGACACGCGTTTGAAGGTATTTTCAAAATAGTAATGTTATTTTTAAACGTCATTTAGAGACGTGTTAACTCGCCTAAGTAGGTACATAGAGATAGATTTATTTTGTATCAAGTACATAGAATGTTCACACGCGTCAGAGCTTACATATCAAAATAGTATGAAAATATAAATATATAATATAAAAACAGACATATTAATAAAATAATTATGACTAACGATCTCAGTGTTATTGAGATCAGTGTTCGATATTAATAATCACTAATTAAAACAAGAGAGAACAGAGATTTCAGTTAAAAAAAGAGATTTTTGCCTTGATAATGTCGGATACACTGTTATAGTATTAGTTTTCATGATAAAAAATGTTCACATGTTGTGATTTAATTCTTTGTTTATTAGCTTGTCGATTCGGTATCTTATAAAAATTCGTCTACCGGAAATAACATTTTTTTCAGTTTGTAACTGGAGTTTAATTTAATATCTGTGAAACCGGTGGTTATTCTGTTCAATTTCTTCAGGCACTTCTTCCCCATATAATTGAGATTATGTTGGCCAACAGATAGTCTGGAAAACAGTAAATGAAGATCATTTTTGGTCCTTGTATCATAAATGTGAATGTTCTGCCCGATGTGCATTACCTATGTTTTTTATTGTGTATAGTATTATTGAGTATATGTACAGAGAGGGATATGTCATTATGTGGAATGATCGGAAACGCTTTTTGCATATTTCTGATAATTTTTTTTTGCCATTGTGAATACCGAAATTGCATCATGTGTCTGACCCCAGTAGATAATGCCGTATGCTATAATGGACTGAAATAAGCCAAAATGAAGTAATTTTAATACATTATTAGAGACGGTGTTCCTTATTTTTTTTTATCATGAAACCCATTACTGTAAGTAAATGAGTTTTTCTACAGAAAATATGGTTATACAAACTGAAAAAACTGAAAACCAGTATAAAAAAAGAAACTCACAATCTAAGTTGATGAATTATTATAGTGGAAAAATACAAAAACGTCGAAAAAACAACAAATATTAGGCCTCTAACATACTAAAAAGAATCTGCAAAAGTCAACTGTCATTGGGTGTGAGTACTAACAAAAGTAATTACTATTCATGACTCTAGAATCTAGAATCATATAAAATTAGGACTAAAGATTAAAGAGCAGATTTTTCTGCTTGACCAACAGTTTAAGAATATCTTCAGCTCATTTCAGTTTATTAAGCAGCACCTATCGGTCATCATACCCAATAAAACCTATCCTAAAACAAAATTACAAATAACGTGTTAATGAATCTTGGATATAATACAGGTTTCCTCGGGTGTTCAGTGACTGTCCAATGCATCTAAAAATGAACTTACAGATAACCTAGTAACCTGGAATTGCCTCTTGGAGATAACATATGTTCTCTTATTTTCAATGCATCGATTGGGGTTTTCCTAATTATAGTCCAATCTATCACCCTTATGACACTCGGACGGAAGCGTATATTTGTAGGATTAGTGATCGGATAAAAATGAATAACCTGATTTAGCAAAAGCAGTCACGGACAAACTGTAATTGCCCCTTCCCTATTACGCTATTTGAATCCTGAGCAATAAGTAGTTCAATTTATCTTTGTTATCCTGTTCAAAATTTTTTGGCGGTGTACAAAAATGATTGATCGCCTACATATATCTATGGATTTCAAATGAGAAACACTACTGCCCTTGTCTATAATGATATAAGTAATTATAAGAGCATTTGAGATCATTGATAAGTCTATATTACTAGCGAAATTGAATAGATATGGAATAGAGGGCACAGTGTACAATTGGTTATCTAATTATTTGACCAATAGATAACAACGGGTAAGAGTGAAAGATATACTCTCTTGTAAAATTTAAAATGATGTAGTTATTCAGGGTTATGTTCTGGGCCCCTTCTATTTAGACTATATTTAAATGGCATGCCATTGTTTGTTGATTGTGAATTTATGAACTTTTTTGCGGATGATACACTATTAGCATGTAGTGATGGGAACCTAGAAATAGCTATACAAAAAATGTGTATAATACTTTAGCAAGTGTCAACAAGTATTTGAAAATGAATAAACTCAAGCCGATTGTATTGAAAACAAAGGCGCAAATTTAAATATAGCCAAATAGACTGAAAAAATATTGATCTCAACATTGATGATGAAGGAATTGAAGTAGTGAATAGAACTAAATATCTGGGATTCCAGACGGATAACACTTTATCGTTTGACTAAACGTTTTGAGTATATTCATCAAAAAATTTCGAAGAAATTATTCTTTTTTTCTTGAATTGCCAATATTCTTTCAACCAATTCAAGAATCATAGTTTAAAAGTCAATTGTTCAGCCACACTTCGACTACTGTTCCTCTATCCTATATCTATTCAATTAGAATAAATTGTCTCAACTCCAAAAACTTCAGAATAGTGGTATGTGGATCATTTTGTAGTGATATTCGTATACAAAATATTGAACAAATTAGGACCATCTTATTACAAACAGTACAATGTCTTCCATCATGATATTCACCACCACTTCATTCGAAATAATAATAATTTATATATAAAGAGAACAAATCAAATTAAAAGTAGCTCATCTCGGAACATTTTCAAAAACGAACTGAAGAAATTTGCTTCAAATGTAGATCTATCTATTATAATTATAAATTTTTGTTACAGAAATGAGTCGATATGCTGCTACAGAATTTGGTGCATCATAGCGAAGGTTGAAGTGTATGAGCCGGTCAAATGCCGTAAAAAGTCTATGACAACAATGAAATATCCGAACATATCTGGAGGAACCAATATGGCGGTCAGTGGCAATGGGTCCCATGTGGATGAAGTGGATTCACTCTTCACATCTTGCTGGCAAAATTCAAATTCGAACGACTTTATAGACACCAACAAATTAATTTTAGACAGTTCGATGAGTAACCTAGGTTCGGATAAATTATTGTTAGATTCTTCAATGGGTCAAGATGATAGTGAGATGGAAACGAAACCATCTATGGACATTTTAGACAATTTACTCCTCAATTCGCAATCGATGAATAGTTTAGCCGAGTTAAAACCCCTCCCCCCTTTCACCGGGTATACCGCAAATTTGAGTATAAACGGAATACAAGGTCATCATTATCATACGATATCGCAACGAATACCCGAAGAAAATAATAATACCTATAATAACTTTAACGAACAAAATATAGTTTCGAGTTCGACGTGTAATGTTAGTTCGGACTCTGCAGGTGATAAAATGTACTCAGTGGAAGATGTAGTTAAACTCGGTTACGCGAACCCCGATTCGGTGTCAAGCGCGAAACTCTACGAAGATTGTAGTCAAAACGCAGATTCTATAACCCATGTAAAAACAGAAATGGCGGAATACGACATATCTTCAATTGAAGATATAGCAGCAATCATTGGATCCGCCATTGCTGATACAACTGTACCTAATAACAATCCCGACAGCGAAGGTCCATCAGGGTCGAGAGACAGTTGGATGGATCTGGATGCATGGATAGATGGCGCTTGCGTGGACCAACATAAAAACCTCATTATCACGCAAGACGGACTATCCGAATTCGTGATCCCCAACAACAATACCGAATACAAATCGCATCAAAACATGGAGTACAGTTCGAAAATGCAACATCAACAATGTGGCTCTACACTTCAAACCCTATTAACACAAGGTTACATGCCTCTATTGCAAAACAGGTTGCAAAACGGACCACCTATCAAACAGGAAACACCAAGTTCTACCAATTACGGCGAGATGATGTCAACGTCAAGCCCACCAGCCAATGTTGTATCAACTACCGAAAACCTGATGTTAACAGTTAACGGAAGGTTTTTACCTCAATACGCTATTCATGGTATGGATGATCATCGGATTCGATCTCCAGATATGCTACAAAACTACCCGCACACCACTACCACCACTCCCAACGCACCCAAAAAGTCAAGAAATAGAGCTCAAAAGAAACAGGCTACTAGTTCGACGGTGTTTCACACTGAACAAAATTTAGGAATGTTAGGGAAAGAAAAACCAGTTCACAGGTGTAGTATCTGTAATCGGGGTTTCTTGAATAAATCTAATATTAAAGTTCATCTGAGGACCCATACGGGAGAAAAACCTTTCAGATGTGACACATGCGCCAAGGCGTTTCGACAGAAAGCACATTTATTGAAACACCAGCAAATACACAAAAGAATTGGTCGTGATTAATCAATCAATTCTGAAACTTCCTCAAAGTTTATAAAACTGCTAGTACAAAGATAAACTGAATACTCTCAAGTGTTTCATTCCCTGGAAAAAGTCACAGGGTATAAGATCGGGAGATTCCGGTGGCCATTGATCTTTATTGCTGTTGCTCCTTTTCTAAGGAAATGGTCTTTCCAGATATTCTGAAGCAAATTGCATTTTTTAAGAATAGGGGCCTCATGTTGTAGAAAATACACGTTTTCTACCATATCAACGGTCAAATAGATTGTATACCGTACCATATTTTTCATAAAATCAGTTTGCAACAAAAAGTTTCAATTTTCCGACACATTTTCATGAGTTTTCTGATAATGATTGGGGTTACGCCCCTTGAAATTTCGAGTTGCCTCTTTGCAATTTCAAACAGCATTTTCCATATAACAATATACAATTCTTCCATGTGTATTGACAACACATTTTGGAATAGTTGAATAACATTGAAACATATAATGTTAACAACATCATTATCAAACCTTCCGATGAATATTCAAAAGGAATCAATTATTAATAGTTATACTAAGTCATCTATATCTAAAAATACTGTCAAGGTTCTGAAGACCTTTCAGCTATCGGGTAGCCATCATCAGAGTAATCAAAATTAGTAATCAAAATGTGCCTGTTTGAATACTATTTGGAATTAATAGTGTGAATAAGGGATTGCCCTCAGCTTGGGATAAACCTGAACTCATTGAAATGCTTTTTCGCTTATACATGTCCATGACTTGAAAATTACCTAGATATTTGTAGTTACAGGCTTTCAAGAGTGATGAACTTTCTCGAGAAATGGTGTTACCTGTAATTAAAACATGTTCTGCTAATGTTGATTTTTCAGCATTATTTTCCTCTATATGGGCAAAATGCTTATAAAGAGGATATTAGGAATTTAGCAACTTCCAAGTCGCACCAAGTTTGTCTGTAAAAAAATTTTTAGAATTAATTGTCAAGCTGAAATACTGTTGATAAAGTTTCCGACTTCGACAAATCCAGGATTTAAAAAATCGATTGGTAGTCGTGTTCAAAATAATATGTGGGTCAAACAAAAATGAATTTTCAAGCTAGGTATGAAGAACATTTTGCCCATATAAAGAAAAAAAAAATAATGGTGGAAAATCAGCATAGCGAACATATTTTAAATTCAAGTTACACCATTTCTATCACTCTATTGAAACACAGTAATGACATATATCAAAGTAATGGGAGTAGAGGTATAGAAATGTATAGTAAAAGCAATTTAATGAATTCAAATTCATCTCCATCTGAAATCCCCTTTTATTAATAGCAAGTGGTATTTAACATGCACATTTTGAGTTTACTCTGATTCATTATATTAATTTGATACAAAAAAAAAGATATTCTCCATAATACCGAAACAGTAAGCCTTTCCATCTACTCGTAACATAGTTGTAACTATATATATTGATTATTGACTCTCAATAATGAATTATAATATGTTGTAGAACAGGGAAGACCATTCCTTTGAATTACGTGTATTTAATCTACATTTTTCATGCCAGGAGGGATTCAAGAATTTAACCTACAAAAAATAATGAAAGCAGTATTTATAAGCTTTGTAAATTATACCAAGTTCGAATGATTGAAGATATTTCAAGATCGTGAGTATTTCTTTTTTCTTCAATATCTTTCATCATGGAATTTGGACGTTCAAACGTGCTATAAAAAAGGTACCTCATATTTTTACAAATGTGTATATTCCTATATTTGGACAATGTGCAATTTGATTTTGATCTAGTAACCTGGTGCAAACAACGAATATGATCTGCTTCCTCCTGTAACAATGAATGTAAAATGGACATCCAAAAATATTATCATTTTCTTCGACTCCATGTATTGAGGATGAAGAGCAAACAAACTATATCGTTTCAAAAGAATAGGCACGGATCATCCTATGCATATTGAGGAAAATCTGAATTTCTGAGAATATAAGTAAATATTTTAAGAAAGGTATGAACTTTCTACAGTTATGAATCTGGAAAGATGATATAAAGTTCTAAAATTAAATTTCAAAGACTACCGTTTTTCCAAACGATGAATATTTCTGACACTAATGTGGTCTCTCAGTGAGAAATAGGTAAGATCTGAAGCAATGGAAAAAATTGGGTTCTCAATTTCAATGATTAAAATTCTCAAGTTATACTATCAGTATGTTCCATAAGAAGAATATAGTTTGTTTCTTTTCTTTTTCTTCAAAATGTTGTGAATGTATGGTTAAATACTACAATGTCTTCTAAAGCGAATCATGATAAAGTCTACAGGAGATTGAGAAGATATAATATATTACATTCATTGTTCAAATATCTAGTGCAAGTCTGAATCTTGTAGAAACATTGCTTTCTCATATATCCTTCTTTTTTATTATTGTTCATTTGCACATTGTTGTGGTATGTATTTATTCTACTTATATTATGCTAATCTTTTCCTATATTTATTATCCATTGTTATGCTAACACAATTTTGTTATAAATAGTTGTTTTTAATGTTCACCCGATCATTTATATATTGGTGCTTGTTTGAAACTTTTGGATATTTGTTTACGGAAAGCCCTACAACCTAAACGTTTGAACCAGGAATGTGAATAGGGAATAACACCTGAATCTCCAGGTATTTAATGTGATTCAAATGACAGTAAGCGTATGATACTGAAATTTTAGGTTCAAATTTGAAAATAACTTCCACGCACTTATCAACATTATGGTCTACTTTTCTCGGTGGGAGAGTTATTGAATACCAATTATAATCACTATAATGAAGAGATATTTCATTCAAATGAAGTTTTATATAACAAAGAAGCAATATAATGCACAATTAAACATCAAGAATTATCAATCGAATAGACTTCAACATAGGAGTTAGAAATTAGAAAAGCTCTGTTCAAGATTATTGTTCATTGAATCAATATAAAATAATTATCGCCAGCAGTAACATGATACTAATTTGGCTTCTATCCTCAATTCTCTTCGACAGTATGAAAATTGAAGAGTGATATACTATAACTCTACAAATGAGAACTGATCACCTTCATCCACTAAAAATAATGTTAAAGTACTGAGGACCTTCCGTTAACTTTGATGATGGCTACTTGATAGCCGAAAGGTCCTCAGTGCCTTGACAGAATTTTCAGTTGATAAGGAAGATTATTTCTTATTTATAGTATTGAATATCATAGGTTGAAGCTGAGTGAAAATATTTGATTAACATTAATTTGGTTTTCGAACAATAAGAATCATTCAATGCCATATGATTGTCAATTAATAAACAAGTAAATCTCAAATCACTCAAATTTAGAAGTAAACATGATCCTCATTTCCAGAATGCCATAAATAGTGATCTACCATACTTTCAACTCAATAAGCAGACTGATCAACACACCATAACTGTACGAAACTAAATAAACCCAACCAACACATATTTAATTTAATATTAATATTCGTTGTTGAAGAGGACATCTACTTTATCCTGACCAAGCTAACATTTTATTGATTTCACACATCTATTACAAATAACATTTGATGGTAATTTTTCGCAGTATTCTATTGCACAACTCAATATCTCTCGAAGTATGAACAATAAATTTGATGAAACAGAAATATCTAACTTCAAATAGAATGAAAAATTTAGTAACGGGATAAGGAAATTCATAATTCATATATATTATTTATATTATTATATGGAGCTCAGCTTTGTACTACTGTATAAATCAATATTCTGCACAACGTTTGAATCAGAACAGCATTAATCACAATCATAATACTTTTTCATTCGTTCAATAATGAGTTGTCATTGATTGAAAATTTTAATATTTATATGTATTTATCCTGAACACTGAGTCTGGCTTACAGCTTAATGTCTTTACAATATTGTGAAACTGTTGAACCAAGAACTAACTAACACTGACAGAACTCCCGCGGTTTTAAATATGGAATTGGAATTTATTTTAATTAAGGCTGGATTACAAATCCAAAAGTATTTTCGTGTTTCAATTCATAATTTCAAAGTTTTATGGAGTACGAAAACCATCATCCTTACTTTTGAATCAACCAGCGTGCTGCAAAAAACATGTTCTTCTCCAAATTGATAAGTCGATGAGAGAATGTTGAATGGAAAGGTAGAATTCAAATGACATGGATTTTAATTCAGAATTAATGTTCCAAAAGTGTTAAAAGCGTTATCATTAAAATCAAGTTTCACATTCATTAATATTAATCTATCTTTATTTTAATATTTTAAATATGATTCAAAGCGATGAATTGTGAACTTGAGTAGATTATTTCTTCAGGAGACTATATACACACATTATATTCTTTCAATGAAGAATAACAGATAACTAATACAATTACACACAAATTTCAAATAATATCAAAACATCAATTAGAGAATTATTTTTCATTACCGTTCATTTAAAATGAGGAGTCGTTGCTATGATCAGAACCTCAAGGTAGCGTTAACAGCTTCGTTATTTCCGTTAGAACTAATTTATAGTATAACCTATTGATAGTAATCGAATGAACATAAATAACAATTAATTTCGAAGTTTTCTTATTCCTTATCAACAACTAGAATCAAAGCTAATTTGGAAACAACAACAAAATTAATTTATAAAATTAAAGAAACTAGTTAGATCAAATATGTTAACAATTCTTGACAAGTCACATATAAAAAGAAAAGTTTTAAGGTTTAGGAGAATGGGTAAAATACTGAATTTCATATCTTAAATGCAAGATATTATAAAAAACATATTACTACGAATAAATTAATGCAGGGCTTCATACACTAAGCGAGATATTTACAAGTTTCAAACAAGATTTCCTGAGATTCCCATAAAACATAGATCAAGCTTACTCAGGTCTTTTTAATGCACTATTTGTGATAGAAAAATACTTAATATTTAAGTATAGTATTTGTATTTTTACAAACTGTCTATATTTTTGATGTAAAATCTTTTATTGATTATTTTATTGTGGCAGACCTAACAACGAATTCTTTGTAAATTTTGTATTATAGTAAGATTGTATTTATATGCCTGTACTTAGTAGCTTTCGTTGCCTCTGCCAATAATTGTATCCTTTAGATGAATAGATCTCAAACAAAGTCGTTGCTTTTGCACCTAAGAGAATGGTTTAGTTCTGAAAACATTTCGTCACCTGACAAGAAGATTTCCATCAAAATTTTGTATAACATTTCCTCTATTCATAACAATTAACTAATTCACATCATTGTTTATGAAAATTCGCCTGATTTTTGACGCAAATGAAATTATTACAAATCAATGTATGTATTTGTCCAAAATCAAGTATTTTTTCTAACGTCAATAATGAATTGATTCATATAACGAAGAAGATTCCGATAGTCTGATTTTTCACGACTTGAATCGAAAAAATTATTATTCCTTGGCTCATATTACACTTTCCTATTCGATTCTTCCGTTTAAATACATAGCATCGATATTTCTGATCAGATAGCCGTTTCCTTTCATATTCTAAAATGTATGTAGTTTGTAGTAATTGGGTTGGGATGAATATCATACTAGAAAGCTCTTTGCTTTGACCGGATTCTTAAATAAATGATAAGTCAGCTCGAAGGACCAAGTTAGTATAATGATTTTCAGCTTCTTGAACAAACGACTCATTTCAATTTGATTCATTATGAAGAAGAAATTTGTTATTGATTGATTCCTGACAATATGCAATAGGTACATAAAATGATGCTCCAATTTTGAGAATGTTAGTCTCTGGCTATCTATACCCATACCCAAGTATGTTTCCAAAGAGTTACATGCGCCTGGGCATTTCATACATTTCAGTTAAGTGCTTTGTTTTGTTTTGGAGATTCATGATTATTTTGAGAATATTTGCAATATTACACACGTGTACAAGCTCTTTTTTTGTACAATCTTTGTCTCAAGAATTGATCAAAACTATTGATTAGACTAGAATTATGTCGAGATTCTTGTTATTCCTGGCAAGTTCCTAGATACGAGAATGGTCATTGAGTTCTTATACAAATATCGATATCCGTTATACATGCCTGTTTTCCTCATCGTTAATGTATATGTAGAATGAATTTCATAAAATGATGGTGGCTTTATCGCAAATATATACATTATCGTAAAGAAACAATTCCAGGCACTCGTACTACTACAAAATTAACAAGGTCAGACGATGTGCAAAATATCTCAATGCCATTAACATTTAAATTCAGCTTCATTGCATATTTTTCATTTGAATTAACAAAGAAAAAGAGCTATAATTTTAAGTTATTGCGAATATATTCAACATTTCTATTTCAGATTTCAGGTTATTTCTCTAAATTATCAGTTTATAATCACATATTTTCGGAACCGTATTTTCTATAAATATTTTCATTCTCCTTTAAAGTAATTTCTTCTCGCACATTTGCTTATATATCAATTTAACTTCATTCGCTCTTTTCTCTGGCACACTAACTTGATGCCTTGTCATAGATGAACTATTATATGAAAACTACTAAAGTTTAAATGTTTACACCGTTTCGTTCACACTTGCAGCTTTCAATAATATTTAGATTGATCACATTGCCATGATGCCATCACTGGAAACTTGCTGAACACATCCTCTAACGTTTCAAGTTCAAGGGGGACATGAAGTTAGTTCAATCAGGAACAGAACAACTGTCACTTTTCATCTATCAGTCTGCACCGATTTTTTCTTAAATTGGGAACGGTGGAAACTTTCGAATTAAATTAACAGCGTATGTGTGCGTTCAGCATAATACATAAGCTTCTAGAGAATTGCTATTCTCAATCTGTTGTCTTCTGACCTAGTAAAGAAATTTTAATGTCACAGGTGATGCGATGTTTTCTATACTTACAACTGCTGACTACGTCTTCGGCGTTGATGAATAGAATATTGAATTGTTCCAGTATTTGATACTTTTAGTTGGTTATGTGTGATAATCATGTACAGAAATCAATTATCTTTATTTATAAAAATGCACTCAGTTTGCTTGAAAGAGTTAATAAATATTTGAGTTAGTTTTAATTATTAAACAAATAATTTTTAGGTAGAATACAATTAATTTTTATTGTAATTTAATTATTGTTATTATTTTATTGTTGATTATGTTAATAAGGATGTTGTATTATAAACACCATTATTTTTAATAAGAAAACTATTTCAACCAAATTGTTTCATTCAATGCCTAGGAACAATTTATGTCATAATAATTATCAACCTAAATATATTATATTATATTCCAGTCAAAGTCAAAAGAAATAATTATTATGTGATGAATTCCATTCAGTTTCAGATTGCATATTATTATAAGAATAAAATGCTTTGTTGATTTATCATCTGCAATACGAAGGATAGTACAAATTATGCTTCCTGCTGAAAATGACACTATAATCTTCGAACGCATTAGTGATATCTTGATTGTGGTAGGAATTATAAGAGGAACGGAGAAAACATGAACCTTCGAGACTCCAGTACAATCTACACTAAATGCAAGTAAGTAAATACATAATTTCTTGGTTTAAATTTCTTTCGATACCTAATAATACCGAATGAATATATGAATACATTCATTTATTTCTTGTTGACTTTTGGTAGATCACTGTAGTCTAGACCGATCAGTAACACTACAAACTAATATTATTTTGTACTACTACTGGCCACTAACATCAAGCATGGAACAAAATATGAAACAATTTATTTTGGGTTTTGAAGATAACTTTTAAATTATGTCTCCAACTTTAAACTCAATAAAATTCATTCATCTTCCATATTTTCGAAAGAAGGCATACTTTTTCAAATTCAGATGGAACTAAAATGTTGAAGAATCAGAGCAGAAGTCTCAAATTAAACAATCTAGAATCAGTAGAAATTGTAGGAGGTATAAAAAATTGCTATCTATCAGAGTGTACTACAGCATTGTTTGCGACGTCTTGGTGACATTTCCTAATCATCTAGCTAACTTTCCTCTATTTATCTTATTCCAATTTTTCAATCCCGATCTTATATTTCCCCATATTCAAATTGCAACCCCACTTGTTGTTTCTAGGTTATGTTTGACTATAAGTATCTTAAGTTATCCTATGTTCATTCATATATTTGTATCATTTTGAAGATGACATGCCAGTTGTAGCAGCTTAAACAACCTTATAAAGTATTTTAACATACCAATATGATAAATTATTACAAACTAACGGTTTCCAATATCGATTTTTTAATAAGTATTAGTTGCATATCCATAAATACTGAAAGTTGGGTTAATAAAACAGCAGATATTAAGGAAAAATTCCAAGCTCCTATGGAGGAATGTAGCTCCGCAGTCAATGAGCCAATGTATCGGCGTTTTCTATGCTTTTTAGCAGAATCTACACTCACTAAATTGACAATGTCAATTTTACTAATATGTCCGTTGAATTCGCCGTTTCCCGCCATGAATCCGGTTATGCTTCTTAGGTTATTTCTATTGTTTCTCATGCTTTACAATATGTCCTTTGTCCTAAATTATTCTAAGAAAATTTCGGATTCTCTAAGTCTTGGAGAAGAAGTAAAGTGTTTCTTTGTCTTCTGTTTTGATGATTTCCTATACAGTCTGCGTCCTTATACCACAGATGGGTTCCTGTCCTGTCAGAGGTGTTTCAGCTCCATTGCGTGCAAAGGCTTTTACTCCAATTCCTATATGTCCTGGGAGACAGTGAAGGGTGATTCTGTTCTGCAATCCTGAGATGTTACGCTTGGGATTTTGCAGGTAATAACCATCCTTGAGCTAATGGCATTTGAGCTCAGCGCTTCTATGCTTGTTTATCAGACATGATAGTTATGCCATTCTTGTTTTATCCTTTGTCCAGATTGATTTGTGGACATCTCTCGTAATTGCAGAGCTTCACTTGAAAGACAGACCTAAAGACTCCACTCTCTGCTGTTCTAGATCCATCGATATACCAACAGGCTGCTCCTTTCCTAACAGGGTGCACTTTTCCTCATCTCCACTCCTTGTTTCCATGATGGGTTCAGAAGTTCTGTGTAAACATCTTACCTATGTCGTCCCTTGGTGCCATGAGTGATGGGTGGTCTACATTTTAGATGATCTTTATCCTTCGATAGCACTCTTATAACTCCCTGAGATTCTTGTTTACTTGTATTAAGCATAATTTTGTAGCAGTCCTTTGTATTGCTATGAACTTATTCCCATTATTTTCCGAATGCTAGTCATGAGACAAGACCTCAGTACCGCAGTTAGCCTTTGAGACTTACTTAATGGATAGATTATTTCCAATGAATCAGTTCCAATTGATCAGAACCTAGAATGCGTGTTATTCTGCAATTATGTAGGGATATTAATTTGTGATAATATTGATATTACTCTGTTGATTCTCAGTGTTCTGCATACATATCTATCATGGTAGTGGTTATATTCTCGGACAACTTTAAAAAGTTATCACAAACTAACGATTTCCACTATCGATTTTAGTATTAATTGCATATCGATACATACTAAAAAATTGGGTGTATAAAATAGCAAATATTATGGAAAAATTCCAAGCCATCGGCAAAATATTATCTTTATAACTTTTCATTATCTGGATCAAAATTTTTACCTTCAAACCTTGAAAATATCTTCATGACAATTTTTCTCCAACAATGTTGTTGCAGCCACGAAAACACATACTTTTATATTTAAATTCGCCAACTATAAGTAGTAGTGGTTCGGGGGTTTGATACCCAGCATTATTATTGTCTGTGAGCTTCATCTATCTTGGTATGATCTAAAAAAAGTATTTAAGGATTTATCTGGAGATGCTGCTTTCGGCACCAAGATTATCATCCATCTTCAAATGATTCCAGTTGGAGATCAGTACTTACAGTGTCGAATTTTCAATCTCATTGTTCAAAATTTTTCAAAATGGTACCCAATGTTCTTCAGGAACATTAACTGATTTAGAAAATTTGCGTGGATAAGGTCCATAGCAGATTATTAATGAGTTGGACTATTCCACTTTCACTTTCTTCACATTTTTGGTCTTATTTCATATTCTGTTTAACCAGGCTAACAATTTTCCCAACACAGTCTGCTTGCTATATAAGAATATTCGTATCATTATTGAATGAAATCAATGAAACAGAATAAATTCATCAGTGAAGAATGAAAAGTCGAGATACGGTAATAAATATGGAACGTTTTGATCAATTTCAAACATGATTAATTTTGGCATTAAGCCATACAATTACTGCATCAAATTCATTAATTTATGATAAATAAACTTGAAAGATACCGATACATTATAAGCAGCTTCAACAACATTAGTTTAGGTCAATGGAATACGAAAATTCAATGAATAATAATTTCCAAATTAAACAGGTGTATTAACTGAGAGATTATTTAGCATAGTCACGAAATGCTACATTCTACATGTAAATTCGAAGTACTGTTTGTAAAAAGCTATTCACTAGTTTGGAAGATCACCGATGTGGTATTATTCTCCAAAATTGGTATAGGAGTGAGCATGTTTTGATGAACGCCACTGATATTTAAATATAAAGTAAATCTATGTAGCACATGACACACTTACTATGGCCAGAGGCGTGCAGGCGGGGCAACTATGCGGACATACTTCCTACATGGCGGACGTGGTCCGCAAATGGGGACATCATCTACCAGCTTCTTCTCTATAGATATCTTCTCTTCAACTGTTTCACACTCGCACATATTGTGCATTTGTGCCAGTCCAATTGTTGATACTTCTAAACGTGTTCAAACAATTAAATTACTGATACGATTGTTTACTTATTTTGTGAGAAAACTTCTTCCTCTTGACGGTGAAAAGAAGAATGCTTACATAGAAAAGTCCGCCAGAATACGTTCCATAAAATTGAATGGAAATAATTATCATATAGATTAATTTAATAATGGAACTTCGCACCATTTTCTCATAATCTGATCATCTGAAATAATATGCTCTTATTAATATATTTGAAACATTTGGTTTGCAATCGAGGTCATTTCAACTTGCCCACTTAAATTGTCAATTTCTAGTATGAATAATGAAGAACACGAGACAATCTTCCAATAGGCCCATTTAACATAAGATATTACATTTCCATCAATGTAGGGAATAAACAGAAAAAAAAATTAACGGTTAAAACTCATGTATGTTCGGGATACAAATATTCCGGGTGTCTTTTCATTCTTCATGGTTTGGCATTATTATTGATATGTTGAGAATGAATTTCTACATCTCACAACATCTTTTTGAATTTGTATTGAAACAGATTGATTATTCAAAAACAGACATGCTTTTTTTCTTCGAAACTGGATGATCTTCCACATTTCTTTGAAACGTTTCATACAGTTCCGAATGTACAATGTCAAATTTCGGATCCAAACGAACTTTGGAAGTCATTATTTGTTAGTTTACTTATTTTGTGAGTAAACTTCTTCCTCTTGACGGTGAAAAAAGAAAGCTTGCATAGAAAAGTCCACCACAATATGTCCCATGAAGTTGAATGGAAATAATTATCATATAGATTGATTTAATATTGGGACCACCACCACAATTTTCTCATAATCTGCTCATCTGAAATAATATGCTCTTATTAATTTATTTGAAACATTTGGTTTGCAATCGAGGTCATTTCAACTTGCCCTTTTAAATTGCCAATTTCTAGTATGAATAATGAATAACACGAGACAATCTTACAATAGTCCCATTTAACATATGATATTACATTTCAATCAATGTAAGCAATAAACTGAAAAAAAAATTAATGGTTAAGCAACTCATGTATGTTCGGAATACAAATATTCCGGGTGTCTTTTTATTCTTCATGGTTTGTCATTATTATTGATTTGTTAAGAATGAATTTCTACATCTCACACTTTTTTTTTGAATTTGTATTGAAACAGAGAGATTATTCAAAAACAGACATGTTCTTTTTCCTCGAAACTGGATGGTCTTCAACATTTCTTTGATACGTTCCATACAGTTCCGAATGTACGATGTCAAATTTCGAAGTCATTATTTGTTAGTTCCCTTACTCAGGAGTCGCTGATTTACTTGTGATGTACTATCGTGAAAACGGTATTACAATTGTGGCAGGGACCCCTACATGAAGTAAAATGTTAATCCATAGCCAAGCAAGTACAACATCCTGCTCTCACCAGGTCAGGCTACCGATTGTGGTTTTATGTAACAATTTAAATAATCATTGGGTATTGTATATTGTGTAAACTCAACTGTTCACTTGTTTTAATGATTTAAGTAATTAACTTCATCCATATTTTCAATTCACTCGCTTCATATCTCATTGATATAAGTTATGTCATAAACTATATCAATATTAGTATTTCAAAGTAAATTTCAATCATTCTGGGTACAGGTCTTTTATTTTTTTCTTTCAGGGTAATTTAACCTGGAGACTTGAGTATTTGTATCCCCTAGTTATATATATAATTCATTGGTTGGTTAAAAAACTCTGGCGCCTGAATTCTTAACATCTAAAATTATAACTCACGACCGTCTTCACTGTAGCTGTCGGCAACCAAGTGATAAAATAGAGCTTTCAGCTTATCCTTGAGTAAGAGTAAATTGTAACCCTTACAGTTTTCTCTCAGATATATCACTCCATGTGGTGGTTGACGGAGTGTCTTCCGATACAATGGTTATCAACACTGGTATTCCACATCGATCTGCCTCGGCACCGACTTTGTTTCTGTTCCATGTAAACGATCTGCTGGGAGTGACCACCTGTCACCTCTTCAGCTTTTCAGATGATGGTACACTTCATATCAATTTCTCATCTAGAGCCCATATACCCTCCAATAAAGCCGAAGGAGCGAGAGAGAAACAGGTTGACGCATTTGATGGAGATTTGGCAAATATTTTGAAATGGGGTTCTGATAATCTAGTAGAGTTTAATGCAACCCAAACTCAAGTTTGCGTCTTCTCTAAGGAGGCGGATCCCACAATCACTAATATGATGATGTCAGGTAAAACTATTCCTATGGGACGATCATGTTAGTTCCATTGCGAAAACCACTTCATTGAAACTTGGTTTTCTATTCCGTGCCAAGAGCTACTTCACATCCCAGTAGCTCATCATAATCTGCAAAGCACAGATTCGATCTATCCTGGAGAACTGTTCATATGTTTGGAATTCGTTTGGAAACTTACGAGTTTATTGACCTTCTCAGAAGGATGGGAGCTCTTCAATTTCTATAGATATTCTCATGGTCAGTGTTCATCAGAAATCTCGTCTGTTGTTGTTCCACCACGATAGATTCCAGATAGGTGGACTAGACGAGCTCAAACTAGTCACACCCCTTCATTGTCAAGCTCGAGACCTGCCGAACATCTTCCTACTAGACTCATTTTTCTATCGAACAGCGAAGTTGTGGAACTTTTTACCTAGTGAGGTCTTTCCCTATGCCTATAACCTCCAAACCTTCAAGAAAAATTCGAATACCTATCTCCTCTCCCAACATTCCACCGCTGGCTCACACGATGTCCTTTGAACATTATAGGTATCCCTCTCGTGTAGTCAAAGTATAAAAAACATCGTTAGTAGTCGTCGGTTCATCAAAAAACAATATAAACAACTATTACCGAGTTTATAGTCCTCATTGGAATAATTTGTTTGATATTATGTGATTTTATTTAATACACCTGCAAGATATACTACTTTGAAAATTAAAATACTGGATGAATATTCACTTAATCAGGTTAATCAGGTTAGGACGATACTCCAGGAAGAAAGTGAGATTAATAGTATTTCCCTATATAATAACATTATCTAATCTCGTATGTTTTCTAAAAAGAGAATAAATTATTTTGCAATTGAAATATAATTATTGAAGGAAGATATTCCCATATCACGTTATAAAAAATTGATGTACATGTGAAAGATGCAAGAAATCGGCTTTGAATTCCCAATTTACTAAGACGTTCTATGCAGTGAAAGAATTAATCACTGCAAAAGTTATTCAACATACGTACGATACTCTTCCAATATTTAGAAAAAATCAGAATATAAACTATATTCCAAAGCGTAGTGAGAGAAGTCTATATTCTGAAAATATTTAAATGAGCGGAGTAAACCGTTCATTAATTATTGTAAAATAAATAATAAAGTGAAAGTTTACAGAAGCAAATGGCTAATGAAACACATCAGCATACTTATTAGTCTAGGAATTATAGTGATTATGAATAATCACCCATTTCCACTTCTAAATAGGACTATACACATTACTTCAAGTCCTATGGAATGTATCGAGTTCATTACAGTCTACGATATTAACTTCATACTCTCAATCATTTGTTCGTGTTATACTTCTATCAACTCCAACTCCAACAAATCAAGAGTAAAAAAGACCCAAACAATGCAGTTTAATTTCTCATATCCGCAAAGAAGTAAATGACAAATTATATTATTTCAATAATATCACATCGGTGAATTCAAAAGTTCCTCCAAGATTAACCTGGAAATACCACGTGGATCATTTATCATCAAAACTAGGAGTATTGCGTTGTCAGTGAAGACGCTTGAAGATAATGTAAGTAATGAAAGTAATCAAGTACGAAATCATTTCCTGGGGACTTAATATTTCTTCAATTCCCTAGGACTTCTACGGCAAAAGCAAACAAGATAATTAAATTCTGAACCCAGGATCGCAAATATGATGCGCTGAGGTACATTTTCAGCTAAAAGAGAAAAAAATTATAAGCTCAAACATGGCCGTAATGACTTCGTCGGAATTTACATAGTTGCCCTCAGTATAGCGAATAACTTTAATTGAAAAATGTTTGGTCAAAAGTTACAAGGTAAAGACAAAAAATGCCTCATTCAAAAAAAAACGCGAACTATATTATAAGTTTTTAAAAACAATTCATTACAATAAATATTGTTAACTTCAAGAACCTTTTAAAATGTATACACATAGAAAAAGTTGATATGCTGTTGGCTTATGGTAAAGCTCAACAAAATAGTAGAAGAGCTGTCCAGTTGTATCGCGACAACTATTCTGGACCCCGATGCAAAGGTTAGACAGGAACGTAATTTGAGACAAAACCAAGATGCATTTTCTTCCCTGCCAGAAAAATTTGTGAAAATAATATGGTTGCTAGAGTTTTGCAATATTTCGATCATAATCTCAAAACTCCATAAGGTAAGCATGTCGGGAATTGAATAAAACAATACCATCTATTTTATTCAGCAACTCATTTTAGCTATTCTATATTAGATGGCACATACCGCCAGAAACAATGAAATACATTACGAAGACATCAACGTCGTACATATCAACTTATGACTGAATACTATTACCACCCATAACATATTATGAGGGATTTATCGAGTTTTGTTAGAAAGCGCGCATATAAGTACTATGGAGTGGATATTTATTCACTTTTGTTCGAATTTGTTGAATTCATTACTGATTTTACGTGGGGTTTATCAACTTCAGCTTGAGTTTCAATAAAATAATCAATGGATACTTGCAGCTAGATCTTAAAATCGATGTCTAACTCGAAAATTGCAGATTTGGACTTATCAAGTTTTGCGTGAATGCTCCTTAACTACTCTCTCGGTGAAAACGGAAATTGAATTACAAAGATTCAATAAACATTAATCTCCATTTCCCAAATATTGGTGTCATTTCACTTACGATTTTCCTCCAATTGGGGACTGCTTCAAATCCGGGCTATGCATGAACATGGTAATTTGTTGTGGTGCGATTAGTTTTAGTCGTGTGGACTTGCTTCTTCGCTCGATGTATCGTCACATGTAGCTTCGGGTTCATCTACCTTCGATGCCGGTACCTGTTAGTCTATTTGTGGGGTAACGAAAAATTTGGGGTTCGTCACAAGTACACACGCTCTTGGGCTTCTAGTAACAAACTTTTATTTCTTCCAGTTGATTCACACGATCGATTTCGATAATTTTCACATCAGTCTCGTTGTAACATTCCGTGAATTTGAGGCCTCTCATTAGGCTGACCATAATTTCTGAGCTCTCACATTTAACAAATTCAGCAACATCCAAAATGTTTTCGGTACTATCTCTCAAGTCTAGCTTCTTCTCGATCGTCCTTCCTCACGTGCACTCTTGTGTCGTTTTCTCCCAAACAGTAAGTGGCATAGAATGGCTTCCGCTACTGACGGAAGTCTGATAGAAACGTGTCTTCTAGGTCTACGTAAACGTCATAGTAAAAGTTACCATGATAATGGCATTAGAATTTGGGGCTCCAAGGATTAGACAAGATACTGTCAAAACCTCGGAGCTCATCCAAAGATAAATCAGCCTCAAAAACTGGCCATAACGACTTGCGTTCAAAGCTATAGAGAGAGAGTGCACGAATGAGGAACTCTACATCATGACGGATAGTTCAATAGTCATAAAAACATTAGCAACCGTCCTAACTACCAACAACCGAATATAACTAGTTGTGGGTATCAGAACACCAGGGCATTAAGGGGAATGGAATGGTTGACCCGCTGGCAAGATAGATTTCGAACTGTAATCTACGGTAAACATTGCTTATAACACCATAGTGAAAGAAACCAGAGGTCTTAGACAATCCAAATTATTCATAGGGGAAGAGACCAAACTGGAGCTATCAAGAAACCAACTCCTAGGGCCTGTAGGACTGTTCACAGGTCACTATCCGTCCACTGAAGGAACATCTACACATAATAGGTATAGAACTAGAAATAATGTGCAGTTTGTGTGATGAATGCTCTGTACACATAATGTGTCAGTGTCTCGCGCCAAACTGCACCAGAAGAAAACACTTTGGTGTTACTAAGATGATACCAATCACATGATGGTGATAAGCACAAAAAGTCTCTTAGGCCGCATTTTTTTGGGTACTAATGGAACACATCTCGAAGAACAAACTATATATTACTAGCGTAGTGAAAAGGTTTGTTCGATAGAGAAAAATACAGATGGTAGGGTGGTGGTTGAAGTATCGTTCGACAGAGGGTTGACAGTACAGATTTGCCAAAAAATCTAACAATCAAAAAGTTATGTCGTTTAGCCGGGGTGAGTCACTAAAAATAATAATTTCTATGGCCGATGTCGGCTGGGTACACTAGTAATAATAATAGTAAAAGGGAAGTATTGTAAGAAATTTTCACAAGCCTTTCAGAATTCATCAGGGCTATTTTTGAGATGATGTCTGTATGTGCGTACGCTACCCTCTGTGGAGAAGATTGCACCTGTATTGGCCAACAATTTGAAAATGAACAAATCGCTTCAAAGTGGTGAAAACATGAAGTTTATTATTTCTGGGCCTCGGTAGACTCATTACCAGTGGTACTTTGACATCCATCAGTTTTTCAGAAGAAATATACTTTTTGTTTCGTTATGACAAAAGTGTTTTTGTACTTATATTCATATATTACAATGATACATTTACCCAATGAAAGTGTCCGAAATCAATATTCAACATTTTTTGACCCGTCATCGAAGTAGTTCCGTCACATATTTGTGTTCTTCGTCATCGAGATAATCCTGAAATCTATAGTCCATGGACCATATTTAATATAGAACATAATTAAGACAAAAAATATGTTAACGTGAGGATGAGGGAATATATAAGGTTTCAATTCCTTTTATTTATATTAATTATATTTTCATCTCTAAATATTGTTTTTGTATTAGTGTCTTCAATTATTCTGAATTTTTACATTAAAATGTTAAATAATATGATCTATACAATATACTGTGGTAACCTACATAAATATCATACTTATTCTCGTGAATAGTATTTTGTACTAATTCTTCATATCATTACCTTTTTATGCTACATGATGAATTATGAAACATATAAGAAGCTATAGCTTAAGATTGGAGAATATATGAATAGCATTAGGTACCTATCGAAAGTGCAAAAATAAGTATGCATAATAAACAACTCAGGACATGAAGATAGCCAGTACATGAACCAAACAAAGCTCAAACGATATATCAGATTAAAAAACGCTCGAGATGTTTTGATTCACGAAAAACTACCTTTGCTTATCATCTTTTAAAAAATAATCATAATTCCCCTAATATAAATGAAACAAAAATCTTACCTAACTGTACAAAAGATTTGAACTTTTTATTAGAATCCCTGGAAATTTTCGAACATAAAAATAATCCCACAACCTGCATATTAACTTAATGACCAGTTGGGCTTAATACATCCTACCCTAACGAATATTGATAATGACTTTATTGAGTAGACCTAGGTTTTTCCAAATTTTGTAAATTAGTTCTGAGAATAATTTATTAGATTAGTAATATTTGTAGTCATTTTAGCTTCCAATACTTGCAGGTACGATTTGTAATAATACATTAGTGGTAAATCACATATTAAAAACAGTATCGTTTATTTCGTTTATCAACATAAAAATATTGTGCTACGTTGGTCAACATTAAGTTGGCAAAATCTGCGGTCCACTAGAAGTGAACATAAAATGTATAATAGGAATAAAGCATTCTCTTAATACTAATAAGTACGATTTCACCCGTATCCACTAAAAACACAATTGAAGTAGGTACTGAAAACTTTTCAGCTATCATGTAACCATCAAACTAAGCTAAAGTAGAAAACAAAATGTACCTGTTTAAATACTATTTGGGGTTAATGATGCAAACAAGGGGTTGTGACCCTCAGCTGGAGATAAATCTGAATTTAATAAATTGTTATTCCTCTCATACATTTCAATTCCTTCTAAATTTACCAGATATGTGTCAGTACTGGGTTTTAAAAGTGATAACCTTTCATGAGAAATGGTATGACCTGATTGAGCTGATTGCTCAATATTATTCTTCTTTATATGGGCAGAATGTTCTCCATAACGAGTTAAAATGTTCCTTCTAGTTTGACTCATAGAGCATCTTGAACACGACTCATAATCAATTTTGTAAATTCCAGATTTGTCGCAAATGAAGCGACGTTTCTCCCGCTTCTCATTAAAATCTGTAAGTCCCATCATTCAGCCAATTTTTCTCATATGACCGTTGCATCTACAGTGTCCCGCTATGGATCCTGTTATGATTCTTAGGACATTCTTTTTCATAAATTTATCTAGGAGGATATTGGACTGTCTATGTCCCGGGTGGCGAATACAGTGGTTAGTCCTGAGTTATGTTTTCTACTCAGAATTTTCTGTATAGTTTGTGTGTTCCCATACTGTAGAAGGGCTCCAGTCCTAGAGGAGGTGGTTATTTTCTACATTCCCAAGGTGTTTAGTTTAATTTTGCTGATACAAATCATCTTTGAACTAATGATGTTGGAGCTCAACGTTTTTATGCCCGCGTGATCGTCAGACTTGATCGCTATGTCTTGTTATTTGTATCCTTTTTCCATATTGAGTTCAGCACATATCTCAATTACATGAACTTCCGCGATATCCGCATAGATTTCGAGTATTTGTCTCCACTCCTCTCTGTTTCACAGGTTGTATACACGTACACCTTGCCAATATCATCCCTTGGTGTCATGAGTATTGACTATTCTATCTTCAGGAAATCTTTAAACCTTCCTGATATTCTATTTTTGCCTATATTAAGCAGTCTTTTGTATTGCTATACGGACGGGGTTTGTTCTAGTATTTTCTCTATGCTAACCGTAGGACAATACCTTGGGTTTCTTCGGAAAATCACCCGACTGATGAATATCCACCATACAAATCTCATGAGTTTCTTGCTCCCATTTGATTACATTATGTTGTAATGTCATGACGTAGAAGACCACTTACCCAAAGATCTGACCATATTATAATGTTCGCTTCATTTCCTACCATCCCGATATTCAAGAGCACTAACCCAAATTCCTTACCATTGTAAAGCACAGTATCGTACTAGTTGAATTACAAATTGGAGTAGGACGATATTAGTAATGTTACCCATGGTGTATTACCATTTCATTTGTTTTTATACGGCGGATAGTAATGAATTAACAATACGTTGGTGTTGAAATGAAACACTTTTCTCTAGGGAACTTCCACCGGCCATTGTCTCACAACGCAACAAATATTAAAAATCTAAATATGAATATGACGCATATTAGTAGATTGTGATGACATGTTGGCGTATAGATAGTTACGTATTGATATCAACTAAATAATTATTATAATGACAGAACTATAATACCTGAGCACATCGGTTTTGAAACAACTCAACAATTATTTGGGTACAAAATAGTGCGCCTTAAGTTGTATCAATGTATAAAATAATCAATCAACATACGTAGGAATAAGATTCCGTATGAAATATAGAGTTTTTGCTTGCTTAGATTCTCTTTTCAGTTAATTTATCTTCTGACTTCTAATAGCGTCCAAAGATTTAGTACGTTGTATTTAGCACAAATTTTCCGAAACTTAGGAAAAACGTTATGGGGATCGATGGAGCTTAACAATTTTTTGAATTCTCTCAAGAAAGATATTTGGCACAATTTTTTTTAATGCATTTTACTGGACTTTATAATGAAATATTTTGAATATTGCTTGTAATTGCTTGGAAACTTGGAGTTAGTGGGTTTCAAGGTACCTGATTGTGAAACTCACATCTAAATGATTAAAACATCTCTAGGTTACATTTGAAAATATATTATATATTTATTATGTACATTTTTCTGAATTTCTCCAATATTTTCTGAAATCAGTTGAAAATTGGTACTCAAGGGTTTTCGAGGTCGCAGATTACGAATCCGAAGTCAAAGTTATTAGAAAATTGATAGATTGCATAATCAAATGCAATTTATTTATTTATTCATTTAGTATATATATGCTCAACAGGTTAATCTAATTATAGGACAAACAATACAGAGCAACATAATTTAAAGAATAACAAGAAATATATAACAAAAATAATATCTAATACACATGAATGAAAATAAACTGGCCAAATTTTTAGATTACATGGTGACAAATAACCTTACCTGACCACACTAATAAGACACTGAATACTATTAAAAAATAAGTCACATGTGAAAAAATAACATTAAAGTTTGTTGTCATGACAAATATCGGACATCTAGATAATACATTCGTATTAGATCTAACATTATAAAAAGTTAAAGGACAATAAGAAGATAATCTAGGTACAACAAAATTTGACTTACCTAATAAGTAACTGCAGTCAATATTATTATACAACAAATTATCGAGGAATATTGTGCTCCTTATTCTTCTTCTCAGTTCAAGTGTCAGACAATCAAAAGTAGATAATAATAATTCATGGTTAAAACCTTTCTAAGGAAGATATTGAAAGTTCTAAATCAGAGATTTACGTTGAATGCTCTCAATTAGTGTAATCTGGAATTTATACTGTGAGTTCCAGATGAGAGAAACATATTCCAGTTTTGGTCTAACTAATGAATTGAATAGTGTTTGTAGTACGTCCAAATTATTGAAATATTTGGAATGCGTAAGTACAAGCCCTAAAGTTCTACTACCTTTAGCACACATGTAACATATATGTAGATTAAAAGTGAACTGATGATCGTATAGAACAGAAGTCTTTGACTGCAGTACTACGAGAAATGATTACTGAATATAAAAGATAAGCGAAGGAAATATGATGAAGCTAACAACACAACATTTACTAATATTTAGACTCAGTTTATTGTTGGCGCACCATTCAAAAATATTGTTCAGATCATTTTGTATTGCGTAGCAATCATCTTTGGTTTACATTTCTAAAAATATCATCGGCAAAAATTAGTTTCAAGCCGATTATGGTTTCAGCCAAATCATTAATAAATAAGAGGACCAGTAGAGGACCAATGTTTGATCCTAGAAAAATGCGATCTATTGATGAAGTATGAGCAAAAAAACGCTACTAAGGAGGTAATAAACCCAATGAATTTGAGCTTGCCTGGAAGAATAGTGTGATCAAGTTCATCAAAAGCCTCCAAAAATCTGTATATAATAGGTCAACCTGTCCTTGATCGTCAAGAACTGCAGCAATATACCACAAGTAAGATTCGTAACCGTAGATCTCCTTTGGACAAATACATGTTGGTATGGTAATATCATATGCGAGAAAGTATTATAAATGCGTTGATACAGATACATCTCAAAGACCTTAGGTAAGTTAGACACTATCGCAATTGGACGATAATTGACCAACATCACCAGATTTGGGAACGGGAATAATCTTTGTTTTTTTCCAAACATTAGGAAATTTATTGGATTTCAAACTGAGATTGAGCAAAATCTGTAGTGGGACATCAAACACAGAAGCGCAATCTTTTATTAAGAAGCTTGGTATTTGATCATGTCCAGAGGGGTATTTATTCTCAAGGTTTTTAATAGCAGTTACAATTTCTGATTGACTTATTAATACATTATTTAAAAATGATGTTAATGTTGGTCAAATCTGAAATATTGCTGAAATCGTTATCATTATTTGGTTCAGAGTATACACTGGCGAAGAATGAACTAAATGGTTCAACAATTTCTTTGGAATCATTTAATAGTGTCTTATTAAAACGCATAGAACCAGGAATTTTCATGTATGAAGTTCCAAAAACTTTTTGTATCACGAGTGATGGAGTTACCGATTTTCACTAAATAGAGATATAAGCTTCCTACATTCGATCCTTAGTTAAAGATCTCAGTTGCTTAAAATCTCTGACGAGACTTATTAGATCGATAGTAGACCTATCAACCCAGGGTGCATAGTCATGTTTTTCATTTTGAAATAATGGTACATTACCAGTCAACTTCAAGAACATAGGAAGAAGGAAGAAATTAGCTTTTCTAAAGTTATATGTGTTGTTTACACTTATACCTTTGAAGTCATGATTCATGTTGCACTATCGGTTGCTTTTTTTAAATATCAAATGACATTAGTTACTTGAAAATTGATATATAGGGGTTTACGAAGTCGCTGATTACGAATATGTAGTCAAAGTGATTAGAAAAATGATAGATTGCATAATAAAATGCATTTAAGGTGCATTATTGCACTTTTTTAATATTGAATAAAATGAGTTCAGATCGCTGAATATGAATCTAGAGTGCTAATATAAAAATATAAGGCAGATATGAAGAGATTATGAATGATAAGACATACATTTTGTCTAATTGAAACGGACATTATATATATATATATATATATATATATATATATATATATATATATATATATATATATATATATATATATATATATATATATATATATATATATATATATATATATATATATATGTAGAACTGGATTCTCGGGTATTGATCCGCGTTGTGTGGTTTCGGTCCTCAAAAGGACCAATTTCACGACGTTTCGGCAAAGTCGCATTTGCCATCTTCTGGTGATTCGACCGTAGAGTCTGGAAAATCTAGGCTCTACGGTCGAATCACCAGAAGATGGCAAATGCGACTTTGCCGAAACGTCGTGAAATTGGTCCTTTTGAGGACCGAAACCACACAACGCGGATCAATACCCGAGAATCCAGTTCTACACATTACGTCCGCGAGAACCTAAGAAGAAACATATATATATATATATATATATATAAACAAGTTTAAAGTTTCTTTGCCTAATTGGCCACTATCGTGTATGTAACTTAAGAGATATAGAATTAAATTTTCTGAGTTATCTTCATAACTCAGAAAATTTAATTCTATATCTCTTAAGTTATATATATATATATATATATATATATATATATATATATATATATATATGTCAAGCGACGACTTCTGGGTCATTTTTTACCCTATACATTTTTTTACAGAAATGGGTATACATTTGGTTTTCCTTCACAATTAGCGCATATTTACCTTTATGTATACGTTTTTTTAAATTTTGCAATGTACAGTGATGTATTGACGTGTTCCAGGACATTAATACAAAATTCAAGATAATAACTCAAACCTCGTGTACATACTTATTTCAAATTGCTAGGATCTTAAATTTATTGTTTTCTGAACATAAACAGTAATTTTCTCAAATATGTATAGTACAATAAACTAGAATTTTAAAGAAGTCTCTTTTTGGTGGTTGTTCCTCTAATGGCGACTTCCGGGACAACTAAATATATGGGATCATGCTTTTACAAATCAAAGACATATTTTGACTCCATATCTTTCGATAAAATAGACCACACTTCTAAAAAAATTAGTTTTTTAGATTAGAACATGGTGGACATAATAGTATTTTTTGCATTTTATACGTTGAAGGGGCGAATATGAAAATAAATATTCAAATATTCAAATTGTCATCATTTGTTCTGGGTCATTTTGTGCCCTACAAATTTTCTTACAGAAATGGGTATACATTTGGTTTTCCTTCACAAGTAGCTCATATTCACCTTTATGTATACTTTTCTGTGAATTGTTCAACGTACAGTGTCGTATTGGCGTGTTCCGGGACATTAATATAAAATTCAGGATAATAACCTAAAGCCCCTATACATACTTATTTCAAATTGGTAGGATCTCGTATATATTGTCTTCAGAACATAAACAGTAATTTTCTTGTATATGCATAGTACAATAAATTAGAAGTAAAAAAAATATCTTTTTGGTGGTTATTTATCTAATGGCGACTTCCGGGACAACTGAATATATGGGTTCATGCTTTTATAAATCAAATACCTATATTGACTCCATATCTTTCGATAAAATAAAAACCCCTTTATGAAAAAAAATAGTTTTTACATTGGAACATAGTGGACATAATAGTATTTTTTGCATTATACACGTTGTGGGGGCGAACAAGAAAATAAATATTTAAGTAATTCTGTTGTTATTGTTTGTTATTAATCAACAACAACAAATACTATTAGCATGCAGCTGAATAAAAATTAATTTTTAGTATTAGATAATCGGGCAAACTGTAAACACACCAAAATTGCATATTTTCAGAAATACTCATTTACGAACAAAATTCTGCAATAGTTTACGACTAATTTAATTTATTGAAGTTGTACAAACATTTTCCGACGTATCTAAATCAGCATGTTCAAGAACATTTTTCCTACTACCGCCCAAGAAGTACTTACTTCACTCTCGCCGTAAAGTGCTTAAAGATTAATTTTACGCACTATGGCATAAAAAAAATTCTTCACTCAACAGTGCGTAAAGAGACGTCAATAAGGGTATAATACTACTAGTGTTTCATGATTCATGATTCAAAAAAGTTACTTTACACACAAGTTGCAAAAAAATTTTTTTCAACTACCGTAAAATATATCTTTCAAAATAAGCATTTTTTTGAAATGATGCATCTTGTATAGACCGAGAGGAGCGGCCAAAATATATTACCACAGTTGCCATGGCGACCGCCGGCCGCTATTGTCGAGGGCTAGGATGACATCGAAATTTGCCAAAAACACACGTTACGCAGATAGAAAATACAAAACAATACGGCTTTTCCGAAATTGGTTTGAGGTGGGAATTGGAAGTTAAAAGTTTGTAGAGTCTGATTCGATACAAATTTTCTGGCCAGTACTATTCTCTAAGCTAGGAGAATTCGACGAAAATAGGTATATTCCTGTACGTCCAGACCCATCATTTTTGTAGCCTTATTGACGTTACTCTACGCACTAGTGCGTAAGGAATATATTTTACGAACTAGTGCGTAAAATTTAACTTCAAACACTGCACGACGAGCGTTATCCCTCTGCGGGCGGTAGCAGGAAAAAAGTAAGTTTTGGGCAGGACCTGTCAAAATATACCCGCTTTCGTCGAAATCTCCTACATTGGAGAATACGACTGGCCGGAGAATATGTACCGAATCAGAATCTAAGTACTTTAAACTTTTGATTTCCAGCTCAGAGTTAGATCAGTATGCGCCCACTCAACGGTAAACCCTCAGAACAAAAGAAACAACTACTTCGAGGACACATATCCATACCACTTCCGACATTGGACTACACTTTTTATCTCTCAATTGTTCGTTGTGAGAAAATATGAAAATGTATGTTTTCACTATCTCCAACCATATTGCAACCCCTGTAAGGATATTCGTAATCTAAACTAACCACCTGAAGAGCCCCAACATGTCGAAACATATAGTGAACTGACTTCGGATTCCTATGCCTCCAGCCACGTCAGGACTGGAATCTTACAGGGGTTATAATACTCCTGTAGCACGTTGGTGATCTTTACAAGTAATACATTTGTTTTTAAGTCCTTGTAACATACCAAATTCAGAATAATTTCTCGTGTCCATCAAAATTGTCTCATAGTTTGATGAACTATTGCAGAAATGTTTTCTTTCGGTGAAACCCTCATTTATTCTGAATTCTGTCTGTGGTAAAGCCCTGTTTAGCAGCGATCTAGGTGATAAATTCCTAGTCACTGATAATACTATAAGCTTTCAAATAAATTTATTGTTCTCAAACCTGAAACGAGTTACATTAAATAGCGCTTTCAAACATATTTTATTATACAGTTATTTCTCAAATGTTAATTACCACGTTATTATTTCATCAAGCAAAACATAAGAGAGGAAGTTTTTTGGGGGAAGTGTAGGTTAATTTGGCTAAGGTACTGCCTATAATATGAGAGGTCGCAAATTGGGAATGTTTATGAAGCAAGGATATCAGTGATTTTTTAAATTTCCAATTTTAGCAAAAGTTTCTGGTGAAACCCCCAAGGATATTCGATGAATCCTAACTATTGGATTAAGAAAAGATGTAGGTAGTACGTAACATTTATTAAAAAATAAAGATAGAGAATATTTCTTTTTTATAACATACATGACAATGTGTAGAGATGTTAGGACTAGTAAAAACTATTGGGACAAACAAAATGTCCTCTGGCCATTTAAATTATGCATTTGCATTATTTTAAACGGAATGCCGTATATATTTTTATGACTTCGAAAAATATTGAGGGCATTCTATTATTAAAAAAAGCAAGTTTGTCCTCTGTATCTCAAAAACAAGATGTTTAATTGTTTTTTGAGAGTTGCATTAATCCAACAGAAAACTTGAATGAAATTTTTCTTATGTAACATCTTTCACAGCATGGAAAATGAAAAAGTGAGGTGGGAATTGCTGGTAGAACAGTAACGGAAAAAGCATATATCTTTACTAAAAAAAATTGAAAGAATGTCCGATAAGGGTCTGACACTAACAAAATTCTTCAAACAATTCTCTCGATTTTACTAAAATGCTCAAAGCGTAGTGTCATACGGCTATTTGAATCAAACTTTTGCAATATATGTTTGTTACATTTTAACGGCATAAATATTTGCCGTTTTTCAACTAGGACCCTATGGTATATGTCGTAGCTAGTTTTTTCGAAAATGAGGCACATGAATTCAATTTCAACGGAAAACACGGTTCTCATAAAATTAAATGGTATCATAACAATTCGGATGCTAACAGTCTTTTACATTGAATTGAATTTGAAGGAATACAATTTAGCCATGTAAAAATTAGGAAGTCAATTTAAATTTGGAGGCGTATGGAACTAAAATGCTTTTGAATGATTTCAAATGCAGACTTATACCATATTAATGAAATTGTAACTTGAAATATTTTACTTGTTCCACTTGCAAAATTAATTGTAGTTCCTAAAAAATAAGGTAGTAGGACATATTACACATCAGATTGGTTATCGAAGAAATACAGGCATGAATTTATTTCGGAATCTCATGTAATAGCAGTCTATAAAATAATTTTTTGGTGTATTAGGAATTTTTATTCCAATTCAACAGAAGTACCTAAATGAACTTCATGATTTTTCTGTAGAGCTTAGAAATAATTTGAGTCGAAGAGATAATTCATTATTAAGTTTTAAATTAGAATACAATGCAACTCAATATCTATTAGAATTGCACTGAAGTTAAATTTGTATAAGACGTGATCTTTGTAATAAGAATCTGTTTCCATAAAAATACGAGGATATTATTATTTAAGCAGAACAATCTTATGGATCGAGTTTCAATTCTATTCATTTCAATTGTTTTCAATTTCTTATACACTATATTTTACACCAAACAAGAATGGGACATTATTATATTCACAAAGAAAAATTGTTAAATAGTGAAATGCAAAGCCGATGGTCCGTTTATGAGCGAAGGGTACCTGGGTCGCCTCTTTATTAGAGATTATGATTTATGGCTTGCTCGCTACACTCTCTGTCACATTATAAATTCAACAAACAAACTATGTAATAAAGATTTGTTTGGGAAAACAGAACTTATGTCCGTCGAACTATGAAAAACCAACAATCTGCTTTAATAAGATGATAGAATCGCCTCCCTCGAACTCTATAATTTCAAATTCAACAAACTACGTAATACCAATTAATATGTTTAGGAGAAGAGAAGGTATGTGCGTCGAACTCTGAAAAACCAACATATAATATGATGATTTAATCGAAACCCTCGAACTCAATCAGTTTCAACGCCGTTATACCCCGTTGTACTTATTTGTTGTTTTCTAATGTAATATCGTTAGTGTTAGCACCCAAAATTACCTTTTTATTCATACGAACTAGGAACATTTCCACCACAAAATCAGGAGATAGACGAAAAGGGTTCAGGTCACATACTTTCTTTCAAAAAATATTTAGATCTGAATAATGACTTAGTAAAAGGTCAAATAGTAGACTCTGTTAATTAAGCTCAAATATGCTGCGAGAAAAAGAGGCAGTTTTGGAGAGGTTAATCGAAATCATAAAGTTTTTAGCTGGTCAGAATTTTATTTTTAGAGGATCTTCTGAAAACTTATTCTACTCAAATAGAGGAAATTTTCTCTAAAGTTAGTAGAATGTATTTCTAACTTTGATAATATACTATCAGAACACATGGCTCGAATTCAAAATGCTCAGCATGCCCCATCATCTGGGCCTCAATATTCAAAATGAATTGATTAATTCAATTTCTGAAGAAACTGAAACTACTATAGTTGATCTTTTAAAACAATCTAAATACTAATCTGTGATTCTAGATTGTACACGTATCTCACACAAAGAACAACTTATGTTATTGTAAGATTTGTTCAGTTTAACACGTCAAGAAAACTTGCTGAGGTAAGAGAATTTTTAGGTTTGTTACCTGTAACTGATACTACTGAACAAGGGTTAGCAAATTATTTGCTGAATTTGTTAAAGCCATGCAATATTGAACTAGAAGATTTACAAGTCCACGGATATGATAATGGTGCAAACATGAGAGGAAAAAATAAACATTTAATTTGGTAGTAAATGGTGCCGATAAAAGCTCATTGAGAATCTCAAACTGTTTTTCTATTGTTCAGGAAATATATGTATTTTTTCGGCATCAACTTCACGTTGCGATATCATTACGAACCAGATACCTACTTTGACTTTAAGCCTCTTCCAAATACGCAATGGGAATGAAGAGTTGATGCTATAATACCTCTTCGCTTTAATTGTAATAAAATGTACAAGGCATTATACACTATTTTTATCGATGACAAGTATGACAGTGACGCAAGGAACATGGCGAATTCATTAATGTTAAAACTAAAGTCTTATAGGTTCGTATGTTCAGTTGTAATATGGAACAACATTTTATCCAAAATTAATACTGTAATCAAAACTTTGCAAAAGTCAGACATTATTCCCCCAGAGGCGGTCAAAATGATCGATCTGGTCGAAAAAGACTGAGGCGTATACAGCACAGTGCTTCTGAATAATCGCTTCTTGATTCAAAATCAATTGCTGAAGATTTAGAATGTGGACCTGAATTTGCCGAAACTGCTTGTTCACGTCCCCGAAAAATACATTTCGATTATGGGCAGTAGATGAGCCCATATAAGATCCGAAAACAAAATTTAAAGTATATTTTTATATCTTGCTACTTAGCATGGCGATCTTACAATTAAATGAAGGATTCGATTTATTAACAGAACATAACAAGTTTTAATTTTTGCGCAACATTGATAGTTGGAGGATATTGAAGAGGTACCAAAAAAGCACAGTGTCTCAACTTAGAACACAAGTTAACATATGAAAATAGATCAGATATTGACGGGAAAGATCTATTCAATGCTGCTATATTCATCCGTTAAAAAATTGTAAGCAATTTTGTCGTATCGATAGTTAATAATCAGTAGTAATCAATATTATTACTAATTATTGATTGAACAGAACCGATATGCTTACGATGAACTAACTAGAGAAATATTACGTGAGGCTTCAGTAGGAGAAGTAGAACGGAGTTCTTCCTGTGGTACTATTAGTAACATATTATATGCTCAAAAAAGAGCTGGTATAATGCGGTGGCTCACTCCTCGATTTCTTGATTTTGTGATGAATCGCAGCGACATAAAATCACACTACTTATTTGTGGAGTGCTCGCTCATTGAAGATATTATTATCGTAATATTAGTTTGTAGTTCAATTTATTGTATCACCGCGAAATACCCGGAACTAAAAATTTTGTAAAAGTCAAAGCTTTTTAGTACAGTCTGCCACCATTCATAAAAAATGTTCAATTAACCACAGAAGCGACAAAATTGTTCAAATTTTGTATCGGAAGAAGATTGAAATGTTTTTTTACAGTTTTTTCAGAAAAATAAGCTCTTTTTAAATATACAAAAATATAGGTAAGTTTCCGGCAAAAACATTCGATGACATCTACTTCAGTTTTCAAATTTGGATAAATATGCAAATTCGGCTTATATTATTTATATTAATATAATTTTTTCCGTTGTTTTTTCTTTTCCTATAATAGAGCTGAGACATCGAGTTTCGCTCACCATGTATGATTAATTTTCCAATATCTAAAAAATAACGCCATAAGAAAAAATTCAGCAATTTCCAAATATCTCATCAACCCGTAAAAATATCCGAGACATATTTTTGGTACATATTGACATGTGACATATCCACGCATTAGAATTTTCGCAGTTCTATGCTTCCCGTATTTAGACTTACTTGAAAAATGGATATAATACTTTGCAGATCTGTTATTCTGCCGAGGTTTGGAATCCTTAGATACCAGAAACTGTCGCGGAAGTTCGCGCTTTGCATTTGAACAAACTATTACATGTTTTCTAATTTTCGTTTTTAGTGTATGTAACTATCGACTACGTAGCTTCGAATTTAAAACTTCGGGCACGAAAGTATCTAGGTATGAAAAGGAATAATAATAAATTAATATGAGAATATTCCAAAGTTTCAGGCTTATAGTTAGGTGCTTATAGCATGTGACAATTTTCATTCCAATTTTCCATCAAATAAGTATGTTATTAATTGGCACCAATCTAATTGTTCATGATCAATTGGGAATATATTAGCTACATTGTGAAATTATTTCTAAACACGGGAAGCATCAATCTACGAAAAGTCTAGCGAGAACTGGATCTCGTCATTACATATCAAAAAATGTCCCCGGAAATCGGCGTTCAACATCGACAGAGATATCTTTTGGGTAAACCGATAGCTTTGAGACTGAAAAACTTGGTAAGAAAATGTATAACAAAACGGAGTGGTGCGAAAAGGTCATTTCTCAAGTCTATCAGTATTAGAAAATTTGCATAACGGTGACTTTTCAAGAATACAGAATTTATCATCGTGAAGTCACTAGGGAAGCGAACTTATTATTCAAGTGGTACCTACGAATAACTGTTAATAACCTATTTGCGACAACTTTTCATAAGATGGGCAACCCATACTTTAGATTATTATTAGCTACCTACAAATAAAAAATCCGAGTTTTCTAAAACATTACTCTATTCTAGATATCTTAGATGTGAAACGCTGAGTTCCGGGACATTTTTAATGTCTGCTATCATCTATTAGCTTATTTTGTAACTATCTTTGAATCTTGAAAGAAGGGAACCGCCAACTGTAATAATTCTGATGAGGCTTGAAATTCGCCCTTACATATCAGAAACTGTTGAAGAAGTCCGCGTTTCACAACTTTCCCTAATTTTCGTGTAACTATGGAGTTTGTAGCTTCGCATTTCTGATGGTAGTTATCCCTATATCAGCACCAAAAAAAAAAAAATTTCAATCGAAATTACGACGAAGAAACTTCAATTACGATCCTTCATGAAATTATAATATAATTGATGAATATTTCCATCATGTCCTGGAAGTCACGTCATTTCAGGGACAGTCCCGGAACTCGTCTATAGACAAATAAAATTTCCAGGACTGACCTGGAACTCGACAAATGTCTCGGAACTCGTCATCAAGCGATAAAAAAAGTCCCGGAAATAGTCGCTTGACATATATATATATATATATATATATATATATATACATAGTGAAATCATTTATTATTATACATTCGAATATTTATATTCTTCTTATCATATTAATTATTATTTATTAGTACGGACCACTATTTTTAAACTTTATTTATTTGACAATATACTTTCACAATAATTTCGATGCCAGATTCACAAACAGGGTCCCTGAAACCCTCTAACTGCAAGTTTTCAAGCAATATTCAGAGACTGCATTGAAAAGTGCAGTAAAATGCATTTAAAAAATTTGTGCATCAAACGCACTACTCAAACGCATATAACAAAGTTGTCCTTAAGAGAATGCAAAAACCGCTGACCTCTATCGATCCACAGAACGTTTCTCAAATGTTTTTCCTAAATACGACTTACTAATTTATATTGTCTTGCCTGTACTGGAACAGTGTTTTCATATTATACTAGCTGTCGTCCGCGGAATATTCCCACAGAAACAGCCAATACCAGGAGAAGGCGTCGGCTCCGCTGCCGTGATGATGTAGTGACACTTAAAGGCGTGGAAACATTTGTAAGCTTATTCGATTTGACAGGGATATCTATGTTATGTAGTTGTATCAAATAGATTTAAATTTCCATTGAAACCTATTGGCTTTGTTTCCGTTGATGATGTTATTTTAAAGTTGCCCGCTTAAGGACCGAAGGGCAAAATATTTGGATATGTTTTATTTCAGCGTTGATCTCGCAAAAATTGTTAAATAATCTACGTATTTTGAGTTGACAGTTTTCCAATGTGATCATGTTTTCCTGAAACGCGAATCACTAGGGGAGAAGAAGACAGAGAAAGTCATGGGAACGCAAGGGATGTCAGGTCGGGGAAATTCAGAAAGTGTTAATGGGACATCAGAAGAAGTCAAAGAAAGTTAGAGAAATCTGCACGGAAAGCCTGTATAAACGTTCGTATGTGGTTAAAAGCAAGTTACATTCTTTTTGAGAGACATACTCAATGAAAATACAGAGAAACGTACCGGGCGTTTCAGTTTTACCCTGTCAGTATTGAATTCATTTTTTATTCAGAACCCTAGGTTTTTCTATCTATATATTTTTTATCTCGAAAAATACAGATATCGACCGAATTCGCAAGATTTGGACACTTTGAGCGCTTTCGTTTAATATTCTCAACTTATCTGTTAGGAATTTAGATCTAAGTATTGATATTATTACTTTTCAATTTTTTTTATTGCAGATGCCATGCGATAAAAAATTCCAAATAGACCAACACGTGAAAACGTCTGCTCATATTGCAACATTGGGTAAGATGAAATCTGGAGACGTGTCACAACCCACATTAACGCAATGTTTCAACGAATGTCCAAAAAGCTAAACGGACAAGACATCTTCAACCGAGGCCAATGTCATGCAATGATGACGTCAAATATTCCCTTGTCAAAGTTACGTATTCAAAACTTCACTTCTTTTCTTCAGAAGTATTACAAATTCATTGTCTCAGGTGAAACAACACTACGAAGAAACGACGTAAGTTCCTTGTATTCGGACGTAATTAATCCTAAAATTCGGATGAAACCACCGATTTAAGAGGACGTTATATTGCTCATTTGTTTTATGCGACGAGGTTCTGCCAAAAGCTTCCGTCATTGCTTCTGAAGAGTTAGAAAAAACAAATGCACTGACAGTGGCCAGATTTGTTCAAGAGGAGCATCACCTTACATGTTAAAGGCCGGGCAAAATTAGAAAATCTTTTATCCGAATTTGATACACGTAACATGTCTTGCTCATGCTTCAAATAGGGTTGCTGAAGAGATTAGGAAACATTGTCCTCTTGTAAATAGTTTATTTCCTAACATGAAGAAAATCTTCTCCGAAGCGAAAAACTACCAAACACTCCTCAACCTTTTATTACAAAATGGGGAAGCCGCACTTTTATGGCCAGAATTTCTGTCGACTAAAAGATCTAATTCCAGAATTGTCAAACGAATCTTCTCAATCCCTCACTGATGTTAAGCAATTATTCGAAAGCAAAAAACAAAACTAAAACTTTTGTTTATAAAACCAATTATAGCTTTGTTTTTAATACAATAACACAACGTAACATAACATAACTTTCCTCCAAAACATCGCAGGTAAAATGGGGGGCTCAATTTTTCAAAAATTCGAAAATGTGATTTAAAAAAATTGTGGATTTCCGTTTCTCAGCCAAGCAGCTAATATTTTTAATCCATTGATTCGGATCCTGTAATATTAAGCAATTTTAAAAGCGCCCTTATTACATTGTTGATGTGGAAAATAGTTTTTCCATTTATAAATTTTTATATTCTGACATTTTTTTAAATTGACAGCTTCGAGAAACTTTTATTGGTTTACTATTTTACAACCAACGACAACCTGAACATTTTGGGTCATATATTGGCTAAATGATTTGCATATTTGTGCGAATATTTTTGGGTTTACTACTTGCATATTTGGGTTTAACTAGTAATCACACTATCAGTTGACTCTGTTCTTAGTATTCACTTTCTCAATAAAAACGGTAATTCTCTTTTGAATAGTTATGGTACAATAAATATTAGAAGCTGAAATACCTCAATGAACATGTTTAGGACTGGCGAATAATCAGGCCGTAAAACGTTGAAAATAAAGATTCAAAGCGAATAATAATTCTACCGAATTCCTAGTTTTTAAGCTGTTAATAGAAACTTTCATTTGTGCGACCTACATAAAAAATCGCGTCTGTCAAAATTCATTAAAACATCAGTATTAACTCGTGTAGACAACTGCGTTGCTCTAATGGAGAACTACTGTATTAAGAGAAATTATTGACCTTGTTTCTTGACCTAGAAATTTGAAGACATACATACAAGACAAGGCCGTTAGCATTTATACTAAAAACGAGAGCAGAGGCGGACATGCGCATCACTATCATTGCTAAAGCAATACATGACAAAAATAATCTACTTACCCTGACTCGAGTCAAATTATGCACTTTCCCTTTTGTGCATTCTGTGCGCAAACCATTAGTCTTTTGTTTGAAACATACTAGAATAACTAAATTGAAATTCTTTGTTCTATTTGTGTTTAAGAACAATAAGATTACTGAACTTATCTATTGTAAAGACATTATTGTTCATACACTTTGTTCAGAACGATACTCACATGTGGGCACTCATTCTATAAGAATTGTTCTTAGGATGGATATATTCGACATGAAATCAGTGGTTATATTAATTTTGGGTATAATAAGCGTAATATTCTTATACGAAAACAAGTAGTTGTTATTAGATTTTCTCAAACTACAAGAAAATGCCTTCAAAATAGTTTATTTATATCTCCGTTATTGCATCATTGTTTGATTTTTTTTGCAAGTAACAAATCTTACCGACAGTCTGTATATGTGGAGGTCTCACAAATTTTTATGTTTTATTTATGTGCTCTGTGGAGGTCTCAAATATCATTTATTTATATGTAATTGACAGAATGTTGTCTATTTATTATAGATTGTTTTATTTATTTCAATTTTAGTAGGCCGCCATGATTTAAGGTTTCTTGGGAACATGTTATAATAATATAAAATACATTCATATATAATATATTCTTGTTCAATACTTAATTTTAATTTTGAATAAATCAAAACTTGTATATAGGATTGTTTTTTAATCTATTAAACAGAGTTTACACGTATATATTTTTGGTGACCCCGACAAGAAATTGAACATCTTATTAATGGTGACCAGACATAATAAATTTGGATTTGATCAAAGAATTTGAACAACCCTATTGCATTTTTTTCAATATCACCATCCAAGATTATTTTTGGTGAGTACTCTTTAGATATTCCTGTCTCCGGAATTATATAATGTGGAATCACAATTGCGCAGTTTCATTAAAATTGCCTTCTATTTGGTCTACATATGCCCTGAGGCATGGTTTTTTCAAGCGGATGCACAATTCAATTTGAGAAAAATTACGGATGAGAATACAAAATTCCAACATGTTATTATGTCATTTTACCGAAAGAAACAATAACCTCAGTTCTAGATATTATGCAAAATCCTCCTCAACAAGATCCATATGCAGAACGGGTAGGGCAGAGAAACATGATAAACAAAGTTTCCGATCTTAATTTCAAAAAATTCCAAAAACTCTAAATTTTCAAATGGAAACCCCAATTTGCTTTATAGTAGCCGTATTCAGCACGAAAAATTAGGGCAACTTTGTGTTTGGTTCCCTATAGCTAAATATTATCGTTTTCAATTTATTTAATAAATTCTAGTTTTCCAAATTTGTCAAGTGGGCGTTTTTAAGTTTGATAAATCTAGTTGGTCATGGCTGATTATACTACTGTCAGAGAATGAAGAAATATCATTCACTTTAAAATTATTGTAAACAAAGCCGACACAGTTAAATTACACAAACGAAGACTATGTAAATTAATTTATTATTTATGGAGAATGCAATAGTTATAACAAGAACATTTGCTGCTTGATATCCTAAAGAAACCGAAACCATCAGCAAACACTATTGAACGAATAATACACAACTTAGAAATTTTGATTCCGTCAAGGCAACAATACAAAAGAATAAGTCAATTGTAAACTACGCCGATAATGAAATTGCCGTTTTGGGATTCTTCGCGGCATATCCAAATAAATCTATAAGACGGTGTTCTGTGAAGTCAGGAATATCAAGATTTTCAATTAACAGAATATTGCAAACCGGTATTCATTTTCAATGGTTTAACAGTTGAAACCCATCGACTTCCCTAAGCGAGTGAATTATGGACAATTTATTCTGGCGAGGTTACAAGAGGATGAATCATTTTTGAATATCATTTGGACGGATGAAGCAAAATTTACTAAAATATCTTTGCTTTTAGATATTTTAATGTTGCATGAAATTTTAATTTTCTAAAAAAAATTTTTTTTTGAATATTGGAAATGAACTGTAACTAAACCCTTATTACATTAAACCCATTAAACCGTCACAATTCTCACCACTGGAGCGATTCGAATCCTGATGTTTTTAGATGTAGAAATTTTCAAGACAGCTGGCAATTTAATGTGCAATCAGGAATGATAGGGTAGCTTTACACTTTTTCGAAGAACATTTAAATGGTAAAAGCAAATAGGCTAGATTTATCCACCATAAACTAAATAATCATAATTTTTCAGATGAAGGATATTTAACCCGGCAACGGTCAGGTGACCAAAAGATACAAGATAGGTCAGGTGGGGTCCAAGAGACCCCATATCTTTCTGAATGTATTTGAGGCCAAATTTAATTTTGGTATTTTTTGTCAAAAATTATTGTTTTAGGACTTTGTTAATTAAAACTATATAAATCATGGCTTAAATGGTTTTTATCAAAAATATGTATATATATTTCACGACAGGCCTGTCTTTCTAAGCTTTTTTGTGCATGGGAGATTCTTAATTAATCAGAATTTTCAATATTAATGCTAAGGAAGTATTCTACCTATTTTTAGTTGAATAAAACTGTGTAGATTTCAGAAAAAAAAATCACAAAGAACAATGTTAACGATGAATACAAAATTCAGTACACTGAGTTGTGGGAAAATATCAGGTATTGATTCTTAATAAAAACCAAAATAAATCTCATTAATTTATTATAAAACCAAAATTAAGAGAATGAAAATTTATTATGAGAAAAACTGAAGAGCAGATCAAAGTATAAAGCAAAAACTAATACTTTTATTCGGAAGCAGACTGTGCATTGGCACAAGCTTCGCACTGCATAACAACATGTTCTATCCAAATCGGAATCTCACAAGAACGGCACGAGTACTTTGTTTTTCTGTCAATATTTCGAGGACAAACACTGCAACGACTCCGAAGTATAGCTTGTTTTTTCTTGGGCGGTTCTTCCGATTGTTCACCAGTGAAGTTGTTAATTCTCTCGCGCAAAGAACGCGTGATTCTTGGATGGCCTTTTCGAAATTGCACCTGCTCTCTTACCAATGCTAGTCCCAAATTTTTCAAATAATCCCGTCTTTTCATTTTATGGTCACCAGTATTGAACTTATAAACAACTTGCTAGTTGATACCTGCGGTATTCAGTAGACAAAACATAATTGTAAGAGGCCATCTTCTGCTGTTGCCTCATGATATTTTCAGCCCTGGTTCGAACCCTAATATTAGTACAACCTTTTAACCATTTTGTACCATCTTTTCCTTCGAAATATTTACTTCTATGAGCTTCATTATCACCTTGTTCTGGGTTAGATTCCTCATCATTGCCATCCTGTTCCACTTCCTGAGTGATTGAGTCCTGTTCATCTCCTTCATTCGTGTGTTCTCCATGTTCTTCAGGTCTTAGGTCTTCATTACTTTCTTGGTATTGCCTCTGTACATTGTCATCATCACCAGTAGCAACGTCACTTTCGTTTCCTGATTCAATAAAATCTCCTTCTTCAGCTTCTTCTTCATCTAGCTCTGTCCAAAGTTGTAGGAGACGTTCTTGTTATTTTTCATAAGTGTATCGGGTCATGATTCTGAAAAATTGTGATTGATATACCACATATACGATCGAGATTCACTAAAATGACTCACCTGCAAAGTCCTATGAAATTGTCACGTAAGCGGTCAGGTGGGGTTTATTAGACCCCAGACGAGTTTAAAACGATGCACACTTGTCGACATCACAATAACAACTGAACTACGCTTTGAGTTAGTTAGAGGGATACCTGAGCGGAGGCTACTGAGGCTCGTGTCCGCACAAGTTCAGCAATCTGGAAATAATGATGACCAACATCGACGTGCCTGACCGTTGCCGGGTTAAATATTTTACGAAATTTTAGAATTACTATGGCCGCCTCATTCCCACGATCTGTTAGTTCTAAATTATTTCGTTTGGGTATAAACAAAAATTTGGTTTATAGCATTCCGCTAACCACCCTAGAAGGTTGCATGGGCAGAGTCAGAAATGCTTTCGATAATTTAAATCCAGAATCAATCAGGAAAGCGACACATGCTGAATTACTTCGTAGATGCGAAAAATGTGTAAAATTCAGGAAAAAATTTCAACATTTATTAAAAGTAATTTTTTTATTCGAATTTTTTTTTGTTTTTAACAATACGTAGTATATTATTCGCTTAACAGTGTTTGCTGATGGTTTGTTTTTCGAGATATCGAGCACCAAATGTATTACCTGTTCTTGTTATAAGTGTTGCATTCTCCATGAATAATAAATAAATTTAAATAGTCTTGGTTTGTGTAATTTAATCGTTCCGACATTGTTTTTAATGATTTTAAACTAAATGACATTTCTTCATTCTCTGACAGTTGTATACCTAATCAGCCATGGCAACTAGATTTATCAAACTTAAAAACGCCCGCTTGACAACGGTGGAAAATTACTATTTTATAAATAAATCGAAAACGATATGCAGGTATAGGGAACCTAACACAAAGTTACCCTATTTTTTGTGAGTTTTTGGTATTTTCTGAATTACTATTTCAATAAATTTTTGTTTTTTTTTGTTTCATGGTAAAAATAACGTCACGCGCCCATCCTTAATCCAGCTACGCCCAGCCGAAAATATTGAAGAAATTACATAGAATGAACAATTATTTAAGGATCATTCCCCTTTCTTATTTACATGAGTAGTCAAATGTTTAAAAATATATTGCTGAACCCAGCAAGTGATAAACTCAAAAGATTATGAGACACAGGAAAGCAAATTCCGGTGGTGGGGTTATGTCGAAATCCGTCCACTATAGTGTTGAGGTAAGGGGATTTGACACATGTCCATGCACGTCACTTTGACATGTGGGTACATTCCCTTGCCGGAGTTTGATCACCTGTCTCTCTGACCTCTGTCTCCCTTGGGTCTACTTTCGGAACAATTTAAGCTTCTTCTCTATCCAACTTTTGTCTCTAATTTGTCCTCAATAAAAATGTTGACACATTCGAAGCAAACTTCTTTTTTCTTCATGGAAATCTGATGTTATTTGGTATTGAATGTTCTCTCAAGATTACAAAAATGTGTAGACGATGGCGATCAAATGGAAGACATATTACGAATTAGTACAAATTATCGTTTTTGTCACATGCTTGTTAGACTTAAAAATATTCAATTTGTATACCTGTACAAAGTCAGCAGTGATTCAACCATTAGAAAAAGGTTGGAATAAATTGAAATAGAACTCTAAAATTTGTTTATTTAATCCTTCATTTTTATTACAAAATTAATAACTCTATATACATCATTGAAATAAACATTAAATTAGATAAAATAGTACTGATAAATAAAATTTTTTGGTTACACATTAAACTGTTTTCTTTATTTACATTTAGCAAGTCTTCAGAATTACAGATGAATTGAGGCATGAGAACATATGACGTTGAAGAAATGCATCTCTTGATCGCTAATTAGGTTTGTCATGCGCAATAGTCGAATTTTTATCCACTACAATTTGTACGTACAAAGCGTTTAAGGTATAAAAATTCGGACAACAGTGACAACCGCATAATTGTATGCTCATAACGCGTTAGGAAGTGAATCCAATTGACTACCACCCTGTCTGGTCGATACAAGCTTTATACTAAATGTAAGTAACTACTTCTTTCGGCATCTTCATTCTGTATAGTATAATGGATTTCAGAATTAAGAATATTTTGGGGTCACCCATTTTTTCTCTGCAATTTGAAGTACAATCCTGAATGAGTAGGGGAAAGGCCACAATTGGGACATTTTAGCTTGAGACAAAATATATAGAACGATTAAAAAAATTAGATTTCTAGCTTAAACGTAGACGGCAGTTATACCAACATGTTACCAAAATATTAGTCAACTCAAGGTTTTTTTGCCGCCTTAAATGTATTTTGTGTTTACTAAAATTTGGCCCTCTCACTAAAATGGTAGCCGCGAAATAGTGCTGTTGAATGTTATTGAATTCCGTCTGCTCATCTATTTCGTGTATATCCTTTGTTGTTGTTGTGGTAAGTAGCATAGCTTTCAACATAACCTTGAAGTTAATACAGCATTTTTAATAAACTGCTCTACCAGTCAGATGCTTGGGACAGTGTTCAGTAGGGAGGCTAGAGGCACTGTCCCATTCCTTCCTAAGTTGTATGCAAACTTTCAGTAACATATTATTTTGTCTTTAATAGGATTAAAATTCCACATAAGAAAGAAAAAGATTGGTGTTGATGTAGGGAACACTGCGGACCACATTCTTGAATTAGCTCTGCAATTATTAAAAAAGATGAAAAAGTTTGAGGAAGACTGCAGATTAGTCAAAGTCAAAATTACTAGATTTACACGTTTTCATGCTGAAGAAGCCAAGCTTGCTGATTACTTGATATGTGCTTCAAAGTTGCATTATGGTCTCTTCAGAAAAGCAACTTTAGAATTGGAATATAGTTTGCAATGGCAAATAACAGAAATTTTCCTGTCTTAGGAAAGAATAAAACCGCCTTTAAAGATTGGTTTCAGGGGTTCCTCCACATTGTTCAAATAGGATGTGTAGATCTATTGACCATTCAAAACTTCTCATAATGCAGCCGCAGATAGCTTTATGTTAGGAAATCCTGGTGAGCCTATATATTCAAATATATTATATTCCAGTTAGCAGGGGCTGCACTCTTGAAAGTATCAACTCCGACAAACATTACAAGTGGATTCAAAGCCTCTGGCATATTTCCATTCGATGAGAATATGTTTTCAGAATCGGATTTTTTATTGCAGATCTAATAGATAGCTCTTATGCAAATGTTGAAGAATCTGAAAAACTAATAAAACTCGGTCTATTGAAACAAATGAAAATATAAAGAAGTTAATTACCTGACACTGACAGTGCCACTCTTGAAACTAGCGCCAGTACTTCGATAGTACATGTATCACTAGATAAAATCTTACCTTTTCCAAAAGCTGCTTCACGAAAAAAGAAAGCGGGCTATAGAAAGAACAAGGATTTTTACAACGAGACCAAAGTAAAATATTGAGGCAGAAGCACAAACGGTTAGGAAGCGAAAGAGACAGGCAAAGAATGAAGGTCCAGTCGCGAAATCTTTGTTTAGTGAAACAAAATATGGTAGAGCCTACTCTAGTGCTGAAAAGATATATGTGATGACAGTGAAAGTGATTATGAAGTAAGAGCAGAAATGACTAGTAATGAAGAAACAGAAGCTAATATTAACGTCGAAGATAGGGTTTTTCAAAAAGAAAACTTTGTAGTTGTAAAAACAGCATTTTCAATTTCTAACAAACAATGCACTATATAGCAAAATTTGTAGAGAAACCGAGCTACACTACTTATGCAGTAAACCATATGAGAAGAGGTTTGAAAACAGAATAATTTTATTTTCCAGAAATAGAACGTTCAACAACAATAACAGAAGAGAAGTTAGTTGGTAAATTCAAAAGCCTCCTTCGAAAGGGGAAGCAGCAGACAGCTTTGCAAATACTTACATTTTCAGGAAAACATTGATATATTTGAAAATATTCTTTAAAATGTAATTTATAAACACATATTTCGAACATTGTAAGTGTCCCAAGACTTACCATTAGTATTCCCAAGCGTTCCTACTAATGAGTAAATTGCGACAATTTTTCAAAAGTTTTTCTTTCTTTTTTAAAAAGTGTACATGTATTTTGTTAATGAAATAAAACATTTTATATTGTTAAAGTTTGTTTATTACATGCTCAGTATTTTTTAAAGTAAATATTGGCAGTAACTCTGAGACATTAACATATTTCAAAAAATGACCCAAGGGTGGCTACTCCATCACAAAAATTTCAAGACTTTGATGAGGTGAAAGTTTGTATGTACTTACACCATTGAAAAGTGATTCACACAAAGAATGTTCTGTTCATATATAAACCTATCGGAATAATACCTCCTTAAGATGGTTGAGGAAGCTTCCATATGAGAAGCTTCCTCCACCTCAAACAGTCTGGATGGAAATGACGCGTTTGACAGGGTACATTTCAACTTTTTGACCATACAATGTGCTTATCTTTCAAACAGCATTCAACTTATCGTTCATATAATTCTAATATCTTAAACTTAGATTTACTGAGCTTACTCTGATGATGGTTACTTGGTAGTTGAAAGGTCTCTAGCAATTAACGGTATTTTTAGTGAATAAGGGCGATTGTTTCTTATCTATAGTCTAGTCATCCTGAGCACTTAGATCCTGCGTGGAAGAAATGTAAGCCTATTTATAATTTCTCCAATGGCATTGAAACGGTGATAATGAGCGTTTAGAAAATATCAAAGAAGTCTGCAAATTGTTTTGAAGACTGTCAGGTAATAATATATTCATAGAAACAAAAAAATATATAAACATTTGTCAGATAATGCTATAAATAAGAAACTATCACCGTTACCCACTAAAAATACTGTTTAAGTCCTAAGGACCTTTGAGCTACCAAATACCACCATGAGAGTAAACTAAATTAGAAATAAAATGTGCCTATTTAAATACTTATTGGAATTAAAATAGTAAACAAGCGATCGCCCTATGGTGGGATAAATCTGAATTTATAAATTGCTTTTGCGCTTATACATTTCCATCCCTTCTAACTAACCTAGATATTAGTCAATAATGTTTCAAAAGTGATTAACTGTCTTGAGAAATGGTGCGACCTATATTTAAGATATGTTCGCTAACGCCGATTTTTCACCTCTTCATCGCGGCAAAATGTTCTTTAAACCGAATTAGAATGTTTCTTCTAGGTTGAACCACATAGCATTTTGAACATGACTCACAATCGAATTCTAATACTGGATTTGTCAACGTCTGATACTTTATCAAAGGTGTTGCCTAAACCTCAAAAGTTTCACTTATCATGCTACAGCAATTAATAAATTACCTGATGTGTATACCAAATTTGCAATACAACCCGTTTATAGATGTAAGAACAAGCTAAAAAACCGTTTAGGCAACACCCAAGTATTTCGGGCATCATACGGGCTACTTACTTTTGACGATAGTCACGAACACTAAAGGAGATGATTGCTGTAAGACAGCATTTTGTTTTCCAGAACTACGATGCTGATATGCGAGGTTGACTTTAATAATCACGTAACAGATAATTATGAGTTGGTATCAGAGGTAAAAATTAGTGGGGGTGTCTCTCCACCCACATGAACTAACACAAAGTGTGTGCTTCAAGTCAACAAAAATGAGTCTACTAGAGTTTCTCCGATACGTTACTCGGTCTTACCTTCCGTTAAGAAATAATGAATACAAAAGTAGTCGGTCATGGCAAGTCTCCCATGCCGTCAGGCATGAATTGAATGAAAAAATTGAAAAGCGGTTGCATGTCATTTTTGTAGTAGGTAGCTTTATAAGAAATGACTCCATACAATTTTTGTAGAAGGAAATTGGTTACATTATCATTTATGATTTTATTGTTTCTTTAGTTTATTTTTTTAATAAAATACATACTTCCAACAAAAAAGGTTCTGCAATTTCAACAATTTTGTACCCGCAGGTACCTAAATGAGTTCAGGACTATATAGCATTTATTTCAGATATTATAAAAAATTTTATTTGTTAATTCCCACTTTTCCTAATGCCTAAGTGAGGCAAAACAAATGATTATTTAATTGTTGTTTGAAATTTGGGCGTTAATGGAATAAATTATGATTCTGCTTGAATTATTATTGCGACCTGCTAAGATAATTGAATGACAATAAAAAAAATTATTTGTTAATTCTACCGTTTGCTAATGTCTAAGTACATGTACTTTAGCAACACAAAGAGTTATTCGAGTGTTGTTTGAAATTTGAAAGTTAATGGGTAAAATTAAAGTTTTGCTTGAATTATTATTGCGAGCTGATGAGGCAATTGAATCACTAGAAAAATTTTATTTGTTAATGTCTTAAGTAAAGGTACTTTAGCAGAACAAATGGTTATGTTTGAATTATTATTGCGGGCTGATAGGGTAATTGAATGACTATTATTGCGAGCTGATGAGGAAATTGAATAACTATTAAAAATTTTATTTGTTAATGTCAAAGTAAAGGTATTTTAGCAGAACAAAAGGTTATGCTTGAATTATTATTGCACGCTGATAAGGTAATTGACTGACTATAAAAATATGTTTTTGTTAATTTCTAAGTAAAAGTACTTTAGCAGAAGAAATGGTTATGCTTGAATCATTATTGCGAGCTGATAATATGATTGAATGAATATAAAAAATGATTATTCAATTGTTGTTTGAAATTTGGGCGTTAATGGGTGAAATTACGGTTATGCTTGAATTATTATTGCGAGCTGATAATGTAATTGAATATCTATCTATAAAAAAATGTATTTGTTAATTCTACCGTTTGCTAAGATCTAAGTAAACAAATCGCTATTTAATTGTGGTTTGAAATTTGGGCGTTAATGGGTGAAATTAAGGTTTTGCTTGAATTATTATTGCGAGCTGATAATGTAATTGAATGACTATAAAAAATGCTTATTTGTTAATTCTATCATTTGTTAATGTCTATGTAAAGGTACTTTAGCAAAAAAAACTGGTTATTTAATTGTTGTTTGAATTTAGGAGTTAATGGGTGAAATTATGGTTTTGCTTGAATTATTATTACGAGTTGATGAGGCAATAAAATGAATATTGAAATTTTTATTTATTGATTCTACTGTTTGTTAATGTATAAGTAAAGGTACTTTGGCAGAAAAAATGGTGATGCTTGAATTATTATTGCGAGCTGATAATGTGATTGAATGAATATAAAAAATGATCATTTAATTGTGGTTTGAAATTCGGGCGTTAATAGGTGAAATTACGGTTTTGCTTGAATTATTATTGCATGCTAATGGGGCAATTAAATGACTATTGAAATTTTTATTTGTTAATTCTACCGTTTGTTAGTGTAAGTAAAGGTAGTTTAGCAGGAAAAATGGTTATGCTTGAATTATTATTGCGAGCTGATAATGTATGCTTGAATTATTATTTCGAGCTGCTAAGGTAATTGAATGACTATAGGGTCATTTCATCTCAAATCGTCCAGCCGGTTTGGGTTAGGTCTTTTTTTTGCATGAAATTTTTTTTATAGCTTCTACATCGAAATTGATGAGACACGTATTTTTTCCTTTTGCTCGATTTTCAATTCTTTGGCCGTGGGGAATTTTTGAAAAATTTTCTAAAAACTCGATTTTGCGCTATTGGCGCATGTCAATTTTTTTTGAAAATGTAATAACTTTGCGAAAAAACGTCCGATCTTTATAATTTTTGGTATGTTTGTAGCTAAGAGGTTTCTCTAAAAGACAAAAATATGAAACTTGGAATATTTTGAAAAAAAAATTTATATCGCGATTTGAAGAAAAAAATCAAAAAATTTTTGACTTGAAAAATTTCGAATTGCATCAGTTTTTTTTTCTTCATATTTTTTTCTTTGATAGTCATATATATAAACAAAATTCTGTAGCAGCCTCTATTAGCCGAAATTCGTTGTTTGGAAATTATGATTTTTCAAAATTATAGTCACAATTATTGAGTAATTTTGGGCTTTCCTCATAAAATAAGCTATCATTTCGTCGAAAGTAGCTCAATTGTTCAAATATTTTGTCTGTCAACAGTCAAAGGTTAGTCCTAGAAGAAAAAAATATGAAGTGTAGAAAATTTTTGGAAATTTTTTCCATGATCGTCTTTAAAATAGAAAAAAAATCGGATAGATTTTAGCCCGGAAATTTTAGCATTGCCTCGATTTTTCCATTCTAAATTACTGTTTTTGTATATCAATTTGTGAGTGAACAATTTTCAGAAGCTTTTTTCATAACTCCGTTTCGTTTTTCATTTATCATGATTTTTCGAAGTCCAAGTGCTATTTTTCAATTAATCTGTTTCTATGGCTAACGAGACTACAGACTATTTATACTGTATACCGAGTAAGCTTCTGGTTTTTCTTTTGTCCAAGTTTCTCAGAAATATACACTTTGTTCAATTTACTGGGCAAGTAGCTAATTTAAGTATTGCTCGTATGCCATACCTTGAAAATTGGAATTTTAACTGAAAATACGGCCAGCGCCATCTTAACAAGAAGAAGAAATTCTGTTATACCAACACGTGGTCACATTTAGCATTCACGCGCGTTTGTGCGTTTTGTGCAAGTTGTATTTATGACGAAAAATTCTGCTTCCTGAGTAAAAATCAGATCATTCTTGTGAATTTGATTGTGCTCAAAGGTGATTTGCGGTAAGTAACTTTTGGTCATGAATATAAATTATGCCATAATTTTGTCGTAAATGTTTGTTATTTCCAATGAAAGCAAAACCTAACCTCATTCTACATATATTATCCTCATTGCGAGTTGCCATCGACTTTAAGGGCAATTACATGGCAAATTAATAGCAAGCCGTTATTGAATAATTTTTTGCGCTTAAGCGCAATATTTCATTTCAATCGCATCTCATACTTAAAAAAATGCCAGACCATGAGTAAATAATTAACTATTTTGAATCATTCGGTTTCTGTTGTGAGTAGTTATATTGCGTTAAAATTTTTGCAATTGTATGTACGTGACATTTGCAAGTATGATAAGCTTTAAAATATTAGCATCATTGGTTTGAATACATTTTGTTTAAAGTTGGAATTCATTCATTTGAAGCATCATATAGTACGTTTATAAATATGTGTTTTTTAAATTTCAGACTTATTCACACGACACTTTGGGCAGAATGAGTCGATATCCTATAAAGAAAAGATGCCTGGATTTAGAACAGAGCCATAAAAAGGCCGTTTATGAATCTCAGAAGGGAAAATTTCGTCCACTTGCAGAATTGGCCGTTCGTTTGCAACCATTGTTCCCCAATAATGTGCTTCACAGTTCCGACGAAGTTTGCAACGACTGCTACACGTCACTCTCATCGTTATTATTGGCGTCAACGGAAGAAACGGCTTCGCTTTCGGAAAATTGCACTACTTCCGAATCTCTGACTCAATCGAGTGGCGAATTGTTCGCCTCATCACAGAATAAATCACCGCCAAAAGAATTGGAGTGCAATATGTGTGAGCAGTGGGTAAAAACATTCAGAGCATCACTGGTGAGTTGTAAAACGATTTCAGAAAAAATTCGTCTTCTCACAGCAGCCTCAATTCATGTTTTGTCAAAAGAGGACATTATGTCTAAGTTTCCTACGATTACCAATTACATGATAATACAAGCAAGAATTTTATCTACCCAAAAAGGACCTTACGCAACACGAGATGTTCCTGAGACTACGGTGAACCTGGCTATGGAATATTATCTGAACGATGACTTCAATTGCTCTCGACAAAGCCCGAACAAAAAGGACATAAAAACCGTGATTGAAAATGGAGTTGCCGTGAAAAAAGTGAAGAGATTTATGACACGGACTGTGAAGGAAACATATCAAATGTTCAAGGAAACCTATCCAGACTCAAAATTGGGTCTCACAAAATTTTACACGCTCAAGCCAAAATGGGTTCTTCCTTGCCCAACTCAAGAGGTTTGTTTGTGCATCTATTGTTCCAACTTCGATTTATTATTGACAGCGGCCATGGGTTTACAAACATTCAAAGATACCAAGAATCTCAAAGAACTCCGAAACAAGTTTTTATCAGCCATTGTTTGTTCTGATGACAACCAGTGCATTTTCGAAAACTGCAAGACGTGCCCAGGAGCTTCAGCCATCAATCTTGAATTTCTTGGATTCACACAGGCGAATGAAGACGATGAAATTTTGTTTGCCTTTTGGGAAGATAATAATTTGATCAAGAAAACCCTGACTCTCACTAAATACGTCGATGTGCTGGCGGAATGGACCCTTAAAGCCAGCCCGCATTTGAAGTCAAAACAAATCCAACAGGAAGCCATCAGGGAAGAAAAAGAAGCGGCGAAGTTATTTCCATCTCGACTGTTACTTCACATCGATTTTGCCGAAAACTGGTCCGTCATCTTACAAGATGAAATTCAGGGTCATCATTGGAAGAATGATCAAGTTTCAATATTTACTGCTGTATGCTACTTCAATTCGGTGACTTTGAGCTATGCACTTGTGAGCAATGACAAGGAACACGACTCGGCTCACGCATTGTTCGCGATAAACTACATCAAAGAAGACATAAAGGCCAGATATCCAGGTATTGATATATCTTGCGAAGTAATAATTTCTGATGGCGCAGCTAGTCATTTCAAAAACAGATTCCAATTTCACGAAATGAGAAATTCACCACATGAGAAGAAATGGATTTTTTCTGCTACTGGTCATGGAAAAGGAGCCTGTGATGGCATCGGCGGACTCGTCAAGCACGTAGCCACGAAAAACAACTTGTCAAAGACGCTGATCGATAGCATTCAAGATGCGGAAACATTTGCAACTGTGGTCCAGCATCATACTCCAAATGTGGCGGTCAAATTACTCAAAGATCGTGACATACAGAAGTTCAGAAAAACCAAAAAAACCCAGTGGAAAAATGTTGCGGCAATAAAAGGAATACGGCGAATGCATGCATGGAGGGCCAAGAAGGGTGAAAGTGAAACCGAAATGTACATTTCAAAAACATGCCAGCACGAGTGGGCATTGGTAGAATGAAGTTGAATGTATAGCAATACTTTTTAAACCAAATGTACGTAATAAATTCTTTTCAAAATGCCATTATTTTACTTAAATAATTATACCTGTTTATTCTCTTTACTGTCTATAAATACAAAATATTGTGAAATTCAAAACATTTTTAAAACATTAAAAACGATTATGAATTCTAATGACCTTCTATTCAAAAGTCAACATCAAGTTTTGATAAAAGAGTTTTATAAATTATCAAATTATAAAATAATCAAAGGAATCAATCAATAAATAATAAATGAAAAACGAAACGGAGTTATGAAAAAAGCTTCTGAAAATTGTCCACTCACAAATTGATATACAAAAACAGTAATTTAGAATGGAAAAATCGAGGCAATGCTAAAATTTCCGGGCTAAAATTTATCCGATTTTTTTTCTATTTTAAAGACGATCATGGAAAAAATTTCCAAAAATTTTCTACACTTCATATTTTTTTCTTCTAGGACTAACCTTTGACTGTTGACAGACAAAATATTTCAACAATTGAGCTACTTTCGACGAAATGATAGCTTATTTTATGAGGAAAGCCCAAAATTACTCAATAATTGTGACTATAATTTTGAAAAATCATAATTTCCAAACAACGAATTTCGGCTAATAGAGGCTGCTACAGAATTTTGTTTATATATATGACTATCAAAGAAAAAAATATGAAGAAAAAAAAAACTGATGCAATTCGAAATTTTTCAAGTCAAAAATTTTTTTTTTAGAGAAACCTGTTAGCTACAAACATACCAAAAATTATAAAGATCGGACGTTTTTTCGCAAAGTTATTACATTTTCAAAAAAAATTGACATGCGCCAATAGCGCAAAATCGAGTTTTTAGAAAATTTTTCAAAAATTCCCCACGGCCAAAGAATTGAAAATCGAGCAAAAGGAAAAAATACGTGTCTCATCGATTTCGATGTAGAAGCTATAAAAAAAATTTCATGCAAAAAAAAGACCTAACTAAACTGGCTGGACGATTTGAGATGAAATGACCCTATAATAAAATGTATTTGTACTTCAATCGTTTATTAATGACTAAGTAAAGGTACTTTAGCAAAACAAATGATTATATAATTGTTGTTTGAAATTTGGGCGTTAATGGAATAAATTATGATTCTGCTTGAATTATTATTGCGCGCTGATAAGGTAATTGAATGACAATGAAAAAATGTATTTGTTAGTTTTACCGTTTGCTAATGCCTAAGTACAGGTACTTTAGCAAAACAAAGGGTTATTCAAGTGTTGTTTGAAATTTGAAAGTTAATGGGTAACATTAAGGTTTTGCTTGAATTATTATTGCGAGCTGATATTGTAATTGAATATCTATAAAAAAAAATGTATTTGTTAATTCTACCGTTTGCTAATATCTACTAAGTAAACAAATCGTTATTTAATTGTGGTTTGAAATTTGGGCGTTAATGAGTGAAATTATGGTTTTGCTCGAGTTATTATTGCGAGCTGATAATGTAATTGAATGACTATAAAAAATGCTTATTTGTTAATTCTACCATTTGTCAATGTCTATGTAAAGGTGCTTTAGAAAAAAATCTGGTTATTCAATTGTTTGAAATTTGGGAGTTAATGGGTGAAATTATGGTTTTGCTTGAATTATTATTGAGAGCTGCTAAGGTGATAGAATGACTATAAAAAAGTATTTATACTTCTACCGTTTGTTAATGCTGTTTTGCTTGAATTAATATTGCAATTAAATGATATTGAAATTTTTATTTGGTAATTCTACAGTGTTAGTCTAAGTAAAGGTAGTTTAGCAGAAGAAATGGTTATGCTTGAATTATTATTGCGAACTGATAATGTGGTTGAATGAATATAAAAAATGATTATTTAATTGTTGTTTGAAATTTGGGCGTTAATGGGTGAAATTACGGTTTTGCTTGAATTATTACTGCAATCAAATGACTATTAAACTTTTTATTTGGTAATTTTACCGTTTGTTAGTCTAAGTAAAGGTAGTTTAGCAGAAGAAATGGTTATGCTTGAATTATTATTGCGAGCTGATAATGTAATTGAATGACTATAAAAAAATTTATTTAATTCTACCGTTTGCTAATATCTAAGTAAACAAATCGTTATTTAATTGTGGTTTGAAATTTGGGCGTTAATGGGTGAAATTATGGTTTTGTTTGAATTATTATTCCGAGCTGATAATGTAATTGAATGACTATAAAAATGCTTATTTGTTAATTCTACCATTTGTTAATGTCTATGTAAAGGTACTTAGCGAAAAATCAGGTTATTCAATTGTTGTTTGAAATTTGGGAGTTAATGGGTGAAATTATGGTTTTGCTTGAATTATTATTATGAGCTGATGAAGCAATTAAATGAATATTAAAATTTTTATTTGTTGATTCTACTGTTTGTTAATGTACAAGTAAAGGTACTTTAGCAGAACAAATGGTTATACTTGAATTATTATTGCGAGCTGCTACGGTAATTGTATGACTAGAAAAAAATTATTTGTTAATTCTACCGTTTGCTAATGTCTAGGTAAAGGTACTTCAGCGAATCAAATGGTTATTGAATTGTTGTTTGAAATTTGGACAGTAACGAGTAAAATTATGGTTTAGCTTTAATTATTATTGCGAGCTGATAATGTAATTGAATGCCTATAAAAATGCTTATTTGTTAATTCTACCATTTGTTAATGTCTATGTAAAGGTTCTTTAGCAAAAAATCAAGTTATTTAATTGTTGTTTGAAATTTGGGAGTTAATGGGTGAAATTATGGTTTTGCTTGAATTATTATTACGAGCTGATGAGGCAATTAAATGAATATTTAAATTTTTGTTTTTTTGAGTTTACTGTTTGTTAATGTACAAGTGAAGGTACTTTAGCAGAACAAATGGTTATGCTTGAATTATTATTGCAAGCTGCTAAGGTAATTGAATGACTATAAAAAATGTATTTGTTAATTCTACCATTTGCTAATGTCTAAGTAAAGGTACTTTAGCGAATCAAATAATTATTGAATTGTTGTTTGAAATTTGGACAGTAATGGGTAAAATTATGGTTTTGCTTTAATTATTATTGCGAGCTGTTACAAGATATTACTATGACATGAACGATACTTTCAAAAGTCTAGATCAATCTAGAATCTGACTTGGTACATATTTGAATTCTCTAAAACCATCTAAATATTGAGGTTGAGTCCCCATATTTTCCCAACCACACTACCATGAGTGGCAGACAATTGAACATATAGAATAAAATCTAAAATAATCTAAATATACTAAAATTCGAAAATTGTTGTTGCTCTCACCATATTTCATGTACAGTGGGGACTGAATCAAGTGAAAACTTTTCTAGTCATATTTGGTAGCATATTACTTTAATCACCTCTTTTTACCACAGATATCGATAGTAAATGACAAAGCACTGCTAAATTGAGATCAATTGAACTTAATTTTTATGCTCAATCTAAATGCGCCAAATCATCTAAATGTTGATCCATATTCAACTTTTGATTCGGTTGTATGAAATTCGACTTCGGCATCATGGACAGCGATTGCTGACCTCCGGGACTCATCAACCCAGACGACTGACCGATCGTGGAAAAGTTACCGGGTTGATTTCCGGAGTTTTGCATTCCGACGACAACCAATTTCTGTTGGCCTCCAGCTACAATTTTCTGTTGAACGGGTGTATTTGCATTCGATACGAATTTCACTACAGTGTTCTGTTGTGTCGGCGTAGTTGGCTGATTCTGAGTTAGTGTACCTGCATTTTGAGGTCTCTGCGTTACAAAAACAATTTTTTGGTTGTTACCCTGCGTTTGAACTCTACCAGCTGGATTCATCACGATCGCTCTACCGCCAACTGTGCTCTGAAAAAAATGATACTTCACATATAGATAATGTAGTTATAGTCTAGGGGCCAGAGCGATATGAATGGTCTGAACATTAACCCGATGGCACTATGGTTTATCGTTAGAGGACGGTTCAATGACCAATTCATCTCACAGACCGAATTTTCCCCGGTTGCTAGATTTCGAGATACAGCATCCGCATTTTTTTTTTGACTGGAGGTTAACCCTTTCCAAGTTGCGGTTACTTGAAAAGCATGCCATTCTTATACACTTACACCATGTGCCATCATTTTTTATCGTGCCCGTTTATCAGGCCGACCAGTAAAAATTGGACCGAAAATGGACTGTTAGTTAACCCTCCCAAACCTGGTGGAAAATGTTCATTGGTGTTGGCAATTGTTAAGGTACCCTATGCCATCGAAAGTTATCGGTCCATTTCCGAGTAATTGGCCATTATTTGGACCAACAAGTTTTTTTTTCTCATTTTGAGGCTAACGCTTGCAGGTTACAAGATAACATGATGGCACCATGTTAAATACCTTTATTGGAGGTTGAATAAAAATTTAAAATTATTGCCATCACTCAAACCCCCCAAAACCCCCTGAAACCACCCCCCAAAACAAAACAAATATGAAAATGAAATTTAGTTATTTGTGAAAATGCCGAAATTCGCCAAGAAAAAATTCACTCTTTTGGATTGGTGACCATTCTGAACTAAAAATTATAGACTAAGAAAGTGTTTTTGCCAGACTTATGACAAACGAGTAAGTATACTATTAAATAATATACAGAAGCATTTCAAATTGTAATTTCATTCCAAAACACCATGTACCCTATACTTTCTTAAATTGATGTTTTCTATTTTCTTTCTATTTCTTTTCGGTAACGTTAACTACTATTAGTTACTATATTTATGAAAGTATATTTTTATAAAGATCCCATGACACAAGTAAATAATGTCAATAAAGGAAATTTTGACAGTTATGAACATAATTTTTTTTATTCCAAGTTTTCTGTATGCACCTATTGACCTATAACATCTTGTGATGTTAAAAGATCTTTTCCTTCATATAAATTAATTTTAAAGAATCGAAGACACTAGATAATATTGAAAACTTACAACTTGGAATGCAAAATGTAAACATATAAACATTTCCGTCAAATGTCAGTATGATCGTAAATTACACCACAAATAATTATTTGAAATAAAATTTTGTACTTTCCTATTAGTAGTATTAAAAAAACCTCAAGACGATGATACTCACTCATAATCATAATCATTATATTTGATGCTGTGATCCAACATTCGAACAATGAACATAATAAACTAGATATAACAAGTCATCAATGTGTAGTACACATGCAAAAGTTCTCACTTATACACATCACTAATGTTATATTCTTATGACAACAATTATATTCAGAATATTTAAAACCTTGCACTTAGATACGATACTAAGTACACAATGTACATTTAATAAATTCAATAAAAATATAACTTTCGTCTGCACGAGGACCGAGGATTGAGTAAATGAATAACGTCGAGTATCCGACTCAGATATGCACACGTGTGTAAGCGTATAGAGAGACTGCCTGACGCCTGACCCGAGTAGTTGCGCACGCAGCAGTATACATAATACCTAATAGTGATTTAGAAAATCACTAACAAACCCTCTCAGTATCTCCAGATATCTTGCCGCATTTAAATTTTGGTAGAACTTTTGGAGTTCCTTTTGATAAAAATATGGATTAACACGAAAACCACTGGAAATAGGTATAGGGAATGTTATAGCAAATCGATGCAAAATCAAATTCTGCATCCGACCATCCAATAAAATACAGGGTGTCCTATTTGAAAAAACGAACTTTTTCAACTTTTAAAATGATGTAATTGGTCATTAAATTTTGGATACCCTGTATGCGATAAATCAGTTGTCAATATGACATTCGAAAGAATCATTCCTGTGCTTCCGTCTACCCCAGAAGCGCTTTCCACCAATCGAAATTGGTTAAAGGGCGCAATGCTCAAAACGGCGCTACATCTGTCAAAATTTTCAAAAAAATCAAGATATCTAAGAAAAAACTGAAAATAGGTATAGGAAAACCTGATGGAATCCACTATGAAATTTTCTCGGGAATCTAAAAATGAAATAATATACCGGGTGTTCCATTTAAAATAAGGAAGTTAATGGCGACTTCCGGTGTAAGCGGAAGTAGTATGATCTTGAAAATATTTTGAAAAGAAAGAAAATCTTGGATAACCCTGGAACCCAAAATTTCAGAATTCTAACTTTTTTCTAACCACGAAAACTTCTAACGAACGGCTCTCGTGGAATATCCTGTATATAGCTACAGCGTGACGGCACGTGACGGACTCATGGTTTTACCCCCCATCTGAAATAGCTTAACACGCCTGAAGAAGTTTTCACTTCAATGTAAATTTCTGTAAATTTTTATTGACATTTAATTTTTTAGAACATCAGATTCATGTTGCCCCATTTATTAAGTAATAGATTACTGAAACTATTGTTTTTAAAATTGAGCATATTTTAACAGCATATTTTCAGTGCATATTGCTCGCCTATTTTTAGTGCATATAATCCAGTCTCTAATTATAATGTAAACCAACATAAAAACCTTACCTGTTGAATTATTGTAGGTGTGGTTACAGGCCTGGAAATTGTTGTACCAACTGATGTAATAGCATTGCACATAGATGGGGCTGTTGTTGCAGGTGTTGGTTGTGTTCTAGCCTTTGAAACAGCAACATGCAAAGCAACTCCCAGATAACCATACTCTTGCTTATATTCTTCTATATAATCCGGCGTACTTCTTATATTCTTGATTACCGGAACCACAGACTTAATGATGAGCTGTTTTATATGACCAGAAGCAATTTTATCTATGTTAGAATTCAATGAACCTTCCTGATGCGTTTCTATCCGGGCACCTGAAATTTCGCAATAGAGGAATGGCAACTATGATTTTTTAATTCACTGCTTACTTACCTATAGATCTGATCTTTGGTAAAACAAATATTCGAACTACTTCTGGCCCCAACTCAGATAAGCCTTGCAGAGCACCATAAAGGGAAGACAATGGTACTTTCTCACCCTGATGCAAAGCATTCGTGAACATTCTTGTTATTCTCGTTTGTATGTTATTCGTACTTGTATTGAAATTTTTACATATTTGAGCCATCAACCTAGACGCAAAATCTCGGAGCGCCCAATGATTATCAAACTCTGGCCTCATACACAGCTGTTTTGAAACAATGCACGTTGTAACTGAAGGTATAAGTTCATGCAACTGGAAAGAAAATCAACACATTCATATGGCATGAAATGTAATACATTTCCTACATTGGATCGAAATAATTCTTTTACCACTCTAAAACATACTTACATATTTTTCTAAATATAAGGATTGGTTATCCAGTAGAGCTTTTACCATCCTCATCAGATATATCAGAAGCGCCAAATTATTTTGTACTACATTGACTCTAACCCCTTCAATAATAAAAGTGCACATTCTTGGGAGCATTTCATGAAGGCCAGGATCTGACGCTAAGCTTTGAAGTGCCTCCTAAAATAAATAAAGGATGTTGCATATTTCTTGTCTACAAATTTGAGGTAATGATATACCAAATATGTAAGTAGAATTACTCATTCAGCTAACATTAACCATTAGTAACAAAGATTATTAATTCTACAGAAACAAGTAGCTTCAGAAGATATCGTTTTGTGAATATTCCATTGTCTAATTATATTTGTTATGATACTATAGATTTCCAGAGCGAATGCTGGAATTATTTCAAAAGTTTAGTAAAGAGGAAAGAAATCTCTTCGGCAAATATCTACATTGGTTACAGTATTAATGATACGGTGAGAGAACAAAAGGTGAACAAAGGCCATGATTGAAATAAGATCGATATAGTCTGTTTCAATCAATCAAAAAAAAATACGGGCACTGCTGACAGAACTGAAAACTGACATTACTGAAGTAACCAATTTATTTATTTTGGGAATTTCATCCAAATTCGTATGATTTCACCAGTATCATCTCTTTCTACATGACACAATTTTCCTACAGTGCCATTGAACATACCAAACATCTATGTTATTAGTTATCATGTATGGTCGGTTAAGAACTAAAATTAACTCGTATGGTAATCCACCCGTATCATCGGTTCTCATTTTATGCAACTTCTGCCTGACAAAATTTTGTTGCTCAGCATTATGACAACCAACGAAGACATCCGATGCCACAGATACTATTGTCTACAGAGTTTAGTATGGAGTTGTTGTATTCGTTGTAGCATCCGAAATTACAATTTTATTATTTCTAAATGAACAATCAACAATTATAAACATTTTTATATTTAATAATAAAAAACGTATAATGGGCGGTACAATCCTTGTTAAGAGTATGAATCGGTCCTCGTGCAGATGAAAGTTATATTTTTATTGAATTTATTAATTGTACATTGTGTACTTAGTATCGTATCTACGTGCAAGGTTTTAAATATTGTGAATATAATTCTTGTCATAAGAATATAACATTAGTGATGTGTATAAATGAGAACTTTTGCATGTGTACTGCACATTGATGACGTGTTACTAGTTTATTATTTTCATTGTTCGAATGTTGGATCACAGCATCAAATATAATAGTGAGTATCGTCTTGATGTTTTTTTAATACTACTAATACGAAAGTACAAAATTTTATTTCAAATAATTATTTGTGGTGTAATTTACGATCATACTGACATTTGACGGAAATGTTTATATGTTGACATTTTGCGTTTCTTTTTAAATTAGTCCGAATTGAAGATGTTTTCTTTTACCACCATCCGTAGACATCTTCAATTCGGACCAATGCTGTTTAACATTACTTTCATTTACATCGATGTAAATATCAATAAATAATATGATTTGTAAATAAAATAATGTGTATTTATTATAATAGCTATCGGTTACATTCATACTCTTTACAGGGATTGTACCGCCCATTATTCGCATTTTATTATTAAATATAAAAATGTATATAATTGTTGATTGAAATGCTGACAGTTGTGATATATACACATCACTAATGTTATATTTTAAAGACAAGAATTATATTCACAATATTTAAAACCTTGCACGTAGATACGATACTAAATACACAATGTACAATTCAATAAAAATATAACTTTCGTCTGCACGAGGACCGAGGATTGAGTAAATGAATAACGTCTAGTATCCGACTCAGATATGCACTCGTATGTAAGCGTATAGAGAGACTGCCTGACACCTGACCCGAGTAGTTGCACACGCAGCAGTATACATAATACCCAATACATATAACTACAGCGTGAGGGGACGTGACAGACTCATGGGTTTACCCCCCATCTGGAATAGCTCAACGCGCCTAAAGAAGTTTTCACTTCGAAAACGGAGGCGGACGAGTCCGGAGCACTTAGACCGCTTGATTGGGTCCATTGTGCGCCCCTTGATACAAGAATCAGTCCAGCAGGCCTAAGGCAGTGCCAAAGGCTAATATTTCGCACGAACTGATATCTCATATGGCTTCAAGCGGCATATGTGTACTGCCGAGGTGTCGTAGTAGTCTGAGAGAAGCCAGTGTTGGACATTCTGCTAGGATGTGAGAAGCAGTCTCATCCGCCTCTCCACATCTACTACAAGCTGGGTCTTCAACAATGCCCATTGTGTGTAGATGTTTATTCAGATGACAGTGTCCTGTGAGGAGTTCTGTCACCAGTTTTAGGCCTCTACTGCTCATAGAGAGTAGGGTTTTAGAGAGTTTAGGCGAAGCTCCACATCAGGGAGTGGCGGAACCACGCCAGACCGAGAGCCACTGTCTATCCAGTAGCTCCTTGCGGGCGTGGAGCCCGGTGGTTGATGAAATTCCGATCGTGGAATCGGGGCCAGAGGAGCTCCAGGAACCCCATTTGGCCAATTCATCGGCCATTTCATTTCCCTTCACGCCAGAATGGGCAGGTACCCACACTAGCTGGAGTTTGTTCCTTCTGGCTAATTCAATCAGTTTCCCTGCACTCCAAGAAGTCATTCTGTGGGCGCGAACGCCTAGTCTGTTTAGAACTTTATTAGTTTCCACAAGAGAAATATTTTATTGATAATTTTTTCTCAGTGAGAATGGGCTGGTATTATATTTTTGATTGTTTACATAACTTAGATACCTGTAGCTAGTTTATAACATTAAGTATTCCTATAAATGTGAATGAATACATAAACAGAAACATAAGTGAACTCAATTTTCAATTATAGAATAGTTTATTATATTATCATGAGAATAAATTGAAAATAATTCGACAGATCCTTGAAAACTTGTTGCCAGGCAATAGTTTTGATAGGCCAAAACCTACATAAATTACTGAACTGAAGGTTTGTAACGATTTTCAGAAATATCATAAAATAATCAGAAAGTATAAGTTTGTGATAACTCACGGCACGCCTTGCTTCATCAGACCCCACACAAGCTTCAGTGATTTCTTTGTAGTATAACTGTTGTTCAACAGACAACTCATGAGTGGCAAGCTGTTTGATTTGAACAGTTTCAATATTTTTCAATTTTTGTTTTCCAGTTGTTGGTTTTCCCGAAGTTTCTTTCATTGGCTTCTTGTTGATTGGATCAACTGAATCAAGCTGAAAGTGAAAAACTGCAATTAAAATGTATAACTAAATGGACAGTTTATCTTCTGTAGGCCCTTAATGTTACAGATTCATACAAGCAAAATTGCCAAGTCTCAGGTTATGCATTACTCATTTCATTATTCTGTGCTACAGCTAAGTAAATATATTATCCTGAAATTTATTCAAAATTACTTATGAGCGAGTACCTTTTGTATATTTTTCGCCACTGGAGGAGGATTCTCTGGGATAGTAGGTTGAACTCCATCAATACTAAGCCAATGTGATCGTAGAGTGACTTCAAGTGGTGCCTTGGGGTTCAAATTTTGTATTAAATCATTTAAATCTATTTCAGCTTCTTCAATAAAATGCAACTCCCTCCCTCCACCAGAGGCAAATCTAAATGGTAGGAGTTCAGACGTCTGAAATCCATATTGTGGCTACGAAAAATTATTTTAGTCAATTTTAAATTCTAAATCCTCCAGTAAAGCTTTACTTCGATATTTTTAGATCTCAAAGCATGGTCAATATCACTTGGCATTAATTTTACACGCTTAGCATGATTCATAAACTTGGCAGAATCCTGAATGATATTCTTTAAGCGAAATGAAATTTCATCAGATAATTCTTTAGCTGCATCATCTTGTAGATTTCCAATCCCCATGCTTTCTGCAACGACTTTCATAGATTCGATAGAAAAATTGGTTCCATAAAGATCACTGTCGTGAACTTTCGAAGACATAGTTAATAGCGTCTAAAAATCAGATGTAACAAACTAATAATAATTTGAATTCATAAACAAAACAAAACTTATACACAATCACATCATGTTGTTGACGTTGACTTGACATATTTGGCATTTGACTTTTCATAATTGACCGATGTCACAATGCGGTGCTGTCACTGATGAAACATAGAACAATTTCTCATTTTATATGAAATCCACCTCTGAATGAGCTCAGGTTTTAATGAGAAATCACAGAGTTCAAACGTTGTATAGGGAATTCAATATAAGCGCGCCGCCCTCTTGCGGATATTCAATGTAACTACACAAATATACATCAGATGTTTGTTTACATTTCTGTTCGCATATAGTTTACATGTGTTTGATTCAAAGTTTAGTGGTATTTGTGATTGTATCTGCATAAAAACCGTTTGAATATGGCGAATCATTATTGTTCAGTTCCTCAGTGTACTTCTTGGGCTAGTAGAAACCCTGAATTGAGTTTCCATTTTTTTCCTGAAGCAGGCAAAGAGCGGGTTTGTATGGAGACCGAATTGGGAAACAGAGTCATGATTGACAGACAAAAAGCCATTCTTTTGATTGCTGAATTATTACAATCACTACATTGTCTGATGTAAGATCATAAGTCTCAGTGCAACAATCTTTATCATTCTCGACTCTGATGGAATATAATTCCATCATCAAAACTGACTGGCATGAATGGTCAAGAATTGCAGTGAAGTGAAGTGAAGATTGTTCTACCCCACTGAGGTTCATCTCAACCTGTTCATTAACACTTCTTCTTCCTACACTGATGAACAAAAAATAATTCAATGAATGAATTTGTGGTATATAAATTGTTTTGCTAAATGACTAAAATTGTAAGGTTTCAATATACCTATGTTTCGATATTGCTGAATTTGGCAGTTTAGCAATAAAAAAATTCAACATTTTCATCAAATGATATGTTTACATGTTCCTCAACTTTCTTTGTGAAACATGGCATATCTTTAATAGGAACAGCTCGATATTTTTCCCTTGTGGTATGTTTTTGCCTATTCCAAACACATTTGAGGTCTGTCTGACAAATCAACTCCAATTCTTGGAGATCGCTCCTGAAACAAAATAAACATTCATAAAAAACATGAAATCAGTGAGTTATATAAAAAATATCAGTCAGTATTAGCCTAGTATCACCATACTTTGGTAAACAATAGCATCACACACCTTGAACACTTGATCAGAACAGCCGAAATGTGTTTGCATCTGCCACTGTTACCAGCCTTACAGGAGCAGGACATTTCTTTAATTTGGACTTGGCCATTTCAATCCTTTTATTTGATGAGGATCAGAAGTTAGTGCACTAGTCTGGAGACATAGGGCACACAAATTCAATTTCTCCGAGTTGAGTTTCCCACACAGGATTACATGCCCAGCATTGAGGACTTCTTCTCCTTCATATACACACCTGAATGAATGAGTGCCCCCAATATATCTCATATATTCTAAGAGACTCAATCTCATATTGATAACACTGAAAGAAAAAACAGTTTTTCAACAATTATTCATTGACTACTTAATTTGTGAAAAAAATAACCTCAAAATATGGTTACTAAAATTACTGAATTATACCTATTACAAGCAATGAAACATACCTTATCGAACGAATATCGGCTGAAAAGGCACTTATAATTCAGTGGAATACAAAAATAGAGCCAAAAATACAGTCTGCTTTGCTTGAATCACCACCAAAGGATGGATAATTTACACATAAACAATAGAACAATAACAAGACAATGTACTTTCATGTAGTTCCGCTCTCGGCCGTTTTGGCGCTGCGATCTTAAATTCAGTCGCCTATTGTAACCATTCTCCTATATAGTATAAGTACTGGAATGCGCTCTGACCAAATCTGCTATAGAAAAGAACCGGGCCAAGCAAGATACCTCACAAGAATCATCTATGTCCTCTTCGCGCATGAATGCATGTTATGTCTTCATAATAAACGCATACTTTTGAGAGAAGGACAGAAATGTCCTTAATGTTCTCTCTCTCTCTCTCTCTCCCCCGTATTGCGCTGGCAGGCAATATAAGATAAAACTATGAAAAAAGAGTTCACACTGTGGATACACTATAACACTATAAATGAAAAATAATTTTATCCACTAAAAATAATGTTAGTTGAGGACTTCTCAGCTACCAAGTATCCATCATCAGAGTAAACCAAATTAGAACGGTGTATAAACCACTGAAACTTGTTAACAAATGCGTGTTTGCCACGTTTGTTACTGAGGTTATCATTTTTTATCTCGGAAAAGGCTTGGAGTGGAATTTGAGATTTCGCCCGTTTTAAAGCAATACTTTGAAGCAGCCAATCGGCATTTGGTTTCGGCGATACGATTTTCTGTTTCCGAGTAATTACATCAAACGTGCGATAAAAATTTGCTTTGATACAGGATAACTATTGACAAAATTTATAAATTTTGAGGAACTTTTCTGGACATGTTCCTTTTGACGGTCCTCCAAATCCTATTGCGATTGGCAAGACTTGAAGATTGAGGAGTATTTGTATCAGGCATGTATATTTTTTTTGCAAGGGGTCAGTTTTATAAGGAATTTAGAAGAGAAAAACTCTCTAGGTGCTTCTTTGTTTCGAAAATGGACTTATAGGGAAAATGTAAAAACATCCATTTCTAGGTCGAAAAAAAGTTTTTTATTTTTTCTCGAAAAATATTTTGTTTCAAGAAAACCTGATTGCTTGACGAGAATCTACGCCAAAACCCGTAGAAGGGGGCAATTTATAAATAATGCCTTTTATAGAGTTAGATGAATTTAAACATTTCTCCATCTACCCAACTAGGCCCAAGAATTACACTAAACCTAAACCCGGAGAGTACTAGAGTAGAGAGACCACACTGAACCTGACACAACCCTTGCTGATCTCTGGTGACGAAAGCCATATATTGTCTGTTGTTCACGATTTTGGAGCTCTCTAGATTTTCTTCTTAGCTTTATAAATCACAGGTAGTAAGTCTATAATTATTAGGAAGGGTCTTCTTCTCATTTTACTTCCCTCACTATACGTATTATATAGTGTAAGGGAAGTATTGTGATCGAGCCAACTAAATTTTCAGGATTTTCGCGGATATATCTGTTTTGATCATTTAACATTTGGTGAAAATAGGAATCGTATTGTTTTTGGGCGCGGTACCCCCGTCTCGAGTGCTAGTTTTGACATGCATCTTCAATTTTTCCAATGGAATGATTGTATTTAATTGAATCGTATGGACAACTATGTGTTTTTCGTTAGAAATATATGTCACACCTATATATTTAACCTGCAGAAGTATCCGAAATTCCCATTTTATGATTCAAGTAACGTCATAGATGTGACATCACTATCTATTTTATGTTTTTATTCTATACAAGAAGTTCTAGAGTTTTTGAATCTGTGGTACATTTTGATAGTTCATATGACAGCAAGTATCAGAATAAAATATTCCAGTAAATAAGCCGGGAAAAAGGGTCAAAAGTCTAAAAGTGGGGAAGTAGCTCGGATTTGAAAAATTCTTTTTGCATCGTGTTCCTTGAACTCCCAGGAGTATTCATTACACTTAACTCGTTTGCGGGCGAAGTAAGGGGTTGGTTAAAGCCCCAGAATTGCCCCGAAACAATTTTCAAACAATTTTTTTCCAAGTGACAATTTTGCTTCGAAAATCTGTACTCAGAGGTTTTCGAGGTCGCTGATCACGATATTTTTGAAGTGAAAACTTCTTTAGGCGTGTTCAGCTATTTCAGAGGGGGGTACAACCATGAGTCCGTTACGTGATATCACGCTGTAGCTATATATATTAGGTATTATGTATACTGCCGCCAGCTCTACTATTTGGGTGTCAGGCAGTCTCTCTATACGCTTACACACGTCGTGTTTATATCTGAGTCGAATACTCGACGTTATTCATTTACTTAATCCTCGGTCCTCGTGTTGTTTAACATTACTTTCATTTACATTGATGTAAATATCAATAAATAATATGTTTTGTAAATAAAATAATGTGTATTTATTATAATGACTATCGGGTTACATTCATACTCTTTACAGGAAATGTACCGCCCATTATACGTTTTTTATTATTAAATATAAAAATGTATATAATTGTTGATTGAAATGCTGACAGTTGTAAAAACTAAAGAAAAACTAATTATACTAATTTTCTTTTAAAAATAATAAAATTGTAATTTCGGATGCTACAACGAGTACAACAACTCCATACTAAACTCCGTAGACAATAGTATCTGTGGCATCGGATGTCTTCGTTAGTTGTCTTAATGCTGAGTAACAAAATTTCGTCAGGCAGAAATTGCATAAAATGAGAACCGATGATACGGGTGGATTATACCATACGAGTTAATATTAGTTCTTAACCGACCATACATGATAACTAATAACATATATATGTTGGGGATGGATTGTCCAATGGCACTGTCGGAAAATTGTGTCATGTAGAAAGAGATGATACTGGTGAAATCATACGAATTTGGACGAAATTCCCAAAATAAATTGATTACTTCATAATGTCAGTTTTCACTTCTGTCAGCAGTACTCGGTGACTGCCCGTATTTTTTTTGGAAATTCAATTTCGGGGACAATTTGGGGGGCTCTAACTGCCCCTAATGTCATATTTGCCGTCCGAAAACGGATTAAGTGTAATGAATACTCTTGGGGTCCATGAAAAAAGTTTTTCAAATCCGAGCTACTTCCCCACGTTTACACGTAGCCCGGCTTATTTACTGGTCATACTATACTGAAAATAATTGCGAAATCCAACCTGGCAGCGGTTTCAGTATGAAACATAGAATTATGAAATAGATTATGTGGGCAATTTGGATAAAATTTCAATGTAACATAGAGTATAAGTTTTTGAGGAGCATTTGTTAGGCAAAAGTGGTACCTCCCGCCCATATAGTTATATGCTGCTAGCGACGAGTGAATTAACTGTCGATATACCAAATTCAATGTTCAACCTGCATCGGTGGTTCTGATCGAGGTGGTTAAGAGATTTTGTTCTCCAAATAGGAAACAACAAGCGGCAAAGCCCGTTCTTTAAATTCTTATTTATTTTTGGTAATACTAGGTTAGCAGGTTATTTGAAATGTAATTGATTGATGTTTCTTGTTTGTACACATTTTGCCTTTCAACACATGTGTTATTAAAGTGCATGCACACTTTCGCTTCACACCGTCAGGTATATTTTCTTCTCCTGCAATCATTATTTCACATTTGACCCGCAGGACTCTTCGAATGCTATTTTGCTAACAAAAGTGAGGGCAGTCAGATGGTCACAGTTTGTTTTTGGTTGTGACTTTAGCTGCCCTCCAGCTGGACGTAAACTCCAGAATTAGCGTTTCTCGGCGCAACTAATGTCTTCATATTTCGAAATTGCAATCAAACATTCAATAAACGTACATAGTGATATTTAACAAAGTATTGTATTTTTATTTGTGTAATTACAGTTGTACCTTAAAATTACATCGTATGGCATAAAAAAATAATACACATTTCAACATTATTTACAATGATGCTATCTACAATAAATGGCAGTGACTATATAATACATCATGGTTTGAATAAATAAATTGAATATCTAATCTTTTCATTCATCTACAATCAATCTACTACAGGACAAGAATCTAGTTGAATACTGTAGAGGTCTTCCATATCAGTCCAATCCATAAGTACTTCACCAATCTTCAACTTTCTTATGCATCCTTTGAAATTTTCTCTCATTTTCAGAGTTCCCACAGGAGCCTCATCTAGAACAGGAATGATTACTTACAATGTGGTAGACCGGTAGAACATTGCAACCTGATATACAGGGTGAGTCTGTTTTTTGTAGCCAAACTGCAACAGGAGATAGAACAAGTGTTTTTAAGAAGAAAAGTTCAATAAACATATGTCGTAGAAGGCTTCGTTGTGCCACAATCAAAAAAACGTGTGGCACTCTTGGACTGCCGCGGTAAAGCTATTGCATAGCATTTTTTATCAACTAATGCAATTATAATTATTTATTTATTTTTTATTTATGCAGTATTTTTTTTTCTTTGATATTAATTCAAGTTTTTTCTTTGACATTAATTCAAGTTACACTTTTTGAGCGTGGTGACCGATAAGAAAACAAATTTTTTTCTTTTATTGAATAAATGAGAAGTTAATATCGTTTGAAATATTTTTATTATCTTACAATACATGTAGGTTATTCAGGAATTTTTATCATTGAAACTATAGGTTTGTGGTAACTGAAATAAGAAACATAAGTTTGAGACTTGGTATCCTCTAAGTATCTAATTTTTTTTTACTCATAATTGGTGAAGATTTTGAAGGGGTAATGGGTGTTTTTCTCCCCAACTTCTACGCCACTGGAAAAGGGTTTTGAGACAACCATTAGAACCGCCAATGTTTTCTACACAAAAAAGGTACTCTTGGTCATAAGCTCTAAAGTTGACCGTTTTCAAGAAAAATCAACTAATTAGACGAAATTTATTCAAACAAGTAGAACAAGTAACAAAATCAAAGGATTGACCATGTTTTTCAACATAAAAGTTGATTTTTCTCCAAAAACGGTCAACTTTAGAGCTTATGACCAAGAGTACCTTTTTTGTGGAGAAAACATTGGCGGTTCTAATGGTTGTCTCAAAACCGGCGTAGAAGTTGGGGAGAAAAACACCCACTACCGCTTCAAAATCTTCACCAATTATGAGTAAAAAAAAATTTTTTATCACGGAACATAGCTTACTATGAGTAGAAAATGCTTACAAAAGCTGTTTTCTGTACGATAAACGGTTCCGGAGATATTCGCAAAAAACGATTTTTTTTTTCAATCTCGAAAACGAAGCCTTCTACGACATATGTTTGTTGAACTTTTCTTCTTAAAAACACTTGTTCTATCTCCTGTTGCAGTTTAGCTACAAAAAACTGACTCACCCTGTATAAGTATGAACATTTCTATTTCACGAAAATTATTCAATTGCCTAAGCAGTTAATGCCTTTGAAATGAAAAATCTATAATTACAAATGTGTCATATTTTACGTAAAATTATCAAATTTACTGTAATAAGTAAAACAGATACTGTTAATACACCACGTGTTACCACTGACTAATTTATTAATATTTATACATCAATTTTGTCACTGCAATCAGTCTTATAGTAATGGATTAACCAGGAATACTGATTGGCAAAGATGGACAGAAAAACATTTATCTGTTAATCGTGATTAACAAAGTTAACATATTGCTTAACTTATTAGCTTTTAAGTTAATTTTACTATCAAAGATTTTAACTACAGTAAAATTCAACTTTCGTTTACTCGGTATGGCAATATGCGACGCGACAAATATAGTTCTAGCACTTCACTCCAGAGGTCACAGCAAGCATAGATAGGGACTGAAAATAACAACCCTTAACTCTTATCTATTTTCTATTTTGTATGACCAGCCCCAGCGACGCAGTTGTTTTTATTGTGCTTCTTTACAGCTTAGATATTTAGAAAACGTCTTGGGTGTTACGTTGAGTGCATATTTCCAGTATCAAATAATTTTATTCTATAGAAAATGAGCTATTCTTGAATTTTTGCGTACAGTGGAAAAAGTTAGGACGTGTACGGAAGCGAAAATAAAAGATGATCTGAAGCAATAAGGCGACCACAAAGAAAAGGACACCGTTAGCGAGAGTAGCAATAATTACTAAGTAGGGGAAGATCCTGTTTTTTATTACTGTAACTCAATTTTAATCTACAGAGAAGTCTATGGACCTAACAATAGATATCAACATTTGGTGAAAATCTGATTCGACGACAAAAGACTCGCATATATATTATGCTGTCTTTCAAAGTGAACCAGTTGTATAAATCTATTTATGAATTACAGAACAACTATATTATTAGGAAAAGATTTTTTGCGAGCTCATAGATCATCCCTTTCCGATGAAAAGTTCGACCTATTGATGTTAATGAAGGGAAACATGCACTTTAAGCAAGATGTAGTTAATTGAGGCTTTAATGAATGTTGATTGATTTCGATTTGTGTTGGTTTACGTTCTCTATCCAGCCTACTTTACATTAAATCCTCAAAAAGTTATCGAGTCGCTAGTTAATCATTAAAGTAAGCCAACATATACAAATTACAATATATTCCACAATAAAAAATAGTTTCAATGGTAATTTCTACTGAATATCTAAAATATAGAAGGAATTTTACGAATTCTTTTTATTCCCTTCAAATTCAAGATGTTTCATCGGATAACATTTTTCAATTTTTGCTGCTTATTGCTCATACATAATCACAACTAACTTTCAGACAATATATCTTTATAATAAGTAATTAAATAAAACTCAGAACCAAAAATGTCTCCTCCGAGTAGGAATTCTCAAAACGGACCATTCAAATTATGAGAAGAAAATGACGATAATAAGTGGCATTACACTTCAAGATTGCATTCGGAATACTTACTTGGTAATCCTCCTATATAGAGAGGCGCTTCAATTTCATCTGCTAAAGAATTAACATCAGACTGAACCCAACTTTTTCTTATCCCGTCAATGATAACTGTTAATTCATATATGGAATAGAGAGCAGTAACGTTGTGCCATTTGTTGTTGCATAAAGAAAAATCGGAATCCAGATTATTTGTGACGTTGCTTATTGCATTGTTACCCATATCTACCGTCATTACAACTGCCCCATTTTGTAACTCTACTGACAAAGCGGGGCTGTTTCCACTACTAGAAACACTGAGCAAAATACCATTATGTTCTGCTGTTTTGAATTCGAATGATAATTCAACTTGTTTGCTAACTCGAAAGTCGCGTTCTAAAAATTGAGATCATACATAAAAATGAAAAGATTGTCAGTAAAGTAAAGCTTACTGTATATAGCATACGATTCGCCTCCAAAATATGCTCCCTCCTCAACTCTTTGGAAACACTGTCCAATGTTCTGGAATTCTCCCAATTTACGATCGATGAGTGACTTGTTGTTGATCTCGAAATTTCTAATACATCCTCTGAATTGCTGAATACTCTGTAATGAAATTTTTTCGGACGTCAATACAGTTTAAGAATTTTATCTAAGGCTTCCCAGTTTGAAATCAGCTGAACTCATTATTTTGTTGATCAACTCATTGTTAATAATAGTAATTTGAGAGAAATTCAATCTGCACTAGATTTTGTGTCTCCCTACTATCTTTAAGTTACGCAAAATATTCTGTCGAAATGGGCAGCTTAGATTTTTCTTTATTCAGCCTTTATGCAGTGCGTAGTGGGATTGACCCACTCTGCAGGATATTAGATAGAGAATCATTAATAGGATAAAATCCAAATGAGGGAAAAATAACTCCAATTCGATCGAGAACAGTAATTGATGAAGTAATGAAAAAAATTTGATAAAATAAAAAAGTGGACAAAACCCAAACATACTGATTGGAAATTCCATCAAACCGAATATGCAATTTGTTCATGAGGAATTACTAAATTCGAACAAATTTATATCAATTAATTTACATTTTGAATGTATCTTTATATTATATATAAATTCTCGGGAAATAGGTCACAATAACACTTATGCTTTATTTTTTCTTGTTTTTACGTACGTTTCAGTCTCACGACCATCATCAGAAGACTTATTATGTCCAAATCTGGATTACTTAAAACTAATTGTATTAAACAAAGCGTCATTTCGCACCAATTTCAATTAAAATGCCCACGTCGCCGAAACGAACAGAAACACGAATAATCGAAACTGTAACGCCTCAATGTTATAATTATAAAATATCAAGAATCCCCTGTTGAGCAGAATTTAAATAAATGCGTATTCATGTCAGCAAGGACTGTGAACTACCTGAACGTGACCATTAGTTTGAGTATTCACTTTCAAACCTGATGTTAGATTTATGAGCTAATAGAAAAAGGTTTGTCAGTTATGGAGATATACTTGACATTCTACATAAAAATAAGCTTTTAACATTATGAAGGAGTTTGCAAGAGCTTTTATTTAATTAAGTTTAGTATAAATATGACTTAGAGTTTGAATATATGTCCTATGATTTACAGATTTGGAGTCACATTTTATGTGAATCATCTCCAAAATAGATGTTTTATAATAATTGGTTTCCTTAGTTAAAATGTTAACATTGTTGTAATCGAATTGATGATTATAATCAAAGCAGTGTTTAGCAAGGGCGGTGGAAGTTTTTGTTTCTTGTGCTATACTCATGGCCATACATTCTTTTTTGTAAATATTGTTTAGAGATTCCAGTATAAGTCCCATCGCAATCTAAATAATTTATTATGTATACTGTGTGGGTTTGTTTATTTTTAGGTACTAAAGGTATTAAAGCCTTACAGATCGGGTTGTTAAGTTGCCCCACGCAGAGGACCGTCCCAAAAATTTAGAAATTGTTCGTAATACACTGGAAATGAATGGCTACACAAAAACATTTTTAAATCCTATCATTAAAGAAAGAATAAACAAAATCTATAATGGATCTTCATATATAAATAACATAAAAGGTAATACACACAATTTTATAACATAACCGTACATTCCGGAGACCTCAGAGAAAATTAAGAAATGTTTCAAAAACATGATATAAATGTCGCGCATAAACCTACTAACTGTGTTGGAAAATATTTCTCAAATCTGAAACCTTTAATACCTAAAGGTAAACAAACTCACACAGTATACAAATTAAATTGTTTAGATTGCGATGGGACTTATACTGGAATCTCTAAGCAATATTTACAAAAAAGAATGTTGGCCATAAGTATAGCACAAGAAACAAAAACTTAGAAAATTCTGCTTTTATTATAACCATCAATACGATTACAATAATGTTATTATTTTAACTAAAGAAACCAATTATTATAAAAGATATATTTTGGTGATGATTCTCATAAAACGTGACTCCAAATCTGTAAATCATATGCAGATATTCAAGCTCTTAGTCATATTTATACTAACTTAATTAAATAACAACTCTTGCAAATTCCTACATGCCTCTTTATTATATTAAAAGTTTATTTTTAGGTAGAATGTCAAGTATATCTCCATAACTGACAAACCTTTTTCTATTAGCTCATAAATCTAACATCTGATTTGAAAGTGGATACTTAAACTGATGGTCACGTTCTAGTAGTTCAAAGTCCTTGCTGACATGAACACGCATTTATTAAAAATTCTGCTCAACAGTAGATTCTCGATATTTTATAATTATAACATTGAGGTGTTACATTTTCGATTATTCGTGTTTCTGTTCGTTTCGGCGACGTCAGCATTTTAATTGAAATTGGTGCGTAGGGACGCTTTGTTTAATACAATTAGTTTTAAGTAATCCAGTTTTGGACATAATAAGTCTTCTAATGATGGTCGTGAAACAGAAACGTACGTAAAGACAAGAAAATATAAAGCATAAGTGTAAATGTGACCTATTTCCCGAGAATTTATATATAATTCATACTGGGTCAAGAATCTTTATTATGTATCTTTATATTGATCCTACGAAAAGAATAATGGAATAAAACAATACAACTTACAATATTTTTTTCCAACGACAGTAACAGGTTATCAGGTACATAAGCAACATAAGCTCCTTTCAGAACATTACTCCTGGGCATATTCTTTGGTTTCTTCCTATCATCGTCAAGAGTTATTTGTAATTTTCGTTGTTTCTTCACTCCGTTTTGTACAATTCCAATCCTATGCCAAACACCATTGTCTACTTGTTTATCAAAAATGATTGTCATATGTTTCTTTTTGCCTTTCATGGTTAACTGTAACTTCCCTTTCCGAATTTCTAATATATTGTAATGTTTGTTTCGCCCCTAGAAACAATATGGATGACTTAAAAATTGTAAATTCTTCGTTGACAAACGAGTCATTCCGAAAATATTTTGAATGTTGAAAATATAAATGAAGTATTAAAAGTTCTTGATATAGGTTTTTGATACTAACCATAGCTATTAACAACAGTCCATTCGGGTGTAGAGTTCGGAAATGTAGTTGGATTGTATAATTTTTCTTCCACATCGCCATTTTGTTATATTTTGCGAAACTAGGCATCTTACTGTCTCCAAATTTAATCGCATCAACATCCACATGGTAATTTGGAGCAAGAGAACAACTTTGCGTATTCTGCATAGAGTCAGTATTCATTAAACTAGAAGGTTGGCGCTCTGGTGTCGTACTTGTTCGCCATCTTCCTATTTCTACATGTTTGAAGTCTTCTATGGTAGAGTTACTGAAGCTGATATCCCTGAAATAGCAGCTTGTATTATAATCGGCTACGCATCATTTGAAGAAAATAAAAAATTCTCAGATTTTAGGTAGAATAATGAGGGTAAATAATGACCGCTGCAAATACTAGGAGATGCAAAAGTAATCACCCTATTGGAAGAATCCCTCTTATTCTTGCAAATGGTGTCCTCCATCGTCGTGACTTTGGCATTTTTGAAGAAGACAGCTGTTAAACATAAGTCAACATGTCATGGAGAGTTATACTCCTCAAGAACACGGAATAATGGTGTCTATAATATTTTTGAGCAATAACTGGTCAGTGGTTTTAACACAACGTGATTTTCGTCGTAAATATTCTGGCCATTGCGACTATCAGCCACTCGTCTTACCGAGACTGACTCAACACGGGCCACTTCTAATAGGACGGTCATTCACGGACCAGTCGTTCTGCCGAAAATATCGCTGCTGTCGGAAGAATTCAAAATGACCCAACGACATCAGTCAGACGACGGGCCACGCAATTACATCAGTTGACGGTCTCTACAGCGTGTATTGGTAAAAAAAATTGAAGATGTTTCCGTATAAAGTGCAAACAGTGCATCAGCTATTGCCTGCAGGCCGCCATAATCGCGTGTAAATTATTGCCAAGCCATATAAAACATCAACAACGAAGAAACGATATTACCACCTACGCGGATCCGTATATAAGTTAAATTTACTCTTCCTGGGCACCGACAATCCTCTAATAATTACATGCTCTCCAAGTCACTCTTTGGTGCGGTATTTACGGAAAAATGCTCGCGAAATTTCCCGATCGCCTAATTTCTCGTTTGAGTGAATTGAATTGGACGGGACAGGTGGACACTTCCAACAGATCGTTGATATGTAGCAGAAACAAAGTTGGTACCAAGACAGATTCCTGTGGAACACCAGAATTGATGGCCATTATGTCAGAGGATATTCCGTTGACTACCACATGGGGCGATCTATTTGCGACAAAACTCTATAGTAAGCGACAGAGGTTAAGCGGCAAACCATATGACGAAAGTTTCTCAAGACTGCTTCGGTGCCAGACTCGCTCAAGTGCTTTGGAGATATCCGATGCTACAACTTCTCTGCTGACGAAAGCCATATTGGCTGTCATTCACTATTTTGGAGCTCTCTAGGTATTGGATGAGCTCGATGTTGATTGCTTTCTCCATCACTTCAGAGATCACAGATAATAGTGTAAGGTGTCAATAATTATTAGAAAAGGTCCTCTTTGTTTTTTTTTTGGAATTGGTTGAACTCTAGCTATTTTCCAGCTGGAAGGAAATACAGCAAGTTTGTTTGGAAGGGTGAACAACATGGAGAAAACTGGTGTTAATTCAGGCGGACATTCCTTGAGAACGACAGATGGAATTCCGTCTGGCCCAATAGTCTTTTTGGGATTGAGATTAAGGCGAATGTGCTTTATTGTGCGTTGAGAAAAGATAATTTCAAGCGTAAAGCTATTGGTGGCAGCAATATTAGGGGGGTCCTTCCCTTGTGAATCCAAAGTGGAATTTGCTGCAAAGAAAGGTTGACTTTTTCTTGTGGTATAGTAGCCAGTGTGCCATCATCTTTGGTTAGAGGAGGGATTGAAGGAATAATGTAAACGTGGGAAACATATTCTTCATATACTTCTCATATAAAATAAGCGGTTTCCTTCACCAAAGTTTCTGAGGTATTACACAGAGAATTCAATAAATTATTAAGGTATAACTAAATGTGTGAAAATGCAGAAAGACTGTATATTGCTACCAATCAAACTTTCGAATAAATTTGAAATTTTCACTTACTTATCGTCAATATAGATGTTAGTGATCCCTCCAACGAAACCGTTGTACTCGCCTGAGATGTCTTTGCCCAAATGTATGACAATGTGACCTTCCAATTTCAACACTTCCTCGGTTTTCTTTTCGTCATCATCGACGTTAAACTTAATTCCAGTTTCATTAACTATTAAGTTGACTATGTGCAGCATCTTATTCGTTACTTTCGCTGTTAAATTTCTTCCACCATTATTGAATCGAAATGTTATTTTATCATCTTCGATGTAAAAGCTCCCCAACTTGTCTATTTTCATCAAAAAACTCTTTTGAGGTTTGAATGCAAGTTCAAAATACAAACTGAAAGACTTCTTTTTGAACTTATATGTTTTATTTAAATCCATGAATCCATCTCCAATGAACCATGCGTTTTTGAAGCTAATCTCCTGGAAACAAATTTATATTAGGAGTCGACAATATTGCAATATTCACAATAAAGATATTGCAGTGCAGTACCCCGGTAAATACGGAAACTTACAACAACTTGCAGCAAGTTGGTTAATTCTTGTAATTAAAAGCATTCAAAACGTAGGTTTTCGATATGTACTATAGGAACTTCCTCTAGAAAACTCTCTTTTGTTTTGCAGTATGTATTAAAAAGTTAGTTTACTTCCGAAAATTGTAAAAAATTTGCGAATATAAGTTTACACTTCTAAACTTGCATGTAGAGATACATTATAATTGAAATCTTATTGCACTCTCTAAATGCAAACTTGCTGAAAGTTTGAAAATGTATACTTGTATATTATGCATGTGAGCTTGAATAATACGGATTATTGAACATATTCCCCAAGTTCACGTAAGCTGGGAATCTTATGTTGCAGATGGATTTACTGCAATCTTCTTGCGGTTTCCATTTTACCTATTTCTCAAAAAAATAAAAATTTGAGCTTGTAGATTTAAGAAGATCAAAAACGTATGCGTACCTACTTATACTTCGATAGATACTGTAATTATATTATATTATTAACTAACTTACTGAAATAAAATAGGATTATCGGATTATTAATTATTATACCTATAATAATACAGCTAAAAAGAGCATACTGGGAAAAATAAACATCCCCAATATCTTCTAGTGTAATATGTATACGAAGTTGTATCAATATCAATTCCTTTACTTTAGTGAGGCAGAGTTATAGCGGTCCGAAAATATTTTCGCCAGATGATGTTAATATAATAAAGTTTATTGAAGACTCAATAGCTCAGAATAGTGTACACTGACAGCTTCAGGCCTATGGTGTGAAAAATACACTCACCGGAAACTCAAATATTTACTTCCTTTGGCATAGTACCTAAGTACATCAAAATGGTAAGATATAACCTCACTTTTTTCACGGTTACGTGCATTTATACCGCTGTAATTGTAAATATTTACACAAATACTCATGACCAAGCATATTGAAATTATATATTACATATATGAAGATGCTAAAACCGCCAATAGAGAATGTCCATCCAGATGAGAAATCGGTACCGTGTCTTCTCTGTAATGACACTTTCTGGGATTCCGCATCTGGTGAAAAATGGATTAGATGCAATATTTATTGTCAGGGGGCTTAATGCTGATTAGATTACAATACCGGCGTTTTTATTTGTGATACTTGCAAAGAATCCAATCGTGATGTTCAAGAAAATAGACCAGAATTATTATTAATTATAATGATACCATAGTTAGATTATCACTATATTTTTGTACTTTCCATGTTGTCTGAATATACCTAAAATGTATATTTCTTTGACATGTATTATTATTTATTCTTTTTTCTAGCAAGCGTGTGGAGGTCCGTTTTCAAACTTTAAATCAGTGATCAATAGTAAATTCTACGGCGTGTGTTCCCGTAGATTGAAACCAATTTTAGTTATGCAGGGAGTCTGTTTTTGTTAATTTTTGAATGGCAAGTAGCTGAAACTTTTCATTACGAGGAATCCCTAACCGTGACTCTTAGTTTCTTAGGGGTCAAGGGGGGTGTATTGGATGTGCGAGTGGGTGGGACTTTACTATCTTATCGTACTACAATCACAATCCTATAAAGTACACTCCGAATCGCATATTATGCATACATGGATGTGGAGTTACAAGCTGAGGAGATGCATGGATGCACGTTATCTCGGTGGCAATCTTGAACTGAACTCGTACTCTTTTACCTTTACATCCTTTTCTTAGTAGGACATAAATCGATGATATTTTATAAACAAAACTGTAATGAGATATAAAACAAACAACAAACTGGCGGCGTAGGCTGTTTCTCTATGTTTAAACTGCGCACATGTATCGTATCTCATTTATCTCCATAGCGCCTTTCAGTCTAATTGGGATAGTTTTGTTTTCCGTCTGATATTTATTCGTAATATTGTAATTAACGCTAAATTTGTTGGCGGAAATTTTTCAAAAAGCGATTCTTGCCAGTGGAGATGCTTTGGAGCTGTAATAAGGGTTTAGTACAGGTTATTTCCAATATTCAAAACAACATCATTTTCATAAATTCAAAATTTCATGTAAAATTAAAATATCTAAAAGCAAAGAACATCTAGGGGTTTTCAGATGTTTTCTGTTTAGTAGTTCGAGAAAAGTAAAGGAATTTCTAAAATGAATATAAGACAATTCATAAATGCTTTATAATGTTAACCATCTGGAGATGTTTAGGTAGAGGGGTTCCAGACCCGCTGTTGATCTAAATATGGAAGTTTTAAACGTCTTCCTTTCATAAGTTACATAATTAAAAATCAAAATGTATCACACGTAAATCGGCCGTAAGGTAGTATCTAATCATGAAAATTGTAAATGAATATACTCTTGATTATAGTTGAAATAATATGTACATTCAAATCAGTTAGTTATATTTAGAAAAGGACAGTTAGGTTTAGAAATCTCCATAGAAAAATTCTGATCTAGAGACCTCAATAGAGGAATCTTACTGATTATTGGTTAAACAATTCAGGGATCCTGTTCCTAATTGTAGATTGGTTCTTGAGAAAAAGCACGTACTACAAATACCAGGGGCTATGCCTAAAACCTTCAGTTATATTTTCTACAAAACTGTTAACAACACACTCCCACCATTATCCACCCCCATCCCTCAATTTGTACCACATTCTGATCCCTGATATTTAAGGACATACTTTTAGATTTAGCTCAACTAAAGCTAAATCTAAAAGTATGTCCTTAAATATCAGGGATCAGCTTGCTTTGAAAATGCCACAGTGTGGTGAAACAATTTGTCAGCATTTTTACATTAAATGTTAAAAGTCTTGTGTAAAATTTGAGTTTTATTCTCCAACTTCCGAAGTATTATGAATTTACACTACGTAAACGCCGAAACAATATATAAATATCCATTAGTCAAATTATATATTTTTCATCTATTGACGGGAGAGAAATAAAATACAATTACTTACCGTGTCATCCTGATGAACTGTTCTATGAGAAACAATATGGAGTGAGCTTGACTGATGCTCTAAATAGCCCACAAATGAAGTAGTATTGACCGGTATACAACTTGTGTTGAAATCTGGACTTATACCTCCAACAAAATATCTGCTCTGCTTGATCCTAAACAGGTATATGCCCTTGATTTCTTTGGTATCATTGCTGCTAACGTCATTAGTTTTCAACTTGTACTTCATTAGAAGATTCATTTTATCAAATATCAAATTGATCTCAACATTTTTTTCCTTTCCATCATTGAATTGCCCGAGACACTTGAGGGCAACTTTCGTTTTGTCGTCACTATGGTGGACCATTAGTTCCAAATTTCCATCTTTTAAGTTTAAAGAAATGAAAGCACAAGGATGCTGGAATTAGAATAATTCTAATTATTAATTTGGAGTCTAGTTATATGCTAAAGTTGGTTCACAAGTAAAACATTGTATCCACTCGACTTGAGGAAGAATGATAAGGGGTACAGTTGAGTTGTTTCCGTTTGATTGAAGTCTGCTGTGATTCAGGTATATTTTAAAACAAAGCGAGTTGGCTCCCGCAAGGGTTCTAGTTCCCTCCCATGAAATGTTTCTATACAGGATGATTCATAAATAACGGTTACAAAGTCAGAAAAAAAAATAGTGTTTCACTCAACAACAATGGGTCTAGGTCTGCCCCTGTTAATAAATCAGCCATTTTTATAGATATAGTCATGCAAGTTGGGGTAGGGCAATTATTTGTAACGGGTAATATACGAGTAATTTGAGGTAACTCATAGATGTCACCACATACGCCATATTGAATAGAAGAAATCAGCTATCAACTTTTTTTGTCATTCAATAATCTACAACTTACAAATTTTATTCGGAAAACTTCGTCATTTCTCAAAAAATCGATGGTGGAAGCCGTTACTTCATGGTAATTTATCATTTTGATTATATGAAAAAAAATAACTACTTTGTTTTTATACCACTTTTATTAATAATAACGGGAAAACTTAACTATAGTTTCAACACCGAAGTGCCATTATCAATCAATTAGAAAATTATGAAGAAAGCAATGAAACAGTTTAAGTATAAATAGAGTAGAGTGAAGTAGGGTTGAGATTAAGGGATCAACGGAAATTCCAAAAACAGGTAGATCCTAGGAAAGTACAGAATTACATAGTAAACATAGCAACAATTTGTGAATTAGTGTGATTATTCTAAGAATTATTTAAAAAGCGGTTTGAAAGACAGTACAGTATTACATAGTAAACAAGGTAACAATTTGTGAATTAGTGTGATTATAATTTAATATTCTGAGAATTATTTCAAGAGCGGTTTGAAAGACACATGAAAAGATCACTTTGATATAGGTCTAATTGATCATTGAGGATATTGACACCTTTATAAATCTCTATTGATTCTAATGTATTCAATTTAAAACCTCTGGTTTGGTTATGTAAAATGCTTAGGCTATCTAAATTAGGGAAATTATGACCAGTTTGTAAAAAATGATTAGCAAAGGTTGAGTCAGTTTTGTTGAGTCTAAACGAGCATGACAATGAAGGGTGACTAGCTTCGTGGAACGAGATTTCTGATGAAAACCGACCACCATGCAAATATCTATAGAGAAGTGAGAGATCTCTCCACCTTTCTACAATGTTCTAGAGAGGTCAATGAATTCGTAAGTGTGAGATCATCAATTGGACGAATAGCTCTCTTTTGGACAGAATCCAAGAGTTTCAACGTGTGTTTGATAGCCGAACTCCAAACAGCAGTACTCCGGACAGGTCGAACTGGGATGTAAAGTAGCTCTTGGCACAGGATAGAAAACCATGTTTTTATGAAGCGGTTTTCCCAATGGACCTCACATAAAAGGATGGTGTTGGTGGTGATCACGAGCATGGATATGGAAGACGCAATAGGAATAGTTGTACCTGACATCATCATATTAGGGATTGTGGGATCCGCATTCCTGGAGAAGACGCAAGCTGGCGATTTTGGTATCATTAAACTCTACTAGATTATCAGATCCTTACTTCATCATTATTTCGATAATCCACTTTACGGTGAATACCAAATAATATGTAGGATGTAATGTGTTATGTCACAAGTTTGCCCTGGAATATTGACATATGTTTAGTGAATATTTGCCGTATGTAAACAAATTTGTAAATTCTTTGTGTTACTGATTATACTGATTGATTATTGTTAAGTTATTACATGTATAAAATCGCGACACACAATTACTTTTCGCATGAAGGAATGAAAGGTATAATTTTCATTTACCCAAGAGAATTTTTTTTAGGAGAGGCATCATCTAGAAAATATCATAAATTATACCCCAACCTAAAGCACCCATACCGTTAGATATTTGAAAATATTTATAATTGATTAGGTGAAACAGGATCATTTCGCCCAAAATAGCATACAGGGCATCTCAAAACTATTACCTTTTAACAAGAAGATGAAATTTTGGTGAGAGTTGCGGAAAATGCTGAAGTAAGCACTCGTCATTTATCTGCAGCTACTGGGTTAAGCCAACATCCTTGTGTACAATTTTACACAAGGAACATTTTTATCAGTATCATTTTACACCGGTTCAATATTTACTACAAAGAGATTTTCCTACTAGAGTTGAGTATTTTTAGTAGCTAAGGAGGAAACAGAATAATGACCCAACAGTTTTGAGTGAATTTTTTCCACTGATAATAACAAACAGCATCTCCAACCACATTATCCTGTCCCTCATGAATTCAGCATTATCCTGTCCCTCATGAGTTCTATTGTTGTTGATTTATCACAACCCGAAAACTCAAAACCCGAGAACAAATATTTTCAAATTTAGATTTCAAAGATCGATCAAATACTGTTTCCCTCCTATTCACTCAGGTGCTTGTGATTAAGATGTCCTTATGGTAATGTCTAATTTGATCGAACAGTGCCCACTCGTGTATATGCATAAGCATTGTTTGAGGTTCCATGGCACGGGTTAAACTGAACCCGCGGAACTTAGGTTATTCACTGGTCATCTATCTCTGAAGATATCAGAACATACTAGCTTGTACCACCCATTTTTCTAAAGGGAAAATCGCCGAAGCAGTATATATTTCGCTTAGTGGCTGTTTTGAGATAGCCAAAACATGTCTAGCCGTTTCTACAAGTGCCATCTGAAAAGTCAAAAAGGTGAACGGGGCATGTGACGAGCTTTAAACCAAAAAGTTGTTGGCCCCACCCTTCGGCATTTTTGCGAATATCACAATGTTTTTGGATGTGATTTTTCGCGAGAACGGTAGATGGTGGAGAAAAAATTTGCACACAAAAAATGTAGAGAAACGTATTATCTACAATTTATTTTCTGCAGTTGCTGTAACCAAAGGTATAAAAAGCAAGGGTGCCGAAATTGCAAAAAAATACTTATGCCTATCAAACATATAACTCTTCTTTCCCTACGATGCCTATAATGTTTTCATTTTGTAAATATCCACCTAATGCAGAGTAATGAAAATTCACAGAGATTAGAGTGGAGGAAGTATCATTTATTTCAAAATCGACGTATAGAAGACCAGTGTAATCGCCTTATACAAGGTTTTGTCAATAACTTGAAGATCAATTAAACATAATTATGTGGATATTGTTGGAAAAAATGTTTGCAACTGTAAAAAAGTTTTGAGTTGTGATATATTACGTTTGATTTGGCAGTTTTTTAGATAAGTAGTATATAACGATTCGTATCTTATCATTTTTTGGGTTTTCCTTTGAGTTATGTCTCATGACGCTATCAGGCGCTGGTTCCCTTGTACTCATCTTTGGTTCAAGTCCTTGCACAATATTTTTCCAACCTCAATCCAAGGAATCTAACGGCATTACTCAACCAAGCATGAACTTGGGAATAGACTCTGAGTATGGAAGATAGCTGAATCAGGTGAAGGTGGTAATGAAGAAAGATTAACTTTACTGATCGTCGCAGTTTGGATCGGAGTTGGGACTGCATGTAAATGGCACCATCTTACAATGCCACAAAGATGACTTGTCCTGCAGCTTCGACGCTTTGTTGATGGCTGCGAAGTTTTTTGAAAATCTTATCCTTTATGCGCTATATCTCCCTAACATCTTATAGGTTTTTTCGGCTTATAACTTTTATATTTCTACTATAGCGCAAAATATTTTTTCACATCGAAAAAGACCGAAGTCATTTTTGGCAACTTTGGGGCCCTCTGCTTTTTGTATTTTTGGTTCTAGCGGAACGACTGCATGGGATAAATTGTGGATAATATTGTTCTCTATAATTTTTGCTCAGAACAATCTTTCTCTACGACCTACCGTTCTCGCGGATAAAACATTTTGATATTCGCAAAAATGCCTAGAGGTGGGATAAATTTTTGGTTTTAAGTTACACGTCCCACTAAATCAAAATAGTCATTTTTCTTCACAAAAGCCACATTTTCCTGACAGATTTACTGTACTAAAGGCGAAATTCTGACGTTAGCCATAGATATGCAATATGATTTTCTAATCGCCCTGCTCTACTTTCATCGACTTGATCAATAGACTTCTCGACTCCACCCCCACGTGATCAATAACTTCACTCTTCTCACCAGGAAAACCTAGAAAAATCAGTTCAGACTTACTTGGATTTCTTGTGCAATGAATAGTAAGCTATTCTCATCGAATGTTCGGAACTTCAGGCTTACAGAAAACTTCGTGGGATCATTGCTACTGGCATCGTAACTTGAATAACTTCCCTCTCTGTATCCTTTTCGAAATGTATTGGTGATACTCATCTCTCTAAAATTGATTTAATTCTTACACGATTCAAATTTAAAAATATTAAAAAGTCAATAACTTACTTTTCACATGCTGTACAATTACCCGCAGTTCTTGCAAAGTTCCATAAGCCAATATTGTTATTATTTATAAGTAGTTCGTGGATACAACTTTTGTTATCAGTATTTAGGTGGGGACCAACTCCACCTACGTTGATTAAATCATTTTCCGAAAACTCGAATACTGGTTTATTAGTCAGGCTTAAATTATCCAATTCTGATATTAAATAAATAGTGGACTGTTTTCTGAAAAATTAAATTGTTTTTACTATATACAAATAGAGAAACGATTACATGTCAAAGAATAAGAAATGAGGAATTTATATAATACGGATTCTATTTGGTTAAAATATTCGCAAACAAAAGGGCAATAATCATGCAAAAATTATAACAAAAAATAAATAAAAGCGGTGACAAAACCGACATCAAAAACTACAGACCAATTTCTATTTTATCATGTATACCGAAGCTATTCGAGAGCATAGTAACGGAACATTTTTCTCTAGTCTATAAATATATAATAATTGATGGACAGTATGAATTTACAAAGGGAAAATCTGCTGAGACTAATTTATTACTATTTACACAATTTGTCTTGGAGGCTATACATGAAGGGTCAAGTAGACTGTATATACACCGATGTTTGTAAAGCTTTTGACCGCATAAATCATGAGCTATTGATCACAAAACTATACTCAGTAGGTATACAAGGTGCATTATTGGAGTGGTTGAAAAGCTACATTACCAACATGAAACAAATAGTAAAGATAAAAACTTTTTTTCTGAAGAAATTAATGTTCCATCGGGGGTGCTCAGGGGTCACATTTAGGGCCAATGCTGTTTCTTTTCATCAACGATATGTATGTTTTCAAGATATGTCGTTTTTTGCTTTTTGCCGATGATTTGAAACTTTTCTATGCCATTGAATCTGTTTTAGATGCTCTAACAGTCCAAAAAGAGTTAACAGAACTTTTTATATGGTGCAACGAAAATGGAATGGAGTTGATGAATGCTTTGTAATGAGGTTTTATGGAACCAATAATTTTGTGGATTTCGATTATCATATCAATAACAAATATCTTAGCTTCTTAATGAATTTATTAGGTATCCACGAAAAACAATTGATAGTTCGGTTGGTGAAGCTTTCTAAATTGTTATTATTCGTCAAAGTATTTAATAATAAAATATGGAACAATATCCATGATGGTAAGAAAAAAAATAGCACAATCAAACAAAACATAAATAATTTGAGTATTTATTTAATTAGGTATTTATAACATATCTTAGATATGTTCACCGCCGTCTGCTAGACATAAATCTAATCGTTGTCTGTCTTATAATTGAGTATCCTTTTATAAAATAACAAAGGCGACGTCTTGGCACACAATACTATTTTTTTTTGAATGGTTAACATTTTGTGACGAAAATCGGTAAATTTTGTTTTCGAGGATACCCCATGAAAATATCCAAGGGGGTAAGGTCTGGCGTCTTCTCTGGTCCCCTTATGGGACCGTTTTTCCCCAACCATTGATATTCATATCTCCCATTCAAAAAATCATGGACAATATGTGTTTTATGAGGGGGAGCTACATCGTGCTAAAACCACATGGTTCTTCTCAGCTGCAAAGGCACATTTTCAAGAAGAACCTGGAGTTCTGGTTGCAAAAACGCAAATATCTTCTTCCACTCAACACTCCTTCATAACTGTACGGTCCAATTAAATGACGACCAATCATACCACAACAACGTGTCCCTGATCATGAATTGGATAAACAAAGTGAGGGTTTTCTGTTGACCAATAATGTTCATTTGTTTTGCGAAGCGACACATTACTCACAAAGCGACTTTCATCAGTCCAAAGAATGTGGATGGAAAGCTGATTGTCAGCGATTTCTATTACCATAATTTGTATGATAAATGGAGCCTTTTCTCTGTATTCAATTCGCTTGAATGTTCCAGATTAAACAATTTAAAATCATGAAATTTATTGAAGCTTGAGACTCTTTGAATGCTTGATTTGTCCACACTTAACTCGCTACCTGCTTGTCTAATAGTTTCTCGGGTGTTCTTGAAAATATTGCAACATTTGGGCAATCATTGCGAATTGTTCTAATAATACATTTTCCCTTTCGAATAGAAAACGAACCTGCATTTTCCCACAGGGTTCTTTCCAATTTAGGAAATAGCTTGTGATCGGGAACGCGACGCCCAGGAGATCTCTCCTGATAAGTTCGAACAGGCCATCCAGCATTTTTTAGGGCTTCTTCATTCACAAACTACATATCAACTTTTTCACCATGTGTTGTCTTTAAGGAATAACTTAAATGGCAAGCATAGAAACTAATGTTATGTTAGTTACTTCCGTTTTGACAAGTAAAATATTTTACAACGCTCAAACTATCAATTGTTTTTCGTTCCTTTATTAACAAGATTTTCACCGACAAATTTATACCAGGCAATTTCCATATTTTACCTTTTTAATGAAAAGAGATATAAAAGAATTCAGCAAAAGTTTATCGGATATGGGCGATCCTTCTAAATATGCAATAAAGTATGTTTTTGGGACGTCATATCCGGTTTTTTCGTACTTTCCAAAAGCAACGTTTTAATTGGTCGTCCCATTTGAAGCCCATATGTGAATTTTTGATTTGTACTTTTTGATCGCTCATAGTAACACTGGGGCGAGTCTGAGTCACCCTGTACATCGTACAATCCCTATTAATCCATTAAGACACCAAACGGTGTAGAAGAATCTAAGCACTTTGCCAATCTTAAACGAGAAATTTCCATTTCTTATCCAGTAAAGTTTCTTCGATTCCTATGGGTATGATTGCAAGTTATTGCAGAAGAAATTGTTTTGCGATTGTTAGGGTACTATATGGGAAGCTTAAATCATAGTTTTCGACCATCAACCCCTTGCAGATTTTCAGCCATCTTGGATTAAGTGTTGAAGCCATATTTTTGATCTTATCAAAAATTAGCCAATACCATTTTTACAAGAAAAATGAGTTTTACAAATCTGTATACTTGATATTTTTGAATATTTTGCAAATTAACGAATAATAACAGATTATTTGAGAAAAAAATGGGGGTAAATTTTTTTTCTGTCAATGATTTTGACAGTTCACCGTAGAAAAATATAATAAAAAAAATATATTAAATTTTGCTGAGGTAGTAATAGGAATCAGGTACGAAATTACAAAATAAGAAACAATCACCCTTAATCACGAAAGATACTGCTATAGTGCTGAGGACCTTTCAGCTACCAAGTAGCCATAATCAGAGTTTATTGTGGTGATGGCTGCTTGGTAGCTGGAAGGTCCTCAGTACTTTAACAGTTTTTTAGTGGATAAGGGTGATTGTTTCTTTATTATAGTGCTATAGTGTATCCACAGTGTGAACTCTTTTATAGTTTATTAAGGTATGACATGTACGAACATCGTAGGTACATAACTACATATCCCGATCATTGTAGAGTTTGGTTAATGTTCCATTTGTCTTATAGATAAACACATAACGCTGCAGACTTCACAAGAAGAATTACATAAATCCAATTTACCTAAAGGCTAGGTTGAGCCATTATGAAAATTGTTGTGTAATATTGGTTTACAGTGCAAAAAGGTGATCGTCGTCCTGATTTCCTTTTATCATATTCTAATGTCGTCAGAGATGGAACAAAATAAAAAACACTTCTTTGTAGCAACTTTTCATAAGCTCTATAAGCCAGTTTTGATATCCGACGTTTCGTTTTCGTTCAACCATAATCAACTTCTTGTTATTATGTAAGGCTCGGATTTTTTCATGGAATTCTTGATGTATTCTTCAATTGATAATTATCTTGAACAGTAGACTGAGTCACGGTTCAGATTACTTGGGATATAACATACTCATCTGGAAACCCACCCCTTACACAAGATCACACAACGGCAGTGTCAAGTACCAGAGCAGCAACCACCGGAACTAAGGCAACTGTCCTGGACATGGCACATGATGGTTCGCGGAACGTCGACATCGAGCCATGCTACTGTGACCGAAATTCATCCGAAACCCAAGCATTTTAGAGATTAGGTGTCAGCTATTCAAAATAATTCATACTTCGCTAATTTCTGTTTTAGTTTCAAGAATTATTAGAAAATGAAAAAAATTAGCTAAACTACCATAAAAAAGCATATAAAAAGTTGCTTCAAAGAAGTATTTTTCATTTTGTTCCATATGAATGTCTTCCTGGTAACACAACTTTTTCACATTTAATTCGCACTATCTATTAAAGTTTCCGATATTCCAATAATAGATATCCTTATCTTGGACACATTGTATAATAATACTATGAAGGTCCTAATATCGATCCTTGTGAAACACATTATGTTGTCAATTTGAATAAGCATTCAAACTAATGACATAATTTCTAATCATTTACAATATATCTTTGGATCACAGTTCATCTGATATGATGTTGTTCAAACAGAGTTGAATTTTTCATAATATGCCTTTCTGGAACCACGTAATATCAGGAAACCATTCCTGGCATCAAAAATGTTGAGCCCATCACGAATATTATTCTACGCTTTACGTAACTCTCAATTATATAAGGAATATAAACATCAACACAAAATTTCTAGAATATTCTAAGTCAACATTTTGCCTATGACAATATAGTCTATTAATTCAAACAAATATCAGAGCTGAATATTTCTGTTGAATTAAAAGTTGCGAGTTAATAATTTGTAGAAGTAGTTTTTCTATAGGTTTCTCTAAACCATTATTGGATGCAGTCTACGAAACCTGATTGAGGTTAGACAATTTATTATCTTGAAGTTTCTGAAGCTTATAAGCTTGCAATAGAGATTAGGTAAGAGAAATACTTACCTTTGAATTCGGATAGACGTTAACTGTTCACTTTTGACAGGTATGTCTAAGGATGTACCATTCCAATTCATCATCAATTGCCCTTTATTGACAACTATACTAATTGACTTATCAACTTGCGACAAATTGAAAAGGTTGCACGATGTGAAACAATTGAAGCGAATTTCTAACTCATCCACAGGCTCAGCCCTTTGAGGTTTATACCAGCGAGAACAGTTTGTCAAAGACATTGGAAAAGTATTAAAAACCTGTAAGTTAATCAATTTGTTGAACTCGAAATGCAGAATAGTTATTTATAACTTACGTCATTAGCAAGGTGAATTGTGGACGTTATATTTCTTCTTAATGCGAGGATTTTCTTCTTTATATTATCTAAATGGTTTGAGCGTTCAGTAATGCTTTCTACGTTCTTGTTGACTATGTCATTTATATCTGGACTTATTTTGATTCCATCAATATCTTTAATTTTTTCTAGTATTTGTGCATTTAGTTTTTCTGTAGCTAAAACCAGCAACAATCAACATAATGTAGGAATATTCAATGCATATTCTAATATGATGGTATTATCAAAAGTGAAGTTTATAACGTTTATAAACGTATTAGATTCTGATGAATTCTAAAAGTGATATTTCGACCACACGCCCATTGATGAAGGTTCAAAAAATAAAGTCCTTAAAGTCAGAACCGGTTTTTGAGAAATTCATCTAAATAATACCAAAAGGTAGATACATAGTTCGGAAGTTTTAGCCTAAATATTCCAAGAGATCCAGCCAAATAGCCTCAAAAACTAAAATATATTTTTATGGTGCCCACATCACGCAGCGCCGCTCTTTATATTTTATTTATATTTTATAGTTTTTAACTTGAAATAAAACGTCAGAACTATTTAAAAAAAATACCAATACTTCGGAAACCCCCTCTCCCATGACCACATAACATAATAACACAATAAAAAAGACTTGAGTTGGCGTCACGAACGTATTTATTAGTGCTTGAAGTTATCGCCAGAAGTTTTGGAATATGTATGCTAAACTCCAGAATTGTGTATGTTCCTTTGGAAAGACTAAAAAAAATTCGGTGCATAAACATCACATGAGTGGGAAGTGAGATGAAAAAACAGCATCTACTTACGTTCTTCCGATGTTAAATTTAAATATCTATCTAATGGTCGATCGAAGGTGACAATATTCATATATAATAAGTTACTGATATTTTGTTTTATTAGGTTTAAATTTTTCGATATCTGAGTTGCAGTGTCTGTAGCTTTAGGCAACGCTTCTTGTTTGTTGGATTGCATTTGCGTTTTCATAACAAGTAAGATGAAAAAACAACATCTACTTACGTTCTTCCGATGTTAAATTTAAATATCTATCTAATGGTCGATCGAGGGTGCCAATATTCACATATAATGAGTTACTGATATTTTGTTTTATTATTTTTAAATTTTTCGATATCTGAGTTGCAGTGTCTATAGCTTCACGCAACACTTCTTGTTTGTTGGATTGCATTTGCGTTTTCATAGAGTGTAGTAAAGCGTTGAAGTTATTATTGTTTCTACCATTAGCATATATTTCTTCCTCCAACTTTCGAAACATATATTTCATGTTATCATACTCTGAAAGAGAAAAACATTTTTCAGGTATAATATGATTCGTCAATAACAATAGAAATTATTCTAACTAATCACAGATCATTTTTAATAGCACAATATTTTTTGTTTCAATAAGAGTATCTATTATAACACTGATGCAAAAAAACTATGTAGGGACGACATCATTTAAATGTACTCATCGGTTATTCCTACAAGAGGTAATCGTTGGGTCATATTCTCCACGATTCTCACATATCTAGCCGATAACGAGTTGTATGTTACGTATAATATCAGAACTCTTTTGTAACAGTCGCCGAGCGTATATTTTATGAATCTGAAATTACTCCAGATTTAATTTTTCCAGACCAGGTCCATAGGTTTGAAACCCTATATCACCGCTGAACCATTATTTGTAACAGTCGCCGAACGTATTATTTTATAAATCTGAAATTAGTCCAGATTCAATTTTTCCAGGTAAGTGAATAGGTTTGAAAGGCCATATCACCGCTTCTAACACTTGTAACAGTCGGCTGGGTATTATTTCAGGTAGCGTCAATACCTCATCCACGTGTTATTTGAATGGTTTGTTGGAACCTGCTCGAGTGTAAAAGATCTCTGTTGATCTGCGTACCCTTAAGGTTATTTCAAGCTGCCACCACTAAGTGTATAATTCAGCCCACCTAGAAGCTGTTTGTTACTACGATGCATCGATCCCTTCCCAGGAATCGCCTCGAATTACGTACAATTATATCTTTATATTTATTCAAAAGTAAAGTCTGAAGGTCGTATTCGCTGACAGGTGATTAGGAATTACCAGTTAACCTCGTTAATCAAATTAAATGATAAATATATATTAGATAAAAGTTAACAAAATTTAGTATATAACAAACGATTATAAAATTTGTCCTAAATCTGATTACGGGAATGATAGTATATCATTTTAAAGACTGGTATAATTCAGGTTTACCCCAAGAGGGAACCTGGGAGATCGTTATCAACGTCGCTAGTTCTAACCCTTTCGCCAGCGAGCATGTTCCTGCTCATGAGAGTTGGAATCAGTGGAAGATAATTAGCACAAGCTCCGAACAGTGATCGATTTCGCGCTCGACCACGTCAGTGATATCAGAATTAAAGAAGGATTCCTCTCTTTCTGGTTACCTGGAGTAAGCCTAACGACCTGATACTCTGTCATATCTCTTAAGTGACTTACGATAAGCGGAATTACAATTGATAACTCTAACTAGCCAGAATGGTTGGAAAGAACATATATTAATGGAATAAAAATGGCGGGCGAAGCGTGATCTGAAGGTTAAATAACCACACTTTATTATACTGCCGACTCAGTGGTTGAAGTCAATATACCAATTGTTCTTAGCAAGCAAAACGCACTTACTCTGTTGGTCTAATATCACAATTTCCTCTCGAATCCCTTGTACGAATAAGGCACAGAGAATTAACGCACTCGAGTTCTACGTCGGATTAAATTATGGATGATATGGAATTGTCACAAAATGATTTTATGGGAACAGTTTCCCCGAAATGCGGAAGACACGCAAAAGTTCAGCACTGCTTTACCCCTAGGAATACATAACCCTTGTTGAACAAGTACTACGTTCAATTTTGCTTCACAATTGGGCTCTAACTATGACCCAATTCAATGCTCCAAACTACCCCTACGCAAGCTACCTACAGCTCCGTGTTTATTCGTTGACTCATATGTACACAATATAGATAGAAAGAACTAGACAAATTAATTCAAACCCAATCTGGTTACTTGAATTTAATATGTTAATAAACAGGATATTCATTGATTTCAAAAAAAAAATGATCTTAGGAACAAAAATTAGCTTGGATTAAGGTTCTACATGACTTGACTGGAAAATTACTTTATAGAGATATTACCTCAACAACAATGGAAACAAAATTAAAAATATTTTAATCACTTTAAGTGTGAAATTTAGGTAGAATATATTTGACTTGAATTGATGGTCAATGACTTGAATTAAGGCTTCCTTATATTATCGAACACGCTGGACAACAAAAACTAGCATACCGAACGAGTAGGTGGTGAAGAATTCTCCTTTTTTCTCAAAAGTAATTATTTTTTTATGAAACCATTGAAGCGAGGGTCACCCCACGCGCCAAGCTTAGAAAATATGTTTAATTTAGAATACCGAGGGCAAACCCCGCCCCTACTTTATTAAAACGACCTATAGGAATCTAACTAGGCGCAAAAACAGTCTGTGACGGCTCTTTTCAACTCCACGTGGATTTATCCTGACTCAGGAAAAAAGTATAACTGGCCTCGTGCTGGGCTTACATCTGCTAAGCATGGTTCCTTGCTGCTCTAGAAGTCGGTGCCCCTGAAAGGAGAGATCAAGTTTTGAGACAGACCGTCGGTAGGCCTGCCTGATTCCTCGTATGTTCTGTCAAGATATAATGATTTATAAACGTCATTTCAAATTGAATTGAATCATTCAAAGGACCCAAAAGTGATAATCTCGGATTATTACACTTTGCAAGCTCATCAGTAGTCAGAATTCTCCCAAAACACTGTGCTTGGTGCTGCTGTTTCCAAGCACTTCGAGCATTTGCGAAAAGAGTTAGCATTGCAGTACCCACGAAAACTTCAGTGCATCGGAGAATGCCTCGAGCACTTTTTGTGATTACCGAGCACTAAGCCTTTCATATCAACCTGAAACTATATGTAGCATTTGGTTTGTTAGAGAATAGACTTCAGTTTTTCTGAATTCTGTTGAAGAAATATTTTCATTAATTTTATATGATGTTTATGTTTAATCTTGTCATAACGTGAAGGTTTGAACTGATTCATTTATAAGAAATAACCACCCTTATTCTCTAAAAATACCTTTAAAGTACTGAGGACCTCTCACGATCACATTTGCCCCCATTCTCTACTTATTCGAATTTTGAAAATTTAATAACTCAAAAATTAACGATTATTTGGTAGAACTCCAGAAGGAGAAATATTTCATCCAGAATATGAATAACACCCATCTTTAGGTACACCCCGGAAAATTGAAGAACATTCCTGTTACCACCAAAGTTGGTAGCTTATACTCTGAGGATGTTCTTCCAGGTAAATGTCTTCTTTCAAATTTTGAGTATCCAGAAGGCACCACTACCAGAAAAATGTTATAGAGGAAATGTATTATAATATTCGAATTTTACGGAATAGTTCAAATAGATACTATAATAAGCAATGAATTCTTCTTTATATTCGAATAAATAAGAGTCTTATTGTTATTCGAAACATATGCATAGCCTGGGTGATGTAGCAAAGACACTACTGTCTCGACTTTTAGAACTTTCCTCTAATCCTGTAATAATTTTATGAACTTCAAATTGAATCTGGCGATGAATATTCAGCAAAGCTAGACCATCGGGCCTTTCCTCCTTCACGGTTGCCCTCAACCAAGTTTTGAGCCATCATATCAAATATTAGAGCGGTACTTAAAAAAAGTTCATGCTTTTGGGGAGTCATGACCCCCCAGACCGCGCTTGATCTTAGTGTGACCAGTGTTTGCTATATTCCAGCGCCGAACACTGGTACAGTGTGCAGAGAAGTCATCGTCCTCGTAACATAGAATGCATAACATCTCTACTTCCACATCTATCTAGTTGTTCCTTTAATGGACAATCTCCTGTGAACATTCATATCGCGCACCGGAGTTGGCTTCTTGTTGGTTCCAGTAATTTATGGGTTAACCGTTCGCATGGGCTCGTCCCAGTACACATCACATCAGTGGTTGTTGGTCTGGGCTAGTGGGTCAGTGCTTCTGTAACTCGCCGTCATGCCAAAATCTTCCGACCGGAGCAGGATTAGATAGCACCCACTGTCAGATTCCAAGCCTCAGACGGCCTCATAATTCAGAGGGCAGACTTGAAGAACAACGACTCCGGACCATTCCCGTCAGGGATGTGGTTCACAGACGGGTTCCGGGATGGCGAATCAAGCATAGCCGGAGTTTACACGTGCTCACCTATGGTGGAACTTTAAGTTTCTCCAGGTACTCACGTAACCGTTTTCCAGGCCGAGGTCTGTGCGATCCGAGCCTGTGCCATGAAGAACCTGAGACTAAACAACCGAAGTAGGTGGATTTAAATCTACACCGATGGCCGAGTGCCCATAGAACAACTTCCAGACTTTTTTCGGAAATCAGGGAGACTCTGGCTGAACCCGCTCACTCTATTGTGAAAGGAAACGAAGTAGCCGATGAATTGAGCAAACGGGGTTTCCTATGTACCCTTGACCCCGATACAATTATCGGAATCTCATTGTCACCGGGCTCCACGTCCTCAGAGAGCTACTGGATAGACATTGACTCTCGGTTTGGCGTGGTGCCCTAGGTATGAGGCAGATAAAACTTCACTTTGCCATGATCTCCCTCAAACGCTCGTTAACCCTTCTCCCTATAAGCTGAAGGACTTCTTAGAGGTAACTGTAATCTGAATAGACATCTACACAATGATGGACATCGTTGTTGACCCAGGTTGAAATAGACGTGGACAGCCGAACGAAACTGCCTGTCACATTCTAGTGGAATATCCAGCATTGACTTCTTAGTAGAGGAAATTAATGCATCAACCTCTCGTTTTTTTGCAACTGGGTGTATTGACATGAAACATTCGCTCCCTTTTTGGACCAATTAGAAATGTACCCCTTTAGATTTTGTCGCTCACACCCCTATAATTGCTACAGGTGTTGAAAGTACCTATATCTCGCGATGTTCTCAATCGAAGTTTTTCAAATTTACGTATAGGGGGTTTTAGGGGTCGCCTAATACGGATCCGATGAGAAATTTTGAAAATTCAGAATAGTTGCTGCAAAATGGCGGGCTTAAGTATAAACATTCATTTTACGGCCAAACTGTTGATTGTAGAGAAAAATTTCAGGAGTCAAACAGTGTTTAGAATCCAATTTTGCTATTTTCACCCACGCTCATAATAGCACTCATCGTCTCTTCCAAAAAAACTTGTTATTCACACCCACTCCGCATTTCAAAAATTGCAATTGGCGGCCAGGCTGTTGGTTTTAGAGAAAAGTTTCAAGATTCGAAAAGTATTCCAAATTTGGTTCCTCGTAGAAATAGCGTATTTTCAAAATCACTCAAGCCCCCTCCACTTATCCCCATCACTCATATCTTAAAATGCATTTTGCAGCTAGGCTATCCCTTTTAAGCAAAATTGTCAAGACAAAAAATATATTTAGAATTAAATTTTACATGATATCAGTACATTTACATAGTAGATTTCGAATCCCCTGCCCCCTTAGATGGTGAACATCCCTATTCCCTAGATTATAACGCTGGCTTGCTGCATGAAAATATATAAATTTTAAATAAGACATAAATCATATTTTTGAAGAATATCCCTCCTTTCTGCACCTCATCAGATGATACTGCGAGGGGTGGGAAGTGTAGGAATAGCCCAATCGATACATATAAGATGCAATGAAAGAACTAAAGATGGTGAGTAAATGTTATATATGTATACTAAAAAAATTAATATTAAGGCATTTTAAAAATGGTCCTACCTTGAAAGTACTCTGTTTTGTATTATAGGAAGAGAAGAATCTAGTAAAACATAGCAGGTATTATCAAAGAGCTCTATATCTCTTTGGATATAATACCTTTTTTTTATTCCGTGAGTAGTCAGGTACGAAAACGCATGGATGTTCAATACTAAGATCTACGGTCGCTATTATAATCATAAGCAGGCCCTCACAGGTGCTGCATTCGAACACGTACCTGAACACGTTACTACAATAATAATGATAATAATAGTCGACCCTCCAAATTATCATGCAGAAATCCGGCTTAATCCGGTGTTCACCATTCAAGGGTGAAAAGGGGTTAAAAAATGACAATATTAATGTACTTACATTACGTAAAATTCAATTCTAAATAAACTTTGTCTAAAACCAATAGTTCAGTTGCAAAATGCATTTTAACATAATCGTGGTGGGGGTAATTGGAGGGGGGAAGGCGAAATAATTAATTCCTATAAAAAATCGAATTTGAAACACTTTTTGTATCCTGGAATTTTTCTCTAAGTCCAAAGACCTGGTTGCATTTTCGATTTCAATCATGGTTTCCCATATGCGGGGTTCGGGTGATTAACGAGTCGGATGAGGGGCAGATGTTGAATGGTATTAAATATAGGATATCCTCATACAAAATTAAATTCTAAACACTATTCGACTCCTGCAATTTTTCTCTACAATTAACCGTTTGGCCGTAAATGAATTTTTATATTTAAGCCCGCCATTTTGCAGCCGCCATCGGATTCGTATTCAGCGACCCCTAAAACTCCCTATATCTAAATGTGAAGCATTCTGTTTGAGAACATAGCGAGATATAAAATAGGGGTGCATTTAACCCCTGTAACAATTAAAGGGAGTGCGAGCGACAAAATCTAAAGGGGTGTATTTTTTATTGGTCCAAAAATGAAGCGAATGCAGAAGGTTCCATGTCAATATACCCTGTTCCAAAAAAACGAGAGCTTTGGATCTTTTTATGGATTCATTCCCGCTACTATCTCAGCCTCAATACTTCGGCATTGCGTACATGTCGCTTGAGGCCATGAGAGACATCAGTACATGCAAAATTCTAGCCTTCGGCTCTGTCTAAGCTCATTGTTTTCATAAGCAGTATCTCCGTCTGAGTTACTGTCCAAGGAACTCACAAAGATTTCGACAAAACCTTTTCTTATTATTGGAGACCCAGATTCCGATCGCGGTGCCAGTCTCTGTTATTGATGCATCAGTTTACCAAATGTTTCCACTGATTTTGTACCTCTTTCTAAGCAGTAAGCCCGTTCCGAAACGATGTATACCTAAGAAGCGAGCGCCATAATCTATTAAGGTAGGGAAAATGGAACGTAAATCATATTTTAAAGATGTAAGTTTATAAGTGTAATGATGAAATACTAACTTTTTTCAAGATTCTGCTGGTTTAAATTATTGATGATCCTTTTCTGCAGTCTGTCTGACGATCCTAAAGAGATACTGGATTGGGTGAATATAGTATCATTGTCTGACGGTTTCAAGATAGCATCAACCCCTTCTAATATATTCCGAGCGTCTTTAACAGTCTCACTAGCATTTCGTATTCCCTTTATAATTTTATCGTAGCTTTCTCCTGCATTTATTTTATCCAGTTCATCTTCTGTGAAATTAAACTGGCTGAAAGAATAAGATTAATAGTATTAACTAAAACTTTTCACTGAAATAACATGCTAGGCTCGCATACATATGCGAAACATTCTGAAACAAGGATATTTTGGAAAGTATAAAGCTATGCAGGAAAACCTGAGATTTATAGGAGGAGCCGGAAAAAACTTTAGCTTCCTTGAGAGAGCAAAACCTGACCAGTGTACTGTGAAACAATAGTGTAAAGGGGGGTGCAATAGTTCTTTAAGGACGCAGTGTACCTGACAAACTTGTTACAATCCAATCTAACCTAACTGTCCACTCTTCGATCTCCGACTTCTCTCCAGGATATCAGCGATCTATTGAAATGCTGTTGTCCACTCACTTCCTTTTCCGTTCAGGGAGAAATTCCAACTTGAACGACACCACATGTTAAATTATTATTATAATCTTAATTAATCTATCGTTAAATTCGAAACTTAATTTGAATCAGCTGTTAAATTTCAGTATAAACTCAGCCTGGCTGCCTTACTCAGTAGTAAAATCCTTATCAACTTTTACGAGACTGGAGAGGACATAATGAGATGTAACAATTACAATTAACCTACTCTCTTTGTAGGTAACGCCATTACAGACTTTGGACGCATTCCTCCTTCCGGTGCGTTACGTCTTTCATCTAATGGATGAGCGCTTATGTATGGTAAGCGGGACTCCCGATTTTCCATTTCTAATAAATAAATATGGGAGCTACCATTGGTTTTAGCATTTTGATTAACGAACAGTTTGTAAGGAAAATTGACAAATACTATGCACTGCTATGAGAGTCATTCCACGCCAATTCAGCAGTGATTACAGGTGGGGGTCTTCGATTTTCAAACTTGGTACATTCGTTCGTTATCATGAAATATTGAAATTTCAAGTTATTATATTGAAAATTGACGTTGCCAACAGTGGGACAATAAATTTGAAAGTTTATTCCGAAAAAAAGGCAAAAAAGTTATTTCTCATGAATAATTTGCTTTTACAACAAAACTTTTTTTTAGAACCATATTTTTGATAGAAAATTATTCAAGGAATTCAATGCCGTTGGATTTTTCCATTAGCCAGTCGCGTATGCGCAGAAAACGCAAAAAACTGAATTTTTTTGAAAAATTATCTCAAAACACTATCCTTCGATTTTGCTGAGAATTTCAGAGAAGGTAGTTGAAATTTCATTCTCCGAGATTCCATTAAGACTAAAATGACCGGAATATTTTTTCCACCTGTTATCTATGAAAAATTCCAAAAAATCGAATTTTATTAACGACTTACTGCAGAGTTTAACGTTTTCCCACGCATACGCTAACAGTAATTGTGAATTTGATATAAGATATGAATTCTTCGGAAAATTGCTGATCGATTAAGTACTCTTGGACCATATTTTCAATAGGTTTTAACCAATTAAACTGTTTAAGCGAAAATTAAGAAAAAATTCAATGAAAACTAATAAATAAAGCAGCGGATTCTTGATTCATATACTTGAAACATTATTGTGTTATAATTTCAATTACTCGTGTTTCTGTGCGTTTCGGCGACGTGGGCATTTTTGCTGATGGTCGTGAGACGAAAATAATAAGCACGTGTGTTAGTGTGACCTATTTCCGACAATTTATATATATTATCACTTTTCTCAAAAAACATAGTGATGTCGAGTTATTGATGGAAATTGGTGACACAAGTTTTATCATATACATTTTAGTTTGTTTTTGCTCTCAACAAAGTTCCAAAACCAAGTTTTGTGACAATATATACTTCTCTTAACAGGTTATGGGCCCAAGCCACACATATGAAAACATATTCGAACGCAGGAAATTTTTAATACTACTTTCACGAGAAGTGAAAAATGGGCTTTGAAGATCATATAGAGAAGCAAGATGGAGAGTGAAATTGGCCAAGAGGGTGAAGACAAATCGAGCTGATGTTAAGACACCACGAAGTTTTTGAAGTGATTATATGAGACAGCAAAATGCCACTAGAACCAAGCGCAAGTGAAGATCAGAATGTTTGAACTCAGTACGACTTGAAGGAATTCAAGAAAAGTGATGTTCTTGCGCAACTCATGCCAGTAGAATGAATGATATCGATGTTGGATTAACCGCAACATGTGAAAATTCCAAGACTACATGGGACAAATTTTTTTCGGTTTTTGAATTAAGTTCAGGTTCGCGAGTTGATAGGTTCATGGAACATTTTTCCACCATATAAAAACGGTCTTTAGAAGATATTGCAACTCTCATAACACGCCTTCGGCGGATTTTCCAGGATTTGAACTGAATAAGTATGCACTAAGTTACTATTTATGGGTCGGAATACTTTGAATTCGCGAGTGCTTGTGAGTCAGTTCCTGTGGAGGAGAGAAATATAAACTGATAGAACGTTCGAGATTTGTGATGCGTCTACGAAAGAAACAAGATGATTATTGACCAAGAAAAATGTGAAACAACTAAAAATAGATAGAAAATGTCCTTTCTCCAAAAACTGCAAGATGAAATTTGAAAATAAAGTTTACAGTCTTTCGAACTTTACAAGTAAACCTGAAGGGATGCTTCTTCATGCGTATTTAAGAAGAACTTGAAGAATTCTTGTGAAAATAATGATGATATGATTAGCGGGTTCAGGTGCTTCTGCAGATATAACTAATGAGAAGGAAGTTCAAGTTGGGAATAGTACAACCATTTTGACATGGTGAAATAAACGTAAAAATGAACGTTTGCAATAAATGTTAAAAAAATCATCAAGCCGCTAGCATTTCTGAAATTCGAGAAAATGAGAACCATGCTGGGAGTGTTTTCGTTATTGAAATTATTTTGGGAGGAAGTGTTGAGTTTTACTACAAACCAATCATTATGAATATTGTAATAATCACTTTTGTTTAAAAACATGGTGATGTCGAGTTTTTGATGACAATTGATGATATAAGCTTTGTCATATACATTTTTCCTTTCATTAAATAAGGTCCTAAAACTCAACGAGTAGTTTTGTGAGAATATATCCTTTTTGAGGTAATCTTAACATATTGGAGCCTCAAGCCCTGAAGATGCCACCTGCAATGATTGGCGAAAGGTCGGCATCAAGTCGATCAAATGGATTCTAGTATGCTGCACAAACTTGATTATCACCACTTGTTTTTGGGATTTGGATGGGATAAAGTGCATTCTCTTCAGAATGTTGGTATTCCGAGTTCAATTTATCGTCAATATTGACGCATGTATACCCACAAATTTGCTAATTTGTTATATATAAATCATACTTATTATTAATTATACGAATTTGACAATAATGTCTAGTTTATAGTCATGGCCGGAAAATGTTGGCCTCCTAAGTACGATTTTATTGCTATTATGATTTTTAAATGGATACATAAATGTTTGAATTGTTATATACAACTATGTTTATTAATAAAAATACGAATTTGACCAAAATATCGAGTTTATAGTTGGTTTCGGATAATTTTGGTCTCCTGAGTACGATTTCATTGCTATTATGGCCTTTAAATGAATACATAATTTTTTAATTGTTAGAAACAAATTATCTATTAACAAATAAAGAAAAAAGAAATGTGACATTTTTATTCATTTTTATATCATATGCACACTCAGAAATTGATTTTTTTCATAGAATTGATGAAATGTATTAGGTCTTAGTATAATAAAAATAGGAATGCCACTAATTTTAAATAATTATTTTCCCTTCCATAACAACTCTCCTACGCCTCCTTAAAAAAATTTATATCTTTCATTTTATATATATTTATTGATACTTTGTCATACTAAAACATCAAAATTTGTATTTTATTTTCTCAATTCGCTTTTGAAAATTTCCACGAGAATGAAATCTTAAAATAGGACGCGGCGATCTAAATGACGCGACGCTCTATCTATTTTAATTGTAAAATAAACACGTGGGAGATATTGTGACATAATCTGTTCGTAGACTCAATTTCATTAACATGAATGTTATCAAAAACAATCACTTACATTTGTGGTTTTGCTCCAAAGAATACAATTTCTGACTCCAATTATTAAGACAATACATTTCTTCAATTTTCTCAAAAAGATCAAGTTCTGAGTGTGCACATTATATAGAAATTAATAAAAATGTCATATTTATTTTTCTTTATTCGTTAATAAATAATTTGCTTATAAAAATTCAAAAATGTATGTTATGCATTTAAAGACCATAATAGCAATGAAATCGTACTCAAGAGGCCAACATTATTCGAAAACAACTATAAACTCGATATTTTGGTCAAATCCGATTAAAAAAATTATGTATGCATTTAAAGACTATAATAGCAATAAAATCGTGCTCAGGAGGCCAAAATTGTCCGACCACGTCTATAAACTCGACATTATTGTCAAATTAGCAAATTTGTGGGTATACATTCGACGATATTGATGATAAAATCGAACTCAGAATACCAACATTATCCGAAAACGACCCTAAAGTCAGAGTTCTGGTCGAATTCATATATTTTGTTAATAAATAAATTGTTTCTAACAAAAAATAGTCTTTATCCGATCAAAACGGTAAAATTTTGCATATTTCAGGAATGTTTATGTAATCTCAAAAATGAGCTAATTAAATTGTTTATAAACAGTATGAACAATTTGGGCAACTTTATTTGTGGTCAACTTTTTTTCTGATGACATTCTGAAGAGAATTCACTTCGTCCCATCATAATCGATCCATTTACCAAGAATTTACTGGTCCAATATCCATTTGACTGCACTACAAGTAAAATATCTAATCTGGTTTCTTCGTTCACTCGAGGTCGACCTTGCCGGAGCAAATCACGGACAGATACTGTTTCTGTACATCTGGCAACCAATTTACTTACTGTGGATCTTGCAATATGCGGTCTATCAGGATGTTCTTGGTTGAATAATTCACATGCTCCCTCATGTGCTTATCACCATATCCAACCATAATTAAAATGTCTATTCTTCCCCGTTCAGTTGAATGTACCATTTTTTATTAAAGGCAAAGAGAATTCGCTTTGTAAAAAAGTTGCGGAATGCCTCTTTCACACTCACTTAAATACTCAAATGTTATTTTTACGATTATTAGTAGTTTGTTTCATCCGTCAAAAGTGATACAGACATGATAACGATAATTTGCAAAAACAAAATAAAATTTGTAAGTGTTAGTTTCTCAAAAAAAAGTCATCTAAGTTACCAATTTTTTAACATCGTCAATAAGGTAATTGAACCCTCTATGATAAACAGCAAGAAAAAATTGGGGTTCTCATCAAAAAACCAAATATGACGTCATTGTGGGAGACCACATGACGTCATAAATATAATTTTCATGTCATAAGGTGGCTAATTAAAAAATAAGATTGACCTGTCCGAGCGTTTTGCTTAAAAACATTAGATAACGCAATTATAAATTCTGTTCCTTACTTTATCACCACATTGTATATACGATCAATCTTCTAGCTAAATGGAAGACGATTGATGAGTATTTTATCACCTACATCATCATCTCAAACATTGAGTACAACATATTGTTAATAATAATAATATTACTAACATATTTCCAGATTGAGGCATTTTCTCGACTTCCTAGAATATTAAATTGAGCAGTATACAAAATACTCTAATGCACTAATCGCAAGTAATCGATTCACGTATGTAGAAAGTATATCAGAAATCGAAATCTTAATAATACTGGCCATTTTCTTCATTTTTTGATTAAATTGAACAAAGATTGTAATCAAAGCGGTCAAGGTTTTTACATTGTGGCAAATGAGTTTGCTCTGAATCTAGGAAGCACCAGATAGTACCGAAACGTTTGGTGTTAAGCAGTTGAGATGAATTCGATTCACAGTTAACCGAAAAATTGCGGCAATTTTCATATCAATCCAATTATGTGATCTTTCGTATTTAGTTTTGCGAAATTCAGATAAGCTCTAATTAATAATACAATGTTTACCTGCCTTTTGAGTTCATAATATGTCTTATTCAACAGTTTCACATGTTTCTTCAATTTCGGAATATAATCTTCAATTATCTCGTTATTATTGAAATCCTCCGACAAACTGTTTTCTAGAAGTTTTTCACGAAGTTCTTCAATTTTCTTCAGTAATTCCTTTGTTTCTGCTAATTTGACAAGCGCTGTTTTTATTTCGCTCTGCATCACCTCATGTTTTTTTTTCAAATCGTTGATGGTTTTCTTCATTATTTGGAATTTGTTATTGTTTTCTTTATTTTTTATTTTTGTTCGTTTTGTCTCTTTTTCGACAGATATGCTGGTATTACGTAGATCTTCGAATCTCTTCTTCAAATCAGCAACTGCAGCTGAAATGTTTCCCATGTTCAGATCATTTTTACTAAACGTTTCTTTTATTTCCTTATACAGTTTTTCACAGTTTTTGATGACAGATTCATATTTTTCTATATCTGGAAAATGTGAGTGGAAATATTCAATTTCTTTTAGAATTTTATAGGCTTCTTCTAGAGCGTCAGTGACATTGAATTGAGATGTTCCAAAATTTTTCATAGTGTGAATAAGATCAACCAATCTCTTTTCCGAACTCGTTAAATTTGCATCGAGTGTTTTCAATTTTTCCACAAAATCATCAACAGTGTATATCTGGTTGGAAATATCTTTGGTCCTGTTTACAATTTCAACGTACAGTTTGTTAACCATATCTTCATATTTAGAAATATTGTTTGCACTTTCCAAATACTCGTTGATCCCATCTCGTTTCGTGTTGAATTTTTTCTCTATGGTGTTATATCTATTATCAAGTGAATGAAGATATTTCCATGGTCCCTGAACGCCATCTTTGAAGTTGGTCAATGTTTTATCCAAACTAGCTGATAGCATATCAGTTTTATTGAAAAGGATTTGTGTGCATTGTCCACAAGCTGGAATAGGAAACAATGTTGAAAGTGGCTTAGATACATTTTGATCAATGAGTGAGACTATTTTTGACACGGCTTCGTACGAATTTGAAATTTCGAAATACGCCTCAAAGTGATAAAGTAGGAACAGTTTTGTTTTTAGGCGATATATCCCCATTACAAGTGATACTTTCGACATGCATTTTCAGTTTTGCAAATGGAACTGTAGAGTATTATTGAACCATCGTAACAACAATGTTATGTTCTTCTTGTTATAAATATATACCACACACATATATTTAACCCGCAAAAGTGTCCGGAATTCTTATTGTAGGTTGAAGTGACGTCATCAATGCGACGTCACAGTTTATTTCATGTGTTTACTCTGCGGAATTGAACTGTATTATACTATACTGGATGTCCGTTAAAGAATGAGCCAAACTTTACCATCAGATTCTACGACGAAAATTAATGTAGAAAAGAAGTCATATACACTTAGTTTACACGCCACTGGGTTTTGTATTGACATGAAATCGTAACTAGTGATGTAGATCCCCGTTAGAACTCCTCATATCGAATTTGAAAAAAATCCCTTAACGTATCTGCGAGATAAGCCTAAAAATCGTTTTCATTTTTCCAACTTCAATTTCGAAAACTAAGCGCTTATGAGCAACATTGTATATGACTTTCGTCGTAGAATCTAGTGGTGAAGTTTCGCCCATTCTTTAACGGACATCCTGAAAATTATAGTTCTTTGTTCTGTGGTATCGAATGAGGTCATATAGTATCAATAATTTTGATATTAAATGTGACAGCAGGTGTCAGCATAAAACAAGATTGTACAGGGATATCAAAAATTATCTTGATCAAGGGTGGTTGTGAAATCTAAAACGTGTGTCTTACTTTACGTTTGAAATAATTATGTCACTGTCTCACTGACATCATCAATAACCTACAAATTTCATACCTATTTATTTCAGCTGTAAAGCAATAATGAACTACAAATTAAAAATTATCTTGGTCAAGGATGGTTGTGGAATGTAAAACGAAATGTTAACTTTGAACCTTTTACAAGGTCGCAATAGCCACAAACGGGGTCGAAAACTGTTCTAAATTGGTTAATTTTCGATAAATCGAATGACGTTCACATGAGGAGCGTGTAGCCCGCGAGTTAGAAAAGTGCAAATCTTCGGAACATAGAACGTCTTTACGAGGACTTTTCGCTCCATGTCGTTAGTTTATGAGCGGGGCCAACTAAATAGCATGGTCTCGGGCCCCAAAATAAATAGGACAATTTGATTAAAATAGAAACAAAAAAAAAATTTCTAGCTACCAAAATATACCCAAAAGCGATTAAAAGCTGGCGGCCTATAGCCGAAAACACTTTATCACAACTGGCGCCGGCCGCACGAGGCATAAAACGGCCCCGAATTAACAAGATCGAGGTAAAAAGTATAAACTCTAACTGACGCATAGCAAGCTCCTCGAGGCATATGTCAAAATGATTACGTTCGTAGCTAATTACATAGGACGTCTGGCTTCATGCAATTGTGTTTTTACACAATTCGAACCTTCTTATTCCGATAGGCCACGTGAAAATTCCGGAGTCTAAAGCGCTAGAGACTTCTGAGTGTTATAATATTCGTATAAAATTGCAAAATTTCTCACTTTTAGAAACCGGCCAGATCAAGCAATGAAGTGCTCATTCAACCATTCACAAACTATCAAAGTCGAATGGTTAGGGCAGCCTTTGTGTTAAGATGTCAAGAAAATCTTAGTTCTTCACAGCAACTCATCCAGAAACTGATTCAAAATATTTGAATATGAATCGTGGTTAAGTCTTATGTGAATAAAATATGGCCTCTTTTTCTAGCGTGTGAAGAAATCCAGCTAAACGGTTTTCAACCAAGCTCCGTAGACCACATTCTAAGTGGCAGCTTGGACTTCTTCTTTAACGGATCCATTGCTTACCAGCACTCACATAATCTTCATCAAAGTTCTTTTTTTATTTGTTATATTATAATTTTCTAATCATTATAACTATTGTTGATCATCATTAAACAGTCTTCTAACATTTGGAATTTATAGTTCACCTTCACAAAACAAAAAAAAGCTAGCATATTACCTCTAACAGCGGTATTTTAATAATTTGAGAACAATTTTAATCTTAAGAAAAAATCTATTTGAAATGTGTACTAAACATTTATTAGGGTAAGTATCAAAGGGTTATTTCATTCTTATTTTGTTATAACCATAGCACATCATACTGAGAAAATACCACTTCCATAATTTATCATCCAAAAAAACTTTAAATAACAAAATATTTCAATTTTTTAACATGGTAACTATTTTATTCCAATGAAAACCTACAAACAGGTAAAATACTTACACACTTATTAAATTCATCAGTCTAAACAACTTTTATTGATAGCATTTTGCTATATTTCTTACAGAAAAGGTACCAGGACTAAAATAACTGTAACAGGTATACTCCTGCGGATTCAGTTACATCAATTAATTTCGAATCAGCTTAATTTAATAATCTAGTTCATAGATTATTGAAACAAGGAAACATTGGGCAACTAATCAATCAAATTAAAGCCACTACTTTTAAATGGTTTAATAAAATTCAAAAGTTCCACTTATCATCCTTCAGAAATTAATAAATGTGCATAACAAGTTTGCTAAATTTGCAATAACATACCCTGTTTATAGATTAAGAACAATCTAAAAAAACCATTTAGGCAACACCTTTGATAAGTTTTCCGACTTATACAAATCCGGGATTTACAAAATCGATTATGAGTCGTGTTTAAAATGCTACTTACATTATAACTCTTATGATTTTCGAAATTATTTTCAAATCCATAGTTATATCCTCGGACTTCGAATTATTGACAAGACGAAAATGTATAACTTAATTTAGGCCAAAAGAGATTACGGACGAAACTGTACTTTCCGGGATACGTTCGAATCACTAATGATAATATTGTTCATTATCGAAATAAACTATGAAAAAGTGCACACTATAGGTAACACTATGAATGAAAAACCGTCACCCTCATCCACTTTGATTTATAATCGCGAAAAATTTGAAAATTTTGGCATACATATGTGGATAATATTTCAGCGATTATGAGATGGTACATCACTATATAGAAAACCTACTCAAACGAATATATATGAAGATTCAGTTGCATCAATTAATTATCAAATAGCTCCATTCAATAGTCTTATAGTCTTGTTCATCGATTTACAAACGTCCTTTGAGCCAGCGAAATTATAGTATTGGAATTCAGAAGCTGCAGTAATAACTTAATTTCTAAACAAAAAGGAAAATAGAACGTGACCAATTAACCAAATTAGAGCCACTACCTTCAAATAGTTCAATAAGATTCAGAAGTTGCAATTATCATCCTTCAGGAATTAATAAATTCCATAATTTGTTTTCTTTTGCAATACAATTTGCTTATAAATGTGAGAACGAGCTCAACCGTTTAGGCAACACCTTTGATGAATTTCCCCACTTCGACAAATCCGGGCTTAACAAATTCGATTTGCCAGTCGTGTTCAGAATGCTATGTGAACCAAACTAGACGGAACATTCTAACTCGGTATGAAGAACATTCTGCCCATATAAAGAAAATAGTGGTGGAAAATCAAGTTTAGCAGAACATGTTTCAAATACAAACCATTTCTCAACTAAGTTTATCACTCTCAAAACATTAATGGCAACCATCTAGATAATTTAGAAGATATGGAAATGTATCAGCAAAGAAGCAATTTAATGAATTCAGATTTATCTCAGTTGGGGTAATCCATTGTTTACACTTTTAATTCCAAATAGTATTTGAACAGCACATTCTGATTTATAATTTAGTTTCCTGTGATGATTACTCAGTATTTTAGCGGATAAGGGTGATTGTTTTTTATGTTTAGTGGACCAGTCATACTTGATTTTTTTGGAATAAATGAATTTCTTACGTGTACAAACTCCGTTTTCAATGTACTGCCTTGGATTGGTACATTGTGAGCAATCCAAGCTCGTGAATCCCTCTTTACACTTGCATTCACCAGTGACATTGTCACAGTCTCCTCCAACGCTCCCATAAAGTTTACAACTGCATTTTTCACAATATCCATTTGATTCGTGGGGACTTCCAAAATAACCAGTATCACACTTGTTGCATTCCGACCCAGAGTATCCTGAAATCATTCAGAAATTGTTACGTTAAATAGTGTTTCCACGTAATTCAGAAAAGAATAGGATACTTTGATTATTGAGATGCCTCTGCAGCCGATTTGTGTTTTAAAATCAATTGAAACTGGCAGAAAGAATGTACTCGATATGAAATAGAAGATGAGAGGAAAAATTCAATGTTTGAGACTATTCTCAGAGGATAATGTTAAAGAATGGTTCTGTTGTACGATGAAAAAGCTAGATATGAGGGGTTGGAACCAACTGTTCGTTATGCTTATGTATTCAAATATATGAATGGGTACCGATCATTATTAGATTATGCCTTGAAGAAAGAGCGCTTACTGTTAGAATGTGAAAGGAATATGACAGATCTATCAAGAATTTCCTATACTGTGTTTGGATTACCTATTAATATATAAGACAAGCTAGATAAAGAGGAAATAAAAACTACAGAAGAACTTATGAACCAAGTTCGGAAATATGAAACATCAGTTGTGCCTAGGATGAAGAAGAATGACTTCAAGAATAGCTTGTTGTTAAGAGAAAACATTAATGACGAAAGAAGAAAACAACCATGTTACATATGTGCATCATTGGGTAAGCCTGATCGTTACCATCCGTGGGAAGTTTGTAGAAATAAACAACGTTATGAAGTGAATAAGAAAACGGAGAATCTAGCAGAATCAAAAGATGCAATTAATATCGAGTTTGAAAAGTCAAGAAAACTAAGTAAGTCGCCAGATGAATGTCCATCATTGATTACTGTAAACGTTATTATTGATAAGAAACAAATTGTGATGGGTGTTTATGATAGTGTATCAAATATAACAATACAAATCAGGAAATTGTTGATGAATTAAAAATAAAGTTTATGAAAAATCGTGATATTTTTCGCACAATTAGTAGATTGGATTTTACTCATCGCCGGGCACGTCTTTCTATGAAAATTAATAAAATTGAAGAAATTTTGGATGTTTAAGTTGTGAAAAATAATTATTTTTTTATGATTTACTTCTTGGATTAGATGCTATGAAAAATTAAATTATTACAGGATGAGAATCTTAGATTTTTCCAGAAGATTGGTAATAAAAATGAAGAAATATCACAGGATGATAATATTATTAATAATGCTCTTGTTAACTCTATAGAAACGAGGCAAATTGGAAATTAAGATCACTTCAATATAAGTGAACAAAATAGTATATCATACTTGATGGAAAAATATAAATTGATATTTGCAAAAGGTAAATATGATGTTGGAAAAGTGAAACGAACAGAGGCTGAAATAAAACTTTCAGAAAATAGATATGTTATAAAATAACCATATAGAACATCTTTTCGAGATAATAAGGAGATTGAGTGTCAAGCAACAAATCTGTTGGAAGCAGGTTTGATAGACAGAATCACCTTTTGCATCTTCTGTTACTCTCGCATATAAACGTGAAGAGAATAAAAGATCTCGTCTTTGCATTGATTTTCGTGAACTAAATAAATTAGTGATTCCTGAACCTCAACCATTCCCACGAATAGAAGATATGATGGTGAAGGCTGAAAAATGTGAATGGTATTCAATTTTCGATATAAATTCTGCTTTTTGGTCTATCCCAATAAAACAAGAAGATAGAGCGAAAACTGCTTTTATAACAAAGGCAGGGCATTGGCAATGGACCCGTCTTTCGTTTGGTTTGAAGACATCACCAGCTATTTTCCAACGCATTTTAACTAACATTTTGCGAAAGTACAAGCTTACAAATTTTTGCATTAATCTTTTCAGAAACATTTGAAGATCATTTACAACACGTAGATTCTCGTCTTCTTGCCATCTATGAAGAAGGTTTCAAATTGAAGCTGGAGAAATGTAGCTTTGCAAAGGAATTTGTTAAATTTTTGAGTCATATAATTGGGAAGAATAAAATTAGTCCACTTAACGATTATCTGAAAGCAATTGAAAATTTTCCTCGACCGAAAAGAAAAAAAAAATGTTCGTCAGTTCTTAGGAAAGATTAATTTCTATTACAAACATTTAGAAAATGCAGTTCAGACACTTGAGCCATTGAATAATTTACTAAAAAAGAATGTTTCATTTATTTGGTCAGGTACTTCTGAAAAAGCATTTCAGACGGTAAAATCGTACCTATATAAGGAATATACAACTTCGAAAATACAGTTTATATTTAAACCAATGCTAGGGGTGAGGGATTTGGAGCAGTAATGAAAGAACCAACAGAAAGCAATGAACTCCATCCAGTGCCATATTTTTAGAAAAAAATAAGTCCTACTTAAAAGAAGAATAAAGCTATTTATTTAGAATAAATAGCTATTGAAGAAGCTATTTTATATTGGTAGCATTGGTTGATAGTTAAAGAATTTATAGTTATTATAGATCATAAATCTTTAGAAAATCTCAGAGTTAAAGCTCGGACAGATGAAGAATTAGGGGACCTTGTACATTACTTCTCACAGTATAACTTTGGAGTAATATACAGTCCAGAACAAGAAAATGTGGAAGCTGACTCGTTATCCAGGAATCTGGTTCTTGAGAGCTTTGAGAATAATGAGGATGTGATAAAAGTTGTACATTTAATTAAAATAAAAGATATTTTGGATGACCAAGAAGAGAATAAGTCTGAGATATTGAAAAATGGGAATATAAAGAGAAGAGGTGAAATATATTTCAAGACGATCAACGGAAATCAAAGAATTTTCCTTTCTCAGGAGTTCGGACAGAAGCTTATTGAGAAAATCCATTGGCAGCTTGGGCATATTGTAGCTCATCATATGTTATTGAATATACGTCTATATTATTATTTCTGCAATATGGATAAAATGGTTCGACAATATTGTTTTTCATGTGAAATTTGTTAGGAAGAATAAAACAAGAAAAGACCGTCCAATTGGTTTACTTTCCCATTTAGATCCAGCGATTGAACCATACAAAATCATGTCACTCGACACAGTAGATGGATTCAGTGGGAATAATTTTAGTGAACGATATTTACATATATTGGCTGACCACTTTCCAAGATTTGCTTTTATATCAACCTCCAATGGACAAAGTGTGAAAGATTTTATACGTCTTTTAGATCCTTGCTAAGGAAATGCTTCAATAGATTGTCCACAGTCGAATGGACTCAATGAATGACTTCACCAGACCTTAATGAATCATATAAGATGTAAAATAAATAGTGAAAATGAGAAGAAACAATAAGTGTCCACTCGAATTGACAACGTGTTGAATACGTAATGTATCCAAGAGGCAATGCATTGAATTGGAGGATATGAATAAAATTAGTGAAGCAGCATTATTCCAGAATGATGAAAAAAAATAAAGACAGTATAATACCGATAATGCGCAAAGTCTCATCTTGGAACATCTGAGGCATAATGAATTACTGAAATGAATTGATGAAACTACTTTTTGCTAAATATTTAAGTATGAATTTATACTACGCAGTATATGGATCGTTTTCTCAAGGAAATTCAGGCGAAATTCATCAGAGACCACAATCTATCTAGATAAATGTGACAGAAACTAGAACTACTCAGTGATGGGCGCTTAAGACGCAAAATAAGAGTTAACTAGCCAATTCAATATGTAGTAACAATGTTTCGCCAATCATATCGGGAATTTAATGCCACATTTAACGTATCAATATCTTGGAAAAACTCTCTGAGCATTAACCAGGAGTTCTGGAATTAAAGGACTCAATTATGGACAGAAAACTACAGTAGAGTTTAAATGGTATTCACGGACTCCAGTAGGATGACAAAACAATATGCTTACCTTCTTTACATATACACGTAACTTCCGAAAAGATGTCCAACGTACAACTTTTCGCAAAGTTTTGTTCTTTTGAAGGACATGGACAAGGCTCACATTTGTTGTATCTCTCGTAAAAACCTTCTGCACAATTTTCGCAATGAGGACCCGTCGTGTGCTCTTCACAATCCTAAAAACATGCTTTAATTAGAGACATTTATTGGTGAATGGAAAGGGACATAACCGTCTTGTACCCTCGTGAATAAAATTGATAAATAAATGCAATAAAATTATTTATTCGAATAAGATCGACCCGAACAATTTTCTTGAATATTAACTTTGTCTATTGTAATAATTTTATGCCCAGCTGATTTTCACTAACAGTAATTCATTGATTCCAATTTTTCAGAGGAATTATTTAATACTGATATGTTCAAGGAGTCGATAGTATCACTTTTATATTGTTTCAGGATAACACCATACCAACTGCATGCACTAAACTCTCAGTTAACTTTCTTGATATTTTCAAAGCATCTTGTAAGTGAATCAGTAATGATTCCTGTTCAGTTGCTTAAAAGAAGACTATGACATATAAATGTTCAATCTTTCGAGCATTGGTTGCGTATTACGTCTATAATACTCACAATGTTAGCCCCCAAATGATTAACTGTCGCTGGTTTAGCCGCCCTATTTTTCTAATTTGCAAATTTATACTGTAAAGCTCTTGAATGGACAGCGGAAAAAAACCAAAGGGCACGGGTTGTGATGGATTTGATGGCTCGACTGTTCAATACTGTTCAATTTTTCTAATTCAGCACCGTTAGCAGAAGAGTTAACCCGAAGAGGTTTCGTTTTTGAGAATGGCAGGCATTCCTGAAAATACTGATTCCCCAGCATGCTGCCATTGGTTTATTATGTAGGTGCGCAAATAAGCAAATTATGCTGATGGTATTCAGGCATATAGGGTAGACATTGACCCAGCAGGAACCAGAAAGCCGAGTGTAGAAGATGCAACCTTTGTTCAAGAACTGCCGACAAGAAGATTGTGTGAAATGTGACCAGTTCACCTTCTAGATCTATTCATGCTTGGTACTGTAATCAATATGGCTCATTGCTACGATCTCTTTATGAAATTGGAGACTTGAGCAAATAACTATTTTCTTTTTAATTTCTTGTGTGATGTAGATGTTGATGTATTTTGATTTGGTTTAGTTTTTCTATTTTTATTTATACTTTAATAGAAACGTTTCTCTGCAAATAGCTTTATGAAAGTTTGTTCTCAAATTTGCGATAATTTTCGCGACCATATGTATTCAGAAAGTGTCCGTAATTACCCCACGACAGTCTTACGCAGGACAAAATAGCGTATCCTAACCCTAAATCGAGTATGTCTATCTCGACTCTTTGTAAGGAATATTTTTCATATATTATATTCATTTGTCATTGTTCATTACTGCATATCACAGTTTTCAGGAATCTCAATTGAGTACTGATGTCGTAGTATGGTGCTTTAGTCGTAGCTTTTCGAATCCTGTATTGTATTGTTTTGTCATTATGTGACTGTCAATGTATCAGCTGCCATATAAACGTTAAGTAAAGGAAAGTAGAACTGCTTCAGACAAGTACTCAGTTTTTAAAAGAAACGAGAATTGATCTAAGAGAAATGGGCAATATGTTATTTTGCATAATTATGTATCAGCAGCAATCTTTAGTTGTATTTTTCTGGTTCCAATTGGGGGCACGTCATTTTCCTTTCTTAGATATCCGAGAGCAATTTTCTCAAATATGTTCTCCAATAGATGATGAATTATGTGAGTTGTGGTACGGGTAAGTAAAATGAATAATTTCTGCCGCTACTTTGAATTTCCAAACTGAACCATAACTAGAAGAGTTTAGCATATCTTCCTGATAAACTGACTCATCAACAAAATTATCACCGTTTTCATTGCTCGACAATACTTGAAATCTGGCCCAGTAGCCGCAAATTATCGAACAATTTGAGTTAAAATTCATTGAGCTCAATTTACTGTATTTTAAATACAATACCAAGGAGAGTAAAAAATGCAATTTGCATCACCCTTCATGGGAATGATCGAAGAAGTTTCAGATATTAATGATTTTTACAATTCCACCGACTGCAAACTATTATTCACTAGCTGATGTCCGCGGGCTAGACCCGCGGCTAATACCCGTAGAAGGAAGAGTCGGCTGCGCCGCCGCGATGTCATTCTCAAAGTTATAGTACTTATGCAAATATTTCTAATGAGTATAAACAGCTAAAGGCGTTGAAAGACATACAATTATACTATATGTGATGTGAAAATTTAATTGAATGGACGGGGATAGCTAAGATAAAGAATTGTGTCACGGACAGTATGTGACTCACAATATATCTGCTGTCTTTCATATAAACGTCAGCTGTCATGATGATGGGTTATAGTTTGTCTGTCATAAACGGTATGAACAGTGATAATGCTTCATTAATCAATGGATCTGTCTGTCATGTAAATTGTTAGTATTTATGATAACTGTCACAAATGTCACAATATACTGAATATCTTTCACCCAGTTTGGAATTGAGTTTCAAAACATCCGTTCTCAGTGAATGCCTACGTCGAATACTCAACATATCTGCCAAGTTCCAAGTCTGTCTGCTTTATAGTTTCGCAGATTTCGTGATGAGTAAGTCAGTCAGAAATGGTAACAAAATTTATAAGAAACATTTACAAACACCAATCAATTTCGTTTTTTTAATCAATTTATATTGAGTACGTTTCCCTCAAGATATGTGTGAATCAGATTTGTCTTTTATGTAGAGGATGTTTCGGAACAACCCAGAAGAAATATAAAGGCGACCTCCGTGGCCGATTTGATTTCATATAAAAATTTACGATTTGGGCCTCCCTCAAGATATTAATAGCATTTTAAAGATGGCAGCTGAGATGTAGGTTTCATTGGTTATCTCCGAAATGACCCAACTAAAAAAAAAACAAATTTGGTAGGCAGTTAGTGTTAATTTTATAATGTAGTCATCAATTAAATTGTTTACATCTTTGCATAGGTTAATACGATAAAAATATTTTTATTTTCTCCCCAGTCTTCGGATGCGTAGTTCCCTGTTTTATTTTTTCGCAAAAACTAGAAGATAATAGAATTTTTGAAGAGATAAAAAGTATTGCATTTGATAAGGCTACCTAAGCAAAATTTTTGTATTTAAAGATAAAAAAAATTAAAAGTTTGTCTTCTAAAATTCAATAGGGGTAGTTTATTTCACCGTGATCCGGTAAAGTATAAAATGGAGCAATAGGTCAGAATGGTCACACTAGGTAACCACTAACTGCGTACCAATTTTGTTTCTTAAGTTGAGTCATTTGTGGAATACTCAATCTACATTTCAGCTGCCATCTCTAAAGGGCCATAACTTTTTATGGAAGGGCAAAGTCGAAAATTTTCATTTGAAACACCTTCAAATCACCTTTCCTTATTACTAGGTGGTTCCGGAACACCTGTATAATAGATTTGCAGTCAATGGAACTTCTTTCATCCCCATATCCAAAATTTTAAGTCCCTACGTATTACGGTTTGGGACATCTCATGACAATCAGTGAATCAGTAAGTGAGCCTTTAAACAGATGTACTGATATAAGTGATCCGTTAAAGCAAGTTCTATTACATCCAGTTCATGGGCAGCTTTATGATAAGTTGTAAGAATGTCTTCTAAGAATGTAGATGAGTGCTTAGCCTATTCCAGTATAGTATTTGAGTAAAAGCGACTTTCAAGTTTAAGTTTCAGAGCTTATAGTGAATACTCGCAATATGTTCTCCAGCTTATTCAGGGATAGTAGGACAAATCCCGAAGACGATCTGTACAATAATATGATATTGCAATGTTGTTGAACTTTGATACAGCATAATACAGGAGAATTTCTTGTGAATGTCTGTCATATTGTTTGACAAAAACATTGTAAACTCCAAAACTTTGCAATTTATGTAAATTGAAGTTTTCGTTTTATTTCATTATTATACACAATGGAGGATGACGATTTCTTCAAGCAAAACTGGAATTTAGATCATTTCAATATAATGCATTTAACGATATTCTTTAAATTTGCTTTGAATTATTTTAAAGTTGAGTGAATCGAATTTTTTTATACTTACAATGCAATAGCCTGTTGACGGATCGCAGGCAGAAGAACGGTTATTACAGTTACATTTTTGGGCAACACCAACGATCCTATCAATCCATGTGAAATTATCTTCCATCTGAGATGGTGTGTATTTGTAGTAACCAACATTTGGATCTTGACAAGACAGTGACATATACTGTTCTGGGCATTCGCATTTCTCGACACTGTTCGCCCGTTGAAGTGATGGGTGCTCAACTGATTTGTCTAGAAGGATCTCCCTGAAAATTGTGATTTGGATATATGAACATTGAATGTACATTTCAGTCTTCAGAAAATTGGAAGTAAGACAGATGATGAATAAAATCAAATTGCCAGGCTATGGCAGTTGCACTGATCATCCAAACGCTATAATATTGAGTATTTATTGCATGTATAAACCGTTGTTTACATTTGTCAAATAAAACATGAAAATTATATACTAAGATATGTATATAAAAAAGATTTAAAATGTTTGTAAGTAAATGTAGTTAATAATTTATATGGAACACACAAATGTGAGTGGACATGCATGACATGCCATACAAAATTTATATAAACCCATTCCAAACTATTTAAAACAATCAATTGGCTAATGGAGCAACAAAAAATTTTTTATCGAATAAAATGCATGATTAAGACAGAATTTTTTTAATGTGGGTTTAGAAACATTGAGTGAGCACTATTTTAGCTTCTTAATATTATGGAGACATCTAGTGTTATAAATATGCAGATTATTATTAAAATCATGTGTATCAGACGACATACGTATGCAAGTATAAATATATACTGACGGTAAAGTCATAATTTTGAAATCAATAAAACTGTTTCTAACGTCATCTCTAAAACGTTTCTTTGTTAAGATTCTCAACACTTTTCTTTGAAGGCGAAAAATCCTATCCGAATGAGGTTAATTACCCCAGCCTGTCAGGGCATATGACATATGCGACTGAATAAGGGAGAAGTAAATTTCATATCAAGAAAATATTTCTTGAGATTTTGTTAGCTACACTATCAACATGACATTCCTAACTAAGGACTGGATCAAATAAGACACCCAAAAACTTTATATAGTCAGGGTTTTCAAAAGTAATGTTTCTGTGTGTGAATAACATTATACCAGTTTTGTCAAGGTTTACGAGCAGTTCATTTTCACAGAACCATGAACCATTTAACAAGACTTTCTTGAAAATCACTCAAGCAAGCCATCAAATCCCTTTCATTATTCTCGCTTCGAACCATACTGGTGTCATCAGCAAAGAGCAGGAGATCAGCCGCTCCCACCGCCTGAACCAGATCATTAATGTAAATGAGGAACCGTAACGGACCAAGGACATATCCCTGTGGGACTCCACTGACAACCTCACCATGTTCCAAGGAGATTCCACTGATGACAATGTATTGTTTTTGGTTGGATCAAAAAGAGGGAATTAAATTACAGCTGTTGTCATGAAATTTGTAAAATTTCAGTTTATCAACAAGAATGGAGAAACCAGGTCAAAAGTTTTGCTTAGGTCATAAAAGAATGTGCCTACGATGAACCCGTTTTTCCATACCGCGTACAATGAACTCTATAAGTTTATTTACAGCATCATTGGTGCCCTTATTTTTACGGAAGCCAAACTGATTGCAATAAAAAATGTTCGAATTTTCAATACAGTCGGTTTTCTGAAATTTCAAGCACGATTCAAAAATCTTTGAAAAAAGCATTGGATCGAAGAAAAATACATCCTCAATAACTTATTTTCATTCTAAAAATGAATTAGTGTGATCATCAAAACAACATCTAAGTTAAAATTGTGAAAACGTGCCACAGAGTGCAAACCAGGAGCAGAAATACATGAGAAATCTTTCAAATCATTATTTTTGCTACTGATATTCAGAATTGATTTGATCAATGATGTCTCTATATCATGGAGAATTAATTAAAAGATAAAGATATTTTTTTTTGTCCCATTAGATAATGAAGATGTGAACGGTCTCTTCAGTGTGATCATGAATGCTGAGCTCGAATAAGCTATTATCTATCTCATAATGTCTGTTCGCAGATTCACAGCAATGAACTTACATTGCTATTATTATCTTAAAACAAGAAACATTATAAAGATTCTGACAAAATCACCATCTGGACTTTCCAATCAAGAATGATTAAATAATTATTGGTTAATAGAGTTCCTTTACCAACAGGCTACGTCGCAGATAATACCTATAGAAGAAACGGTCGACTCAGCCACTGCGATTTCATTTTCCAAGTGTCAAGACAATGCCATATTTCAAATGAGTGGAAACAGATAATGGCGTGAAAAGACGTAAAATTATATTCTAAGTCATGTAAAAATTCATTTGAATTGACAGGGTTATCTATGCCATGAAATGTTATGTCACGGGTACGGTCCATAGTCAAAGTATACCAGCTCTGCCGGAGCCTCCCTTCCATCGTTTCTCGCGCTGGGTGACGTCACCCAGCTCCTCCAATCACAGCCTTGCTCTCATCAGCTCGTTGCCGGCACGTAACAACATCATATTATGTCCTTGTCTATAACATTAAATAAACGAAATAAACGACCAATCAGATTGCACTAAAATTTTAAAAAGAGTAGAAGGGAGGCTCCGGCAGACCTAGTATACTTTGACTATGGGTACGGTCGTATATACAGGTCTGCGAACTCTATGTTTGACACGAGTCTCTTACATGTCGCCAAACTCGTAGTCCTTCGCTCAGCCACCAGCTAGCGCTTGGATCGATGTATGTTGTCAGAATGTCAGGATTATGAGCCATATCGTTCAAACACGGTCATATACGTGCCCTCGATTCATGCGCCATCCTTTTGGTACTACGCAACAGATGGCGCTTAGCGCACTCACTTCTCACATAGGAAACAGCCTCGAGTTCCCAGACCTATATATACGACCGTGGTCACGGGCATCATGTGACTATGAATGTATCAGCTGCCTGCTATGTGGCTATGTCAAGAAGTTTTCTAGACTTCTTGAGTTGTATTGTCTGTCATAGATGACTGCTGGGTATTTCCAGTGACAGTGTATGTAGAAGTACCTAATGAAGTATAGGTATTATGAAGAACATGCATATAATTGATAAGATTGAAATATTTACTTTAATGTGAGCAAAGCAAAAATAGTATCATTTTTGGTTACTTCATAATATTATGTCCATCTATCTTGCTCTTCGAAGGTTGAATATTTAAAAAAAACCCTAGTTAAAGCTGGTAACTTCTTTAACTAAATTACAAATCGACTATCCATGGACACACATAAGGTCAGGTTGGGATACATTGTAATTCTGGTAATAAGAAAATGGAAAATTGACACACACTCTACAAATATAGCTTTGAATCTCTAAATTATATAAATAATGATTGCGTGTTTGCGAACAAAAAACACGCAATGTTATATTGCAGCTGTTCTTGGTTGAATCAAACTTTTTAGTACGTATTTGCCGAAAATAAAATCAAATGATCAAGTTACTGAATTTGTGTATGAGAATAAGTTCAAATTGTTGAGTAATTTCTTATAGATGAGAGAATTCACAATTTGGTATCATTACAATCCATATTATATATATATTATTGAGAAATAGTTTGTACGTTTATACGCAAATCACGTGACTCACATATTGCTCGTAGTTTAATGACATCTAGGTATAAGAAGATGTCCTAAAAGAAAAATAAGACTTTCGTATTACCAGTTTTCACCTAAACCGATTGATGACACTACTATTATGCATACGTATTGAGAATAATGAATAATAATCATTGGCTTTATCATAAGTTGGGCAACCTGGACAATTAATAGTTTCCTTACAATAACTATTCCCAAAACAGACTTCGTAATAAATATTTTACGTTTGCGCTCCGTCGTATACACCATAACAGCATACAATGATTATAATCAAACAATATTAATTCTAATCACTACGCAAAGCCAACTTTATATTGAAAAATAATAATTACAATTAAACTTAATTACCATCACAAATCTTATAGGTAGAGATTTCATCTCTTACACGATATTGGGAACAATAAGATTGAAAATTAATTCAGTAAGGATTGACTCCAATGCTTAGACGAATTGAGCATTGGGGGTTATCGATTATGTCAATAATATCGTTAGTGCAAATCCAATTAAAAGTAGATAACTAATTGACTATTGATTGTTTTTATTTCAGAAATTATAAGCTGTGCTGTTTCCAATTATTGAAATATATATTATTGCCACATTAGTTTGTTCATCTATTTCAAATTTTTAGGACAGTTCTGAGCCAGATCTAATAACATAACAAGTGATCACAATTACGCAAATTTAGATTATCCATATTCCCGACAAAAACACCAATTTATGAAGAATTCGATATAATCATGCCAAGAGAATACTTAATTAATACTATAATTGAGAAGTGAACGTTACTAACCCAACATTATCCAACGAAGAAGTTTCAACGACAATACTGGAAACATTTTGAAAAATCACCATGAAACATTCCCGACCCAATTTATCGTTACATTCGGGTAATAGTTTATTTGAAGTTCGTGATATTTTCCAGTTCGCTTCAGTTAGCTTGACATCATCACTGAAAGTAGATTCTATAGTCACATTGTTTCCTGTTAGTCGTACAGAAAACTCGGTCACTGTAGATGGACTCATTATTCTAAGGAATCCTCCGTAGGAAGAAGTCAAATCGCCTGTGAATTTTGTCGGAAGATTTATGCACGGTTGGGAAGATATCTGCAAAAATTAATTAAATTTGTTTGTAGTAGAGGAAAATTATTGATTGAATTGGGTTTTTGACACTCTTTCTTTGCAGTTCCTATCGACTGGATATACACAAATAATTTAATTCATACTTATACAGCCTTTTAGAAGGATACATTTCTCTCACACTGAGTAAAAGAAAAATATTGATAGTTTATTTTCGTTCTTATTTGTTTTCACCTCAGGTTTATACATATTTGAGGATCTTCCTACTTACACATTCATCCTTAGATTTTAGTGGCTCCGTACGTATCTGATTCCAAGTATAGTTTGACAGTGAACATAATGCACTTCTTCCAAAACAGAAACACTTAATACATCCATCTATATTGTTCTTGTCTAGGCCAAACGTACCTTCTTTGCACCTGTTGCATCGCTTGCCAACTACATTTTTCTAAAATGAATCATTGAATTAGGATGTTCCATCAGTAGCTATTGGTTTTGTGATACTCACTCTACATCTACAGATGCCAAGTTCATTACACGTGCTCACTCCATTCGTAAATGATTCCTCTACAGTTCCGTTCAGGTCACATTCACATAACTCACAATAAGGATAGCCGTAATAACCAAACTTGCATCTGTCGCATTTCTCTCCTTCGAAACCTTCTTTGCAAGCACATCTTCCAGAATTTGGATCACACTGTGAGCTAAGACTTCCAGTTTCAGAACATTTGCACCTCTGTAAACGAAATTGAAAGATAAAAGATAACACATGTCGTAAGTCGTGTTTCTGGAAACTATTCTAGTTTAAACAGTAGGTTGTATATGAACATTCAAAAACTGATATTAATGATGTTTCCTCAACAATTCTACACCGAATAATATTCTGCACTTCATGCATGATATGTATTCGATATTTTTGTGATAGTGAACATACAATCTAGTAGAAATAACATATTCCTACACTTAACAGTCAGTCTTTCGTGGATTATGGAATAAAAAATAGATTCAAATATAATCTAAAGCACGAAACTATCGATATATCAGATATTGGTTATTTTATAACTAATGTGGCTCCTTCAATAATTGCGGATGGAAAAATCTTCCTCTTCCCTAAGAAATGTCTTATTAAATAGGAAACATTGTACCTCAGAGACAAGTATGTATCCTCTTCAACATATTATCAATTTTTGCTTAAGTACCGGCAATTACTCATCACAATTGATGTTGGATAAAAAAAAGCTCTATATAAAAAAAAAGATAAAAGCGTTATTACCAATTATAAATCTTCGAGAAAATACTGTAGAAAATTGTAAACTTAATTGAAAAACAAAATTTTCTCCGAAAATCAAAATGGTTTTAGAAACGTTCGGTCAACTATTAGATCATTATACACTACTCTATGCAGATCGTTGAGCCATAAACAACGATAAATCGACTACTGCTATATTTGTCGATTTGAGCAAAGCGTGCGATAGCGTTGACCATGACATATTAGTCAGAAAACTGGATACACAAGCAATAAGAGGAACTTGTCTAAAAAGTACTTCTCGAAATTTTTCGTTCTAACGTACCGTTTTCGAAATAATAATTATTCCATTAATCAGTACAGTGATAAGCCATTCTCGTAATGATTTGTTTTAATTTGTATTTTATTCGTACTAATTTTTCAGGACACTGTGAATTACATTTTAAGTTCAAATCAAATGCTGAAAATGGTTTCCCTATGCTTCAATACATGCTCTAAGTCGCCTTCGCATATTTATTCTTAACTCTTCGGAATATTTGAGGTCTTTGGCTTATTGTTTCACAAGCATTGGTAACGCGTTTCACTAAAGTGGCCTCATTCGCTATGAGAGTGCACCAGTTGCTTTAGATTCCTCCAAAGGTAGAAGTCGAAATGAGCAGGCGCGCTCCGCTCCGCCTTCCATAAACCATAAATGTTGCCCAATATTGAGAGACATCTTTTAGTAGATTGGATAAATTCTCCTGTAGATAAAGTAGGTATGTTTGTCCGTCTAATCTTCTGGGTAAAATGAAGCGTCCAAGGTCCAACCAAATAATCTTGAACTACTCCTGCCTACATATTGGTTGAAAACACCTGCTGGTGCGATTGATGAATAATATGTGGATTTTCATCCGCTCAGTAATGTTCATTGTGAGAATTATAAATTCCATTTTTGGTAAATGAAGCTTCGTCCGTGAACAAAATCAACGAGATAAATTGCCGATCTTTAGCATTTCTTTGTTATAACAACTGGCAGTAATGGAATCTGACTGGAAAGTCTGCGCCAGAAAGGACTTGTGCTCTCTATAAATGGTAAGGATAGATAGAGCTGCTGCCCGTTGAGTATTCGTCATACATTAACGTGGTTCCGTGGTTGGTATTCCCCAATTAGATGCCTTGCACTTCTTTCGGCATTTCGTTCAACCGCTCTCAAAACATTTTTCCCATTTTCCATTGTTTGAGCAGTTCTTGGCGCCCCGTAATCAACAAAATTACCTGTTAGTTTTGCTGTTTCTCTCAAACGTCTATGAACGTTTATAAAGGTGTTTGCACAAGGCTCATTACGGTCAGGGAATACGTCTCCATAAAGACATCTTGTTCGTACGGATTTCCATTTGCTTTTCCATAAAAAAAATGGCTGCCAATTCCTCAAACAAATAATTCACCATGGTAAGTATTCTGTAGAGAACTTATTAAAAATTAATTGAAACATCACAAAGTCGCTAGGCACTTTATGTCATTCTTTTTTGTTCAAGTTTGATAAGAAATTTATGACATACAAAATGAAAACTAGATTATTCTTCGTATTGTTAATTAAGATTCCGATAACATTTTATCTTATTGATTAATAAAATAATTCTTATTTCGTAAACGATGCGTCAGAACGGAAACTTTTTGACCACATTTAATCTGGTTTAAGAAAGCGACACTAATTTTTGCAAAAACCAGTGGCGTACAGTTTTTTTCGTTAAACATGAAGACTTACCGGCACGAACGCCAGTGATTTAATGTGATACAGGTAAATGTGACCTTTAATGATACATTTGTGTGTACCAAACTTCATCCCAAGATCTCAAGGAGTTTAAGATATATGTAATATGAACTATTAGATACGGAAAACCTTAAACACCCCGTATCATATTTTTAGATGTAGAAGCGGGTCTAGAATTTCCCTCATAACATTCTGTAACTCCCTGTATTCAGTTGCAAAAAAAACTTATGATTCTTTGGTATCATACTCAATTAATGATTTGACACCAAGATTTCTGGGTGCTATCTCGATTACAACATTAGGTATATTTCAGAAAAATAACTTTTTGGATGAGGGTGACCACTTGAGAAGCAATGTATCCTAAAATAATGGAAGCATCAGTGCTGTAAAGGTCATGAATGTTTCTTTATTATTTTAAATAATTGAAATTCGTTTAATATAATTGCATATGTGTATTAAGAAATCCATACTAAATTGAGAATGAAATGGTACAATTAGTTTATGAATTAATTGACATAGAAGGTGACGGTTGAATGTGTCCACATTGCATTTTTTCGAATAATCATTCATTTTAGAGTGTATAAATATCTAACTCCATAATATATTTATTTGGACTTACGGTGTGACTAGGTAAAATGCGACAAAATCTGAATATTACTCACTTTGCATCCAATATTTGGTTTAAAATCCCACGAATCAGTAATACACCTTTCACATTTAGTCCCCTGGGTCAGTGGTGGGCAAACGCATTTCCCATTCGTCGAATCACAAATAAACCCTTCCTTCTCACATGGATCGCATTCTATGTCAAATAAATGTGGGTTATTAACAAAAAATATCCGAATCAATTAGTCATTTCTCGCTACTATTCAGGCGTTGCATACCTTTACAGCCGTTATTGATATCTCCATAGTATTTCGGCAGACAGGCATCACAATGGTCTCCACCGACGCCAGCCTTACAATAACATTTTCCTGTATTAGATTCGCAGTCGATATTTTGGGAACCATCTTGATTACATGAACATTTAAGGCATCCTTCTGAGTTATGTTTCCAATAACCCGCCTATAAAAGACGAGAAGACATTTAGAATTTCGTACAATTAGGTTGTAATTATTAACACAGTTTGATTGTTTTAAGATTGAACTGGTCTTTACTTGTTAGAAATTCAGGATGTCAGTACAATAATAATAGTCACACTGTATTGAAAATGAACCCTACGCTGTAGAAAATTCCGAAATTAACCATTATACATAATATCAAAATAGAAGAAAACAAAAAAAAAATAAGAATAACAGTTTATTTTGTAATTTTTCTAGAGTGTATTATTCGGTGAAGAACGAGGATATAGAAGGAATACATTTCTCTCCTAGATTAAATTTGATTTAATATTAATATTTTTTCGGAATCAGTAAACAAACAATGAAGACATGTCAATCGTGATAAAAGTTTATGTTTGTTGATGTTAGATTTGATAAAATCATTCTAGTCTAGATCGTTTAATCACACTACAAACTAATAGTTCTGAACAGAAGTTTCGGTCTCTCATAGAGCTAATTAGCAGAACGAGCAAGTTGCAATGTTACTGAACGATCCTTCATCCAAGGTATACATAACCGACTAACAAAATGCTAGAGAGAACCAAACGTATCTAACGGCAACCAATGAAGTTGATCAATAATTTTTCTGGGAATTAATCTACTTTATTGATGAAACACTGAATCAAATGTTCAAACTGATGACCACCAAACATAGAAGACACCTGATTTTCAAATTTTGAATATAATATAAGGTTCTGTATTTAATTGTTCAATGAGATTGGCTATGTTAACCTCTATTTCACCTAAACTTTGCGACTTCATGTTTCTAATGGCGTGAGGTCAGGACTGTTAGCCGGCCATGCAATTGATCCTCCCCTCCCAATTCACCATCCTGTTGCCAAATAATTATATTCCGGTGACCTAAATGCTAACTTTACGTTATGTCACAGTTCTTGGCACCAACTCCAACCTGCTCCATATAAACGACCTACTGGAAGTGATAACATATCCCGTCCATAGTTTTGCAGATGATAGTACACTTCATAACGCTTTCTCATCTGGAGTCCCTATATCATCCAATGAAGCCAGAGGAGCGAGACAGAGACATGTTGACGCAATTAATAAAGATCTGGCAAAGATTTTGAAATGGGGATCTGATAATATAGTAGAGCTTAATGCAACTAAAACTCGAATTTGCGTATTCTCCAGGAAGTAGGATCCCACAATACCTAATATGATGTCAGGTACAACTATTCCTATGCTCGGGATCACCACCAACAGCACCTCATCACGGGATGATCAAGTGAGGTCCATTGCGAAAACCTCATCACAAAAATTGGTTTTCTATTCCGTGTCAAGAGTTACTTCATATACCAGCAGCTCCCAATAATCTACAAAGCATATACTGTCCTGAAGTTCACATGTTTGGAGCTATTCGTCTGATTAATGATGTTACACATACGAGTTCATTGACTTTTCTAGAACATCGTAGGAAGGTGGTCTCTCCCGTTTCTACAGATATTTCCATGGTCGGTGTTCATTAGAAATCTCGTTTGTTTTTCAACCACGAGAGATACCAGACAGACTTAATTTTTCTGTCGAACAGCGAACTTGTAGAACTCTTTACCTAGTGAGGTCTTTCTCTATATCTATAATAACCTCCAAACCTTCGAAGAAATATCGAATGTATTATAGGTTTCAATCTCGTGTAGACGAAGTATAAAAAAATAAGTCCACCTGTTTCCGAACATTCAGAATAACTCTTCCTAAATTAGACATCCTTAAAGAATTTGATACATACTTTACACCGTTTGCATTTGAGTCCCTCGAAGTTAGCTTTGCATATACAGGAACCTCTAAAATCGCACGTTTTGAATTGTGAGCCTTGAAGATCACAACCGCAAGCTGAAACAATATATGTCATTAGAGAATTAATTGATATGGCAAGGCTGTTAAGATATATAGAATGTTCAACAGTTATACAGTTATGTTGAAAAGGAAAATTAATTATAATAACACTTGACGTCGACATCTTCAGTTCAGTATTCGGCTCAGAACTTTGTCGAAACATCTTTAGTAATAGCATTTGTTAAATGAATTTAATTACTTTAGAATGTAGTTTCAACTAACTATCATGAACAACTTTTCATGATTATGATTATTTATCACAATAACGGTTTCGTGATTAGTTTTCGGCTATGATGTATCGAAGATCATCATGATTAATTGGTATATCGAAGAATAACTTGTTTTGCTTCACCAATAAATTTGAACCCTCAATAATAGTCTTATCTTTATCATATTATTTTCATCAACTTGTACTACTTTGTTTAAATCAGTAACTAGTGAAGTAGTCATTGATGTACAGACAAAATCTTCAACATTTCAGATACTGAATTTGATACAAGAAGTTTTCACGAGAAGAAATTATTACACATTATATGGTATGTTTCAGACGGATGAAGGTAATTTTGTTGGGAGATTAAACCAACTTCACATCGGCATTCCTCGGCACACGCGTTAATGAAGTATTCGTAGGTGCTAGACGTCTCATGCAGCTTGAGATGTCTTTTAATAAAAAAAGAAAGTAGGATCCAATCATCTTTAAATCAACGTTCGTTTCAATTAAGGCGCGTCTCACTTGAAATAATTCTAAGTCGAGACAAGAGTACGCCTTTTTTAGCAGTTAAATATGAAAATTAATATTTTGTTGATAGTTTGGATGTGATATTTTTATAACAATAATAGTAGAAACCTACCACCACTAAAATCTATTGGTACTCTAGTAGTTTTGCATACAATTGTCTAAAATGAGATTGGTTGTTGAGAATATGAGAACGAACACAACTTTTTCTGAAAAAACAGGAATAAGTTTTGCACCTTGAATGAATATTGGTGCAGTCAAATAGGTATTTGAGGTCAAAATCCATGGGAAATGGCCCGATTTTGATGATTTCGATTTTGATTTTGATGGAACTTTCGGAATTTTATCAGAAACAAAGTCTACCTCGTCTAAAGGTGCGCAAAAATTGTGCATTGCTTATAAACAATAAATTAACAATTTATTTATGAGATTACTTAAAAATTCATAAAAAATGATCGGGTAAAGACTATTTTTGGTCAGTGAACATACGAAAATAGTTAAACAACTAGTTGAATGAACTTAATTTGTTATAAACAATTTATTTATTAACAAATAAACAAATTTGACCAAATCTACGAGTTTAGGATCGTTTTCCAATAATTTTGGCATTTTGAGTTCGATTTTGTCGGCAATATCGTTGAATGTGTACTCGCTAATTTATTAATTTGTTATAAACGAATTATATTTATCGATAAATATACGAATTTGACCAAAAAAATGTCGTTTTCAGCTTCTTGAGTATGATTTTATCGTTATTGTTATGATGTCCTCAAATGCATGGATAAATTTTTGCATTTTTATAAATACATTATTTATTAATAAATATACGAATTGTGCCGAAATTCCAAGTATAAGTGTTTTTAAAATTAATGTATTAATAGTAAAAAAAAATAGTATCAAGTCTTATTAAAATAACAAATCAATTAATAAGAAAATGCCATGTTCAAGAAAAAAAATAGTCTAATTCAAACGTATCACGAATTATACCCCCTAAGATGAACAAGAATAAAATATTTCTTATTTGTTTGTTTCAAAATAGAGATTTTTCTAGTAACATACATATCTATTTTTTTTATATAATTTATTTGACTATCAATACATTAATTTTAAAAACACTTTACACATGGAGTTTTGGCGCAATTCGTATATTTATTAATAAATAATTTATGTATAACAATTCAAAATTGAATCTATACATTTGAGGACTATAATATCAATAAAATCGTACTCAACCAAAATGTCGAGTTTATAGTCGTTTTCAGCTAATTTTGGCCAAATTCGTATAATTATTAATAAATAATTTATTTATGACAATTCAAAAGTTTAAGTATGCATTTAAAGACCATAATAACAATAAAATCGTACTCAGAAGGCCAACATTAGCTGAACACGACTATAAACTCGACATTTTGGTCAAATTCGTAACTTTATTAACGAATATAATTTGTTTATAACAAATCAATGAATTAGCGGGTATTCATTCGACGATATTGGCGACAAAATCGAACTCAGAAGGCCAAAATTATTCGAAAACGATCCTAAATTCGTAGTTTTGGTCGATCGTCTATTTGTTAATAAATAATTGTTTGAAACAAATGAAGTTAATTCAACTACTTGTTTAACTATTTTCATATCTTCAGCAACCAAAAATAGTGTTCATCCGATCATTTTTAATGAACTTTTATGTAATCCCATAAATACGCTAATTAAACTGTTAATTTATTGTTTATAAGCTATGAAAATTTTTGCGCAACTTTAGACGAAGTAGACTTTGGTTCTGATGAAATTCGGAGGAGAATGCACTTTGTAACATCAAAATCGGTCCATTTTCCAAGGATTTCGAGATTTGGCCTGTTTTTATACACATTTGACTGCACTATATTGAGAAATTGTATCCGATTCAAAAGGAATACAGGTGACATTCTATGTATTGGCACAAAAGAATAGATGTATCAAATTTCATACAAAACAGACAATACCAAATACAGATATAGATTCACAATTATATTTCACATCGATGTAGTTTCACCAGAGATTCAACGAAAAACATAATTCCAAAACAGTTCTTGGTTTCAGGAAGAACAAAATTTCACTCCTCCGTCGTCATTGTTATGTAAACCAAATCATCAGAAAGAATTCAAAATCCAATCGTTCATAACTATCATCTATGTTATGTTTTAATGATTTATTATTTTTGCATTCTTGGGCGAGGAAAGACGTAAAATTTTACTATATGTCATGTGATAGCTTATTTGAATTGACAGGACTATCTATGATAGGGAATGATCTGCCACGGAAATTATGTGATTGTGTTTATCTGATAAACAGTCTGAACCACGGTCGTACATACAGGTCTGGAAACTCGGGGCTGTTTCCTATGTGAGAAGTGGGACCGCTAAGTGTCGACTGTCGCGTAGTACCAAAAGACGTCACGTGAGAGTATTCTCTGACAACTGTCATTCTTAAGTTCTAAGCACAAGAAATATCTGCGTTTTTAGAAACAAATTACGGAACCGTGCATTGTGCCGAAATGCAAAACGTGGTACAAAACTGTAAAGCAAGAAACTTCTGTTTTCAAAGTGCCGAAAGATGCGGAAATGCGAAAAAAGTGGATGCTTAACGAGGTCTTTTATGTGTGCGAGCATGTATAACGAAAAAGGGGAAGTTATTTTTAAGGTGAGTAATACATGTTGACAAGAGTAACAGTTCTATTCCTCTGTCAAATCAGAATAGTAAATATTGCGTTACGAGAAAAACTATTTTACTTAATAATGTGATTGTTGCCGTACTTCGAGATCCAAGCGCTAGCTAGTGGCTGGGCGAGGGACTACGAGTTTGGCGATGCGTAAAAGACCCATGTCAAACATACGAGTCCCCATACCTGTATGTACGACCGTGGTCTGAACTGTGTGAAAACAAATGATTATATGGAAATATTCATTTGTCTCATGTTCACTCTTGCCAGTTAACAATGATGAGGTCTCTCTGTCTAAATCGATCAATAGCGCCACAAACTAATTGTTCTAGACAGCTGTTTCGCTCTTCTCATAGAGCTCATCACTAGAACGAGCAGGTGTTATTGATCGATCTAGACTAGAGAGACCTTATCATTATTATCTGATGAATGAATATATTCATATAATCATTTGTTTCTAATTTCTTACATTGGTTTGGGTTGGTGTTGCCACCTGGCGCACTCCTGTAGTCTTATATTCTCCGCAACTTCTGGAAAGTCCGAGGAATCTATCAGTCAATGTCATACATAGTTTGATTTCTTAGTGGGACATCTATTCGTAGATGGCGAGAGATATTTTTGAATTTTTAGTATGCTGTTGGTCAACCATCGTTCAGTAACGATGCAAACTTGTTCGTTTTACTGGTGCCATGACAAGTGCAAAACAGCTACCTAGAACTATTAGTTTGTAGCGATACTAATCGATCTAGACTAGAAAGACCTTATCATTATAATGATCTATTAATCTATGGATGTGTGTCATGTGAATTGTACGTGATTATGAAAGCTGTCACAAGCGCCAAAATGTATCCAATCCCTTGTACTCTGTTTGGGAGTCAATCTATGTAATGGTTGGGAAATTTTTGAATGTGACCTTTCGGAAAATGTTTGTAATGATGCGAATAAGAGAACCCTCTCTCTGAAAATTGATGCAGCCCTCTTTTATTTGAGAAAAAGGGGTGTTTTACCTATTTTGGGCGTAATTTTTGCATTTTTTACCAATTCAACAGCTAACACTTTCATTGTGTAGAAACTGCTGTCCAAAATTCAGCTCAAGATATTGGATAGTTTGGCCGCAAATTTTTAAACGACTGTCAAATTTTTTGAATAAGTCTTACGGTAATTTTCTTTGGGGAAAAATACTGGTTTTTCCATATGTTATCCTGAGGTGTAATATATATTGAGAGATATAGAATTGAATTTTCTGAATTATGAAGATAACTCAGGTAACTTAACTTATTTATTTATCCTCATAATTCAGAAAATTTAATTCTATATTTCTTAATGTACCTACACGAAATTGTGGCCAATTAGGCAAAGAAACATTAAACTTGTAATACTGATGTGCGCGATGCAAACGTATTTTTACGACATCATAGCTATGCTCGCTCTATTATAGGTACCTATATGAAATGATAATAAATAATGCAATAATTCTTTGAAAAAAATAAACTATTTTATTTCAACAGATGTATGTTCCTTTTCGTTATCAATTTTCTGATATGAAAATTTTACACATACTTCGCAAATGTTTTTATTGAGACACTGCTGTCATTGGTATATTATTTTGTCATGGATATCTTCTTCAAATTGTTCGAAATCATGCTCGTTTTCATCTTCGTTGTCATCGATGAAAGAGCTCTCGGGTTCTAGTTCGGCATCAACCACTTCTATAATATTTTCTGCATTCTGGCAAGCTGTATTTCTACCAAAAGGACATAAGTTGAAACATGTGATTCCGATATTTTTGAACGCTTCGTTTTACATACAGCGCTGCAATCGCAGGCTATTGTTTTCAGCAAGCAGCTGCAGTAGCACATCGACTACGACGAACCGCAAGAGAAGACATCCAAGAAAAAATAATAATGTATTGATATTAGAGTGCTTCAATAAAAACATTTGCGGAGTACATGTAAAATTTTTATATTGGGAAACTAATAAAAAAGAGACATACATCTATTGAAATAGAATGCATTATTTATTATCATTTCATTTACCCATAATAGTGCGCGCATAAGTATAATGTCGTGAAAATAAGTACGCGCATACGCGTATACGCGTATAATTCAACGAGAGTAGGTAGTAACCGCGCGCATATATGTATTGACAAAAAATGGTCAAATTCCCATCTTTTTTCCAATTCAACCCCTGTGTGTCGAAATAAAAGAAATATAAGTGGATAATTAGACAAATATTTTGAAAAATTAGAAGTTTATTGAGCCTTCAGAAGAGCTTAATTGTCAAAATTTCTGATTTTTTTAGGGTGGTTTTTGGGCTTGTGGAAGCAGTTGAATTAGAAACAAAGATGGCACTCCAGTATACTATTCTACGACCTAAAATTGAAGTATTTAACACGGTGTCATCATGTTGTCTTGTAATCTGTCCGTTTCAGTAATAAAATGGCGAACAGGTCCATTTCCTGGCCAAATAATGGCCAATTACTCGGAAACGTCCCGGTAACTCTTGATGGCATGTTGTATTTCGACAATTGGCGATACCAATAAACATTTTACATTATGTCAGGAAGCGTTGTCACGCAATTCATTTTTGCTCCCATTTAACTTGGCCGTCCAAAAAATTGGCCACGTTGAATAATGATGGCAAATGGTGTAAGAGTATAAGAATAACATGAACGCAACTCCAAAATTGTTGTCACGCAATCAAAAATCGAAAATTTGCGGAGGCTGTATCTTGAAAACGCCTTAAGATGAAAGATTTGCCCGGTGAGATGAATTGATCATTGAACCACCCTCTAACAATAAACCATAGTGACATCATGTTGTCGCCCAGTCCGACCATATCGCTCCAGCTCTTAGACTATTACGTTTTCCTCAAGATACGTGTGAACCTAATTTTAAAAATGAGACGCCAATTTTTCTTCAGAATAACTAAAAAAATTAACAACCTGTTTATAATTTTTCCGGTCTACGCATAGTCAAACAAATGCAACCTATTTGTAAACACATAACATTTCTAAGATGAAAGGCGTCAAGAAATGTAGACAGATTATCAGACAGACGAAAATGAGTAACTGTCATCTGCGCAAACTACATAACGGTACAAATAAATCTGGAAGGTTTTGGGATTTCAAGGATACTTAAGCATCTAAGTTGTTTAGGTTTGGTTTTAGATATTTAATTGTGCCCACCTGCTCATAGCCGTGAGTAACGAACGATATGACACAGTTTATTCTTACACTTCTGACGGCTGAAATGAACTTAAACACGTAAATAGATGCGTCTGTGTTTCCTGTTTCTTTTTCATTAAAGATGATTTAAGACGTACGGCAATAATTTATTAGGGCAAAATCTGTGGTTATATTCATCACGTCACATTCTCAGTTTGTCAATAAAAATATGTCTTCAATCTTCCACATCGTTATTCGCCTAGATGCGTAATTTCCATTTGATAATTTCTAAGGTAACAAGGTACTTGAATAAATCCAAATAGCTTAATTGGATTCTTTACATACTGTAGAGTAATAAAATTGTCGGGTCTTAGCGTTGCAACTAGAAAGCTAACAGAACTCTGGTTAATAACACACTTTTTTATTAAAGAGTCGTTCTTCGGTTAATTGAGGCCGGTTGACAAGTTTATGAGCTATGCTGGCTTTATGGTTATTAGAGTTATTTTAAGATTGTGAAATTGATGACAGCAGTTTGCGGTTGATTCGGAAGTAGAATGTGCAATCTCTTATTACAGTTTTTTAGACCTTAAAGTACTAGTATTAGTGAATAATGAATATTGACCCAGGTATGAATTATACAGGATGTCCCAGGTTTTAGAACTTCAACAGTCGATAGAAAATTTGATTTTGAGTAAAAAAAGTTCGCATTAACATATATGCACAGACGCTTAGTTTTTGAGATACAGGGTGGTGTTGAAATTGAAAAAAAAAATTAGTTTTTTGCGAATATCTCCGGAAACGTTTATCGTACAGAAAACAGCTTTCGCAAGCACTTCCTACTCATAGTAAGCTATGTATTGCGTGAAAAAAAAATTTTTTTAAGTCATAATTGGTGAAGATTTCGAAGGGGTAGTGGATGTTTTTTCCCCCAACTTCTACGCCACTGAAAAAAGTACAGTTTTGAGACAACCATTCGAACCGCTAATGTTTTTTACACAAAAAAGGTAGTCTTAGTCATAATGTTGAAAAACATGGTAAATTCTTACTAATTAAACAAAATTTATTCAAACGTTAGAACAAGTAACAAAACCAAAAAATTTACCATGTTTTTCAACATAAAAAATGATTTTTCTAGAAACCGGTCAACTTTAGAAGCTCATAACCAGGAGTACCTTTCTTGTGTAGAAAACATTGGCGGATAGAACGGTTAACTCAACACCGAACTTTTTCCAGTGGCGTAGAAGTTGGGGAGAAAAACACCCACTAACCCTTCAAAATCTCCACCAATTAGTAAACAAAATCTTTATCGCACAGAACATAGTTTGCTATGAGTAGAAAATGTTCGCAAAAGCTGTTTTCTGTACGATAAACGGTTCCGGAGATATTTGCAAAAAACAAATTTTTTTTTCAATTTCAAAAACTAAGCGTCTGTGCATATACGTTAATGGAAACTTTCTCACAATCAAATTTTCTATCGACTGTTGTAGTTCTGCTACTTAAACCTGAGACAGCCTGTATATAACACTAACACATGCTTATTATTTTTCAAACTTATCATTAAAGACAGAATAAACAAAATCTGTAACGGTACGTCATATATAAATAATATAAACGGCAATACAGATAATTTTATACATTAACTATACATTCCGGAGACCTCAAAGAAAAATAAGAAATATTTAAGAAAGTAAAGACATAAATGTTGCGCATAAACCAAATAGCGGTGTTGGTAAATATTTTTCGAATCTAAAACCTTTAATATGCGATGGGACTTAAATAGGAATCTCTGAACAATATTTACAAAAAAAATTGTATGGTTAAGTACAGTACTAGAAACAAAAACCACCGCCCTTGCTAAGCATTGTTTTGATTATAACCATCAATTCAATCACAATAATGTTAATATTTGAACTAAAAAAATATTATAAAAGATGATTCAAATAGAAAAACGTGACTCCAAGTCTGTGAATCATAGAACAGACATTCAGTCATGAAGTCAAATTTCTAATAATTTAATCAATTAAAACCCTTGTAAATTTCTACAGGCGTCTTTATAATGTTAAAGGTATATGTTAGGTAGAATGCTGGAATAGCAATATCTCCGTAAGGTCGGACAACCGTTTCTTATTATCTCACAAATATTTAACATCTGGTTCGGAAGTGGATACTTGAGCCTATTATAGTATGGTTTAAGTCTCATTCCAACATTGCATGAGATGACTTGGAATATTATAAGTAGATTGCTAAGCAGTGGCTTCTTGATACATATCCATATACTTAAAACATTGATGTGTTACAATTTCGATTACTCGTGTTTCTGTTCGTTCCTTCAACGTGTGCATTTTTAATTGAAATTAATGCGATTCTAGGACGCTTTCTGCTTGATACAATCATTTTCAAGAAATCCCGTGTTAGACATTGACACTTCTTCTGATGATGGTCGTATAAGAATAAAATAATAAGAATACGTGTTTAAATACTAATTGGAGATGATAATGTAAACAAGCTGGAGATAAATCGGAATTTAATAAATTGCCTTTTCGTTCATACATTTCCATCCTTTAGTTTACTCTGATGATAGCTACTTGATAGTCGAAAGGTTCTCAGTACCTTAGTAGTATTTTTAGTGGATAAGGGTTAAAATATATCCACAGTGTGAACTCTTTTACGGTTTATTGATATCCTACAGTTGGAATAAAGCTAATTCATTTCATTTGTGGTGTAAACAATTAACAAATTATAGTTTAAGAGATTGAGTGAAGTTTTATACGGTGACAATTTACAATAGCGAGCTATTTTAAGTGTTCATTTTGAATTGTTAGGTGGTAATATAAGTACATTTTGGTTTTATGAGAGGCAATGTTTTCTTCCATGAATATTCGGAACTGCTTACGTATTTCGGAAAGTGATGAAAGATTGCGATTATGAACTTACGTGTTTTTTTTAATCAGTTTTCTTGACGATATTTAAGGTAAGGAAAATTCCTTATTTTTATTCTGTATTAGTTTATCTCAGAATACCTTTCAAATGTTGTGTACCTAATAATTGCAATAAGGAAAATTCCTTATTTTTATTCTGTATCATTTTATCTCAGAATACTTTTCAAATGTTGTGTACCTAATAATTGTAATAGCAATTATACAAATAAAGATTCTTGACCCAGTATGAATTATATATAAAAATTCTCGGGAAATTGGTCACATTAACACTTTGTTATAAATTCTCGTCTTTGCGTACGTTTCGGTCTCACGACCATCATCAGAAGACTCATTATGTCAAAAAGGGTTTATTAAAACTAATTTAGCAGAAGCGTCCATATCGCACAAATTTCAATCAAAAAAAGGCCCACGCCGTCGAAACGAACAGAACCACGAATAATCGAAATTGTATCGTCAATATTAAAGTATAAATATTTTTGTAACAAGAATCTACTATTCAGTAATATTCTTATAATATACAAGCGCATGTTGGTATAGTATCATAACAACTGAAGTTCGAAGTTATTATGTTGAGTATCTACTTTCGAACCATATGTAAGATTTATGAGGTACTTGAAAAAGGTTTCAGACCTGTATTGGAATATTACTTTTAGGCATTCTTCCTAAAATATACTTTTAACATTATAAAGACGCATGTAGGAATTTGCAAGAGTTTTAATTGATTAAATTAGTATAAATCTGACTCAATCCCTGAATATCATTCCTATGATTTACAGATTTGGAGTCACGTTTTATGTGAATCATCTCCAGAATAGATCTCTTATATTAATTGGTTTCCTTAGTTGAAATATTAACATTTTTGTAATCAAATTGATGGTTATAATCAAAGAAGTGCTTAGCAAGGGCGGTGGAATTTTTTATTTCTTGTGCTATACTTATGGCCATACATTTTTTTTGTAAATATTGTTTAGAGATTCCAGTATAAGTCCCATCACAATCTAAACAATTCAATGTTTATACTGTGTGGGTTTGTTTATCTTTAGGTATTACAGGTTTTAGATTTGAGAAATATTTCCCAACACAGTTAGTAGGCTTATGCGCAACATTTATATCGTACTTTTCAAACATTTCTTAATTTTCTCTGAGGTCTCCGGAATGTATGGTAAAGTTATATAATTGTCTATATTACCTTTTATGTTATTTTTATATGACGAACCATTATAGATTTTGTTTATTCTCTCTTTAATGATAGGATTGAAGAAAGTTTTTGGGTAGCCATTCACTTTAAGTGTCCTCTGCGTGGGATAATTTTACCGCGCGGTTTGTAAGGCTGTTTATGACACTTTTTTCATAACAAGCTGGTGCAACGGAATTGAAGTGAAGATAATGTTGAGACCAAACTTCTTTAGTAAACCAAGAAGTTTTTATTTTTCCATCTGCATCATGCCTAATGTTCATATCTAGGAAATTTATATTTTTGTTTACTTCTATTTCACAAGTGAATTGAAGTTTACAGTGAAAATTGTTAAATTTATTAATCACATATTGAATTTTATCGTTGGGAACACACATAAGGCAATCATCTACATACCGTTTAAAGAATACCGGCTGAAAATCTAATCAACTTATAACAGATTCTTCTAGGCATGGATTCTTGTTACAAAAATTTTTATACTTTAATATTGACGGTACAATTTCGATTATTCGTGGTTCTGTTCGTTTCGACGGCGTGTTTTTTTTTTGATTGAAATTTGTGCGATATGGACGCTTGTGCTAAATTAGTTTTAATGAACTCTTTTTGACATAATGAGTCTTCTGATGATGGTCGTGAGACCGAAACGTACGTAAAGACGAAAATTTATAACAAAGTGTTAATGTGACCCATTTCCCGAGAATTTTTATATATAAGTAATTATACCATTAATTCTGATAGGACATATTATTGAATAATGTCAATCAATGGACATATGAAGATAAAACAACTGATAAATAATGATTATGGACCGGATGTACCTACCGTAATGTCGTTACACCCCCACCATTCTCTCTGGGGGTCACAGTAAATTTGGAAACTCTAATAATAACCTTTATCGCATAAGGAAATAATGATTCAGTTTCTCCCTTCATAAGTTTCATTTAATTCCTCATAAAAAAATATTTAAGAGAACATTATTTTTGTTCATATTCGGTTCAGATGCTTGTGTGCTGCGCAAGCATTGGTTATTCCACAAAATTTAGAGAGAGTAATTATTTTACTCCATATTACAGAAGGATGTTGCAAGTACATCCAGTGGCCATACAAATGAAAACGATGGAATAATTTTTCACCAAGTTTTAGTTACTTTCCTACTATATGTTTGCATTACTTTATGGACCTAACCACATCCTCTGCTAATCAAATATATAAAAATATATAATACCAATATATATCTGGTATCGTTCCTGTGCATCATACTATCTCATTGTGATAGTGAAGAAGTATAATTTTATTGCAAGTATCAAACATTCATCATGTACACATAATTGAATTGATCATATTAGATCAGATTCCTAGCGTATCAAACGTAGAATGAATAGCAAAGAAAATAAAAACCACTGCAAAGGCTTAAAATTTATACGTATAAGCTTACAATGTCTCGCTTTGTCGTTTATATTATTTGTCTGTAATCAATTAATAACTAGGAGGCCCACCAGTGAAACTGATACATTGTTGTTAGCATTTGTTTCCTTACGCAGAACACCCTGAGGCACAAAAGATTTAAATTGGTATGACTCCAGGTGGTATATTCCAAGTATAAACTCACTCAAAGAGATAATGCCGCTAACATCGGCTGATTTGTTTATGTAAGCCGATAAAATCACCAGTGACACATTTCGTAATAAGTAATTGTAACAGCAATAAGGTAAGCTGGAAACAGAAAGCTTCACTGTAATTCTGTGACCTGCAGGTATTTATTATGAATGTATGTAAACCTTATCTGTTACTGATATCATTAACCTATGCTTTTACATTATATGGACTTCATAGATTGTCAGTCTATGGTAATTTATTGTTTATTACCTGAGACATTCTGAAGCCTTGAATACATCCATTGAAAAAACCATCATTCGACAATGGCTATTCACTTAATACGTGGCAAAAATAAATTTTATTGGACTGAGAAAATTTCTGATATATCCATCACAAGTTATTTTTGTGATAGAAGGGAAAACTTGATTGATGTATTAAATAAGTCAAATATAACACAAAATTACTCTGTAATAACATTGTATTACCAATTGTTGTTTCACCAGACAGTAGCAACTTTCGAATGAATTATAAAATGACAATTATTAGATAATACGTTGTCAAGGTGGTATCAATTTCGGTTCCATCCATCCACTTTGAATGAAGTGAATGCAGTGAATTCCAGAATTGCATATTATGAATGTTTACATAAGCTTCTGTTCAACATCGCACCGCTAAGTTTTTCTTCTTTATTTTAATCAATGATGGAAGCATTGAAGAAGTATGACAACTCAAGCTTCTGTCATGATAAATAAACCGTGACAGTTTCGATAGATTTCGTGGTTACCTAAAGTTAGTTAGTTTTTCATTCCTTGTGAGTATTTGTTCGATTTGTTTCATTCAATCCAGTGATACCCAAAGTGGTGAATATCGACCACCTGCAAAGGGTCCATGTCGGCGAAAAAATATTGGGGGTCTATAGGATGAATGGGGTTCACGATAGTAGATCTCATTTAAGGAATGAATGCAATAATTCACATATACAGATAGATTTGTAACAAACAGATATAATATACTAAGGTATTGTATATAATTTTCCCAGTTTCTCAATTTGTCACAGCCAGGAAGATGACGTTTCAACCTATGTTCAACATTTAAATGCCCTCTATTCAGATTTCAAAACTAGCCTTGATGATGATTTGACTCTGGTAATACCACAGTGGATAATGGACCCATATGGTGACATTAAAAAAACGGATGTTACATTACAAGAGGAACTGATCGGAATAAGCACTAACGAAGAACTTAAGGTTTACAGTTTAGAAACGGATATCAGCAATTCGGGCGTCAAAAAGACATACCTGCTACTTATCCCATACTATGGAATATCGCGAGAAAGTTTTTTATTGCTTTTCCATCATCATATCTAGTAGAAAAGGGTTTCAGCACGGTTTCCAATCTTCTAACAAAAAAAAAAGAAACTGACTTATACCAAAAGATACTGATGTTAAGAAACAGTTAAAACAAAAACAAAAACTTTTGGACTTGTCTGGTTCTTGTGGAAATTTTAGGTAATTTGTATTTATAAAAAAATAATAGTAGTATTAGTAGTTTACGGTTCTTCTTTTTCACACATTGCAGCTTTCGCTATTATCCTCTTCGTCGATTTCAATATCAGGTCTGTCATTCGCAATGGTATCACCATCATTATTCGTCCTCAACAGCTTTTCATAAGAGTTTTTGAGCTGCCTGTGTTTTCCAAAAACTCTAAAATCACCTCCATATTAAGGTCTTTTACTTTCGACGGTTTCAGTGCGGGGTTTCTTCCATATAAAGGGTTTTCCAATAGGGACGGGTAGATTTTGACAATTCATGGCAGCCATGTTATTTAGGCTGCATCTGTCAAATCTATTGTTTATTATTCAGTCACTCAAGACAAATCAGAAGACATCGCCGCTGTCCATGAGAGTATGCAGGAGAACCGGAGGCAGTCAATTCCGCGCCGCGCACAAGAACTCGGCCTTTCGCAGACATCAACTTGGCGAATATTGCGTCGGGACTTACGTCTACAGCCGTACAAGATCCAACTGACCCAGGAGCTGAAAGTAAACGACCATAGACAACGCCATGAGTTCGCTGACTGGGCTCTAGCAGTTGGAAGCAGACCCCGATTTTAACAAAAAAATCATCTTCAGCGATGAGGCCCATTTTTGGATGAATGGGTACGTCAAGAGGAACAATTGCCGGATTTGGGATGATGCCAATCGCAGGTCTATGCCAATAGGCCGCAAACGATCGGTGCACTCAAAGTCAACATAACCCGTGCCATTGCTCAAATTCAATCTGATCTATGCGCCAGAATCGTCGAAAATTGGACCTCTCGAATGCGCGCCACCCACCGAAGCCGCGGCGGCCATTTAAACGATGTAATATTTCACACATAATGTCATTAATAGGCCTTTCAAATAAAACAAAAAATTCGTTGATATCTCACACACAACTTGTTTTATTCAATTTTAACATCTACCCGGCCTTAATGGAAAACCCTTTAGTTAGTTAAGAGCGTTTGAAGATTGATAAAGCCTTCTCCGCTTATTTTGTGATTGGTTCATGGTCCTTCGTATGATTATTTTGTTTTTATACAGAGTGTCCGTTCTTCGATCTCGATAAGTATAATTTTCTAGAGTTTAAGAAAGTTTGGCGCTTCCAAAAACGGAAGCTGGTTGAGTGCTTAAAGTTTGCATAATGCATTTTTCGGAGACTAAAGGGACTAGGACTTTTCTAGAACTCAGAATGAACTTATCTCATGTCTTAGGAGTCTCAGCTATACTTGTTTTCTCTTTCGTGGAACCAATAAGCGAAAAATAGTGATCGCAGGGCAGGTAGCAATGGTCCCTCGTAGGAAAATCGTAAGTTATCTTCTTAAATATTTTTAAGACGTAAACGAGACAATACACCATGGTTCGGTTTTTTTCTGGCTTGGGCATCCGTCACTAATCATGACCATATGAATGAATAATGATAAATTCTAGAACAATGTCATGCTGGTATTGCTGTAAAACAACCACAATTTCAATTATTACGTTTATTATCGCCAATAATATCCAAATTCTTCTCACTTCAATTGGAGATAAGTTAGTAATTAATTAGCAATTTACCGATTCATTGATTTGTTTCTGCAAATCAGATCCAGATGAACCATTTTACTATTCGCTAGGTGTGAAATTAGTATGGGACCTGAGGCTTGGCGCGATTATTATGATATAACTACCAAGGGAAATTTGCAAAATTATTTAAACGGTGTAGAGTTCACGAAGGACACCTTAAAATTACAAGCGCCGATGAAATTAAGACATTCGAACATCCTGTGGTCTCCTAATAGACAATCATTAAATTCAAGGTATCGTTTACAACCTCGGGGCCTCAGTTATCCCGCATTGAACATTTTCTGTGGAATGTGAGTCATTTCGCGCATATTTTATTTTATATCATCGCTTCTTATAACGGGCCGGATTGCATTATTTTAAGAAAATGTAATAATCAATAAACTGGGAGATTCATTATCCATGTTTTGCCGTAGAGCGTTCCAAAATGTTTCTTGATTCATTATAAAGATTATATTATGAGTTTGAAAAAGAGCGGTAGAAAGATGTTCTGGCCGTCTATGTCTAGGTCTAGTGCGCAGATCATGAAACAGAATCCCTTGTTTTATCGTCTAGCGCGCTGATCTACGAAGTACTGAACGAACATCGCAAAACAAAGAATAAAAAATTTATAATTGCAAGTTGCAACCGGCAATTCGTGCTAATTACAAGTTACAAATAACTTGTAATGACCACCAATTGCAAATTGCAACTAACAATTAAGCCCAATTGCAAGTTACGACTGACAATTTCTCTATTTGCAAGTTGCAACTAGCAATTAGTTTCAATTGAACGTTACAACTGACAATTAGAACTAATTGCAAGCTACTACTGTCAATTAGGCATAATTGCATGTCACTACTGTCAATTGGTGGTAATTGCAAGTTAAAACTGGAAATTAGGACTAATCCCAAGTTCGACCGACATGTAATTAGCCTAATTGGAAGTTGCAAATGGCAATTAGTTCTAATTGCAAGTTACGACTGACAGTTAGACCCTAATTGAAAGTTACAACTGGCAAGTAGGCATAATTGCAAGTTACACCTAACAATTAGCCTAATTGCAAGTTACAACTGGCTATTAGTGTTGATTGCAAGTTACAACATACAATTAGCACTAACTGCAAATTGCACTAGCTGCAAATTGCAACTAACAAGCTCATCAGTAGAGCAAGCCAGAGGATGAAGTTATAGATGAACCAACTCCGGCATCAGAGGCATAACAACTACTTTTGAGAATGTTTGGAGAACCTAGATGTTCCAACACCTTCTACCGGAAAACAAGATGTATCAATGAGAATGTCATTCACAACAGAAAATAAGTTGGAAATACATCCGCTAGAATCAATGAGCAGTTAGAGAAAAATACATTTCGTTTTAGAATCAATACACAAAGTGGAACATCTCTTTCCAGTTGGATCGTGTTGGAACATCTACATTCTCTAAGCATTTCAGAAAGTGAAAGTTTACCTCTATCCATCATCTTGCTGATGAGTGCATTTGAAGAGCGAAACAGTTTCCTGGAATTTCTAGACGTAATGTCACTGTTCAGCCTAGAGAATCAAAACTTTGTCCAACAATTGTTAACAAATAAGGTAATGGCGGCATATATGGCCCACCTAAGAATAAAATGTTTCTCTAGAAGACCTTATTGAAAAAAATATTAATCCTGACAGTCACTGGATGTTGAATACATAAACTTCCAATAAAAAAGTAATAGAATATAAAATCTATTGTTACAAATGGACTGGTAAAAAAACTGACAATATAACCTACTCGGGTTGGAAATATGACCTATATTAAAACTAACGTAGAATTGAGATTAAAACAGCTGAACGCATACATCATAGTGGTAACATGGAAATTCGTGGCTATTATCGGCACATCTTGGTAGTAAGTGGAACACTTTACAAACATACGCATATCCTTTATCTTATCGTCCTGGCACTCAGGACAATACCATGATTGCCTTGATAATTCATATTGAGATGGTGTATTTCTCGATCAAACAAATTCCTGGTTACCACTTATGCTCAACGTAATATGACCCGTGCTATATAACCATATTAGCATCTGGGCCATATTATCATTTGGATAGCAGTAACGCGTGTAACATGTATAAAGCAGTTCCAAAAAGATGTTGATTTGAAATACACAATGAATTGTGTATTGCATACCTTCATTTATCATCCACTCAATTTCCACGGTTTTATTTTGCTTTTCGTTTCAATCAAAAAGATTTGGCCCAACCTTACTATTCAGTTATTGATTCTTGCGTGATTGCGAGAACCACTCTTTAGCGCACGATCCTTCTACAATTTTCATTTAGAGAGTATATTAACAGATGGTGCTTAAAGTAGTTCATAGAATCATTCAGTCATCAATCTTAAGATCCGTTGGTAAATTTCAAATTGGTCTAGTTATCCTAGACTTCTTGGAGTGAACTCGTATTACCCGATGGGCCATCATATATGCCACTATCACCTTAGTTGTTACTGAATTGTAAATTTCTGTTTTATTATTCGATTCATGTGAATTTTTATGAGGTACACTCCATGGTTGAATATATGAACTCGAACAATTGTGTAAATATGTTGTCTATAAATTCTGCTCATTCGAACATGTTTCTCGTATGAAGGAAAAAAAGTTTTAATCGCGAATGGTATTTTCTCCGTCTGGAAGTTCTCAATTTTAGATTCCGTGTGATATTTGGTTTTCATTTTGAAATAGTTTCCGTTTGAGAGAAAATCCTGTGCAGTTGGAACCCTACTAACTCATAAATAATGAATACGTTTTCAAGATGTAAAATTATTTCTCATCTTTGGTGGACAAACGCAAGGAACTAATTCAAAGTCTTATAAGCTACAGGAATCTAATAAATCTCTTTTATAATAGTTTGGCGATCTCATGTAGCCGTGCATTGAAAGGGACGCGTGTTACAGGTGTTAACAAGCAAATTAATCGTTATTAAAGGTAATTACTCTCACTTTAAAGGCCACCACCTGCCATTTCTAGCTACTTGTATCTTTATCTATTTAATTAACAATCGTATACAATAGCGCGAGCAATACACATGCAACGTATTTTAAATGAGATTACTTTGGTCTTATAAAGCGTGAAGGCATTAAAATATTCATGTCGCTCCTTTAGACGTGGGTTTTATGTATATTTACTACAGAATTTCAAACTTATCGTTCCTATTTTATGAAAGTGTTTATCTAATACTTCACTCATAAACTTCAAACTATTTTAAATGAAATACTGAGTTCGTTCAGGTCGCTGTCTTTAGCCATCAACGGCTTCATTAAAATTTATTGATTGGTTGTTTACGAGTAACACTGGACAACTGATTTTTCTAATGATCGATTCTTTGAATATCTATCAAATGATCATAGCTCATTCCACATAAGTGACATTGAGAAACGTTTTTATTACCATCATCACGTATATAGTCTATTCAACGCCGAAAGTAAGTGATTTTAAAAGGAATTACAGAATAAAATTTATAATTAATCAAAATAATTTCAGGAATCCATCGAGGTCCGTGACCTACCTGAACGAATCCGCGTTAATCTGAGTCAGAAACTTTTTATTTTTCAAAAATTCAATAGTTGAAGTCATTACTTTTTGATAATTTATCATATTGATAATAAAATGAAACACTTTTACTTTGTTCTTATCATATAATGTATTATAGAAACAAGTCATGACTATAATTTGAAACTAGCATGTCACCTTCAAACGATACTAATGTATGAAAATATGAATAATGTTGGCTATTTATGGTATAATATAAGATACAGGAAACAAGTGGTTGGGGAAATACATTGCTAGAATAGTATAATTGAAATTGAATAATAAGGTAGAGATAATATTGTGCTAGGGAAATTTTAATGCGGATGTATACTAGGAAGGCACAAGAGGATTATGGGAAATTTTACGTTATCAAGACATTAAACAGAATGCTGTAGTACACACCTAATTGATAGTTTGAATTTTTTTATTGTCATTATATTCAATACCTTTGAAAAATTCTATTGTTTGTAGTGTGTTTAATCTAAAGCCCCTCTTCTGGTTATGTAAAATTTTAACTTCATCTAAATTTGGAAAAGAGTGCACTGTTTCTAAAATATGGAATAACGAGTTTTTCACACAAAATGATGGATTAGCTGTGAGATTCCCATTAAGTCCTCTTCTGGTAGATATTTTTATGTCTTATATTGAAGAAACTATAATGCATTCCTCTCTAGCTGAAAAACATGTTCATTGCTGGTTTAGATATGTAGATGATGTTTTATCTTTCTTCAAATGTACATCACGACAATTGAATGTTTTATTATCCTTCATTAATAATATCTATCCTAACATTAATTGTCTAGGAGCAAGAGCGATATTGATGGTCTGAACATTAACCCGATGGCACTCTAACGATAAAGAGGACCAATTCATCTCACAGACCGAATTTTCCCCGGCTGCTAGATCTCGAGATACAGCATCTGCATTTTTTTTTGTTTTGACTGGAGGTTAACCCTTTCCAAGTTGCGGCTACTTGAAAAGCATGCCATTCTTATGCACTTCCACCATGTGCCATCATTTTTTATTGTGTCCGTTTATCAGGTCGACCAGTTGAAATTGGACCGAGAATGGACTGCTAGTTAACCCTCCCAAACCTGGTGGAAAATGTTCATTGGTGTTGGCAATTGTTAATATGCCCTATGCCATCAAAAGTTATCGGTCCATTACCGAGTAATTGGCCATTATTTGTACCAAAAATGTTCCTTTTTTCATTTTGTGGCTAAAACTTGCGGGTTACAAGATAACATGATGGCACCATGTTAAATAACTTTATTGGAGGTCAAATAAAGATTTAAAATTATTGCCATCACTCCTTGCTTATTCAAACCCCTCAAAACCCCTAAGACTACCGCCAAAACAAAACAAAAACAAAAAAACTGCCGTTTGGATTTTAAACCCAGCCAGAATCTCAAAAATTTACTAATTTATGATAGATTTGGTTATATTATCCATATTATTCATATTTTTTGGAGGTGGTTTTAGGGGATTTTGGGGGGTTTAAATAGGCAAGGAGTGATGGCAATAATTTTAAATCTTCATTCGACCTCAAATGAAGTTAACCTACAAGCTTTAGCCACAAAATGAAAAAATAAACATGTTTGGTCCAAATAATGGCCAATTATTCAGAAATGAACCGAAAAATGTTGATGGCATAGATTATGTTAACAATTGCCAACACCAATGAACATTTTCCACCAGGTTTGGGGGTTAACTAGCAGTCCATTTTCGGTCCAATTTTAACTGGTCGGCCTGATAAACGGACACGATAAAAAATGATGGCACATGGTGGAAGTGCATAAGAATGGCATGCTTTTCAAATAACCGCAACTTGGAAAGGGTTAACCTCCAGTCAAGACAGAAAAAAAATGCGGATGCTGTATCTCGAGATCTAGCAGCCGGGGAAAATTCGGACTGTGAGATGAATTGGTCATTGAACAGTCCTCTAACGATAAACCATAGTGTCATCTGGTAAATGTTGAGACCATCAATTCCGCTCTGGCTCCTAGACTATAAGTTCACTTTAGAAACTGGGAAAGACAACAACATATATCCTAGACCTTACCCTCAAGCACCATAATACATTACTCCCAAAATTTATGGAAAACCTACATTCACACTGTAGTCACAGATTTAAGTTACAGAAGAAAACAGTAATTAACTTACTCTAGTCTCTATCCTTTTTAAAAAAATTCTGATTCTTCATCAAAATACGTTTCCCCCACTTGTTTCGGTACCGTAAGTGAAAGAATTGCAGACATTTTATCGAAACATAATCTAAAAGTTAGCGTAAAACCTCAAAATGAATCATTCTATTTTTGATCAATGCTAAAGATAAAACAAAAAAGTTTAATAAACCTGGAGTATATAAATTAACCTGTTCAGAGTGTGATAACTTTTACATCGGTAGATCTAGTCTTAATATACAAATTATTTATAAGGAACATTTTCGATCTATTAGACTTAATAAAACAGATTCATCTTTTTCTAACCATGTGCTAGGAACAGGGCACACTTTTCCAGATTTTACATAACAAGAGTGAAGGTTTTATATTAAACACACTACAATTAATAGAAATTTTCAAAGGTATTAAAAATATAGACAATAAAATTTTAAACGATCAATTAGATGTGTACTACAGCATTCTGTTTGATGTGTTGATAACGTAAAATTTTGCGTTATCCTCTTGTACCTTCCTAGTATACCTCCGCATTAAAATTTCCTTATCACAATATTAACTCTACCTCATTATCCAATTTCAATTATATTATTCTCGCAATGTATTTCCCCAACCGGAACCCCACTTGTTACCTGTGCCTTATATTGTACCATAAATAGCCAACATTATTTATATTCCCATACATTAGTATTCACGATTTGGTTCTATAATATATGTGATAAAAACAAAGTAAAATGTTTTATTTTATTATATCAATTACTATTTTGATTTTCTCATCAGTGTTCATGTAATTGTTGAGGCAAGGTCAGATTTTCTGAATACATTTTTCTCGCGGGTATTATGCTACCGAATATTTAAATTTAATACAGTGCTAAGCTATTTCTATATCTGGAAATCAATAATTTCGGTTTTGGCGTCATCCTTGATTCGATAATAGATAATATAGTGCAGGCAAAAGGACACCAGTAACTCGTACTTCATTGAGATTATAGAAGAATCTAAATATAGAGTGTCCTTAAAAAAGTCCGCATCATATGGAAAACACTTTTTAGAATAATTCATTTTGAAATTCGACTGGAGCTTTAAGATTTGCTTCAAAAAACGGCGTACTCGGACGGGATCACGACTTTCGCTACCTGTCAAAAGTGACATATTTTCAAAATAATCGCTCAAAATAGACTAATTTGTTCGAAGTTCAAAAATGTTCGGAGGGAAACGCTGTGTATTCCGATTTTACACATGTGTTCTATTGTATGTTTTACTTTTGCTATATTTTAATATCTACGAAAATTGTGGAATATCAAAAATTGTTTCATGCCAGTAGCTCTATCATTATACTAACCTTCAATTACTAATTATTTATAAAACATTGGAAAATAAAAATATCGCTTCAAATTTCTTGTTATGTTTGATGCAAAATGAAAACCGAAAATATACAGCATAGAAAGATGGATGTCACTATTTCGAATTGACAAAATGGTCTATAATAAAATTGAAGAAATTCTAAAGGCACCCAATTTCATAAAAAATGTACATACTTCATCAACCGATGTTCAAGTGTGATGAAGATTGCCTGATATATTCATAACATCATTCTAGTATCAGTAGTGTTGCCCAAATGCAAGAACAGAAAGAGATTTAGCCAGTCTTGGTCTTGGACTTGCGCCAATACACCTGGTCTTGGTCTTGGTATTGCGCTCCCAGTCTTGGTCTTGGTCTTGCAGCAAGAGTCTCGCAAGTCTCGCAATTACCTATTAGTGTTTCTGTTTTTCATTTTCATTCAACCTTTTTATGTTGGCACAATTAACACAAAGCAATTTGGGATACAGGAATTATTTCGAAAAACTCATCAAATTTGCTTTTAGGTCTTTTAGATATATAACTCCAACTCCCACTACTCCGACTAGAGAACTATTTGAATCTTCGTCACTCATATCAAATTGTAAACGTGATAAGTTTTCCGAGAATAACAAGGATTAGAGTAAAATCAATTATTACATTAGACTCGAAGCAAAGCTCAATTGGGAATGACTGGAATTGAAATAAATATCATTACTTATAGTCCATTCGCTTAGATAGTGTCGCCTTGTACCGCGCAGCCTTGGCGCGTGTCAGCTCTCATTAAAGGATGCCGTCGCAAATCAAAGGATGCCGCATGCGGCGTACAGACGCATGACATTGTAGCGTCCTGCTTTTCGTTCTTATACCTACCTTATTATTATAAGTTAGATTTCAAATTAGTTTGTAAGATCTCTTTTTCGGCCTGTAACTTTTGAAATATCAAGAAAATAAACATTTTCTCGGTAACATACTACATATAATTTTATTACGCTTTATTCTATATAGTTTATTTTTCGTGTTCATTATTCTCATATTTTTATTTATTTTCATAAGTACTTTATTTAATATATTATTTTTTATTTACTTATTCGGACTGCGTAAATTCCCCCTTCAACGAAAATGCACTGATAGTCATTTATATCTGTACTTTACGTCTTCTTATTTTCTGCCTATTTTCTTCTTCAAAATTTCATGTACTAGTACTTTCTTTTATTTTGTTTCGTTTTTTTTCTATGTGTCAATTTCTTGTATCATAAATTAAGCCTGTCCGCTCCCTGAAACGACACTCAGTCCTAACTGCAAGACGCAAGAGTCTCGCAGGCTTAGTCTTGTTCTTGCTCAAATCTTGCACGGTCAGTCTTGGTCTTAGTTTTGCTGAAATTACGCGGTCTTGGTCTTGGTCTTGGTCTTGCAAAAATGCAAGAACAAGACCAAGACTGCAAGACCAAGACCAATTTTGGGCAACACTTAGTATCAGTATATAGTTCATAACAGGTGTTCTAAGACGAATGAAAACTTCAAATATTACGGCATTTTCGATTCGGTTGTGGTAAGTTTCTGTAAAATTCAAATAAGAAAAGCGATATACTTGCGAGAACTAACTTTTTATTTCAAATTGGTTCTACAAACTGATATTCAACTATAATGAAGTTTTTAAAATACATGAGAATTTCAAAACTCGATTATCGCTCGGTAGGTAAACCTCTAATTTATCTCGTCAATTTACGCAATAATTTCACTTTCGATAATGTCGGGTGATTTATATATGAGGATGTGAAATTACCGATCGTAAAACAAGTTAGAAACGCTTCGGTAATAACTGCAATAATACAACGATGATCTCGGTAAGATACTAATGAATTAAACACTGGAATGAACTTGTGGATTGAACAACTGAAACATACAATCCCAAGAACATAGAAGATGCTATATACATACTCATAATAAACATTTAATTCGATCAAAACCGGATTGTTCGAAAATTATATGATGATGTAGAACGCTCATTCTCACTAAGAACGTAAATATGGATTAATTATGTGTAATGTTATTCATTTTCTGATGATGAAGTTGGGTATGTAAGGATACAAATGATCGAAGACCATTGGGATCATTCAATAAATAGAGATAGCATAAATCGTGAATGACCGACAATATGGCTTTTGTCACCAGAAATCAACACGGCAGTTGAAGACTCACGGGCTGGAGGCTGATCTGATCAGCAATGTTACTACTAATTTTGGTTTTGGTTGAAGTAACAATCTCATGGAACCTTAGCTAGGTAGCTTCATTTCGATAGTCGCCCCCTCCAGCGAACCGGCTTTTGGTGAGCCATCTTCCGGTCAGCCTCGTTTTGCTTCAGGACCGAGAAGGGTAACCTGAGCCCTGGTAGCCTTGATGTAAGGCTGGAAGTCCATGTCCTCAAGAAAGTTGACCGATCGTTCATCCAGTCATAAAACAAGTATCAGACCCAGAGGTTCCTTTTCCTTCCGAGAAATACCCATTTGGAAGAGGGAAGCCCTCTGTTCTCCAGGCCATTTAGGATGGTCTGGTTTGGAAGGTGCCTGTTTCCAGACACCCATAGCATGGTCTTTCTCTGTTTAGGAAGCGCTGATGGCTCCACTGCATCCCCTCAGCGTTTCAAAGCGACCACTGTATTTCGCAACCACTCTTTGGAGACAGCATCCACTACCGTTATTAGCCGATACCTTTTCCGGAAAGGCAAAAGTCACGTCCCCCACGGCGTCATTAATCTCCATAAAGTAGACCCTATCTCTAGGCTCTCCTCTATAAAGATAATAACCTGAAGAGCCTTCTCCGTCGAGGTAGAAGCCACTGTGCGTAGTTACTAGCGCTATTCCCTGAAGGATTACCACTTTTGCATGTGCGTTTTTGGTACTGTGGGGTAAAACCAGAGGAGTGAGTGCGTCCTTAGAACCATCAGGCTGGGCCTTATGTGAAGTAGGAGCACCAGGGACCCCCTTGGAGGATCTTGAGGACCCCTGTCTTTTAAGCGGTTCCGGGACGGTTGTCGTCGGCGATGAAGCTACAGAGACCGTAGCCTGCGTAGCCTTTTGCTTTTGACGTGCCCTGCTGCACCGCTCATTTGCCGACCCAAATTTGTTGGGTCGATTAACTTTCACCCTATTCATTAGAGTAGTCAATTCCTCGGTCTGGGATCAGGACTTATCTGGGGTATGTGCATGTGAGGATTCCTCTGGTGGAGGGAAGAGACTCCTGCAAGGAGCCCTTTTGGTTAATTTTGGTTTTTTGTTCCATAGGATTGGGAGTTATGTCCTGCCCTGCTCATTCTTCCGAGTTGTTTGTTACCATTGAGCATGCTATCTTAAGCGGGAGCTGTCAAGAGCTCATTCCAAGTTTATTTTCCAACGTTTCTCATTTTTTATTTTTCAATGTCAATCGAAAATGAAGAATGCTGTAAAATGATGACACAGCGTATCATGCTCCCGCTCTTCGTGATTTAGTCCATGTGAGTTCAACATGAAGAGACTGTATCTTTATTCGGCTTGATGGAGATGCGTTGGCGTCGCCGTCTGGAAGTCGGAAACACACGCCCGCTCAATTGTCCCACCTCACGTCCACAGCACAACTCAAAAATGAGCCGAATACATCTCGAATGGTTACATATAATGCAATTACTCTTATAAAAGAGGTGACCTGAGAAGCAGAATTGTCACAAAAAACGTTCCACTTGACGTAATCTGACTTGTTAATTTTTAATTTAGACGGTTCACTTATGATAGAGGTCCCTGGGGTCCCTTAGCGTGAAAACCTTGTGCCAGTATCTGTGTAATGAAACGATTGTTGATATATTGTTGGAAGTCTGAATCTTTTCTGCCGTTTCATTATTGACAATCATCTATTTCTGGGGTATCTGATTTCATTGATAGTTTTTCTTCTGAAGTTATTTCTAACATTGATATAATTTGCGTGTGATTTAATTGATATAAATTTGACTTGCAATAAGTCTTGTAGTATTTTGAATTCATTCCCAATATTTTTACAAGCTTTTATTCAACTTGCGTAGTTAGTGCAATTCTTTATTCATTCGTTTGTATGTTCGGGCGAGATGTTGCTAGGCAATTTTAATTCACTTCTAGTCTTCCGGTCAACTTGAAATTTGGCAGGTGTTCATCATTCGGAGACAATGCATTATGGTGTTAAAGATCATGACCAAAATTCAAAACTCCAAGCTGACGGCTTCAAGGTGGCAGACGAGTTTTGTTATTACGTTCCGATTCCATTGGTATGTGAAGGTTTTTGGGGTCGCACATTTTGATAACATTGTAAAAATACAAAGATTCAGATGGTGGCTCTTAAAAATTTTGCTCTTTGACCAACGTATTCAGCCGAGTTCAAACTTGTTGTATAAAGGAACACAAAAGTCCTGCAATACTGAATCTTTTATGGTAATGAAGGTAATGAGGAATCATCTGATTACTTACGACTAAAAAGGAAAACAAAATTAAATTGAAAAATTTTCAAGAGAAGCTTTTATTTTTAAGTGTACAAGGTAGAAAAATGATTGTTTTGTCAGATATGAGACCTGAGTTATTCTATCCTCATATCAGGGAATGACAGATTCAAGACCTTGTCGCACGATAACTCTTATATTGTCTTCGAATTGAAGAAACATAGGGATTCGTATACGACGAGCTTTTGAATCTGTTATTTCCTGATATGAGAATAGAATAACTTCTCACATCGGACAAAACTATTGCTTCTTTATTTATACTCTAAAATATGAGCTTGTCATAATTTTTTTTTTACTTCATATTGTACTTTATTCTTATAACTCAATACAGATATTTCAGTTTAGAGGATTTATCTATAAACAGAAATTATTGACATGCATGAGCCCCGGGGCAATGCCCCGGTTGACCTGGCCTAAATACAGCCCTGAATCCACTGTGAATATAATGCTATGAGTATAATACATAACCAGTACCTATATTAAGCATCTACAATATACGATTGCACAATTCAATATCTTGTGGTAATAACTAAAAATCCTTTGTTACCAAATGTCTTTCAAATAATATTAAGCAATCGTCATAGAGTTATGCTGTGAGTATTCGTGCTCTCACGACATTAGTTCAAGTATTGTATTATACTATATTGGCTATCAATGTTTCTATTATGTAGATACAATAATAACAACAATTACATCTTCAACAAGCTATAATTAAGTTTATTATCTAGTTAACATTGTAATCAATTTCACGCATCATTGCACAAATTAGCCTAGAATGATTTCCATGTTAAAACAGGAATATTGCGTTCCACCTACTTCGTTAGATCTGCTAGAATTTCTTCATAATATTTCTTTGATGTTAACCGCAACACGTTATGAACATGAGGAACAAATTACTGGACGCCCATATTTTACTATTTTCTTTCATGTTTCATAAAATTAACGGTTCATTACACTCAACGTCCAACTTTTGGTATTCAAAAATGGCTATTGCATAACGGAAACCTTTGAGTACCAACGCAAAGTTATAATTTTGCAGTTTTGAAGAACTGTCATCTTAACATGCTTGAATTATTGCAGGATATTATTACGGATTCATAAACATACAGTGCGGTTTGTGGTTTAACGTTTGATGTGTGAAAATGGTATTCATTTCAATTATATTTTAATGGACACTATATGAAATATTAGGAAATATTTCTGCTTTTAAATCTCATGACCTAGATTTTGTTATCAGCCGATGTTGAGATGCGGAACTAATACAAGGTGCAGCGTTGGGTGAAGAAAATATCATGTTCATATTGTACGTGAATGATCAGCCCTACTTTGTTACGGAAGGGAAATTATTTAGGTATGCCGATGATGTGGGTGCGGTTATCTCGGGATTTACTCCTCAGGAGACGCACAATAAAGCTTTAAAGCTTATGAATGATTTCCAGATTTGGTGCATAGAAAATGGACTTTCATTGAACTGTAAAAAAACTGTATGTATGGAATGCAAGCCACCTTTGCGACCATCTCGCATTTTCGTTTTTGACTTCCAGGGCGAAAACCTGATCTCTGAACAAGAATGTAAATTTTTAGGTACCTTTATTGACGAGCATATGTCATGGGTTAGGAATATAGATTATATAGTATGCAGACTAAACTCACATTTTTATTTGTTATCAAATCTAAAGAACGTTCTCAGTACAGACTGCCTAATGTCTGTTTATTATGGACACATATATTCGATACTGTCTTATCATATTATAGTGTGGGGACAGTCTAGCGATTCCGAAAGAGCCTTTGAATTACAGAAACGAATTATAAGATTAATTTTCAATCTTGAGTTTCGCAAAACATGCAGACCCACATTTAAAAAACACAATATCTTACCTCTCCCTTCCATATATCTGCTAAAGATCCTTATATACATTCATGCTAGACATGACCATTTATCGAAGATGGGTGACAATCATAATTATTCTACACGATACAGAAATAATTTAGCATTACCATGCATTACAAGAGTGTCTATTAAAAAAACGCCTTATTATGCGGGTTCACATCTGTATAATATGTTACCAAAATGTCTAACAGCACAAAACACAATTAATTTCGAAAGGCAATTGAAAGCCATCCTACACAAAAATATTTTTTATTCCATTCAATAATATGAAACTTATTTAAGTGTGAGTTAAATAAATAATATCTATTCAATCATTCGAAATGTTTATCTATTTATCTATTTATTTCTTCACATTTATTCATTTATGTGTATTCATGTTCATATTTTATCAATTTGTAAATACAATATCTTCACATTTTTTTATTTTGTTATCATTGTGTGTTAATTAATGAATTTTAAATCTACTTACATGTTTGACTTACCATTAATGTACTTTAATATGTATTTAACAAATGGTCAATAAACTCTATCTATCTATCTATCTATCTATCCTTCTTATAGAGTCTTAGACAAAGAGAAACATTAGTCTGTAAAGGAGAATAAGGAATTACCTTACATGAAATCACAGCTTTTTAGGTGAAAAAGTGAAATATTATTTTATTTTGAAAAAAAATTCAAGATTTGGCTCATCAAATGTCTCACGTCCAATTGCTTGATTTTTTTTACTTTTTTTTTATATTTCGACTACATCTATAATGTTTGAAGAACATCGTATGAGTCAGCAGTGGAATGTAGGGAGAAGAGATAGTTAATCGTATTTTTCTTGTAGGTTAGAAGGTATGGAAAGACCTAACTAGGTAAAGAGTTCCACAACTCCGCTTTCGATAAAAAAATGATGTCTGGTAGGAAGAAGTTCGGTAGGTCTTGAGCTTGTTAGTGAAGGGGTGATTAGTTTGAGGTCGTCTAGTCCGCCTATCTGGAATCACTCGTGATGGAACAACAGACGAGATTCCTGATGAACGATGAACACCGACCATGGAAATATCTATAAAAAAGAAAGATATCTGCCACCTTTCTACAAAGTTCTGGAGAGGTCAATGAACTCCTAAATGTGACATCATCAAACGAATAGCTTTATTCTGGATAGAATCCAAGAGCTTCAGCGTGTGTTTGAGAGCCGAACTCCAAACATGTGAACAGTACTCCAGTACAGGTCGAATCTGTGCTTTGTAAATAATGACGAGCTGCTGGGAAGTGAAGTAGCTTTTGGCACGAAATAGAAAACCAAGTTTTTGTGAAGCGGCCCATGAGAGGGTGCTGTTGGTGGTGATATCGAGCATTGTTATGGAAGACTTCATAGGAATAGTTGTACCTGACATCATCATATTAGGGATTGTGGGATCCGCCTTCTTAGAGAAGACGCAAGTCTGAGGTTTGGTTACATTAAGCTAGTAGATTATCAATCATTGATACCTTTCTGAAGTTGGGGAATTGAATTCAAATTTATAGAAAACTTGTAACTCCAACATAAAGGAGAGCGTCGTGCGAATTGTTTAAAAAATAGGGCCTCTTCAAAATTGATAATTTGCTCATGTGAAGATATTAAACGAGTTGAGATTAGATCCTGTGAATTGAAATACTTATTTACGTAGCTATATGGATGAGGAAACATTTGCACCACTTTTGAGGTTGGTTACACCTCCAATTGAAAAACAAGGCCCTCATATGATGAAAGCAATAACACCCCATTAGAGACTTCCAGCGACTCTATGATTGCTTGCAACAGGCAGAAGTTGCTTAGATTTGAATCCTCGCTATGAATCAATTTCCTTTCTTACACATTCTCTGGTTGCATCAGCATAAATTTCATTCAATTCAGCGATCATTTCTTCGAAAGCATGATTGTTCCCATTTCAGGGAGTAGTGATTTAACTTTCCATAAGAGCGGATGGCTCCTATAGTTGTATAAACTCTATTGTGATGTGAAATGAACTATAGAATAGTTCACATTATGGTTACCCACTATATATAAGAAATAATACCATCATCCACTACAAATACTGTAAAACTATTGAGGACCTTTCGGCTTTCGTGGTAGTTGGAAGGACCTCATCAGCATCATCATCATCACTTGAGGGGAGGGGGATCAGCCCCGAATGCACTCAGGCCACTGAGCCCATTGTGCGCCCGGTAGTCAGAAGCCTATTCTATTCTAGCAGGTTTGTGGCCCGCCGGAAATCCAGAATATTGCCAGTGCTGGCTTCCATAAGTTTTTCTGGGAACAGTTTTGATTCTCCGAGCTGTCGGTGCCTTATGGATGCTAATGCTGGGTATTCCAACAGGATATGAGAGGCTGTTTCTTCCGCCTCTCTGCATTTCTTACATATTGGGTCATCTGTGATACCCATAGTGTGTAGGTGTTTGTTGAGGCGACAGTGACAGGTTAGGATTCCAGTCACCTCTCTGATGTCCCTTCTGTTCAGAGAAAGGAGTTTCTTTGAGAGTCTAGGCCTGCTCTTTGATGAACAGCTTGGCCTGCCTCATGCATGGTGATTCTCACTACAATTCAGACCACTCTTTATTCAGTTAGCCCAGAAGGTTGAGACCCCATACGCAATTTGATAAAGCGACCATTGGCTCTGGCCCGACAAGTGCGCTAGACGACCCTCGCCTGACCAGTAAGTCCGCCTAGAGTCACTGAGATAGTGGTATTTGGCCTTTTTAGGAACACTCCCGGCCCAGAGGCCTGAGCTACCTTGAACTCATCTGTGAACCATACGAGCCCATCTGGTGGCAATAAGGTGGGAGTTCCGTTAATCCAATCTCCTCTATCCGGGATGAGGATTTTGGTAAAAGTTAGACATATAACTGGGATTATGCTATCTTGCTTCATTTCTAGTATGGGGCATGAGGGATTGCCTCCATTAAAATCGATGAGTACCACGAGAGTAGTTCGTTTTGGTCTAGTGCCCTAGGCCTTTTAACATATACGCCGTTAAAGAGAGTTGAGATTAGATCCTGTAAATTGGAATAACTATTTATGTAGGTATATGGAAGAGCAAACATATGTACTACTCTTGAGGTTGATCGCACTTCGAATTGAAAAACAAGACTCTCATATGAGGAAAGCAATAACACCCCATTAGAGACTTCCAGCGACTTTACGATTGCTTGCAACAGTTTTGGAGATTTAATCCTCGCTATGGATCAATTTCCTTCGTACACATTTTCTGGTTCTATCAATTTCATTCAATTTAGCGATCGTTCCTTCGAAAGCATTATTGTTCTTATTTCAGGGAGTATAGCGACACTCTTTATTTAATTTTACATAAGAATGAATGACTTCAACAGTTTAATGAACTCTATTGTGAAATAAACTATAAAAGAATTCACACTATGTATATACACTATAAATAAGAAATAATCACCCTTATCCACTGAAAATACTGTACTGAAGACCTTTCGGCTTTCAGGTAGCCATCATCAGAGAAAACTGAATTAGAAATCAAAATGTGCTTGTTTAATTACTATTTGGGGTTGATAACACGAAGTAGTATTTAAACAGGCACATTTTGATTTTTAATCTAATTTACTCTGATAACTGGAAGGATCTCAGTATTATAACAGTTTTTCAGTGGATAAGAGTTATTTCCTATTTTTAGTCTCTTGTGAATCTTCATTATTATGACGTGTATCGCTCATTTTGCTCGCAGTAAGAACGAAGACACTTGCATAAATTGCGCTGAACAGGAAGAACTGTGGAAAATTACAACCACATACATAAAGACTTGTCAGTGCGTGTATAAACCGGGCAGTTCAAATCAAGTTGATCTTGATATTTTGGAACACGATCAAGTCTGATGGTTTTGAGCCACACACATCAGTTTTTACACGGCTTTTAAATACAGTTTTGACCGTTTTTATAGCCACTAAAAACTATTCTACCGTAACGAGAACGTTGATAGTGGGAATGCATTTGATCAATCAGGATAACTTATTATCTATTTGCTGCGCGAATCGAATTGAAATCAACAAATGTTTATAGGTGTTTCTACTTTAATTCTCAGCTTATTATGGGTACCTGGTACTTTTACGTAGGAAGTTTTACTATTCACGTAATTTATGTCTTCCTCTCAGAAGATACGAGTCGTCTTCTGGATGTTTACTTACTTTATCAACATATACTTGTATTATACAAGCATTCCACCGAATTATGCTGCATCACTCGAGTCGGTGTGTAACGTAATTAATTCCTTTCGTAATACAGTGAAAGCCTATACACATACAGGCATAATGAATGAAAGAGCGTATAACTCGCCCACTTATACAATTATCATTATCTGATAAAAACTTACAAGTTCCTCGATATCTAATAACTTTCAATTCTTGTACAAGTAACGGACATGTACCATTGACATTATACCTTCCAATTAAATGATAATGGCATTATTTTTATGTGTGCTTTTCGTTGATCTAGATCAAGATATTTGAACTTGAATGGATACGATGACTTATACACAACAATAAAATTGAACACTCACTAATTGATTACTGATTTATAAATTATAAGAATAATATTATAATTCTCCTATCTCGGCGTCATCTTTGGTGTTGTTTTCCCGTTTTTAGTTTTGCTTCTATGAATTCGAATTTCTTTCACTGTGTATACCGCCCAGCTGAAATTTAAAATATGTTTGGTAATTTTCCCGCAACGAGGGTTATATTTAGTTGGCCTTGAGTGAATGGAAAGATTACCTTGGCGTAGAAATAAGTAGTTAAACTCAACTATGCAAGCCAAAAAAGTGGCATTTGGCTCATTGTTCAACATCTAAATTTGAGTCGACGTAAGCTGAGCCCGGCATTTATTAATTGTCTTTCTATGTAGGTGTTTTTAAGGTTTACGTAAACGTAGGTATGTACCTGGTTGTCAGGTCAGATAATTAGCACGTAGTATTTGCTGTCTAGTGTACAGAGAACAAACTCTCCATTGAACCAGAGAAAACTACCATTATCATCTTCTCCAGAAGGTATCAAATTGAGCTTCTGAGGAAAATGGTAATCGGGGGCAAGGCGATTGACTTTACCTAGACGATGAAGTATTTGGGAGTCGCCCTGGACGAAAAACTACTCTAGCAAAAGCAACTGAAGACTAGGTGCCAAAATGCTATAATAACGTTTAAGAGAGCAATAGGCATGAAGTGGGGTTTTGGGGCAATCGGCTGATGTGGAACATTCAGTCATGCAGTTCTCGTATGGTGGAAAAGAACATAAACTTTTGGCAAAATACAGGGACTCCTCGTCATAGGCCTTACATCGAGGAAGAGAGTACCAACTGCAAGATTGAGGGCCTTACTGGGCGTGCCACCCCTATCAATGACGATGAGGAATGCAATGATGACGGTCTGCAGGTTCAGCCGCAATGGCTCCCAAAAGAGAAGAAGTGCAGATCGATCAATCTCCTCTATTTAGGAGGCAGCCTGGAAGGTTGTGACCAAAACCGCAGAACAAAATCGTGGTCGTCACCCCGTTGAGGCAGGAATGGGAAAATGGCCGCACGCCAAAGCGTGGCACAATTTGGTATACGGATGGGTCTAGAGCAGGCTTTTGTGGTCCTAGATATATTGATGGGTACTTCGTGCGAATGAGATATCTCAACACAGTCTTCCAAGCCAAGATGCTCGTCATCTACAGATGTGCAGAAAAGCTACTCGGCTATGGTAAAATAAATGAGACCATCTGGACCTGTTCGGACAGTCATGCGGCACTTAACGCACTGGGAAGACCGAATGTCCTCGACGCTTGTCAGGGATACCAAGGAGATCCTCAACAGACTAACCGGTGAAAACAGGCCCAACCTGACCTGGATCACGGGTCACTCAGGTTGTAAAGTCAATGAGAGAGCGGACAAACTGGTCAGATTGGACGGTGCTCAAGACCACTTGGTATCCCGTACAACGGAGGAATACAGATCTTGTGGAACCATGTGAGAGATGAACATGCCAGGTTAGGTGTCACATGACCCTTGGCACTATTTGAAACCAATATGCATAATATAACTAATAGTCCAGTCAATGAACTGGGGAATTTCGTCGACTTTCCATAAAAAAAAGCAGTGCGTCGTATCGGAACAATTCTTTTTGCATGATGTTCTGTGCCCGACGTGGATCATTCGTAAGGGTTGAGCTAAGTGGACAGGACCTCTCATTCACTTCTAAACGCTAAATTAACCCTATTTTCACCACCATTTTGAATTTATAAAAAAATGTTTTTTTCGGTCGCTGAACACGAATCCGAGGTCATTTTCCCGGAAAACTCATTCAATGGGCTGAAAATCAGGAAAATTTAGTTATGTTCATACAAAATTGCTCATTTTTCACGCGATTATCGTTTTATACATAAAAGATGTTGGCAGTCCCGTATTTCGATCCAAAGTAGACCAAAACACCAAAATTTCCGGAAAAGCTGAGAAGAAAATCTTCACACGTCATTGAAATTATTGTGTGATAAGTCGCTATAGAAGTTTTTGTAGTCGCTGATTACGAATTCAATAATTAAAAATTGAAAAATATCATTTTCCGGAAAAACTAAGAAATTTTTTTTATGAATTCTTATTTTGTTTAAAGGTAATTTTTTGAGTGTCGTGCTTTTCGATGTGCGCGTTAATCTACAAAAATTAAAAGTAATGTAAAAAAACAATTGTTTGAAAATTCTGAAAAAATGAAAGGAAATTACAAGGAAAAATGCCCTATTGTACCTCCTTTGTTTATAACCTAACCCAACCTAACCTGACCTAACTTTGTCAATACAGAATGCAAATATTGTAGTCGTGCTAATCTTAACACACTCTTTTCTAAGAATATTTTGAGAATTATATTGAAACCCGGAAATCAATTCACGTATTATGATTTCATCAGTGGGACTCAATTTACGTAGGAATATGGAAATGGGACTCAATTTAAGTTTTCCAAATAACTTTAGATATAATCGCGAGTAGTAGTTCCTTTATAAACCAACAATTGAATTCAATACCTCGCTCGAAGGTAAAAACGATGAATCCTCTCCTGGGATGGATGGTATTGACTATGAAGTGAACTTCCTAGTAAATTCCACTTGCTTCTATTAGACATTCTCAATGGAATGTTTTCAACTATTTCATATCCGGATGATTGAAATAAGACGTTTGTTCACTTTGTGGATAACCCGGATGGTGATAGCTTTGACTTCGTGTAAACTGAAACGATGTTGAAGAACAAATTTCAATGGTATTGTGAATTTGATGAAATTCTACCTAAGAATCAGTCTGGCTTATAAAGGGAATCTAGTATTCAAAATTGATGAGGCTTATGGTGTTAACACTGAACTGGATGCAGCTTTTCTTGATGTTTTAGGCGCTTTCGATAATGTTAAAAGTGATATCCCGTTACAAAAATTAGCAGATATAGGCAGTCCCGGTAAAATAGTTCAATATGCTAAGCATAATAATATGTAAGATATTTGTATACAGATATATAATGGTCGATAAGGGACTGCCGCAAGGCGACGTATAGTGTGTAGTCCATTATTTGATGTAATACACTCTCTTTCTAAATTTTTTGACATTCCAGAAGGAGCCTTGATCTCGCAATTTGCTGACGATATCGCTGTATATGCAAGTGATTAAGAGCTGTTCATACTAATAAGAACCTGTCTGTAATTGGGATTAGTTTGCTCCACAAAAAACAGTATTAATTAATTTCAATAATAAAAAATTTAAACTGGCAACATAGAAATTATGATCGATGATTGTGTAATTGAATTTAGGAATAAAGTTCCATTTTTAGGATTTTAATACTTGATAATCAGCTAACTTTTGCTCCTCGTGTTAACAATGTTTGAGAGCCTGTATCTGTAAAATTTCTGCGAGGTACGTCGTGTTTTCAAGACCTTGTATACTGCTTTTACTTTACAAAAGTTTCGTCTGATAGATTTATTATAAAGTATGGGTTGTTCATTTATTTCGCGAGGCAAGAGAAATATAGTAAATATGGAGAAACTTCAATTTAATAAAAGACACACAAACTAACATACTTAAGCTGAGTCAAGATTAACATTTATTGAGGCTAGGGCTTAGCTCATATGTAATCGCTTTCTTAAAAAAAACTCTCTTTAAGATCGCTCTATTCCAAAAACGGTACCCTCAGTATTCGCGATAGTATCCTTCAAATAACAGCAGGTATAGATTATACATTAGTTCGTAAATGGTTCGGTTGTCAATTTTAGGAATTGCATATAAGTAATGACTTCATCTCGAGAACAAGAGAGCTAAGCTGCAGCAATTTACCTACCATAACAAGATATAATTACAGTCACAGTTTTAATTTGTTGTAGGAGTTGATCTTCGTTTAATAGTGGAACATTATCTTAACCACTTCACTATGAAGGTACATTTATCACAATTATGATGGTAAATTTACCGTTATTAAAATATTCATTAATGATAAGTTGGTATAATACAGAAATGATAATATATTTTCACCGCGATTTGCATAAAACGTGCCTCACCGGCTACCAGAGTTAAAGACCACACGTGAGGTTCATGAATCTCATAAAGAGGAAGGATAATGTTCCCCGTACTTTGGCGCTAATTATTGTGCCATAAAATTGAAATAACATTATTGCTTATACTACTGCAGTACCTATGCAGTAACTACTATAATGTTCATTACTATTCTCGGTATTTTGAACTTTAATTTATATGCACGGCTTAACAATCGAGCTAAATAACTTTATAGGGACATCAAAGTAACTTCTTGATTTTTGTTCATCAGGCACATTCGTGTCCTTGGAATGGAGATTCATTTGTTACTTCTGGAATGCAGGTTGATGCATTTTGACCTTTTTCCGTAGATTATCTCTTCCATATTTTTAGTTCGCCAACCGCAACTAACCACATATTTTGAAGGATACCCAAAATATGAATTAAACACAATCTTAGTAACAATATATTGATAGTTGTTACAGTAAGCAGTGACCTGTCTAGCCTGAATGAATGTGAATCATTAGTATTATTCTGTTTGATATTTTCCTGAATTTACGAATAATAATAACTTTTTCATCCAACATTGTTATCATTCTCATTTTTAGCTCAGCTGGGCAGATTGTCGAAGGAGTTTCATATCAAGAATGGGGTACTCACTCCTCCCTTATGGGTGGTTATTTCTAAACCGACTTGAAAATTCGAACAAACATTTGAAATAATTCTTAGCGACATTTTATGTAATAAATAAATCGAAATATGGACCTACAAAATAAATAAACTATTGAATAGTAGTGCATTTTTCAAATAGAACAGCCTGAATTTCGCTCGACAATCGGCTAAAGATTATTATTAGGAATACCGGGTTTCATGCAGTTATGTCAAACGCCGGGGATATAGTCATAGACGTATTATCCTGAGGAGAAGAAACATCTCATTCATAAAACTTCATTTGACTTGTCGCAATGATTACATGAAGTATGACAAAGAAAACCAACGGACCTCTTTGTCGTCGAGTCATAATAACTCTTTATTGGCAACACTGTAACTATGATTTAAACTTGGCACCACTTGTAAGGCAACACCGCTTCGAAATAGCTACGAGGAATACGGAAGCTGTCAAATTGCGTAGTACAGAACAAAGTCCCCATTCATAAAAGGTTTGCGGCGTTGTCACCTTCTCAACAAATGTTGCAATGAAATGGAAAATTTAAATATTCTATAATTCGATTACATATTCCAGGTGACCTTAAATTATGGAATATTTTTCAAAGAAAACGACATTTCAACAATATTGCATCTAATATAACCAATAAATAATGCTATGGACGTTTTTATAATAATTACAAATCTCAATCTGGCACACAGAACAACTAATCCCACAACAGCACATTCCATACGGCCATACTTGTAATATAGAACGGTCTGAGTGGTCCGAAATTTGGCAATGTCTGATCGTGTTTAAATGTAAGCAATTCTGTCTCCTTAGGATAATAGGTCTATGGATATAGCCGATTTCCTGATACATAATATGCTCAATGAGTGTGTCGCAGATGGTAGGTCACTGTCACCGAGTAAAAATGCCCTATTATAGTGGAAATGTTAGATTAGATTAGCATATCTCAGTATTAATGAGAACACATGAGTTTTAGTGAGAGTAATATAGAAGATCTTATGAGAATCGTCCCGTACCATGTCGGAACCACTATAACTGAAACGCCAATAAAACTTCTCAATAATGAGCTCTTTTCAATCTCGCGCAGACTTCAAAGAAAATCACAGTGGGAGCATGCGTACTATCAATCTAACCAGGGCCGGTCTCGCATTTGGTATCAATGAAGATACCATATCTCAAGGGAAATATTGTAAAATAGGTGAAAAATATCCGAATTGGCAGTTTTAAGGTGAAACCAACCTTGAGAAAACGATTTATGTAAATTGTTAAGGTTATTCACCAGCCTCCCCTCCTAAACTAAATATATAAAATATAATTTGACAACGCTGTTTAAATAATCAGCGCGCCCAACCATGCAACGATACATTCATTTAGATAATATCCTAACATCACTGCCATCCGATTGCTGCTGCTGCGCGCCAATAGTTTCGAAAAGAGGCGTCAGATTTTATCCAAATAATGGTTTTTAACAATGAAAAAATTAGAAAATTTTTTTCGAATTCCGAAATCAGTCCTGAAATTACAGAGGGTGCATTTACGGCGAATCATCCTGGACATCGGATTATGCGGGATGGATCATAATTCAATTCTGAATGTGAATCCATGTATTGCAGAAAGATTTATTGACTTTGATCCCATTTCTCCATCCGTTATTGTCAGGAATACATGCGAAAAGTATTTTGAAATCATTATCAACAATTCAATCTATTTTTCGAGACGTTATACTACAGGAAGCCAAGATGGATTCTAAAAATATCCATGAACGTAGGAATGAAAATAATACATAAATTGACAAACAGTCTGTCCCTGGAATTAAAGTTCGTAATATTCATAGATAACATCAGTGGCGGCTCCTCGAAGGAGGCTAAGGAGGCTCAGCCTCCTCACCAATTTATCTTAATGATCATTCTCCATTTTATTTCCTGTTTCTCTGATAATTCTTTAAATTTTACAATTAATTCCCCGTTCTCAGTAGTTATTTTCAATCCGGCAACAGTGGTCAGAGGCAAGATTCTCTATATATCTCAAACGCTGAGCATGTGTTATTCAACACAGTTGCCGTTTTTCCGACCAGTCAATCGCCAAATAGCCTGAAACGGCGAAAACGGCAACATGATAGGGAGGCTAGCTTTTCGTACCCATTCGTCGGTCGAATGAAATACGATTACTTGCGCTCCCGCCTCCCGCTGCTAGAAGAATGCGGTTAGTTGTTGTTTTTATTCCACGAGGCGTAGTAAGGTTAAGTAGTTAATTTTTAAGTTATAATTTATCTAATCGGAATCGGTGAACGTTAAAATTATGAGTGACTTAGTTGCAGAGTTCATAGAAAATCCATTTAGTGGATTAACATATGATAGAAAAGTGTTCTTCAAAAACAAACGGCCTTTACCGGATTTGAAAGGATTAGTGATGGCAGGGAAGTATCAAAATCGATCGTTTAATACTGATAATTATAAAAAATATGTATGGTTAACGGGATCTGATGTACACAATAAATTATATTGCTGGTATTGCTTGCTATTCACATCAGATACAACTTCATGTTGGGGGCACTTGGGTTATAATGATTTGAAAAATTTAGCTCGTGGCCTAGAAAGACATGAAAAATCGCAGGAACATATTACATCGTGTATTAAGTTTAAATTAACCGGTAAACAGAATATTGTTAATGCGATTGATTCTACACGAACACGCGAAATCGAAAATCATAATAATACAGTTAAAGAAAACCGTGAAGTTTTAAAAAAAATCATTGATTTCTTACTGTATTTATCATTTCAAGATTTGGCTTTTAGAGGGCATGATGGAACTGAAAATTCAGTTAATAAAGGTAATTTTAGGGAATTGTTAGATTTGTTTTGTAAATACGACAGTAAGCTTCGCGATTTTATGACTAACGCGTCAGTATTTGCAGGCATTTGTTTTGTTTTATGCGGGTATGATGGTTGAGTGACACCACGCGAAATAAGGTTAGATTAGAATTCGTCTGTTCGGTAAATTATTAATTGTAAAAATGGACAACTAGTGGAAAGATTTTTAGGGTTCTACGATGTTAGTTCGGGAAGAACAGCGGTCAATTTATTCAATTTTTCAATGGAAACATTTCAACGATTCGACTTTGCGAATAAATCAGACTTACGACGGCATCTATAATGGCGGGACATTTAAACGGTCTTCAAACAAACGTAAGTTTTAAATAACATAGTAGGAAACAGAATTCCCTGTAATGCTCGAACTCGATGGAATTTTACAACACATGCAATGTTTAGTTTACCATCCATAAAAATAAAGACAAATTAATTGAAATATTTGATTTTATATTAAACAGTGATGACTTTTCAACAGATCAGGTTTCATTGAATGCTGCTGTTGGTTTAAAATCTTATTTAGAAAATGAATAATTTTTGTTATTTCTTGATACTTTTAAATTAATATTTGAACAAACTGATCTTATTTTTCGAACTTTACAACTTAAATTCACTAATATAATTCATTCAAGAGATCGTTTAACACATCTCATTGATAAAATTCAAGTTTCCGTTATACAGAATTCCATTTTAATATTTTATTTGGAAATTATTCAACTGATGAGGCTTCTCCCGTGAAAAGGAGGAAAACATATAATTTGGTAGACAAGAAACTACATTATAAACAACTTTTTTATGAAATTTTAGATACTATTAAAGGTCAAATATTGAGATTCGATTTTCCGATTTACATGAATTGAAGTTTTTCGATTTGACGAATAGAAGATTTTTCGAATCTTTTTCAAAAGAGTTTCTCAATACACTTTCAGATAACTTAGTTCTAAAATATAATTTTTTTGATAAAATAGCGCTGCACAATGAATTATGCGTTGTATACTGGGATAAAGATATTTTAGGCCAGTACGACAGTCACGCCGATATGATGAAATATATGATAGATAATGATTTGCAACAAGTCTTACCTCAGTTTTATAAACTACTTTGTTTGACAGTCACCATTCCTGTCACGTCGGCATCGGTGGAGAGATCATTTTCTATTCTCAAACGAATTAAAACATACATGCGAAATACAATGGGCCAAAATCGTTTATACAATGTTAGTTTAATATCTATTGAAAAAGATTTAGTAAAACACTTAAAACATAATGATACATTTTATGATAATATTATTGATCATTTTTCGTAAATTAAAGACCGTAGAATTTCGTTAATATATAGAAAAGTTGATAAAATTAATAACAAAAAACAAAATATGAAAAATTCCAAAAAAAATTAAAAATCCAAAAAAAAATAAAAAACAAAAAACGAACGAAAAAAAAATTTGTGGGCAAGAGAAACTCTATACCTCCACGTTGGTTCTTGCTGGGTAACAATCAATTTTGTCACTGAAGGTTAAATTAATTGGCTGAATAGAGTATATTTTTACAAAAACGTTTTATGTCCAGCCTCCTCTCTCAAAAAGTTCATGAGCCGCCACTGGATAACATACATACGGATTCAATGATCTATTTAGATTTTGCCACAATGCAAATAGCATTTGTCAAACAATTTGAGAAATCTGCATTTCAGATTAACCAATTTACCCAGTTGTTGACTGCAAGGGTGGACATGTTTCTTACACTATAGGATATAATTTATCGCGCCTATGATTCTACATAGTTTATAAGATGTAAGTGTGGACGTGCTGTGTACTTTCATTTTCATTTAGTCAAAATACAAAAATACCATTTTTTATTTCGAAACATGGAGGGAAAACCTGGTAGGTATATGCATTTTTTGAAAACTAATAAGTATAAATTGTTTTTATGTATACAAAAATATTCCTCCGACTCCATTGAGCACAACTGAAAATTTTTATCCAATTTCAGGCATGCAAGGTGAAAAGTGAAACAAGAAATGATTTATTTGGTCAACACTTATTTTATTTCTCAACATGATCTCCTTGTAGCCCGATACACTTCAATCAATTTTCTAATTTTTCGATCCCTTCCAAATAATACGATTTCGGCAATCCTCTATAATAGGCGTTGGTTTCAGTGATCACCTCATCGTTGGAGCCAAATCTCTTCCCGCCGAGTCATTTCTTCAAAATTGGAAATTGTAGGGGGCCAAATCTCGCAAATCTGGAATATGGTGGTTGACTTACCAATTCGTAATACAGTTCATGCAATTTTACTTTTGCGACTGCAGATCTGTGCGCCGGCGCCGGTGCGTTGCATTTGCAAGAGCACTTTTGCGGCCGCTTTCGCTTCAAATCTGTGTGGAATCGATCCAACAGCTCTGCATATGAGCCGATGATCTTTTAGCCCTTTTCAAGATAATCGATGAAGACGTGTGCATCCTAAAAAAACTGTTGCCATGACTTTGTTGATCGATAAGCCCGCTTTAGACATTTTCGGCTTCGATTTGGTTGGATAAGTTCACTGTATAATGTTCGTTTGAACATCGCCAAACACTCCTTTGAAGTTGTCACAAGGTCGCGCGGCAAATGCGGCACCCATCTGACAAATGGCTTTCTCATATTCAAAAATGTATGCAAAATGTTCCGTACCCGTTCGGTTGAGAGGCCCATAGCCTCAGCAATCTCGTGCAATCAAACTCGCCGATCGTCCAATATTATACCAGGGATTTTATCGACGATTTCTGGCGTTGTAACCTCAATTGCACGGCCAGAACGTTCGTCGTATTTTGTGGTCCTATTACCACAACGAAAATCAGTAAGCTACTTCTGAATCGTTCCAATCGATGGTGAAGACTCCCCATAATGTTTAACAAGCGATACTTTGGTTCGCGTATGTTTTTTCACGCAAAAAATAATGTTCAATCAAAACGCGAAATTCACTTTTTCACATCTTTACAAAAATGTTCAAGGCTACTTGCTTTCGTTGGGTATCAAAACAGAACTGAATGAAATACCAGCCTGAAAATGTAAATGCGTTCTAGTTAAAGATGGCGCATCACAAATGTCACATGGGATTTTCTATTGTGGCACCATCTGTTTAATTTTCCAGGGACTTTTCACCTTGTTCTCGTCATATTCTCTATCGTCAGCAAGGCTGCTGGAAGAAATTGGGAAAATTTACGACACTTTGTTGATGACATCAATTGAGACAAAAGTGAGTCTAATCGCAGAACAAAATTTTGCGTCCAAACAATGGATCAACTTGCAACTGCTATTCAGCAAAAAAGAAATACCCTATTTTATTTCATCTTGCCTACCTACACGCACTCTGTTCAGAATCGGAGAAGCTATGTAGGGTAGAGAATTTCGGACAATCAAGGGGGACCGAATATTCATTTCCGATCTAGATCTTCTAATACTTGAAGAAACTTTGATTATAGCTCCAATTACAAATTTTTGTTAGGTAGTGCTCAGTTTTGAGAAAATAGGTTTGTATTTGAATTGAAGCAGTACAGTAACGAAAATATCACGAGTATACTGGAGTCAAACCAACTAGATACCTTATATACATGAAAGGACAAATCACTAAGGAAGTAATTGCACACTACTTAGTTTATGATTTATTTCATTCATGTCAACACCTCATTTTCTCAATCGAAGTAGTGATTTATGTGGAGCTACATTTTTCTATTTTCATAGTCGTGCATTCGATGATAAGTGGGTGGAGTTAACACCATGCCTGTTATGAATACATGGAGACTCGCTCTCACAAGCATAAACTGAACTGCGTTTACCAATATAATTTGATTGTATTGTATATAGCGCACTGCAATGATTATTTGAACTCATAGATTAATGCTTCATTCAATGAATAAAAACAATTGTGATCAGTTCATATTTGATTAGATCTTTCAAAACTATAATATAGGAACAAAATCAACAATTTCGGATAGGAAATGATTACGAACTACTATGATATGTTGAAAATTAGATATAATAATTATGATCGAGGAAAAAACCAGGGTTACTAAGAGTCCATTACACAACTGTCAGAATGACAGGAACTTCCAACATTCCAAGGAAGGAAAGAAGCATTCTCATTAAATTAATCAACGAAAATATTAGCATTTTGTTATCCCATTACGCAGTATTATTATCGGGATCAAATATTTTAATTCATCTCATCAGCTCTTCTTCATTAATCCATATATTTCTAAAAACGTTGATGCATGTAGAAAAATGTTATCGCATTCAGTAGAAATGGGCCCAATTTCGAGATTTTCAAAATGCACCTAATCAGTATAAGGACGTCTTAATTTCGATAATCGTTCATATGATTGCAAAGGTATCATTCATTTATTATTGTTCTTTACTTCTATTTTGGCTGAAATTCGAGATCAGCAACTTCTTTTTAAATATTGTTTGAGCCAGCGGTGGGATGTTGAAAGAGGAATTCTTCTAGAAAGTTTGTAGGTTATAGGCATACGGAAAGACCTGGACAAAGAGTTACACAACTTTGTTCATTGTAATTGCTTATGTAATAATCAATACTAAAATCTGCAATATTTCACCTATGTGCATTTCGTATTTATAGTACTCATATTTTAAAACTGGTTCTAAATTTTGGAAAAATTCATACTTGATTGTACAATTAAGTGCTGGAATGATTTGCAGAACGAAATGTTTTTATGGATTGAACATTTTCGAAGTAGGTACAATAAAATATCGATATACTTGAGAAGATGATGGTATCCCCTTTAGTTTCTATGCACTGCAGTGGTAAGTGTGCCAAGTGCCCTACGCCCTATTATATTCTTACAGGTCACTACTTAGATTGTTTGTATTCATCTCTTGCATATTTTCGTTGCCTCGTAATTTGTAATAATACAAGGGAACAAAACATCCGTTTGCTTGTTTATACTAGTTCTGGTTAAAAGTGAAATAATTTTGCTCCATACGTAAAGACATAAGGATCACGTATTCTGTGCAGCTTCTAACAGAGGGATATACAGGGTGTCCCAATATTGCTGGGACACAGAGCTACCACGTATTCTAGAGGTCAAAATAAGTCGATTGAGCCCAATTTACCTGTATACCAAAATGTACCGTTTGTCCGTGAGAAGAGTTCAAAGTTTACTAAAAAAAATACATTTTTGTATGTTGTTCCGAAGTGCTTTATACAAATTTAATGAAATTTGGTAAATGTGTATTCTAGATGATTAGCTTACTTTTAGTAATCAAAAAAACCCAAAGAAAATTGTAGAGGGGTTGGAACCACCCTCACCCCTTGGCATTTTTTCCCCCATTTTTGTAGGGGTGGGAATACGGTTTTAAGACTTTTTTATCTGGAAGGCCTACTCATTATCTTCATTTTCTTACTCTTGTAAAAACTCCGTATTTTGCGTAGTTTTCAAGAAAAAAAATGTTTTCGCAAACACTGATAACCGATTTTCGGGTATAGGTTTAATAAAATTATTAGACACAAATTACACAATACATTTACACAAGACAAACAATAATTTTTATAACAAGTGTTCAATGTGACCTCCACCTTCATTAATACAGAGGTCAATTCGACGTAAAAAATTGAAATGCACTCTTCTTAAAACATCGTCATTTTCTCGTAGCGCATTTACAGCATTTTGAATTCTATTCCACAGTTGTTCGATGTTATTTATTTGAACCTCGTACACTTGTCTTTTTAATTCTCCCCAGATGAAGAAGTCACAAGGGTTTAAATCTGGAGACCGCGGAGGCCATTGAATGGGTGCTTCTTGTCCCCTACCTATCCACCTGCCACCAAATTGTTCACCAAGATATTCTCTTACTGCACGTGCAAAATGAGGTGGTGCACCATCATGCATGAAGAACGTATTTCTACGTAAGAGGCAAGTCTTCTAATAATTCTGGCAAATTTTGTTGAAGGAAACGGAGGTAACTATCGCCATTCAGACGATCAGGTAATCGTAACGGTCCGACTATAAATTCGCCAATAATTCCGACCCAGACATTAATTTTAAATTCACGTTGATAATGTCTACTTTTAATGGCATGTGGATTTTCATCTGCATAAACATGATCGTTGTGTAGGTTTGTCATACCGCGACGTGTAAAACAAGACTCATCAGTAAACAAGATCTTAGTATGGAATCCGTTGTCGACTACTCTGCGCTCCCGAATAGTTTGTAAAAAACTTAAACGTAATTCGTAGTCAGGTGGCAACAATTCTTGCACTGGCTGGATGTGAAATGGCCGAATTAATTGATCTCTAATGATTCGACTTACAGTGCTTTTTGGAATTCCAGCTTCTGGTTGCAATCTTCTAGTACTGGTATTAGGATTGTTATCAATCATTTGAAGAACAGCTTCTTCCGCAATAGGTGTTCGAGCTTGTCGAGGTCTTCCAGCGTTAACTCTTACTGGGGTCAACCTCCCCGTTTCTCGAAGACGTCTTTCGATTCGGGCAAAAGTTTTATGGTTTGGAATTCTCCGGTTTGGATACCTCTCTTGATACACGCGAACACTTTCGCGGCAGTTACCTTGACAATATCCAAGAACTAATAACATGTCGGTCTGTTCATTAAAAGGAAAATTCATAATTGTGGGACGTCAAAGGAACAGCAACAACAGCAATAACAATTAAACAAAAACAGTGATGACAATGAGAAATAATAAAAAAACAAGCAAAAGAGAACAAATAACTGACACATTTACTGTTAACAATAAACTATGTTTCCTGTCAAAATCATAACATTTGGTTTTGTCTTTGTGTCCGCGGCCAACTAAATTTTGTATTACAATTTTATTAAACCTATACCCGAAAATCGGTTATCAGTGTTTGCGAAAACATTTTTTTTCTTGAAAACTACGCAAAATACGGAGTTTTTACAAGAGTAAGAAAATGAAGATAATGAGTAGGCCTTCCAGATAAAAAAGTCTTAAAACCGTATTCCCACCCCTACAAAAATGGGGGAAAAAATGCCAAGGGGTGAGGGTGGTTCCAACCCCTCTACAATTTTCTTTGGGTTTTTTTGATTACTAAAAGTAAGCTAATCATCTAGAATACACATTTACCAAATTTCATTAAATTTGTATAAAGCACTTCGGAACAACATACAAAAATGTATTTTTTTTAGTAAACTTTGAACTCTTCTCACGGACAAACGGTACATTTTGGTATACAGGTAAATTGGGCTCAATCGACTTATTTTGACCTCTAGAATACGTGGTAGCTCTGTGTCCCAGCAATATTGGGACACCCTGTATATATTTTTGAAAGCCATTTATTCACAATGTTTATCGAATCAGGGATTGGAATAATGAATCTTTAGGTGAGCAATATAGCATATAAGATTAGGATTCGAAAATATAAGTTTGTATTTTAAATTATCGCAGATTACAGCTGTACACGATTTCAATGAAATATTAACTAGATTGACTCATTTCAACAGGGGTTCCTGATAATCTGTTCATAGGAACCATGATTCAAAGAGGTATTTACAGAGTTGTGATAATCCTCTTTGCCCATAATTACCAGGGAATTTCCTTTATCTGCTTTCAAGTAATAACAGTGTTTTTCTTTCATTGTTTCACAGAGTATTATTGAATTTACTTGTATAGGATACACTTTTATATGACTTACTTAAATGTTCAAATATTGTCTTGAACTTGTTACAGATAACAGCCTCATCTTGAAAATTGAGAAACCTAACCGTATTTTCAATATCAATAATTAATAAGTAATTTCTTTATTGCAACATTTAAACCTTTATTCAACAAACTCATTTCTGTTTCATCGAAATTAATATCGATTTTATTGTGAATAATGTTCATATTCTTAGTTTCTTCTCTAGGAGTTCTGGTAACAATTTTTGAAACTCATTTGTGGATTGATTTAATTTTTCTATTGGTTTTTGCCGAAGCTGCGCTCACTAATTCAGATTACCAGAACTCGAATTCACATGATGTTGTTTCAAAATCAAGTTTTAAATGTAAGTTATAAACCAAAAGTTGTAAATGATTTAGTTTATGATATTTTTATTACTGATTTTTGATTTGAACCATCTTTGTTTTACAGAGATAATGATTTCATCTATTTTCGCGTTTACACGTATATATTTCAATTCGTTTTGAGAAAAAAATCTTTAAGGAAACGTAAATGTACTTTTGCTGCTGTAGTTTTTCACGATAGCTAAAAAGCATCTTCTGACAACTATAGTATTGTAGTGTTTTCAAATTGATTGCAAGATACGAATTGAAGTCAACTAAATATGGAGGAATGAATAAATTATGTAAGTGATTTATATAATGCTGCTATCTTCGAGCAATTGATAATCTTATCATCCGCGGAATATTCTCCAGAATCTCCATATCTCCAGACCTCTTTCCCTGAGTTTGTGTGGCAGCCCATAGACAGTGAAATTCAAACATGTGGAATCCTATTTTTCATTGGTGATTGATCATAAATCCTCAAATCGAAACAAAATATAAGTGAACACTACGCATGCTTATTCTTGGAAATAAATTAACTACCACATTCAAGCGGCTACCCTTTGAGTGATCAAAGTCACAAATCAATTATGATAGCGCTTGTTGGATAATACAACAAGATCACATTTCCATGATTGGTGTATACTCGTCGATTATGAAGATTTGGATGCAGCATTGTATGAAGGTGAGATATAGACTACATAATGATGATAAGTCGAATTCAACACTGATTTTCCAGATAACACAAAAAAGTCCTATTACACAAAAAAGAGAAACTTACATTCGATTATAGAATATATTTTTCAGTTTACCCGGCGCATTCACCTTAAAATATTAAAAATTTATCATAATGATTATGCATATCATCGCTTAATGTTTTCCGAAATTAGAACATCTCAGTGTTATCGATGGAATCTGTGTGATATCTTGGAAATTTGACAATGAAGGAGATTGTTTATGGTAGAAAATGGACTTTTAAATGTTGATTTAAGCCAGCGTCAAACTGGCTGAATGATCTGCCACAGCTTGAAGTGTAGAGCAATTTATTCATGACTAATACACATACTTATAAATAAATACTCGAGCACACGTGAAACGAATACATTCAAGAGTTAATTTACTGCGTCGTATTATATAACGGCATTTCTCGAAAACTTTAATCAACATTCTAGTTGCCAACATTAAACGGTTTATATACTCAACTATTTGGATAGTAGGTATTTCACTTCTGGTTTAAATTGAATATCATTGAGCGAGTATCTGTCCTCATATACATGACGAATGCCCGATTGATAAAACATAGCATGGTTTCAGAGTATAGACAAGTTTTTTCAAAAATTCACAAGTTATTAAATCTCTAGTTTGTTTGCCTTCAGAAATATTGATGAAAATGATATATCAACAATTAACGGTGACACATAGATCACTAACTTTCCCCACCAGTATAAAATCAAAAACATATTGCAGATGCTCACAAACGGATAAAAAGAAGAAAGGAGAAAATTAATTTCTGTGCAATGTGCTCCGCTACTAGTTTCAATGTATCGCTCTCAAGATTATCAATTCCAGCTGCTTTATGGTTTTTGAGCGCTTGTTATATTAATACATTCTTTCGTTGAAGTTGGATTAAAGAATAGTAAATTTGGATGATTGTATTCAGTGAATTTGCTAGTTAGTTTTATTCCCAAAATAATATGAATATCATTATTACGATAAATACGTTTACTATTTTATTCATATCAAACATTGTGTTTCCTTCTCCGTTTTTAAGAGAATCGATTCCACCTTTTGGATTTTTACCACACATTTCATTCATATTTTCCTATAAATTGGCTGCATTTTTTTGTTTTCATGGATTTTACCTTTGAAGTATTCATTTTTAGTTTTCGTAATTAGTTCATCTTGTGTATTCCCATATTCATTGCATTCGCCTCTCAGATATTTGTATCTCTCTTCATTTGGAGATAAGTGCTATTTTTTTGTTGATCGTTTTAATCAACGATGCTGAAATCGAATTCTTCCTTTCCTATAATTTTTTCTTATTGGTATTGCAATTAGCATTCTACCGGGCTATGTTCATTATATTTTCAATAAACTTTTTTCGCTAAAATATAAACAAAAATTTCATACATTTTAGTGCCAATTTTTTTTCATTGTTAATTTGGAAAATGATGATTGAGTGAACAGTATATTTATTGATTGGAATATTTCGCCTAGAAGTATTTGTGAAGATATGATCAAGAGAGACTTTTAGACGTGTGGGCGCATTTATGAGAGATGTGTGCTCATACACTACCATGATTGTTAAATAATTATTCCAACAAGGATAGCAATGTTGATATCTCTAATAACTAAATTATATTTACTTTTATTTAAATGTTGAAATTACTTGGAAAATTCTAATTGAACAAGGTCGCGGCACTTTGGAGAGACACCGGCGACCGAACATCTCCCGTGACATGGGGTGTGGGTTGCCAAAACTTTTGAGAACCTTCTTCGTTTGGTATTTTGTATCTAAGGTGAAGGTTTCTATTTCCGTTATATCAAAATCTCGAATATGAGGATTCGTTGTACCAAATTTGTCACTATTGGAGAGAGGGAGGGAGTGGATTAAATGGGAGCTTTTATAGATAAAAACAGGCTAAAATGTATTTAGATACGAAATCACATGGATCATTTGTGAATATGTCTATGAAGCTGATCTAATAATTTGTTCTGAATGAAATATAAATAGAAATAGGGAACTATTTTCCTCTACATAAAACAGATTATTGAGAATATAAGAGTGATGTTAATCTTATAAGTTATAATTCATTATCTGGTTGCTTCCTTAGTCAATGGCACTATATATTGTTTAGTTTCGTTTCTTGTGTTGGATTTGTTTTTGGAATATCATTTTGTTTTTCTCCAGGTGTTAATAACTAAGTTGATGCCAAATGGGGAAAATTTATTATTAAAGCATCATGTTCATTCCTCCCACTAAAAGTATTTATTTTTTGCTCAGCCATTTTATGTAACAGATACCTACTGAATTTTAATTTGGTTCCTTCTAATTAGAATTCAATTAATAAATGTATAAATCTTTTTGCTGTTTGGTGAACTGTCAAAATTATTGACTAAGAACTATGTAAACCTTACTTTGATGATATCACAGAGCAATTAGTTCAATGCATACTCGATAAAATAACTATGGTCCATGACCTATAGATTTTAGGATTATCTCTATAATGACAAACACAAAAATGTGACGTAATTGTTGGTCCAGACTGTTTCGGCAGCAAATAACTTTCGAATGTCCTTAATAACCGAGATATAGTTCTTCAAAGTTGGGAATAAATAACAGTTTCGCTTAACTTTTGAACCGTTCAACCAATTTTTGTTCATATTTTTAACAAAGTTTACTAAAATGTTCATTTATATCTAACAATAATAACGCGTTTCACCAAATTTGTCAGAGGCGTAGACAATAGGGGCGTTACCCCTTCGTCCCTCTATTTTTTACTCCCCTAGTTATTCTTCGAAAATAATGGAATATTATGAAAGCTACGTTCAATTTAGTAAAAAAGTTGCCAGTATAAAATTACGATTAGAGACTTCGATTTCGAGATATTTTGGTTTGAAATTTGGGAAACATGTCGAAAACGCAGAATTAATATGTCTTGCTTTTATTGGATATCTCATCCATATTTTTCGAAATTTACTAGAACGCGTTTCATAAGCTTTTCAATGGCGCAGGGATACCCCTCTCGTATTTTTTTAAATCTGGTGGAAACTTTTGTACCAGCTTTTGTAATAGCACTTTACTGAAAAACATTTTTTAAAGAACGCACCAAAAGATTAACAAAAGATATATACTTAGAACAAATTTTCAAAATGCAATTCTCTGAACTCAATATATTTTTGAGATCTTTTAGCAATAGTATTGACTGTTCCCAAATTTGGATGCTGATTATCACTTAATTGACGGCATGGTTGTTGAATTCCTTCTATCAACTCTTTCCTCGTGTCAATTGTTGTTGCGTACACAGGATATTTTAGGTAGCCCCGTGCATAAAAATCTAAACGCGTTATATCGGGTGATCGTGCTGGGCAAGGTACCTTCCTATTTCGTTAGGATCGATATTTGTGATTCGACATATTCATCTTTCTGAATAAGTTTCGTTCATCCGGTCTCTCACTTTTTAAATTTTCACACTATACTTCACTACAGTTGGGAATTTAAATCTTAAAAGTCAGTAGTACACTTGCTGCCAAAAATATATTTGAACTTGATGAATTTGCATAAATTCAATATTAGGTAAGCAGGGTGTCTACCCAAACCGAGAAACAGGGCAAGTGGTCTACGAAACAAAACAGTTTGAGGACTTCCTAAATGTATTCAGAAAGGCTTAAAACAGATATATCTTCCATTTTGGGACCGATGGACAGAAAGCTGTTCTAGAAATGTACAGAAACGAAGATATTTTGAGGAATATCGATAGACACATGATTCTGAAGGACTCAAAAGGTAAAGGAATCTCGAATTCTTATTCTTTGTCATAGCAATGATTTCCCTCAAGACACTGAATCGTGAAATGCAACAAGGTATATTAACATTATCAAAGTAAATAACCAAAATGTGAATTTGTTGATTTTAAACATGAAAACAGTTAAAACGAGAGAAAGAGAACGAAGATGGAAGAATCGATGAAATTATGTTCATGTTTAATTTATTGGGAGAAATAAATTTAATTCTTGCTTGATGTGTGAAATAAAACTGATTTGAACCACGTGGGTTTGAATCAGATCTCCAACACAAGGTCAGTCGTTTTTTATAACGCCAGACAAGAAATTCACTTGCTTATTTTGGTCATGAATGAATTTCGTTTCGCCGAACATAAAAACAAACCACGTTAGTCAGCTTTCAACTTGCTTCTTTATGTTAAAGTCTCTTTCAATAAGTTACACGGCCGACTCTAAGCAGCTTAGGACTTAAATCTGGACAATGTTGTTTCATGGCTTTTAATAAGTCCAAGTCGTATTGTAGAAAATAATTCACGAATTTATTCACAGTCGTAAATTTAATAATTTTGCCACAACATTCTATCTGTATAGACAAATATATCCATCAAGGACTTAACAGTTTTCTTAGTTAATGAATAAATTTGATTGGAAGAACATGTCAATATACAGTGTAAATGTGTTATTGAAGTATATAACTGATTCAATGATTCCGAATAATTGGAATCTCAGTATTTTCAAAATAGATATTGAAAATATTCGTTTATGAAAATCACAAGATGTTTCTTGATATTTTAGTAATACAATGTACATTTATTAGTTCATTCATACTTATATTTGTGTAATAATTATTACTACTACTATGTATAGTATACGATAATTCATTTGTAATAATTAGTACACAAATATAAGTACGAATAAACTAAGAAATATACAGTGTATTACTAAAATATCAAGACCTTTTAATATCTTGGATACACAAGGTATCACATTTTACAATACGCATGTGTAAACAATCTTATCTAGCACATAAAATGTGCGTTTTCTCACCCGAATATGGATCAAACACGCAAGATTTTGCAATAATTATTTGACGTATTACTAATACAGCAAATGGGCGATATTATGAGTGTGTAAACAACTGATAGGAGCGACAAATATTACGTCTATGTCAAATAAACGGAAACATATCTCAGGCACCAATCACTATTTTTATATCAGGTATATCAATTTGATATTGGAGTATTAGATCATCAAGTTATGTCCCAATTATTCTTGATAACATTTTTATGGTTGTATTTGCTGTGCGGTAATTGTACAAACTACATGCTTCAAACTGCTGAGTGAAATTAAGGAGGAGACCACAATACAATATGCTATTCGCTATTACGAGGACAAGGTAAAAAGTCCATGAAAAATGGAACAAGAAATGATTTAGTTGGTTAAAACTTATTTTATTTCTTAACATAATCTCCTTGTAGCCCGATATACTTCGTCCAACGTTTTTTGAATTTTCCAATCCCTCCATAGTGGGCGTTTGTTTCAGTGATGACCTCTTCGTTGGAGCCAAATCTCTTTCCGCAGAGCCATTTCTTCAAGTTTGGAAATAGGTAAAAATCGCATAGGTTCAAAGCTGGAGAATATGGTGGATGACGATCCAACTTGTAACACAATTCATGCAATTTTGCCATTGCGACTGCATAGCTGTGCACCGGTGCGTTTTCCTGGTGGAAAAGTCTTATTTTGTCTGCCAAACGCGACCACTTTCATTTCAACTCGGTATCGAATCGATCCAACAGCTCCCAAAGAACTGTCGCTATGAATTTGTTGGTCGATAAACCCACTTTGGCCTTTTTCGGCACCGATTTGCCAGGACAAGTTCACTGTTTGCTGTGATCCATGTTTCGTCTACGGTTACGAAACGGTGCAAAAAGTCTTTCTTATAGTGCTTGAACATCCCCGAACACTCCTCTGAAGTTATCACACTGTCGAACCTGTTGTCAACAGAGAGCAAATGCGGCACCCATCTGGCAGATAGCTTTATCATACTCAAAAATATATGCAACATGTTCCGTATCCGTTCGATTGAAATGCCAATAGCCTCAGCAATCTCATGCACTCTAACTCGCCGATCGTTCAATATCATAGCATGTATTTTATGAACGATTTCTGGCGTTGTAACCTCAATTGGAAGACCAGAACGTTCGGCGTTCTTTGTGGTCACACTACCACAACAAAAATCACAAACCACTTATGAATCGTTCCAATCGATGGTGAGGACTCTCCATGATATTCAACAAGCGATGCTTTGGTTTGCGTGATGTTTTTTCCGCTCAAGAAGTACTGTTTAATCGAGACGCTGAACTCACTTTTTTCCATTGTTTACAAACATCTTCAAGGTTACTTGCTTTCGATGGGTGTCAAAACAGAACTAAATAGTACTTCAAATAATATTTTTACTGGTGATTATTTCGTACTTATTAGCAAGGTAGACTGAAGTATCGCGATTGTCGATTAAAAACAATATGATTGAAAATTATCCAGGAAACGAACACATACGTCAATAGTACTTTTCACTTTCTGTCATGTCTTTATCTATATTCAATAGTTTTATTCTTATTACAAGTACCACAAAAATTGGGGGAAGGTCTATTGATTGTGTGGAGCACCTCACGCAGTATATAAGTGGGCCTCATGAAAGCTTATGACTGAAGACAATTTCAGACAAACGTGATGAATCATGTATCGCTTGAGTGCGATACCGGCTAAGAGTCTTTCTGTAGAAGATACATATCACGCGTACTTGAGAATATTGAAAAACTCCTTGTCCATAAAAATAAATCAGAACAATTAAGAAAGATTGAAATTTCACGCTTTGGAGCATCCATTGAAAGGTTTCTTCCTTATATTTATATTCCATTCATTAATTTCTGACAGATATTCTCAGTTTTTTGTTCAATTAAAATGCCGACCATAAGTCAATTTTACACTGCGACTTGTCTGAGATTCAACAACAGAGCCACGTAAATTTTCTGTTTGTTCAAGCAACGACTTATCCTTCCTGTAGGTAATTATCACGGAAGAGTGTACCTTCATACTTTTAAATAATGTCGATCGGTATAAATCGTTCAGACATTAATTCTCGGTATATCCAGGATCGACTCAAGGAACTTTGCAGAAGGCTTATTCAGAGAGCGGCCTAGTTGAAGTTGATATTATTTGGGGAGTATCAGCACATTCAATCCTTCAATAGATTGAAACGTTGTACTTAGTACGTTCTGCCAGAAAAGCGGATCCTAGAATCCCTAATATGATGACGCTCATGCTCGGTGACATCACCAGCAGCACCATCTCATGGGACGACCAATTAAGGACTAGTTTTCTATTCCGTACCAAGAGCTAGTTTGCACCCCAGCAGTTCCTCATGATCTACAAAGCACATATAGGTCCTGGAGTACTTTTACTATGTTTGGGTTTCAGTTCCCAAACATATGCTGAAGCTTGTAGATTCTATGAAGAAGGAATCTATTCGTCTAGTTGGTTATGCCCGACATTGACCTCTCTAGAACATCGTGAGAAGGTGTGCGGCTTCTCCATTTTCTATAAATATTTTTCATGTGCGGTGCCCATGGGTAATCTGGTCTGTTACTCCACCACAATCTGCCGCACATCTTCCTACTGGACTTGATTTCTCCATCGAATGAAAAAGTTGCGGAACTCTTTGACTATTGAGGTTTTTCCTGGTATCTGTGATCACCAAACTTTCAGAAAAATTTCAACTCCTATCTCTAAAATTTAATTGCTGGCTCACGCGATGTTATACGAACATCATAGGTTTTTCTCTCGTTTAGTCAAAATATAAAAGAAGGTTAACAACGTATAGGATTCTTTAGGTCTACTTCGTAATCTAGATGATACATGAGGTCAGGTGCACTTGAATCAAGAACTTGTGGAGTTGTTGAGTACTGGAAAAAGAAAACACATGACACATGTTGAAATGTTTTACCATGCTATCCATATCCTAGTAAATTGAATGACTGAAGAGTTTGCTTCTTATTTTACTCCCCAAGTTTTCTTATATGTCTGAATAATATATTTTATAATTAAAACCCCATTAGTCACCGTATGAAAAATCCACTTATTTTGAAAAACGTTTTCCCATTTTTTCGATGAGCAAAAATAGAAAAGCTCTTCTTTATCTTATTTTGAATTTTCTTCATTAGAAAATATTAAGCATTTCTTTCAGAAGCAAACCAATGATTCTCGGCTAATTGGTGAGGGCTCCCATTCTCATCACTAGTATCTGACATACATTTTCATTTTGTTCTATACAGATATCAGCCAATAATTAAAATATCCCATCTTACATAGAAAAGGATTGCGGATATATCTAGAAAGGGAAAATTTGCAGAAAAAATACCGCCACGCTTAGTCCGTCTCTGTGGGTATAATATTGATTGAATCAATTTCATACATTATCTGGTTCGTTCTAGTGCTAACCCTACAATAAATAAAATACATTGCGGCGAGTTTGCATGCACTCCTTTGCCTGTGACTTGTTAATATATTTACTTATTACGATGAGAGGCGGTGCGTGCCAATTTAAATGTTATTTATCCATGTTGATACATTCGCAGCTTTTGAGATGTTAACGCTACAAACATGAATCACATTTAGCAAAGTCAAGCGAAGTTCCATTTATGTTTAGGTACTAACGATCAAATCAGCGGGAAGCTTAGCACTTCCTCTGGTATACTTAAAGTATTTTTATTCGAATCAAATCCAATTTATGTATTTATTTTTCTGGATCGAATATCAAAATTATATTACAATGCATCCTAGTAAAATACCTATCCCGAAACATCAAAATCTGTGATGGTTTTTAAAGTAACTGTTTGAAACGTCACCAAAAGTTATTTTGCGAGGTTAATTTCATGAAACAAATCGTTCCTTGTGTACAGAATGTAATAAAACGAGCGCATGAAATCAATTTCTCCTGTATTCATAGAACAATAGCAGAACGCTGAAGAAACCCGATTTTCATAGTTTTTAAGCTATTGCATAGCTTTTATGACGGGCTTTGAGCGCGGCGACCGAATCAAGAAATTCCGTAACGAAAATAACTTAACACACCCCACTCCGCCTACCATGTAGCTCGGCCGAGCGTTCGCTTAACGTGTATGTATATGGTACGACTGTACGAAGCTCGCACGGATCGAGACGAGCTGCTCCGAAATCGGACGAATACGTAAGCAGCTGTTTGTGAGAAAGTATATAGGTGTATAAGTATCTATCATATCTTTATAATGCCACACTCACCGCATGTGCGCCCCGTAAGTATACTTGTAGGTATATATACTGTTGTAGATACTGTTTCAAAAGGTGGGGTAGCTATTTACCAAAATAATAATAATGTTACTAATATTATGACTCCGAATATTGAAATAAATATTGCACACGTTAGCGATGTTAATGTTAGGCGCTCATTTGTTGGAGATATTTGTGCGTGCTTATGCAAACTTAGAAATGGCCTACACATAGTCATGGTAGCAATTTACATTTATCCGAATCCAAAATTGGACGAGGTAGAGCATTTTATTCATCGCACTTTACTGGAGTATACTGAAGAAGGGTCGAAAATACTTTGTACAAATGGTAATAAATTTCCACTTATCTTGGCTGGCGATTTCAACATCAACTTCGCTGATAAAAAATCAGAGCGGTTGACAACTTTTCTTTCGGAAAAATTGAATTTGAAAATGAATAATGATCCACAAGATTCCACAACAAAATATGGGACCACCATTGACGCGGTATTTTCCAGATATTTAGAGGATATCAAGTCTCAAACTTATGTTTCTTATTTCAGTTACCATAAACCTATAGTTTCAATGATAATAATTCCTGAATAACCTACATGTATTGTAAGACAATAAAAATATTTTAAACTATATTAACTTCTCATTTATTCAATAAAAGAAAAAAAATTGTTTTCTTATCGGTCACCACGCTCAAAAAGTGTACTTAACTTCAATTAATATCTAAGAAAAAAAAATACTGCATAAATAAAAATAAATAAATAATCATAATTGCATGAGTTGATAAAAAATGCTATGCAATAGCTTTACCGCGGCAGTCCAAGAGTGCCACATGTTTTTTTTTCTTCAATTTCACAATCGCAGCTCTAATTTAGCAAATTCGCAAATTATAAGGAGCAAAAAGTCAGGTTTTGATAAAGAGCATTTTTTCTGTAAAGTCCATTTCAACATAGAAATTGAACTGAGAATGTGCTTCATAGTGTCGTTTTAATAAATCAGAGAAGGTGATACCATAATTCCATAAAATAATATAATAGGGGTTTTAGTTAAAGAAAAGAAAAGTTACGTTACCAGACCATCGTAATGCTATAGATAATCGAGTCGAATAGTTCAGTAACCTAAATTCAAGTATTGACCTGTTTTGGCATTTTCCTAATTAAATTAATTTTGTGGATTACTCCTGTTTCATACTGTAGGTACCTATATGTCGTAGCCATCATATTGTAGCATGGGTATTTATAGATGATGCCAAGTCATTGCTAAATATTCGTTGACTTGACATTGTTTGAAATCTGGATAGTTATTCTTTCAAACAGCTAGCCGGTGAGTATATGGTACGCCAGATGATCGTATTTATTACATTTTCAATTGTTTAGATTCTGAGTGAATCATTCTATCTTCATTTTTTGGTAGCTGTTTTATGAATTTCCTTTCCGTTTTAGGGAATGATTTTAAAACAATTGAAAATAAGACTGGTTGACAAACCCACTGGACATCTCAAAAAATGATGCAACAACATATTATATGGGAGTGTCCAGATACTTTTAAAAATTCTATGGACTCTTGAGCTGTATAGTACATTCCGTTATTGTTCCGCAACAAGCAGAATTCGTGCTTGGTAGAACTTAAGCTATAAACTTTTCCGCCTGATTGTTTTTTGAGAGGCTGATTAGATTAAAAATTGAGATTTACAAACTCACTAGTATTTATTGATTCGGCTACTCCATAGTGCAGAAATAAGTTGTTTTGATAATACTTAGATGTCGTAATATCTATGGGATTGTGAATAATTTTCAAACAAGTGCATCCCGGCTAATATTTGGGTTTTAATTTATGAATCTATACAATATTTTTATCCCATTCGTGAATATATTGATGGGCTATATCCCGAATGTATAGGTCATTGCCCATAAGTTTTGGGAAGCGAAAGAGCTAGAAGCGCCCGAGTTCCAAAACAACCATTTTCCATTAGCTTGCACTAGTGATGTTACGAAGAATATTCCCTGAAGACCATATTACGGCTAAACTATACTACAGGTGGTCAGATTTGAGCGAAATATATTGATGTGAAACTTTTTGTGCACAAACGCGTTGTTAAAGTAAACAAAACCCTCAAGGTACATAATTTTGTGGCCAACGTTCAGCAGGAACGTCGTCTATTGACGAAAAAATTGCAAATTTGATTCCAAATGTTTGAAAATTTCCCGGCAGAAAAAAGATATCTTGGTATCCCAATGAACCCTTCTTATGAAGAACTTTGGATCCAATATGAGAACACAGAGAAGGAGTTGTGAACACAAAGTATAGGTGATAAAATATATAATAAGTAGATAAAAATAAATTCCAAAAAAACTGTTTTCTAGGAATGGTCTTTTATTTGAGACATTAAAGCGATAATCACACTAGTGCAAATATCGATAATTACACTAGTTCAAGATTATCGCTAGTAAAACAATGAGTGTATATGTTATTATTGCTATACAAATTCATTACGATTCTAAGGATCATATTGCCTTGAAAATGTGATTTCCCAGATGCAATATACGAGGGCAAGGTGAAAAGTTCCTAAAAATGAAACAAGAAATGATTCATTTGGTCAAAACTTATTTTATTTTTCAACATAATCTCCTTGTACCCCGATATACTTCGTCCAACGTTTTTCTAATTTTTCGATCTCTTCCAAATATTACGATTTCGGCAATCCTTTAAAATAGGGGTTTGTTCCAGCGATGACCTCATGGTTGGAGTCAAATCTCTTTCCGCCGAGCCATTTCTTCATGTAGTTTGGAAATAGATATACATCGCAGGGGCCAAATCTGGAGAATATGGTGGACGACGAAACAATTTGAAGCGCAATTTATGCAATTTTGCCATTGCGACATTAACAAATTGTTAATTAACAATCTGATGTTTTATGAATAATTGACGAACATATAGACCAAAGATTCTTGCTCATCAAGTCCAAATTATCCAGAATTGACTTTAAACTCAACCTCGTGTCTACATGTTTTTGTTTGTTAATTTGTTAATCAACAAATTGTTAATTACCAATAATTTGTTGATTTGTTATTCGTCATGGAGAGAAAATTGCTGAGGATAAATTCTTGGTAAGTTATTCGATGTGCGTACGCGTAGTTTAAGTTGAAAATGTACCCCTAAGAACTTGATGTTCTGCTTTTGGGCTAAGGGATTGGTTGTGAACATTATGAGGTATGTTTTGTTCACATTCAATTGTAATTTATTGCTACAAAACCACTTTTCTGCTTCTTTTATCGACTCTGATGTCTTTTATGTCAGATACGTTTTTCCCACTACTACGTTGCTGCTTATGAAATGTTTGATACGAGATCATTGACATATTTAAGAACAGCACTTGTCCTTACACAGGACCCTGTGGTGCACCGGTGTTTGTTTTTCTTAGACACGATTCTCGACCACTCAGCTTCACATTTTTTCATTACCTCTAGTTCAATTCCTCTGTCATTTTCTAATATTGTCAAACTGTTTTAGATGATCAGGAAGAAAGAAGATGAAAGACAAACTATTCAAAATCTTCCACAATGGAGGAACATTTAAGGAAGTTCATCAACTCAAACCTCGCGCCAATTTTTTTTCGTTTATTCATTGTTCACTAAAAAATTGTTATAAATATTGATTCTGCCATTCAATTGAACGAATATATATGCATTACCATTTAAAATCATTCCAAATTAGTAATTTCTATTCAATATCCAATTTTTTTGAATATCGTACTAGAATCGTCGTTTATTTATTGTTTATCGGCCGTATGAACAATTGTCCCTGTTGGGATGTTGTCGGCTTTTGTCTATAGGTGATTACGAATCGACTGAGCCATTGAAGATCAAAATCGGTGACTTACGAGAGAATTTACGAATCAAAGCTGCCATTGTCTGGACTACTAGTGGAATTTGACGTAATGCTACAATATTCAATTTATTCATGAATGGAATGATTGCAAAAAAATATTAACATCGAATTTGTGAAACTAGTTAGAGTGGTTAAGAGTTGTACAGTAAGTAAGTAGTAAGTAAGTAATTTATTTTCCAAATTTTACTTACTGGTTGAATTTATCAATATTACGTTTAATTTAAACTAATAATAGTAATATTAACACTAATAATGGTAATAACATTTATAATAATAATAACAATAGTAATAATAATTAATAATAATAATATCTAGGTCTACAGCAATAGTATTATTGAATATAAATCTTAAATAAATAATAATTTATCAGAAGATATTTTTATTGATAAAAATTTCTAATCCTACAATTTATAATTTAATATTTAATTATAAAAATAAATTTTAAAGCTCAACCCTTAAAATATTTAATTTTAATTTTATAAAAATTTTCTAGTATATTTTATAAAAATTAAAAATAAAATTAAATTTCTTTCCTTAAAAAACTAGATATATTTAAAAACGAATAACGTTTCATTACTAATTTTATATTTTGAATAATTATTTAACATTAAAATTAATATAAAATTAGCTCTTTTAAATTCGAGAAATTTAAATAATTAAATTTTAATTAATAAATCCTGATACACAAGGTACAATAAATAAAATTTTCTTTTAAAAATAATTTATTTTTCAAAATTCTTTTTCAATACTAATAAACTATGATTAAATTAATTTTTTCTTAAAAATAATAAAATTAACTATATTTCTTTTAAATTTAAATAAATAATAAATCCAAATAATTTTTTATATTTAAATCAAACTTTTAAAAGTTAACTTTTTAATGTAAATAAAATATTTTTTTAAACTATAATTTATTTTCTAGATTCACTTTCCAGTAAATCTACTTTGTTACGACTTATTTCAATCTAATTGAAAGTGACGGGCAATATGTACATATTTTAGAGCTAAAATCATTAAAAAAATATATAATTAATTACTTTCAAATCCATTTTCATAATAATTTTAAATATATTAATTCACATATAAAATATATTGTAATCCGTCTCTCCTTTATTATAAACTGCACCTTGATCTGATTTTAATTTTTATAAAAATTAAGAATATAATTTCTTATAAAATACTTTTCTACGATGGTATACAAATTATTAAATAAAGTAAAATTAATCGTGGATTATCAATTATAGGACAGATTCCTCTGAAAAGACTAAAATACCGCCAAAATCTTTAATTTTTAAGAACTTAACTAATACTAATTTTGATTTATATTTTATAACTAAAATAATAGGGTATCTAATCCTAGTTTATCTAAAAGCTTTCCAAACTTCATTAAATGAACAGAAATTTTATAAATTTAAAATTTCACTTAATAAATTTATATTTAATTTTTTATAATATTTAAATTAATTTTATCAAAAAATATTATATTGCATTATTTGTTTAACCGCAACTGCTGGCACAAATTTTGTTAATACTTTTTATATTAATAAATCTAATTTTATTTAATTTTTAAATTTATATACTGCGATTTTAATAATAAAATTTTTTAAATTTTAATTAACTCCTACAAAAATTAGTCTACGAACATGATCTCATCTAATGGAAAAGCAAAGATTACATATGGTTCAATTGATGAATGTTATGATGAGAATTCTGAAACGTGATTATATTACTCTGTAAAAGGAAAATGTGCATACCCTTCAGAGTAGGTATGCAATCTTTTGTAAAGGTATTGACCGTTCTGACTACACACATCACACATTGTCGAAGAATTTCGACCATGACAAATTAATGAAACCAATAGTTTATTATGATTGTGTTAGTAACACGTCTGACAACCACTTGAATATGTTATCGAACGATGAATAATAGATTGAAATGTAAATATTTTATGTGGAATATAATGGCTTTTTACATGTACATTCAAAACGAGATTTTAAAGGTGTTTCGTTTTTCTTCACTCCTACGTCAAATTTCCGTTAATCATTGAGAGTGATTGGCGTTGATTCCATTGCTTATGGTGTTGTAAATATTGGAATAAAGTTTATAGCTATGTATCGGTAAATATTTCGTATGCTATCAAAATAATTCGTATCAATATTATCGTACCTATTCATCTCATCTACATACTGATTCTATTGTCATTCACTCACATACATTTCAAAGTACCATGTGGTAGTGGTGAAAGCTATCTTACTGATGAATATTTCCAGACATTTCAATTATTCAATTCAAAAGTATTATAAGAATGTAATAACGGTTTAAAATTCACAAAATACATGACGTGGAAAGAAAAAATTACCGTAGAATGCACCCAATTATTTTAATGATTAATGGGTTCCTCGAAAATTTATGATATCGATTTCAGTCAATGTTCTCCTTGCTAGGAGAATTACTGAATCATTTGAACGTGAACATTGGACTCTGAGTCTACAGTGATCCCCGTTTCCTATTAATGCCTAAGAGCTTCACTGCTCGATGCCAGTTCTACGGCTTCTGAGTCCAAGCTTACTTTTCTAAAATAGCTCTACCTGAAGTTCAATGGAACTAGCAGTCCATTAGGATACGTGCAGGGGTTCTCCCCTTTCTCACATAACGTAGATCTCGGTGGAATTTCAGACCCCAAGTTCGGTAGAAATTCGACAGAGTCGAGGCACTATCTTGCCTCAGCAGACTTTTTGCCTGTTTATATCTCTTAACGTTGATTTCATTATTTGCAATGTTCGCTATGGATCCATTGTTGCCTCCAATGCCTGAGTGGCGTGAAACACAGAACATAACCACTTTATTGTCCTCCTCTCATTCCTTAAAGGCTATACAGAATTGTTTCAACTTTATTTGTCGTCTCAATTCATATAGATGTTTTGTAGTCGCACTTGATCAGTGAGAACAGTTCGATTTTATCTGTTAGCGTATGCACCCCAGCTCCTGCCGTTTCCTCCTTTCTGGAGCCATTTGTATAGCAGATGTCTCGATTCTGGGGTGCACCGCATCAGTCCAATTAATAAAACCTCATAGGGAGTGCTAAACTCGGCGAAGCGTGTTTCCACTCTGTCCATAAGAACCCGATCAGCCTCCTTTAACTGGGTGTTAATTTTCATCTCGGTGGACCTTGACCGCTCTTGCCAGAGTTTCAAGGCTTTTTACCAGTCTTGGCGTTGACCGTTACATGTATTGTTTCTTCCTTCAAAGAGCACCATAATCACCTCAAGGGTGACCTTTAGCCCTTCAGTGCCATCCCTCAAAGATTTGAACGACTTTAGATTTATATTTATAGGATTTAATAGACATGTTATATGAGTACCATTATTATAATATGTCATGCCCACAATTAATTGCAAGAATGATTCAAATGCTTGTTATTATGATATTGAAGATAAGAAGGGTTCAGAATTTGATCGCTTCCCAAAGATGGAAGAGTTATCAATACAATAAATTTAACATGTTTACATTAGCTTGCCTAATTAATTTGATTTGGAAATTTTACAGGAAATAATACAAATCGATAATAGCTGAATATTTCAAAAACACTTCATTATAGGTATAAAGAAAGTTCGATAAAATTTAAAGAATAGTTAAGGATCTTTCTAACTTCGTTATAATATAAAGCCCGATCCATTTGAAAAAGTTGAGTAATGTTCACATATGCGTTTTGAATCAGTCTGAAACCTAAATAATCACTTTATTCATGAAATGTGTGAATTAAATCAAAATACGTGATATCAGAAGGAATGAAGTAGTAAAAAACGAGTTTTAATGTCCTTTAATTGTTAAAATGAAGTGTTAAATTGGATCCTATTGCATGATAAAAATTGACATGTCTCGTACAATACTCGGAATAAGGTAGTAAAATCCTATATTGAAAGAATCCCCAAGGGCAAATTTTTCGAAATATGTGATAATATACAGACTGTATACTATTTAAAATAAGAAAGTTAGATTCTACTTCCGATATAAGTAGCTGGATGCTCTAAATATTTTTGATCAACCATATTAACAATTGTATGTCTCAGTAACATCCTTACAAATATGTTATGCCACGGTTATTGTGTAGATACGGTTCTGAGGTGTGGAATCGAGTTACATTTGAATTTCATTATTCAATTTGAGACAATTTCCTTTTCATTCAAATAGGATAAGGAAAAATAAATATAAATACTTGAAAAAATATAAAATTTTGTATGGATGTAGCTGAAAATTGATAAGATTTGTCGTTTTTTTCAAACCACAAATATATACCGAAAATGAAGGGGAGCCAAATTTACAAATAAATAGGACTAGATAGATATATAGATAAGTTTATTCATTTCTTGATACACATGTTCAACAAAAGAAATTAAGTAGAAATGTGTATGTTCAATAACTGAGAATATTGTTGTTTCAATAGATTTTCCCTCATTAATCGATGTTGGAGATTATACTATAATTGGTTAGCACATTTTTATACCCTTCCTTATACAGGGTGTCCTCGAACTGCGTGGCTAAAATAAAACCGAAGATTCTTTGATTCGAAAAAAATGTGATGAGCCTTTTTACTTCTGCCTCAAGTGTCTTGTTTAGCCGGTAGAGGGCTTCAAAGTTGCAAAAATAATTTTGTTTTTTCAGTATAACTTGAGAACGTGATGAAGGACTTTTACAATATTTAGCAGGTGAGTTACTGTCAATAATGACCATTTTTGATAGTGGAGCACAGAGCCTTAGAGACCATAGAAATGGCTCAAACTTGAGGATGTAACGGGAAAAGTGTCCAGAACTTTTTTGTGGTCAATGTAATTCACTCGATATTTTTTACGTAGATAGCTTATTCAATTTGAAAACTTTTCTTACTCTTAGAAAATTTTGATAAAATCAACTTATTAGCTTGAAAAAATTAATTTTCGAGTCTCTGCAATTTTGGCTTACTAATTTTACTTGATAAAAATACCTTAGTTGCCTTTGCTTTTCTAATGTCATTTTGGCATTTGAAGAATTTATTCTCAAAACTGTCAGTTTTTACTTTGCTTTCCGTAAAAATTTTATAAAATTATGGCTCAAAATTTCACTAACACTGAAATGGTTGATACGTTATTGATTTATGGACTTTGTCGTTGCAATGGCCGGAGAAGGGGAAGATATCCGCATCGCAGAATTCCAAATTTGTGTATTCAGGAAAATGGGCAACATTTCGAACAATTGATGCCTTAGCGATTTCCCAAAAAGTTTTGTTGTTTCTTTTAATTTAGCATTTGTTTTTCCTAAATAATAACATCGTTTCCCCATTTCTATTGTTTTTATTATTCGTGTTTTACCGAGATATTAACCATTTCAGTGTTAGTGAAATTTTGAGCCATAATTTTATATGCCAAAATGACATTAGAAAAGCAAAGGCAACTAAGGAATTTTAATCAAGTAAAATTAGTAAGCCAAAATTGCAGAGACTCGAAAATTATTTTTTTCAAGCTAATCCGTTGATTTTATCAAAATTTTCTAAGAGTAAGAAAAGTTTTCAAATTAGATAAGCTATCTACATAAAGAATATAGAGTGAATTACATCGACAACAAAAAAGTTCTGGACACTTTTCCCGTTACAACCTCAAGTTTGAGCCATTCTTATGGTCTCTAAGGCTCTATGCTCCGCTCTCAAAAACGGCTATTATTGACAGTAACACACCTGCCAAATATTGTAAAAGTCCTCCATCACGTTCTCAAGTTAAACCGAAAAAACAAAATTATTTTTGCAACTTTGAAGCCCTCTACCGGCTAAACAAGACACTTGAGGCAAAAGTAAAAAGGCTCATCAAATTTTTTTCGAATCAAACAATCTTCGGTTTTATTTTAGCCACGCAGTTCGAGGACACCCTGTATATCGGCTTTATACCACAACTAAGTTTATTCGAGAAAATTTGGTTTTGGAAGGCTTGATCAAAGATGTAAACCAGAGGTTCTAATATTGGTGCGAAACATTGTTTCAAGAATGTTGACGAAAATATTCACCTCCATTTTGTAAATTAGATATCAAGTTGTATGATTCATCTAGAAAGCGGATATAGAAATATTGAGTGTTGACTATAGCATATCTCATGTAGAGTACTCCGGATATTGCATCCTGAGAATTATCAAGTATTAGTATTAGATACGGCATTTGTAAAATAAAATTATTCACCAGCGAATCGTAATTTTCACTTTCGGGTAAGACATTTCTGGTTTTCGATTTAGCTAACGCATTGTTTACTATATTCCACACACACTGATTCTTATTATTGATTATTGATGCATGTAATTTCTTCATTTGAGCGTTACCTTCATGCTTCTAAATTCACACGGAAACTTGGATTCTAAATATAACGCGAAACTTCCGTATTCCTAGAATGTAAATTTATTTAAAGTCGAAAATTACAAAAAAGAAGAGATCTTAATATAAGCCGCCAGACAATATTGTCTTGCCAAGATAGGATACACCATTACGTTCCCTATTAGTGGATGGTTCAAGAATAATGAACTCTAAGCGAGCTTTCAAACGAAGAATACTTCTAGTTTTAATTTAGCTGACAGTTTATTTACACTGACTGCATGTTCGCGGGAGTATATTACGGAGTCAGTCATACGTTACGTTTCTTAAGGAATTCTTGAACAAAAATTCAAGAATTATTTTGATCGGATAGGGATTAAAACCTATACCACATTCACCGATTTAGTGATATTTGCATCATTTATCTATGAGAAAATGGTTCAAAAATAGTTATTTGTAGGGTGCATTATGGTGAGTGGTATACCTTAGCCCTGAATTGAAATCTTCCAAACCCTGCACGTGGCTACAGATTGAATGAATCCTTCTCCAAAAATAATTTTACTTATGCATCACTTTTGATTTAGTCGGAAGTGAAACCATTTCCGATTTTTTTAATGGGTCATCCTATATTTCTTGTCAATTGTGGATTGAGATATTTTTGCGAGATATTCAAGCATATATAAAATTGTTGACAAAATAATCAATTGCTGAAAAATATTTAAATTATTAAAATGTAATTTCGGTATTTAATTTTTTTAAATATAACATTTGGTATATCTTTACGCCATTATATTCCGTACACTATGGGGAGTCAAAAAAATATCATCTCCCTATCTCTATTTTTGACAGGTAGAAAATTCAGGGAATTTATCCAAATTTCTCCCTATTCAGAATTCATGAAAATAAGTATTTAGTCGAGGAAATAGAACCGAAAACGTCGAATTAAAAAACGGCTGAGCCGATTTTGACGCCTTTTCTCAATCGATTCTAGAAGTCACAAGTTTCATCTAATTCCATAAGATAAATTCACGAATTCCCAAAAATCCCCGAGCAAGAAATTTTGGCCTATTCTTGCTATACTTGTACACTTTTTCTCACATCAGATTTTAGCTCCGGAAAGTACATTCAAAAAGATGCATTTTCCTGTAGAAATGCTGAAATGCATGTAAACAAAAAACAAACAAATAACATTTTTTAAATGACTTCTAGAATCGATTAAAAAGAAAAGCGCATTTTTGCGGGTTTATTTCCTCGACTAATTGTATTCGCTCAATAAACATAATAAAACTTAACTAAACTAAACTGAATGCATCTGTCGACAAATAAAACAATGAACTATGAACTGAAATATAAAAAAAAAATCAATGGAAATGCCCACAATTATCTTCCAAACATGTATGAATACATTTTTCTAGATGTCCTGTTACAAGTCTTCTTTTAATCGATTCTTGGAATATGGGGTTGAGTCTAGTGACCTAGAAGGCCATAATCATAGACCTAATCTCTCAATCTACCATTCCGCGATGTGTGGCCAAGCCATCTACTTACCGAGTAAAGTAAGCTGGTGCTACATCTGAGTGGTACCGAAAAGATCTTTTGTACGGATGACTTATTATAACTTGGAATTTCCAAATATTTTGCAAATATAAGGTTGCTGCCATTAATATGATAAGCGAACATTAAGCTACAAGAACATTCAAACTGAATGTTTATTGGAAACATTTTTCTTTTACGAAATGTAGATCTCCAGTAGCCCAAAAATCAATAGTTCTAGGGTTTAATATAAATCCACGGGAGAATTCTAATTCATTAGACCAAGTAATTTTTCTCAAATATTACCTACTTTATCAAATCCATTCTTCAAGAATCAATTCTTTTGGAAGCATCCTCTTCTTGCAAACACTGACTGGTGATAAAATTATAATCGTGTATTTTGTATTTCCCTAAAATTCTTTCTACAGAAGAATAGGATGAACCAAAATCTATTTCTGCACTACGTATTGAAGTGTGGGGATGATCTCCAAGATACGCCAAAACTTTCGAATTATTTTCATCTTGAATGAGACTTCTATATGTTTTTGTAGGACAATATTTCCGTGGTTTCTAAAAATTGCTTCTTTTTTTTATTATTTTCTAAGTTGAATTGGGACCAATTTGGATATATTTCTATCACATTCTCAAAGAAGGAAAAATAAATGAACAATATTTGAATGTGAACGGTTACTGTGAACTATGTCGAAAATAATTCGTGATAATTTGATATTGCAATAACAACATAACCTATTCCAAAGCCCTCCCCCTCATCTACCTAAAACTAGTGAAATATTGTTCATTTTATTTTCAAACATTGATAAATATTAAACTAAGATATAGAAGCATATGATTGAACTCCCAATAGTCTAAAAAATATAATGATCTCGATATATTAGGCAGGTGAAGAAGCAATCTGTTGGTGTGCCTACAGATCTAAAACAGGAGAAGGTCCAGAGGCTGGAGTCTTTCAGCCCAGAACCAATTCGTTGGAAGTCATGCATGAACACACCAGAATCTTCAGAACGGAAGTTCTTGTAATTCGAATACATGTGCACAAGCAAATCAATCTGGACAAAGAAATACAAAAGGAAGGACAAAATCATCATGTTCGATTGCCAAGGAGCCATGAAAACGCAGACCTAGAACATCATCAGCTCAAGAATGCTTTTCAACTGTAGAACCGAACTAAATACCTGAAACAGAAACATTCTACACTGGACATACAGGAATTGAAGAAAATGAAGAGGCTTACGCAAGGAAGTAGTTGAACACCGCTAATAGAACCCTCCTGCGGTATATAGGGTCACAGGGTTATCAGGAAATCTGCAGAAGACTAGGAACTCTGCACTTAACACTCCCAATTCTGCCAGAAATATTTGAAAAAATGATGTCTTGAAATGTGCAAGGCAAACCAAGAACAATCTAAGAATCGTTACAGGATTCATGACGGGGCACTGCAAAATCAATGGTTATATTCTGCAGAGAAGAAAAGGAAACACCGATAGATCTGCTCACTAACTGCGGAACCACACTCCTCCTGAGAAGAAAATTCTGCGGGACACACAACTAGACCGTAGAGGGAAGGCACCATTGTATCCGCCAAAAAATCTCATGTTTCTGAAAGATCTTGAGCTCACCATCGTTCTGTGAAACAGTATCAAGAAGGGGATACAATAGTCCTTGATGGATGCAGTATGAACAAAAACTGTAATAATAATAATATAATCTGATACGACGAATGAATTTGGAGATTCAAAATATTTTGAGCAATCTGTTTGGAAGTATCATACCTAATTCTACATTCCATATATCACATACACCTGTAAAGTGATTTGAAAATCCAAATCGAAAACTAAAGCTGTGACCGGACTTCTTAAAGCTCAGAATAAGTGATGCGAGAGTCAAAAATTTTTTGCATGTAAGTACATAACTTTGGAATAGTTACAGACCATAATATTTTATTGATATTCGATACGAATTGTTAAGATTATCACTGAGGATACGCTTAAAATAACTTTAAATAAAACTTAATTTCAAGCACGTTCCAACTATTGGAATCATGAATATAAAACATGTGTACTCATATTTTTGATAAGCTCGGACGAACGTGATTCTAGAGTTAAACAACTCATGGCAATTAGCTAATATTTCACTGCTACTTGTTGAGGAAATAAAAAGAGGAATGCATAACATAGATTTGCACATTTTATTACATTGAGCTTAAACAAACTATATGCATAATTCATTATGTTTTACGAATGATTGATGTTAATATGTTGACATGATTTAACGTCAATACGTTATAAAAGAATATGAATTGTTTATGGAATGGATAATATATAGAGTATATTATCTCCCACACTGTGGAACAGCCAAATGGAATAAAATTATTATTTTAATTATTGTGCATATTTTTGAATATTCGCGAAACACATTAATTTTAGATTATGAAAGGACATCCTCTCGTAGGATGAAATATATCATTCCCTAGAACTTTTTTCACTTTTGCAAATAGTTTTTGTATATTGATCACATATGATTAAAAGCTTATGTTTATGAAATATTTTGGGGTTACCTTGATTGTTTTATTCCAGTGATACTTTGATTAAGGAGTGGTTGGGAGGTCATCCATAAAATACGTTACACGTTTATTGGCTATTTTAGACCCCATTCCTCATGCCACAAGTTGTCACAAAGTCTGGGCAACCGTCGACGTCACATCACACTAAAATTGTTTTTTAATTTTAGGGATTATTTTATAATTTATGAATTTGCTCAAACGATTAATGAGTTCACATTATATTTATTATAATTTTTATTATATTACATGTAAATATAAACATATACATTATTATAAAAAATGACTATCGCTAAAAAATAAATTAAAAACCTTGTTACCTACACAAAACATAACAAATAATTTATAATCTATTTTCAGAATTAAAACATATTGCTTTCAGTTCAAAAATTATAAATTATTCTAATATTAATCACTCATATTATAGAAAACTATTATTGTGAATATAGTTTCAACAACTAGCGTTTCATCTTCAGATCTTCAGAACGATACAAAAGTACACTTGTATATGCGTACAACTGTGGAGGAATTGCGCAATTCCTATTCGTCGTATCGATTTGGATTTTGCAGATCTGTTCAAAATGGTGAAAATAGGAGCTGTACTGTTTTTGGGCCCGGTAACCTGTTTCAAGTGGTATTTTTGACATCCGTCTTCAGTTTTTCAAATGGAATTATATTATTTCATTGAACCGTAATGATAACAGTATTTTAGTCCCCTCACTATACGTAGTATAAGGGAAGTAATGTAATAAAAGAAATTTACGAATTTTCGCAGATATATTCGTTTTGAGCATTTCTTAATCGGTTAAACTATTTTTGACATTATGTCTGTGCGTGCGTGCGGAAGTGAGAGAGTGTGTGTATATTTTGCAGATTTGAAGTGGTGAAAATACCCCGTTTCGAGTGATATTTTTGACATCCACCTTCAGTTTTTGGAATGGAATTATATTTTATTGAACTATAATGTCAACCATGTATTTCTTGGTATAAATATATATCAGACGTATATGTCATCCCTACATTAGACCCTTCTAGTATCAGTTGTAACTCCCAAATATTTAAATGAGAAGCTGGGGCTTCTGATGCATCATTTAAATATCTTCATCCTTTTGTCTGTTGGTCAGATCCAATGTAACGTTGTTAAAACATTTACTTATTATGATCATTAATGTAGGGCAGAGCCGGTGAGGTTCCTTTATGCCTAGGCCGAAGTATCACATAGTGATACTTCGGCTAAGTTAGAGCACAGAAGATATTTAGCATCGTCCTCGTTTCTACTTTCTGGATATCCTCAGTGTCTTGTAGCTCCATGGGGGTGCTCTGCATCTTAGCGGGATCAGTGTTACGTATCACCTCAGAGTGTGCATTGTCCTTTCTTTTCTGGTTTGCAGCACCTGCAGAAGAGCGAATCGCTCGAATAGATTCTGTACAGGTGGCCTTTAAATTATTCATGTTCCGTTAGTATTTGAGTCAAAAGTTTGGCTTCGGTTTAAGCCATATTCGTCATTTAGTGATACCATTCTTCTCTAATGTTAGGTTCATTCTGTTCGTTAGAATGTCTGCAACCATTCACCTGTTGTCACTCTTTCGAATGTTGTGACCCGGGAGTGAATCGTCTCTTTGATGTTACTTTTCGATATGGTCCCAGGTTATCAAGCGCATCGGCTATTTCGTTTCCCCTTATTCCAGAGTGGGTGGAGACCTAACAATATTGAATCTGCTTTTGCCTGCTTAGCATGTTGATGCACACCCACACGAGCTTCGACATTATTTTCATGCTATCCAGGGCAACCAAAATAGCTTTTATGTCTGTGCATATGCTGATATGGATTTGCTCTTTCCTCAAGCACTGTTTGAGGGAGGTATATTAATACCTTTGCCTAGGAATATTTCTTCAGTAATTCGAGTTTTTTGAAGCCGAAAAAGTTTTTGAAAACGATAGTAAATGTTTTGGAATTAATTGCATATACTGAAATTATAGTTTTTTCGAATCTGTCTATAGGCAATGAAATGATGTAGAATTTTACAGGTGAGTCATACCCAATCTAGCCTTAGAACTGCCATCAATTAATACCCTTATTAAACTCAATCTGGGGGCATACAACTATTAAAGGGTGCAACTTCATACAGTAGTATGATGCGTCAAATCACCAAAAATGTGTTGAGGTCCTCTATACGCCTCTGCTATGTATCGGTTCATGTGGAACAGCCTGTATAATTAACGAGCGTAATTCCTGGTTATATCATCTGGTCAGCTTAAGTTAAGTTTTGTGGAAAATAATTTGATAGTGCTTAATACGAGGCACTTTATATTAGCACTAGACCCTAAAGGGTCATTATGTAGACATGCGATGTGTGAATAGGACTGATTGCTTTAAGACAAACAATACTTTTGCAACATATTTTGTGGGACGTTGTTTTGACCTAATATTTATTTAGGAATTGGTGTCTTGAATAAGTTTTATCAGTGACAAGTTTGTTAAATTACAAGGTACATACTCACAATGTTAAATTCGTGGCAACCAAATATGGTACCTCTTTGAGCAGAAGTAGGAAATGGTTACAATGAGCATGATGTTCATAAAGTGTATTTCAGCTAAACAATATATCTGTCAATTATAATTTATGAAAGACAATGACGGATCGGATAACAATATTCGAAAACTATTTACTCGTGGTTAGTCCCGAGGCATTCAGTTTTGATTTATGGGTTTTGTTCATCGATTTATTTTTATTGAAACTCTTGAGATATTTATCTTACGTAATTTAATTTCACTATCAAATTAAAACAGAAGAATCATTGAATTCTAATATAATCCTCTACTTCGATTCATAACAAATACCAATCGAACCATTTTGAGTTCTCAGGTAGTCCAATCTTTGAGATTTTGAGAACTGTGAGTTATTCAACTAGAATCACAAATATGTTTCTTCGTTCGATATTTCAATCTTTATTATGAATACCTACTCATCTGAAATTTCCTGCAGTGCTATGCTGCTAATAGTTATAGCCTCATTTCGGACTATAAAAGCAACTGTAGCTGCCTTCACATTTATCTTATAGCCGGTTTTTCAATATTGGTATTCTACTAGCCGCTAAAGTCTGTTTTGGAGTCTATAATGAAAGTCGATTTTATAGTCCATCTTTTAGCCGTCAAGATAGCTGTCTAAAGCTTTATAATTTCATTTACTGCAATTGGAAAATTGATTCTTGTAGCAGCTTTTTTGCAAGAAAGAGAAAGAACTCATGCTGATATTTTTCATTTTAACATACAACACAAGTATTTACGGGATACTTCAAATCCGTTCGACGTACGAAATAATTAATAAATACGTTGAAAACAGAATTCAATCTATTCGTACTGATGGATTATTTGTTCAATTGAAGCTAAGTTTATTGTTAAGTTAAGAATATAGCCTAGTATAGTTAACATAAATCAAAAACATTCCTTTACTGATGGCTATTTACTTTATTGCACTTAGATTAAAAGTATTTAATCAAATGCAATTTAAATGTTTAATTGCTATTGAAGATTCCTTATTCGAGTTTTCCAACTGTGATCAGTTTATTAATGTCAGTTGGAAATACTTCAGGGTCCAAATGGCAGAACAAGAGATTGAGCCAGTGCCCCAAATTTTAGTGAATATTGCTAATGCTGAAGATAGAGCAGCAGGAAGACGGATTAGGCAAAATATTATCACTACTTATTTCAACAATTAACCACAATTTTTTTCACCGCGTATATCAACAAATTTCCCTGTGGCAACAAAGTCTTTATTCTCCAACATAAACTTCAATAAAAACTCTATTTGCTTTTCGCAAGACCGAGACCTCTTCTTGCATTCTCCATAACTAAATAACATAATATAAATGAGATAGGACTGTATATTACATTTATTGTACTTATTTATGTCCTATATCCACTTCTTTTTGATCGTAAACAGAAAATGTGAAATGTGAATAATATCTATGAACATGTCAAGCACATAACCCATACGATAATTCCTATAAAACTAATAATTAGTGTTGTCATTTGTCAAATATATAAAATATGCAGCGTTGCCGGTATATAAAATAAAGCTACATTGAAAACGCTATAGTCTTTCTTCTAGTCGAGTTATATTTATAGACCGACTTAAATTAGAGTTAACAGAATACCAATAGACTATAATTTTCGGTCTATATGTATAGTCGGCTATATTTATAGCCTGGTTTATAGCCGTTTAGCAGCATAGCACTGCTGGATTCAGAAAGTATTCGGCGTATGGTCTGTGTTACACAATTTATTCTATGCCTATATTACATATGTATACAGTATGTTCCCTTTTAAGTGGAAACACCCTCGTAAAAGTTTTGGTTTTATTGATAACTAGGTGTTGATTTTTTAGGCTTGAAAATGGTTCGAAACATAACTTTTTGAGCCCAAAACACCCATGGCCTACTACGATCATGTTTATACCCCAAAATTTCGGAAAGTCATATTAGCGATTTTTGTTTCGAAAATCTGCCTAATCCATTTTATCCGACCTCCCCTAATATGCTTATGTACCAATTTCTATTGAAAAATACCGTATGGTATTTTTTTACAAACTCTCGAAATTTCAAAACAAATTAAGATTCGGGTTCCTGAAAACTTGAAGAAAAATAAAACAAATGGCAATCGCACTTCCTCACCGGTCAAATCCAATATTGAAGAACATTTAGGAAATAATAATAACAATAATTAGAGGGTAGCAATTTCTTTGGAAAAAGAGAAACAATATTTTGTTATGAAATTATTGTTTTGAAAATTACACTAACACGACCAAATACAAATTTTAATGGAAAAACTTTGGTTGCTAAATTGCTGATTTTCAATGAAATCTTGTGCATATGAGTGAACCATTGATAATATTTTTTCTCTCACCTGCACAAAATTTGTGAGTTATTTCAGCATTTACGTTGAAATTAGAAAGAATCATTCTGCTGATGAATCATATGAAATACCAAACTACCATATTAATATGTTACTACACAGTTTTGGATAATGGAAACTCAGCTTGTGGCCTTTTCTTAGATCTCTCCAAAGCGTTCGATTGCCTCAATCATGATCTTTTGTTAGATGAATTAGACAGAGCAGGAGTCAGAGGTACTGCCAAAAAGTTGATAGCATCATTTTTATTGCATATAATACAACGAGTAACTATACATATTAGAACACCGGAGTTTTAATCCCATATTCATACTTATGATATGGGAGTGGCCCAGGGCGCTTGCTTTGGGCCAGTTCAGTTCACCTTTTTTATCAATGACCTTATAAATTGCGCGGATGACTCGAATGCTGCTATCACTGGATATCCCATTAAGAATATAATATAGGCTGGAATACAAGTTGTTTCTAAAATTCCAGACTGGTTATGTGTAAAGGCTCAAAATTTGTCTGATTGTATTCTATTCACTATTATATTATTTATAGGACAACTACAAAATTCGTTCTGGAGAAATTCAGATTCTTTTGAAATGAATAAAATGTTATGTAAATTCTGTGTATAGATAGAACATTTTCATTAGTGTTATGATAATTTACAGATTACCATTCAAATTTGATAAACATCTAAAGCATGCAAATTGCTCTAGTAGCTACGATTAAATATGCGATTAATAGTGCTCTAGGGATAATTTATAATTGATTTTGTGAATAAATAATAATTTATGTTGTAAATTTTCCTGCAAGTTGCGTATTCAGAATTATGCGAAAATATAATTATAAATTACATGAAATAGTGTGACATTAGAAAAGTTCTGATTGAACGCATCATCATATTATTTACAAACTTAAATTTAAATAGTATCCTTGGAAAAAATGTGAAGTTTGCTTCAATCTCTCGCAAAATGTGAATATTTGATTTCTTTAACATCATAATTAATTTCCAAATTTAATTTTTCAGTTATGTAAGATTTACTTCATTTTAAGTAACGTTGATTATTCTCTATCAATTTTCCTTAGAAATTCGCATGGATATCGAGATGACTGCACTAAAAAGTGTACTAGAAATTTATTTGGAGAACTGATTTGGATAGTTAGAAAAATAGAATCGAATACATTTTGAGGAACATCTTTCTCTATTTAGAAGGCAAGACTGACAAGTGTTCAGGCAAGTGTTGATTGATAATTGAGTGGAAGTAATGGATAAACATTCGATTGATCGATATTAATTATGGACCCAGGAGCACACTATGCTGAAAAATAAAACGTTAAAATCTTAAAAACCGATGGTGGCCGCCCGCCCTTACTTTGTTATAATTCATCATATGTAAATTATTTTTAGATACAAAAAAATATGCAACTACAAATAATGAAGCCTTACTGCAATTTGAATGTTACTGATATATTCTTCAAAGAACAAAACTTTTGTTTCGCAGAATATTGGACACTAATTATTTCTTTGAAGAAGTATTTTCTGAATTTTTGCATATTGGAATCAATAAATCTCAGGTTACCATTTTTGTTGTAATTTGTATAGATATGATTCCTTTGGTCTTGAAGTCAGCTTGGATGAAATTTCGAACAATTATTTGAGAATCCCCTACTTATAAACTCTTTTGATATCTCATCTATCCTCAAATCTCATATAGGTAAAATTCTAACCGTTTTATCCTAAGCTCCTACCATTTCGTTGAAATACACTAAACCCTGGAGGAGTTGGAGTTGACTCAGGCGACTGTTTGTTGTTCTTGTGATGGTAGGATATTCCCAATAATTGGGTGAAATAAATATCGGTTGATGAATGAAGGCAGAATTGTTACTTGATTCATGCTTCAAATAGTCTTGTTATCAAGTGAATGAATGATTGTTAATAAAATGGTAAAAGGAACTAAGCCCTAATTTATACCAATAGCGGAACCCAAGAACCTAATACTATGACAATTGTAGTATATGGTGAACCCGGAAACTACATTTTTTATGACCTTATTCTCGATACCTCAAAACTACACTCAGGTGTATCAAAATATAATTATTTTTATATTGCAATTTTGGTTTTAACAGGACAAAATTATTTTTTGTATCAAATTTTTTTTATGACCGCCTAAACAAACCTGCGGTCCACCGCAAGTTTCCATATGGTCATTCAAGCTATGTTCGCACCCCAAAATTCAGGAAAACAAAAAACATACGAACTTTGAATGTTCGAGAAAACATCCATATTATTCACGCTTTGCGAGCTTTTTTTCACTATTTAGTAAGCTCGATATTCACAAGTGTGTGAGCTAAGAATAAGTGTCAGATTTATAAAGATAGAGAATATGAATTAAAATGACGCTTGAAGGTACACGTTGATAACTGTGGGGTAGGAACTCGGTCCCCCCCGGCCTGTCCGTCCAGTGGACTCTAGACCTGTTTGTGACTTGCCCTCCCCTAACATAAACAGCCTTAATTGGAGAGGAGACGGTCTTTTGAACCGTCTGGGCCCCTCTCCCCCTGTCAACTCGTGTTGGTGTTATAATTTATAACAGCTCCCGTTTGACGAGTCGCCGTCGACCTCTTATCATCGGTCTTCCACATTTGTTGCCCTGGCCGCGAATCAATTGCCCAGAAATCTGGGATAAGAAGCACAGACACCGGACTTTATGAGTAAAGCCATGTGGTGCAGCATAATACCCACGCAGAGGCAGCTTTTTCGCCCCAGGCGGCACTAATTTAGGCGGTCCCATCTCAGGCATACCCGAAATGGAGCTTGCTTGCTACACTCATATACTGCCCCTTCTGGGCTATGGTCAATTCCACCTCCTCGTAATTACTTGTTTCACCAGGAACGCTACGAGTAAACGTTCGGCTTTCATTCAAATAGCCTACCGCATATGCCACCACGGCCGTGAATCCGTTCCGACTAGCCATCTGGGATAAGAAGGCACTGCGCCGTGGTTTTTATGGGTAAACAACATGTGGTGCACCGTTTACCTGACGTTTCGCAGCGGTACCTTTTGAAGGTACAGCGAATATATTTTGAAGACTACTATTATATATTATTACTGTATTAAAAAAATTTTTATACTCTTTATTCTCAAGAGAGATTTGGGAGCTGAACTTCAAATATGTAAACAGTACTTCAGGACAGATCGAATCTGTGCTTTGTAGATCATGACGAGCTGCTGGGATGTAAAGTAGCTCTTGGCATGGAACAGAAAACCAATTATTTGTGAAGCGGTTTTCACAATAGACCTCACATGATCGTCCCATAAAAGGGTGCCGTTGATGGTGATTGCGAGCATGGTAATGGAAGACATCATAGTAATAGTTGTACCTGACATCATCATATTAGGGATTGTGGGATCGTCTTACTGAAGAAGATGCAAGCTTGAGTTTTGGTGGCATTGTACTCTACTAGATATCAGATTCGCATTCCAAAATCTTTGTCAGATATCCATTAAATGCGTCAATCTGCCTCTGTCCCGCTCATTTGGCTTCATTGGATGGTATAGGGGCTTTAGATGAGAAAGCGTTATGGAATATACCATCATCTGCAAAGCTGAGAAATTCCAGCATATCGTTTATATGAAGCAGAAACAAGGTTGGTGCCCTGTGGAACGTCAGCCATTTTCAACCGTCCGTCAATCCACATGGAGTAATCTTTCTGAGTGAAAAGATAGTATGCGGCAAAGTAGAGGCGGCAAACCATTTGACGGAAGTTTTACAAGAAGGCCTTGGTGCCAGACTTGGTCAAATACTTCAGAGATATCCAATGCTACAGCTAGAGATTCCCCATTTTCAATAGATTTCTGCTATCATATAATTCATGTTAGATTCAGATCGAGAAATCTACCTTTCCAAATGTTTGTCATGAGTTAGTGGCAGCGATCATTAGAGATTCAAGACCTCAATAATACAAGATGTGATGAGATGATGAATATTGGAATGAATATTTATATATCTGGTTTAAGAAATCTGGCAATTCTCGAATAATTGTTATAAACTAGAATATACCTCTTAATCTTCTCCTCTTAACGTGATACCAGAAAAGATATTTGCAAAACTATTTCGCATTTGTATTTGCAGTCACTTAGTTTATTGCAACTGAGGAAAGACTCGTAATAAAAAGGGAAGAACGAGATGAAAGCGCAACAAGGTTTATACGATCGCCAGACAAGAGGTTATTCATTCATTCCAACGATTCATTCAGAATATGTAACGGCCTGTTACTATCGTTCACTCGTATATAATGTAATAGTAATAAATTAAATGCGGTGTTCATTTATTTTCCGCGCCTTCTTTCGTGGGGGAAAATTTGTAAAAGTTGTCCTATCGCATTACGGTTTGTCGTATTCATTAGCATATAACTGTATTCTTTTCAATAGATATTTATGATCTCGGACGAGCGGTTAGTTATTTTGTAATTGATCTCTAAAGGTGATCGGGTAGCAGAATTTTGAAGTGTTTTTTTTAGAAAGTTGAATTCATCCAATCGTCTGAAAGGCTGATCATTCTTTCTGATAAGTGAATTGAGGTTCGAAATGAAAGATAAATAACTTGGTGATGATACTGACTTGACAAGTGATTATTTCCACGCTATTCTATTGCTGGAACGATTATCAAAAGGATTCACTCGATTTCATAGAATTATGATCAAGATGACGTTAACGTAAAAATGATTCTACGTTTTTTTTTCAAATTAATTCAATCGAACATTTTGTAAGGGTTACAATTTACTCTTACTTAAGGATAAACTAGAAGCTCTATTTTATCACTTGGTTGCCGACAGCTACAGTGAAGACGGTCGTGAGTTATAATTTTAGATGTTAAGAATTCGGGCGCCAGAGTATTTTAACCAACCAATGAATTAAGTATATAACTAGGGGATACAAATACTCAAGTCCCCAGGTTCAATTACCCTGAAAGAAAGAAATGAAAGATCTGTACCCAGAATGATTGAAATTTACTAGTAACTAAGATACTAATATTGATACAGTTTATGACAGAACATATACTAATGAGATATGAAGCGAAAGAATTGAAAATATGGATGAAGGTAATTGTTCGAACATGAAATCAAGAAAACAGTTGAATTTACTCAATATACAAATACTCAATGATTATTCCAATTGTTACATAAAACCAAAATCGGTAGCCTGACCTGGTGAGTGCTGGATGTTGTATTTGCTTGGTTATAGGTTATTATTTCTACTTGATGTAGGGGCTCCTGCCACGTTTGTAATACCGTTTCCACGATTGTACACCACAAGTAAATCAGCGACTCCTAAGTAATCTTCCCCACAACAGACTCAAGCCAGCCTCAATACACTTATTGAATTTTCCACAACATAAACAGAAAAAAGGAGCCTCGAAATCACGAAATGTTCAAACCTCTATTGTTCTATTGTCCTCAGAAGACAGACATGAACAAAGTACATAACAATAGTTGAACAAATTAGGACTAGCCTATGTCCTGTCAGATACCACCTATAAAGGCAAATTAATTCCTGAAGTCAGTGAATAAATCAAATGGAATTACAAAGATTATTTACCTCTATGACGATAGGGTTTTCCTTCCAATAAGACAAACTTTACTTCCGTCCACAACCAGTCACGTTGGAACTAATATTTAATCCCCTAAGGTGCATTAATTACTCAAATAATTCTAATTATTCCAATCCAAATTGGTAATTGATGCTTTTACTCTCAACGGAAGAATATTCCCAGAATTTTGTTCCAAACGCAAGCTTGGTATCACCTCCCTGTTGAAATAACCTAGCAACGCACTTCCCGCTTGAACGATTGACCAGAGGTAACGCCATTTTCTCTTCCTTTCCGGCGTCTCGTTGTCTCACAGAACAACCTTGAAATAGAAGCGGTAAGTACGGATCTGACACCGAACAACCATGACCCTTAGAATATACGGTCTAGCATAGCTGACGTCCCAGGAGTTAACCGATTGTACTACAGCGGCCATTTCTAAGCCGTTAAGTGGAATTTACACGTTACAATTTTTGTACATTTTATATGAAACCAATTGATATTTCACTATATAGTCCAGTCGTAACACCCGAAACACCTATTAACTTTTTTCAGGCCTCATTTTTTGATATAAGTATTTACTTTAAAATTTGGCTGCGCGCGCGTGAAATCCACATTATCTACCTCACTTTCCTATGTTAAACTAATATTCGAAGCCCCATTTTTTTTACCTCGCTGTAGATATTTCCGTTTTTTTTTTGAAAAGGTTGTTGGGCCCATAGTGGGCCCAAACGAGTTTCATTCAATATCTCAACTTCTACTGAACCAAAACTGTCCTACTTGGACTCAAAATGTTCGTCTGTAAGGCATCTAACAACATCTTGAATTTATTTTTTAAAGAATCCTAACCTAAAAAATCAACTTTATGAGGGTCAGAATTTTTCAAAATCGTCTAGTACTTTGGAAAGGGATTAAAAACTACACCTATTCTATCAGTTAGAGGATGACAAAATCTACAAAATGCACTTTGATTTGGATCAAAAGATTCGTTCTCTAGTAATTGCGTTTTTACGATTTTTCAAAAGAGTCCGATTTTGGCGAGAAAAATAGACTGGAATAACTGGAATAAAATATCCAAATTGGTAGAGAAAATAATTCATGAAAAAAAAGGAGGTAAATGGGCCCTATATCGTGCCACCAGTAAGCTATTGGCTTCGAGCTGGTCTCAAAAGTTTTTTTGCTCACAACTTTTATTTGAAACATTTTTCTATATAGCCTATAGTTTTTAACCCTTTTTCAAAATACTGAAAAATAACCATTTTTGACGGTAAAATATTGACGTTTCTTTTTCAGCACAACTTTTACGGAAACACTTCAAATCCACACCTCGCCAAAACTTTCTATCCAACATTGTCTTCCTACCCTGGAATGGTCAACCAGATGATATTGTGTCGGCTACATCTGTTAACGGTTTTAAAAAGCGCTATATTTGCCCCGTCACGTCTGTTCCTTTTCGGTATTGTTCGGGTCTCCATAACTATTTATTATATCTTATCTGCACTACATTATTCTTCGTTTATATCATCTATTTCGCATTATTTAGCTATACTTCAGCTAATTTTGCTTTTGTTCAATTGTTCCTATTACTAATTTAGGTTTAGTGTTGGTACTGTTCACATTTTGTACACTCCGCATTTTGGGAATAATAGGAGTATCCCTTTTCCAAATTTCAAACATAATGATAATAATATTCCACAAGTTTTATACAGACAACTACTAACAGCTCGGCTTTTATAATATAGTCTTGTTTTATATTGACACTTCCTGACACATCAACTATATTTAAATTCACAACAGTATCAAGAAGTCTAGACTTCTTTCACAGAAGACATTAAACAGATCGCGACATACGTGTGATATATATTCATCATTCAATGAAATACCATATTTCCTTTTCAATAAATGAGGATGGACGTCGGAAATATCACTCGAAACGTGACTACCGCCCCCAAAAACAATGCAGTTCCTATTTAAACCAATTCAAAGCGGTTTGCAAAATTTCAAAACTATACGATGCTCAAAACGGATATATCCACGAAAACCAGGAAAGTTTGAATCAAGACAGTTTTCAGAGAGTTTACGAGAAATGTCCGTATATTTATGAATATGAAGCGGGTCGGTTGATCAACTTTCTTTAGCGATTGAAGGTCATTATAAATTTATAAATCACCACGTTCATTCTATCGCCATCTTTATTGCACTCATTAAATCTCAATACACCGGTCACGTAAACTCAACCTGTGTGTGACAATAACTGACTTGTTAACTATCTAGTATGTCATTCATAAGTTCATATCAGCTGTATGTTGAAATGTAAACGCTTATGATATTACGGAAATAGTATTAACAGCTTCTAAAGTCTCACATTAAAACTGCCAACAGATACATGGAATGAATATTAATAATGGTCAAATTAAACATTGCTGCAATCAATTGTATTCATACATATTCTAATTTGAAATTTCTCTGTCATTACTAAATACCTCATACCTACCAGTTATTCAGTCTGTAAGAACCATTGTACTCATTCTAACCTCTCATTAATCAATCCTTGTTTCGGCGTTTTAATGGAAAAATGTTGGAAATTATAATAATTAGGTTTGTTTTTTTAAGAATCAATCAACAAAAGATAAGCTTATAAGAAAACCATATCGTAAAACACGAACTTCACCTTTTGGAATTATTCGTTAGAAATATTATATAAGTAAAAATCAAGTAGTTTTTATTATTATTATATTATTGACTCTGACTCCAGAATCGTGATCAGCGTCCCAAAACATCCCCAGAGACGAATTTGGTTACATTTCAGAGCATATTTAAAACAATCCCTGGTTGGGACCTAGGTCACCAGGGTGTTCTGACCACCAGGTGACTATTAAGGGTCATGGTCACAACCGGCAATCTCAAAGGGACCACCCTCACAAGTTTCATCCCATTCCAAAAGATAATTTCACGAATTCCCTGGAGACGACGTTCGTACCAGGATGACCTGAGCTCCAGTTGCGTCGTAGTTTGAATCTGGCACCGGAATCATAATCATCGACCTCAGAAACTCCCGAGAGACGATTTTGTTGAATTTCTGAGCATATTAAAAAACAGTCCCTGGAGATGATCCAGGTAATCTGGGTATCCTGACCACAAGGTGATTATTGAGGGTCATCGTCATGACGGGCAACCTCAAAAGAACCTCCCTCACAAGTATCATCCCATTCCAAAAGATAATTTAATGAATTCCCTGGAGACGACGTTGGTACCAGGATGCCCTGAGCGCCAATTGCGTTGTTGTTTGAATCTGGTACCGGAATCGTATTCATCGACCCCGAAAATCCCTGGAAACGATTTTGGTAACATTTCTGAGCATTTTAAAATACAGTCCTCGGAGATGACCTAGGTAATCTGGGTATCCTCACCACCAGGTGACTATTGAGGGTCGCGGTCACAACCGGCAACCTCAAAAGAACCTCCGTCACAAGTTTCATTCCTATCCAAATATAGTTTCACAAATTCCCTGGAGACAACGTTGGTTTGAATATGGCACCGGAATCGTAATAATCGATCCCAAAAACCCCCGAGAAACGATTTTGGTTGCATTTCTGAGCGTATTAAAAACAGTCCACAGAGATGACCTAGGTAATCGGGGTATCCTGACCATCAGGTGATTATTGAGGGTCATGGTCATGATCGGGAACCTCAAGAGAATCTCCCCGAAAAATTTGACTCCATCATTACAGGAGAAATTTCAACAAATTAGTCCTGATGTAAAAAGTTCATTCAAGATGCATTTTTTCTGTAGAAATGTTAACACGCATGTGAACAAAAAAACAAAATGGTAACATTTATTAAATGAACTCTTGAATCGATTGAAAAAATGCGTCAAAATCGGTTTAGCCGCTTTTTAATTTTTCATTTTGGCCTTTTTCCGGCTTTATTCCCTCGTCTTTATGTACTTGAATAAAATATATATTAAAAGTTTGATTTTTACAAACAGCGCGGTTTCTAAATCATAACAAGCTTTTATTTAATTTGCCTTGTTTATCTATCTATCTATCTTTTTATATGTTTGGGCACATTATTATACTGTAGTTCGGGTAAAATCTTGCAATTGAATTTTGACTCACTTCTTGGCGTCCGATTACCTTGAAATTTGAGAGTTGTCCTTAATTCGGGTGTCAATGCATTATATAATACTTATAAGATATGTCCTTTCCGATATAAAAATTGCAGTGTTTGGTAATTCCACATTTTCCTCCTATTCGGAAAAAGAAGGTTAGAGTGACTCAGAGGTGAGAGGGAACTAAAAATAAAAAAATCAAACGTGTGGCACTCGGAGACTGCCGCGGTAAAGCTGTTGCATAGCACTACGCCACTGGAAAAAGTTGGGCAGAAAAACATCCATTACCCCTTCAAAATCTTCACGAATTATGAGTAAGAAAGAGTATCATCTTGATCTCTATGAAGAGTATTCTGTGACAAGTGCATAGATAACTCTACTACCGGTAGTAGAGTTATCTATGGTGACAAGTGTCAGTTGACTTGTAAACACAATTTTATACGAAAGTTTTAACGTTCAGATCTCGATAGCGCTTCCGGCTCCGGGATTTTCACATGGCCTATCGAAATTAGAAGGTTCGAATTGTATAAAGCACAATTGCATGAACGCCAGACGACTTATGTAATTAGCTACGAACGTAATCATTTTTACATATCCTCGAGGAGCTCGCTGCGCGTAAGTTGGAGTTTATACATTTTACCTCTATTTTGTTAATTTGCGGCCGGCGCCAGTTGTAATAAAGTAGTTTGGGCTATGGGCCGCTAGCTTTTACCCGCTTTCGATATATTTAAGTCGCTAGAAAATTTCCTTTCGTACGTCGCACGTCAGATGCTAGTAGGTGACAGCTGAGAATACCTGAAACTGTTTTAATTAAATTTTCCTATTTAATCGACATTTTGGGGTCCGAGACTATGCTATTTAGTTGGCCCCGTTCATAAACTAACGACATGGAGCGAAAACCGCATGCAAAAAGTCTCGCGACCTACGCGCTTCTCACGTGAACGTAATTCGATTTATCGAAAATTAACCAATTCAAAACAGTGTTCGACCCAGTTTGGGGCTATCACGACCTTTGAAAAGGTTCAAAGTTAACATTTCGACAATTTTAAGCTCGGCCGAGCTACATGGTAGGCGGAGTGGTGGGTGTCAGGATATTTCGTTACGATATTTGTTTTTTGTTTTTTTAGATTTTCGTTACGGTATTTGTCTTTTGTTTTTTTTTTTCTTGATTCGGTCGCCGCGATAAAAGCTATATGCAATAGCTTAAAATTGTAGTTAAAATCTACGTTCCGAAGTTCATAGTAATATATACAGTTCCTTTGATATTTTGGTAATGTTTGACAGATTTTTGCATACAGTTAATATATCTAGGAGTTCACTAACGCTCGCGCATGTTTATTTTCTATTTTCAGTGATGGATTTGATTAACTTACTGAATAATACGAGGGAAAATTAGTGGTTAAGCATGATCATTTCCTAAAGTATGACAAATAAATAATTAAGTGACTCTGGATTACTTACATATTATTGGAGGTCTATTGATCGGTGGGGGTTGAGGCCAGTATCCGTAGTTCAAGCATGGTTGCCCCCATCCACAATACGAATTGCATGAGTATGGATAACAGCAATTATTGTAACTGTTTCTCTTGCATCTACCTTTTACTATGCTCCGTTGGATCGGGGTAGTGTTAAATCCTAAAACTTTTCGAATATCTCTTGAATTTATTCCATGATGATGTCGAATTTTGTGTCCACTAATAATTCTCGGTCTTTGTAGACTACCCTTTGCACTTCGAGGCTGCCGCTTGTGCCTTCTAATCATGTACGCGTCAATTGACTGCACTTCATTTAAATCGTTCGATGGATCGAATTCGAAACCCATCGTCGACTTTATAGTACTTTTTGTAACATTGGAAATGTTTTTTGAGTCATTGGATATTTCGAACAACCGAACTCCTGTTATTAGTAACAGCACTGTACTGCTAATTATTAAACTTTCTTGTGACCACATTTTTTATTCATCTTGAAACCCTTGAACATTCGCCTGATTGTACTTGGACATGATTTTCTATAAGAAGGAAGGAGTTAATGTCTTCATTTCTGTCATTGATTAGGATCGACTAGTCTGGTAAAAATTGAAAATCAGTACTAAATCAAAATGTACCAAAGCGCCACATACTATATAAATATGTATGTCAACAACATCCGTAGAATAATAGAACAGATAGTCATATACTGGAGACAGCTTTGAATGCTACATCAATATTTGCATACATATTCCAGCAGCTTAGTTGTTATATTTTGAAGATCGAAATGAATGAAACACAAAATTGAATTTACAAGAACTGCAAAGTTAATTGCTGACAATACTTATTGTTTCGTCTCACAGTGACATTCCCAAAGCAAGTGATTTACTGAATTAAAAATAGAAATGTCACCCTTAAATACAACAAGACTACAATAGCTTAGTGTAGGGGGCGGGTTTATGTGGATAATGGGGAAGGTTATTTACAAAATTATCAATAATCGGTGAGTTATAATAAATATCAAGTTGGTCATTGAATATTCAATTGGTATTGTCTTCAATATGTTTAAAAATTACCAAACTTTTTGACCTTTCGCTTGAGGAAGTAGAATGTTCTGATTGGAGTAAGATTATAATCGATTTCTATGAGATGAGTTCTGTTTTTTAAGGCGGTAACTTCTGAAACGTTCTTGAAAACCTATGCTCAAGTTTCGCCCTGTCTCTTTTTTGCGACCAGCACTACAATCATCACGTTTCAACTTAAAAGCTTGAGATTTTTTGATTTTGACATTTTTGGAAAGTTGAGTTATTATATAGAACTAAAAGTTATCCTAAGCTTCAATCATTTTCCGTACAGAATAAACATACACTCACAAGCCAACTCACACAGATACCACAATACCCAACACATCCTCACATCCTCAATCACATAGGTATATTGACTAAATCTCACCCCCTGATTTTCATATAAGTTAATATTTCATTATACAAAGTGAAGTTGAATCGCATTAGAGATAGGAGAGCAAAAATAATAGCTAAAATATCGATATAGTAAATCAAATATTGGAACAAAGACTTAATAAAATGACTCTAAGCCTCATTTATCCTCAACCGGAATCTGATTTTGTAAGTTTGACATATAAAGGTACACATTCTCAGAAAATTCCTGAAATATCTCAATATTTCAAGAAGAACGAAATTGAAGAAAATTGAAATGTGATGATTGTAGTACCTCTCACACAGGAGACATTTCTGCATAGATTTTCATAGAGCTAAAGCTATTCACCCATAGAAAAACTCCACTCGAATTCCACCAACCGTCTTATAGAATTCAATCATGATTTCACTCTCAATCCTGATATTCCACCTAACCGGGAAAAAGATCAAAAACTGAATATTTCGGAACTTAGAAATTTTTAAGCATATTAAAGACAATAATAATTCAAGATTAAATGACCGATTATTAATAGTTAAATAAATAACCTCCCCTTCAGAAATTCACACTCCAGCTGCTTCTAAATTGTGCTATTCAGGGATGAAATCTCCTTTTGTAATTTAGTTGATGTTTCAATTTGAAAATGTCAATTGCAACCAATTAATTTGTGCAGTTTTAAGTTTTTTTAATTAAAATTTCGAACAGCTAAGTTGTAACCTACAGTAGTTCAGTAGAATTCGTAGCCGCAATACATACTACTATTTGGGTAGACATTTGATTCGGTACTGTCTGACCAATCGCTATAGCCTAATTAATTTGAACACTGAACATGACCGATGCTTCAAGTTTTGGTAATACTTAGATCGATTATGATATCTATTAAAAATAATTGATATTTTAGTGAATTTCTTTATTGTGAATTGATGTCTTTCTCTCAATAATATTACATCTCTGATGTAATTTATAGAAACAAATATGTTACTATCAGTTTCTAAATTATTTATAATTAATTTTAAGACTCTAATAAGGAAAATGATGAAGAGAACGAAAGTGACAAGAATCATGAGGAACGTGAGAGTGATTGCAGCGATAAATAAAGATTCAGACGCCGAAGAATTGTTCGCTTTTGGGCAAACATTTGATGATAATTCGTGTCTATAAAGTATAAACGTTTTATTTTGAATAAATTGCAATTATTTTCTTTACTTTCTTTAATAAACAATATTATTTCTGAAAAAGTATGAGGTCACTAAAATGTATAGTAAAATATAATAATATAATAAATAATCATTATTAATTCTATATTCTGTGACTTATTTTGCAATGATTCGCTCCTGGTCTTGTTTTTTTTATCATGAGTCATGTAAGGAACCAGTAGACTCTAGAAGTGAAGAAGAGGGGCCACGAGATTGTCAATTCTCATAAACTACCTACATAATTTCATTTTGTTCAATAAGAATCCTTAGAAATAAGCGAAATGGCGAATTTTGTAATATATTATCGCCTATCTCACAAACTGGCGTAATAGTCTAGGAGCCAGAGCGATATTGATGGTCTGAACATTAACCCGATGGCACTATGGCTTATCGTCAGAGGACGGTTCAATGACCAATTCATCTCACAGACCGAATTTTCCCCGGCTGCTAGATCTCGAGATACAGCATCGCATTTTTTTTTCTTTTTGGCTGGAGGTTAACCCTTTCCAAGTTGCGGTTACTTGAAAAGCATGCCATTCTTATACACTTCCACCATGTGACATTATTTTTTATAGTGCCCGTTTACCAGGCCGACCAGTTAAAATTGGACCGAAAATGGACTGCTAGTTTACCCTCCCAAACCTGGTGGAAAATTTTCATTGGTGTTGGCAATTGTTAACATACCCTATGCCATCAAAAGTTATCGGTCCATTTCTGAGTAATTGGTCATTATTTGGACCAAAAATGTTTCTTTTTTCATTTTGTGGCCTAAACTTGCGGGTTACAAGATAACATGATGGCACCATGTTAAATAACTTTATTGGAGGTCAAATAAAGATTTAAAATTGTTGTCATCACTCCTTGCATATTCAAATTTCACAAAACCCCTAAAACCACCCCCAAAACAAAACAAAAACAAAAAAACTGCCGTTTCGATTTTAAACCCAGCTAGAATCTCAAAAATTTACTAATTTATGATATATATTTTTTTTTGAAGGTGGTTTTAGTGGATTTTGGGGGTTTAAATAGGCAAGGAGTGACGGCAATAATTTTAAATCTTTATTTGACCTCCAATAAAGTTATTTAACATGGTGCCATCATGTTGTCTTGTAACCTGCAAGTTTTAACCACAAAATGAAAAAAAGAAACATTTTTGGTCCAAATAATGGCCAATTACTCGGAAATGGATCGATAACTTTTGATGGCATAGGCTATGTTAACAATTGCCAACACCAATTAACATTTTCCACCAGGTTTGGGAGGGTTAACTAGCAGTCCAATTTTAACTGGTCGGCCTGATGAACGGGCACGATAAAAAATGATGCCACATGATGGAAATGTATAAGAATGAAATGTTTTTCAAGTAACTGCAACTTGGAAAGGGTTAAAGGGTAAAAAAAAATGCGGATGCTGTATCTCGAGATCTAGCAGCCGGGGAAAATTCGGTCAGTGAGATGAATTGGTCATTGAACCGTCCTCCAAAGATTAGCCATAGTGCCATCGGGTTAATGTTCGGACCGTTGTCTCGCCAACTAGATGGCTGGAGTTTATTTTGATAATGGGCTATATTATGGGAATAGAAAAAAAAATATCTTAAACAAATGTAGCAACAAAAAGTTATTGCTGGCTCCCGGACTATTATATGAAACACTACTGTGGCGTATCTGTATCACATTTTTGTTATAGTATTGGTATAAAAATACATAAATGGGGCTATTCTTGAACTCTTTAGTGTTCGTTTTCATTTCGTCATCAAAACAATGTAAAAACTAGAGTAAAAGATTAAAAGGTTATGATTCCAGGAAATATTCAGAGCCGGTTGATTATATGGATCAAAGTTCACTGACTTTGTTCTGTAGAGTACTACTATGAGACTACTTATTACAATAACTATGTAGATACAATATGGTTAGTAGGACCTTTCAGTAAGTTCATGGTCAATCTTCAACAAAATGCGAAGGATTTAGTTTATTCACTGGATAAATCGATATAAAATGCACACTCCATTGGTCGAATACTTTACTACCAAAGCTTGGAAGGTTAGGTATATCTTCCTTCGATTCATTGCCCTGTTATTTTGAATGACGTTAGTATTCTTTAAAATATATTCCGATTTAGCAATTCGATGGTAAATATTGGAAACTTTTATATCCAAGTGATGACAATCAACTCATAAAATAGTTTCTTTGACGATCAATCTACACCGAACTGAGATGCCGAAAGATTATCGGGTTTTATGTTGCTGTTCATCGGCATATAAATGGTTCATTATCGGGTTAATCGTATAATGATTTGATGGAATATAAATTGTTTAATTTGGAGAATTAGCTCCATGCAAATGAATATTGGGTAAGCGTATGTTAAAACTAGGAGAAGTTTGATATACCAGTTCTAGTTATAGTTTAAATATAGAATAAACGCACTTTATGGAATGATTACAAAGAAACTTCTTGAATATATAAAAGCAATTTATTTAAATTTTATTTGAACCGATCCGTTTTGTTTGTGTTGAAATATTATCAAGCATCCAAAAAGTACTCATTGATTCATTTGAGTTCAATTCACCTTGAACACAACAAATTAAAGGATGTTTTCTAATTATTATTCGCTGAAATTTCAAGAATTTAACCCAAGATTGCCTGAAAGTCAAAATGTGCTTGACTAGTCTATTTTTCATGCTCAGTTTCAATTCGACTACTGAATATATGTGGATGTTTTCATCACATTGTCACTATTGACTGCAGTGGCGGCTCGTGAACTTTTTGAGAGAGGAGACTGGACATAAAACGTTTTTGTAAAAATATACTATATTCAGTCAATTAATTTAACCTTCGCGCAGCGACCGTACCAGCTACTTCAGTGACAAAATTAATTGTTACCCAGCAAGAACCAACGTGGAGGTATAGAGTTTCTCTTGCCCACAAATTTTTTTTCGTTCGTTTTTTGTTTTTTATTTTTTTTGGATTTTTAATTTTTTGTTTTTTTTATTAATTTTATCAACTTTTTTATATATTAACGAAATTCTACGGTCTTTAATTTGCGAAAAATGATCAACAATATTATCATAAAATGTATCATTATGTTTTAAGTGTTTTGCTGAATCTTTTTGAATAGATATTGAACTAACATTGTATAAACGATTTTGGCCCATTGTATTTCGTATGTATGTTTTAATTCGTTTGAGAGTAGAAAATGTTCTCTCTACCGATGCCGACGTGACAGGAATGGTGACTGTCAAACAAAGTAGTTTATAAAACTGAGGTAAGACTTGTTGCAAATCATTATCTATCATACATTTTATCATATCGGCGTGACTGTCGTACTGGCCTAAAATTTCTTTATCCCAGTATACAACGCATAATTCATTGTGCAGCGCTATTTTATCAAAAAATTATATTTTAGAACTATGTTATCTGAAAGTGTATTGAGAAACTCTTTTGAAAAAGATTCGATAAATCTTCTATTTGTCAAATCGAAAAACTTCAATTCATGTAAATCGGAAAATCGAATCTCAATATTTGACCTTTAATAGTATCTAAAATTTCATAAAAAAGTTGTGTATAATGTAGTTTCGTGTCTACCAAATTATATGTTTACCTCCTTTTCACGGGAGAAGCCTCATCAGTTGAATAATTTCCAAATAAAATATTAAAATGAAATTCTGTATAACGGAAACTTGAAATTTTATCAATGAGATGTTTTAAACGATCTCTTGAATGAATTATATTAGTGAATTTATGTTGTAAAATTTGAAAAATAAGATCAGTTTGTTCAAATATTAATTTAAAAGTATCAAGAAAAAACAAAAATTCTTCATTTTCTAAATATGATTTTAAACCAACAGCAGCATTTAATGAAACCTGATCTGTTGAAAAGTCATCACTGTTTAATATAAAATCAAATGTTTCAATTAATTTGTCTTTATTTTTATGGATGGTAAACTAAACATTGCACGTGATGTAAAATTCCATCAAGTTCGAGCATTACAGGGAATTCTGTTTCCTACTATGTTATTTAAAACTTACGTTCGTTTGTTTGAAGACCGTTTAAATGTCCCGCCATTACAGATGCCGTCGTAAGTCTGATTTATTCGCAAAGTCGAATCGTTGAAATGTTTCCATTGAAAAATTGAATAAATTGACTGCTGTTCTTCTCGAACTAACATCGTAGAACCCTAATAATCTTTCCACTAGTTGTCCATTTTTACAATTAATAATTTACCGAACAGACGAATTCTAATCTAACCTTATTTCGCGTGATGTCACTCAACCATTAAGCCCGCATAAAACAAAACAAGCACTGACGCAATACGCATGTGTCGTATTCCGTACCACACCGACTGTACTGAACTTAAAGGCGGGCGGCAGGCTAGCCTCCAGACGCTGTTGCCATTTTCGCTGTTTCACGCTATTTGGCGATTGACTGGTCGGAAAAACGGCGCAACTGTGTTGAACAACACATGCTCAGCGTTTGAGATATATAGAGAGTCTAGCCTCAGGGCACTGTTGCCAGATTAAAAATATCTACTGAGAACGGGAATTAATTGTAAAATTTTAAAAATTATTAGAGAAACAGGAAATAAAATGAAGAATGATCAACAAGATGAATTTGTGAGGAGGCTGAGCCTCCTTAGCCTCCTTCGAGGAGCCGCCACTGATTGACAGTCATTTACCTACCTTTGGGAATGAAACCAGCTGATTATCATTATTTTAGATAAAATTGGTCAAATTATTGTGCGTTTTATACGCAGAATATCTAAAATACCAAGAAAATAATAAAGATGAATTATCCGATGAAAACAAATGTGGGGTTTACAAGCTGGTATGTGGGTCTTGCCCTATGATATACATTGGTCAGACTGATAGGATCTTCGTAAAATTGATCAAGAAACATAGGCGTAGTTTCATTATAAATCGTATTCAACCTTTGCATAACATTTAGTTATAGTTATAACCATGGCTTTAATGATAATTTCCAGATTTTACACATTCAGGATAAAAGTAGTAATTTAAATTTGCTGGAATCCCTAGGAATTGATAAATATGAGAAGTCCAATATCCTATTGAACGATCAACAGATACTTGATAATTCTCCCTTGCTAAATTTGAATAATTAGATTTTCCTTTTGCTACCAGTTTGTCGTTCAATCTCTCAACGGGTTAAGCCCAAGTAGGGAAAATTCCAATAAAGTCATATATTTGGTAGCTCTTTTGTAGTAAGTTAGTACTTTGTAATATCTTTTTGAAGGAGCTACTGTGTTAGCGAAACTATAGTCACATTTATTTATTAAACTAGTGACAATCGAACGTTTAATAGTTATTTTATTTAATATTAATATTGTAATCTTTAATTTTCACAATCCTTTTTATTTGTAGATCCATACTACCAGGTTTCGAAGTTAATACATGACACTCTGTGCCTGGAAGCACAACTGACCAAAAAATTTAATTCTGAAGAGATGATTAATTCATTTGCATCAGCCAAAGGAAGAAAGCCATATCTCTAAATATCAGTTCCATGCTCATTATTAGAGTTAATGGAAAAACTAATTACATAGGTAACTACCCCAGGTTCCGATTCATAACATAAACATAACAACATAAATAAGAATATGCAAATAGAGGTTCGATTATTCACATTTCAAACGTTGTAAGTTCACTGCAATAGTTCGCAATCTGAGTTTCCAATTAGCTGCGAATATGAGAGCAACAAGGTTTTCAAAATAATCAATTTGTTTCGTCTAGATGCCAAGATTCGACATACTTATCGTTCTTTAATTATATAAGACTCCAATCGGCATTTATTTAATTATTTTGTTTGAGTCGATATTGTAATTAATCTTTCAACGCATTCGAATATAAACTGGTATGATTGAATTCTTTGATCGACTATCGGTTCATATGACACCAATTGTTGAATTGATCGAATGGTGTTGTTCCCATGAAATGACATACTTAAATGTGTCAACTTGTTTTCAACTGGATCAAGTGCATTCTATCGAATAATGAATGAATGAAGAAATTCGGATGAGAATATGGAGATGAATTGACCAGAAAGCATAAAAGAAAATTACATTTTATTGCAGATCGGTTTGTGAAAATCATGCAATGAGGGAGAATAGAGAAAAGCTTATACAGGGGTAGAAGAATTGTGCGTAATGGTACTCTTGTAGAAAAAAGAACAAGGTAGAACTGTGAACACACTATAACATCAATAAGTATGAAGTCATCACCATTATTCACTAAAAACACTAAGGACGTTTCAGCTACCAAGTAGCCATCATCAGAATAAACTAGCTTTGAAAACAAAATGAATCTGTTCAAATACTGTTTGGGATTAATAATGAACAAGGTGTTACCCTCAGCTGGAGATGAATCCGAATTTAATAAATTGTCTCCACGTTTCCCAATTACCTACATATTTGGGTGACCTGTATTTCAAATATGCTCTGCTAATGCTGATTCTTCACTATTATTCCTCTTTATATGTACAGAATGTTCGTTATAACTAGTTAGAATGTTCCTTCTAGTTTGGCCCACGTAGCATTTTGAACACGACTCCCAATCAATTTTATAACTTCCAGATTTGTCGAAATCGGGAATTTTATCAGAGGTATTGCCTGAACGGTTGTTGATTTTGTTTTAGCATCTATAAACGGGTTTTATTCAATTTTAGAAAACAAATTATATAATTTATTGATTACTGAAAGATGATAAGTGGAAGTCTTGAATTTCATTGAATTATTCGAAAGTAATGGCTCTAATTTCGTTAGTTGATTGCGTTTAAGTCTTCGTTTTTGGTTGAGATCGTTAGATCACAAGAGTTTATTTAGTTTTATGTAAACATGGATACAAGCAAACAAAAGAAAAACATTGCTGCTATAATTATTATAACGGTCTTTAGAAATTAACTTATTTATCAAAGATTTGTAGTATCAAATTCACTTTTAACTAAAATTTCTATAAACAAAGAAGCCGTGTCCACTTTCGGCTTTCTCATATTATTATTTTTTGTTATTATTATTTTTCTAAGCGAACCTGATACTTCTAGAAAATCAAAAGTTTGGCACATATATGTCGATGATTTTTCGCAGATATGAGTGAAAATTTTAATCTACATGGTTCAATAACCAATTCGATTCAATTAAATTCACTGTAGAATTGGAAGAGCAATAACCAGCTTCCTTTTTTTTTGACATTAATATTGTTGAAGACATATACAGAAAACCTACTCCTATCAGCTTCAGAAGGTTCTCAGAATCATTCATACACCTTAAAACCTCTTTGAAACCCCAACCTCACCCATTGGGGGTGAAAATGGCCCGCAATATCCCCCTAATTTGCAACATGCCAAGTCTTGAATTGTATTTTCTACAAGAAAAAGGTATTTTCACATTTCGAGTGCACCTAGGAGGTTTTTTGGGTCGCTGAATATTATTCCGAAGCCAGATTCACTTGAAATTCATCGTTGGGGTGGTGAAATCGACAAAATTGGCCAATTTTACACCCCTAATATGATATCTTGCAATTTACGTGTTTTTGTCATTTCGAGTGCACCAAAAAGGTTTTTGGGGTCGCTGAACACGAATCTGAAGCCAGATTCACACCAATTATTGATAAAGTAGCTCCCATCAATAGCCTCGTTCAAAGATTATTAAGCGTTCCTTTGAGCGAGAAATATAACAACGAAGTTGAGAAGCTTCAGCAAATAGCGGCGGATAATGGGTGAGAGAAATGTTGATAAATGAGTTAATTCCTAACCCAAAACAGAATGTGGAACGCAATCAACTAACCATATTAGAGCCATTATTTCAAGAAACCGTTGATAAAGTTCCCGATTTTTACAAATCTGGAATCTACAAAATTCTTTGTGACTCTTATTCAACTGGAAGGAACATTTTAACTCGTTGTAAAGAACATTTTGCCCAAATAAGGGAGAATAATAGTGAATTGGCAGAGCATATTTTTGTCAAGAAAGTTTATCACTTTCGAAACACAGTTCGAAAAAGCAATTTATTAAATTCACTTTTATCTCCAGCTGAGGTTAACCGCTTGTTTGAATTATTAACCCCAAATAGTATCTAAACAGGGACATTTTCTTTCCTAATTTAGTTTACTCGAATGATGGTTACCTTGTAGATGAAACATCCTCAGTACTTTAACACTATTTTTAGTTGATAAGGTTGATATTTCGTACTTATTAGTGTCTAGATACAGATTTAACAAAATTCTTTTATCGACTATCCTTTCATATGGATAGAACAAATGGTGTGTTGTTCCCATAAAACGGCATACAAAATGTATCCACTTATTTTTAACACGATCAAGTGCATTGTATCGAAAAAAATGAATGAGTGAAGAAATTCGATTAGGGAGAGAAGAGTTGACCAGGACGCATGAAAGCAAATGAGATTTAATTGCAGATCGGTTTATAAGAATCATCTCAATAGATATTGTAGTGCGTCTCACATCAACTTACTATCACATTAATCGAATTTCAAGATTATGCATCATCAGTCTAAACCAGTAGTTCAACAACGCATTGTCTTTAAAGGACCACCCAGTTAGAATTTTACCGTACCATCAATACACAAATAATTTATTTAGTTCCATCAATAACATCGTTGTTAATGTGATAAACTATAAGATTAGATTACATTATATCACTAATCAAGTTGTACATTCGATTACAGGCTATATTATTTGAAATTAATTAAACGAAGTTGCAGCTAAATTCTTGTCGAACTTTTGTTAGCTTAATTTCTGTGCTTGTAACACCCCTTCAAGTATCTGTGTGTACCAACAACGTGATACGTGGTGTCATTTTCACATGAACGACTTTGTTGAAGTTGTTTTTATGAATCGTATTATCTACTATGTGGAACTAAAGGTGAGATAGAATACAATTTATCTGATGATAGGCTTGCATAATTCTCATTTTGTTAACATTCCCTCTGAATTATGGAAGAATTTTTCTTCAAATTCTGAGGGAAAATTACTAAGACCAGCATTGAAAAATTCTTTCGACTTATTCGAAATAACAGAGGAAGATATAATTGAAACTTTTGGTCTACTAAAAAATAAAACTAGCTTTGGCTATGACGAAATACCTCTATCAATTTTAGAGACAATTATGAATATAGTGAGTCCATTAGGCTACAGTTGAACAGTTCTTTCAGATGTGGAGTTTTTCCTCACTCTCTGAAAATCGCATTGATAATACCACTCTACAAAAAAATGATCTAGGGAACTACAGATCAATCAGTGCTTTCTTCGTTCTCCAAGTTGTATGAGAAGCTACTATGCATAAGATTGATGGATTTTTTCACAAAGTATAAGATTTTCAGTGATAGTCAACATGATTTTCTTAAGGGTCATAATTCGAAAACAGCAGTTTTCAAATTCATTGAATCAATTATAACATCCTTGGAAAATAAAGAAATCCCATGCGGACTTTTTCTTGATCTCTCCTAGGCTTTTGAGGCAGTGGATCATAAAATCCTTCTTGCAAAACTGAAAGAATATATAGAACGCAGAGAGTGAAAATTTCGGAGGGTGGACAAAATTTCACATCTGGGGAATTGTCATACTTTTTTTTAATTTTTACTTTACCTAATATATAAAATAAAATTGTTTGTAATCTTATATGTAATTCCCAAACAGCTGTAATGTTTAGCAAATGATCGAATAAAAAGAGTAACTACTATGTCTAATTATTTACAATAAGAAAAAATAAAAATGGATATCCAGCATCGTTGAGAGATACTCCCCGTAGCTCGAACTGAAGGGTAATGTCATGTGAAGTAATTTACATTGTAACATATGGAAGATTCATTTATACTTCTGATTCAATAAAACAAATAGCCCCTGATTTCCATTGTGTTTTTCAATAAAAAATTTTAAATAAAATTGTGGAGCAATATTAATTTTCTTACATATCATTTGATGAACACAAATGCACATTTGGAGACTGAATATAATCATTAGATAAATGTGAAGTTCATGATGCAACAGTTTGCTTTGCAGATTTGTGGTATTTGATCAACACCTTGGAAGAATTACTCGAGGACAATCAAGTGTCCCTGTTTTAGGTCTCAGGTCCCAGGCCATTAATTAAGGGACTGGTAATATTCATAACATACCATGTGCGGGAGTGTGTCCATAAATGGATGGAATTTTCGGTTTCTACGATTGCGGGAAGGAAGTTAGTGTTAGGTGAAAAAAAAATCGAATGTGGAGGCTCTGTCGCAAAATCATTCATTTCGTCAAGATGATTCTGTTTGGCATCGATATTTTTGAACAATATTACCTCCATCTACCATCAGTTAATAATAATGATGTAAATTGAAATTCACCGCAATAGAAACGTAATTTTCAATATACTAGGGGCGGTAAAATTAATTATCGAAATTAATTGAGGTGTAATCTTGTTACAGAAAAATGCTTGATTTTCGGTCACTTAATTTGGTTTTATCGACTTCTGATATCATTATTGTGAGAATAATGCTGCTATCTAGATTTCCGGATTAGCCTCTTTTCATTTGACAAATATGTGTTTATATTAGTTAAACAGTTTTAAATGTTTCGTAATATTTTGCGTGGAATGTGTGGGAACGCAGCCAAACAAAATAGTTTTTATCGTAGTTATCTGAGGCCAAGAAATAATATTGGATTATATCACCAGCACAGGCGCCCTGATGGGGAGGCAATGAGGGAAAACTGAAAATTGCCCATAAGCTATACAAATAACAAACTTGACTTCCATTATGACATTAGTTTATTAGAGACGAACCAACAGTTTAATTGAAAGCTTGGGAATCTCACATGTCTTAAATAAAAGTAGACTTTTAGAAAACTTAAAATACTCAGAGATTGATAAATGTGAGTACAATAATCTCTTACTTAATAATCAGCACCATTTTTGATATTCTCCGCATTTCTTTTCCACACAAATAACTTGTCCTAAACTAATTATTAGATTTTAATACATCAGTTTTAAACAACCTTTATACTTGTAAACATAATGTTAGCCCTAAATAATCTAATTCCCTAATCATTTGAGGCCAGCCCCCTTGCTTATTATCTGTTTATGTATATATAGCTAGTGATACCTTTGTAAACTTAGTTACTATTCGTTCACCTAAAGAAGCCGATATGTGATGAAACATACATATCTTTATGATAACAGTTTGTTTGAAAATTTTTTTAAGAGTTTAATTTATTTTGGTGTTCATTTGTAATACGTATTCCGTATTGAATTTTGTTATTGATTTTAGAAAAGAATTTTATTTTTCTTGGATTTCCTAAATATTGTAATCAATACATTGGTATATCACCGTAACTTGCTGGGAGTACATTTTCCTGATGTCAGCTGCAGGACCTGTCGAAAAACGCCTGAGACACTTTTCCACATGTTGTGGGCATATGCGGGAAATGTGGCTTCGGCGTACACCCATCGCAATATTGCGGCTCTACTAGTGCTATATTACCATCTAAGGCACTCGTACGGAACGGACCAAGAAGCAGTGCTACCTTACATGCCAGGAGATATTGAGACAGTTGTCGGAAACGAAAAATTCCAGATCTACTGGAATTACTCGTTTCCAACCGTCTGGATCATACAAGCAAATAGGCCTGACGTTGTCCTCCACGATAAACAAACCAAGACTATGTATGTCATCAAATTCTTTGCTCCAGCAGAAAACAGTCTTGAGAAAGAGGAAGAAACTTGGATAAAGTATCAAGATCTATTCTCACGATATGCACGCTATACAAAGGACACAAGGTCGTGTTAGTGGTTCTGTTTATTTCCGATTATTTTGGCGGAATTCGGTCTCCGCTGAGTTCTAACATAAAGATCAGAGTATAAACTATGTACAGATCTCAATAGATCGGTGCAGAAGGCAGTCATTCTGAGTTCAATAAGGCTACTTACTCAGGGCACACGATTTGGGACTTACAATCCTATGTTAAATTATCTAAGTTATCTTCATAATTCAGACAATTTAATTCTATATCTCTTAATGTATCTACACGAAATTGTGGCCTATTAGGAAAAGGAACTTTGAACTTTTTTATAAACCAGAACATTTCTCAGTCAGTTCTATTGAAATATATACGAACCGGGATGCTGTCATTTAAAAAGTACTGTCGAGTAATTGCGACTGAACTTTAGGACGAATGTGCGTGAATAGTTGATTTATGGTAAGGCATCGAATTGTGTTAATCAATGATCTTATCCTTTCAGAGGTTCATATTTACAAAAATATAAGAATCTGACGGGGCCAAGGTTATGTAATTGGTAAACACTCTGGACTAGACATCCAGTAATGTGAGTTCGAATCCCGCGTATGGTTCAATGTTTTACGTTTATTCATTCTTATAATCCTATGTTAAATTATGTGAGTTATCTTCATAATTCAGAAGATTTAATTCTATATCTCTTAATGTACCTAAATGAAATTGTGGCCAATTAGGCAAATAAATTGCAAACTTGTTCATACTTAACCCAGAACATTTCTCAGTCAGTTCCATTGAAACTTTTAAGAACCGGGATGCTGTCATTGAATAGGTACTGTCGAGTAATTTCCAACCATAGTAATACTCTAACCCAAAATCTTCGCTTCAAAACGACTGAACTTTAGATGAATGTGCGTGAATAGTTGATCTATGGTAGGGCATCGAATCGCATTGTGTTAATCAATGATCTACTATCATTTCAGAGGTTTATATTCACAAAAATATAAGAATTTGACTGGACCAAAGTGGTGTAATTGGTAAACATCCTGGACTAGACATCCAGTAATGCGGGTTCGAATCCCGCCCATGATTCAATGTTTTACGTTTATTCATCTTGATAATCCTATGTTAAGTTATCTTCATGATTCAGAAAATTTAATTCTCGGGACCAGTGAGGATTATTTATATCATGAATTATGGGAACGGTTTCAACAACATTCTATCGAGAATTTTCAAAGTGTTACTGTTTGGGTATATTATCTACGTTTCCTTGATTTATTAATTGCGGAGGATATGTGTCTAGATCAATTCATCTGCCTGATATCTTTAATAAGTTGGGTTTCATCATATCCCTTGAATGATTCTTGTGCTCGAATTACGATTTAATAGCAATCAAGCAATGTATACATAATTTTCAACATTATTTTCAGAGGGAGCCTTGCTTATTTCGGAACGTTATTAATGTTACCAATATCACAATAAAGTTCCTACAAATTACCACAATACAGAAGCAGTGATAAACTGATTGATAAGAATTAAATGCATCATATTCATTTCAGTTTTCATTATCATTTCATCCATCTAGGTTAATTGTATTTAAAATAATTTAATTTGAGCCTTTGAATCTCTAATCAATCGGTTCATCAATATTGGAAAATATTAATGCCAGGAGTTAGATCTTTTTTTGGTACATCCCCAATTTTTTTATTCATCTTCTTCTTAAATTATCATCATTAAGAAAGTTCAAGAGCCTACTCTAGTTAGTAATATGTAAATATTAATACTTTGTCCCGTTCGGAATATTGACCGAAGACTTGTATATCGTTTCAATTTGTTATTATTCATTCCTTTAACTGAGGAAAAGACATCAATTACAGTTCAAGAATAAGACAGAAACGAAGACAACGCACATTGGTGTACATGAACTTATAACTTAGACAGGATTGTCACTTGGGAAGAAATCGAGCTTACAATAACTCAGAGTGTATCGCACTGGGATCACCTGCGGATTCGATTAGTTCAACACGAACTGTCACGTGTCAATATTTATGAAAGAAGCGAATGCATGATTCCGCGGCGGCTTGCGAGCAACAACTGAGCGCTTTCCTGTATCGCGTGTGTTTCATACACCGGGCAGATCTGTTGGTTCCTTATCTCTACTAAACCTCCACTCGATCATGAAATTATATCAGGTGTTCAACTGCTTGGACCATCGTTTTAATAAGTAATGCAAATAATTCGATACTGGCACATTGACCTCAGGGGGCAAAGCTCTTTAATTTTCACCGATGTATAACTCACCAACTAAAATTTGATTATATTCGCAACAAAAGCAATGTGCAATAAGTATATTGACCGGCCTCTCACGAGCTTTTATCATTGAAATTAACTCTATGGATACATCAATTCTCTACAAATCAATCTAGATCAAGATCATAAATTGTTGTGATATGTTACATAGAAAATCTCACTCAGTTGTATTCCAACAAGTAGAAAAATTGTTCTAATACTGTACAACTGTGGAACGTAATATAATATATCTATATCTTATCTATTATTTGTCTAAAGAAATACACGGAAAGAGTTCATAGCAAACTGTGGATACACTATAACACTAATAAGTAAGAAATAATCACTCTCATCCACTAAAAATACTATTAAAGAACTAAGGACCTTTCTGTAAACTTTGTACTCTAATGGCTACTTGGGAGGTAAAAGGTTCTCACTAGCTAATTAGCATTTCTTATGGATAAGGGTGATTATTTTGTACTTATTAGTGTTGTATTCTCACTGCATTGCCCTTTTCAAAGACGTATATAGCTGAAATCAAAACTAAGATTATGAAAAAATGCCGAATACTCAATGCTCAAGGCTTAACTACAACCAGTAATGAACAGACCATTATGCTAATTCCAAAAAATGAAAGTATTACAGGTACTTCTTGGCTGAAAATAAACGTCAAATATTCCAAGCAGTCAATATCCTAATAGAAAACAAATAAAGTATTTTGCATATTTTTACAAATTTCATAAAAAATTGCACATTTCGGCAAAAATAAAATTTGTGTGCATATTTTTATGTTTTTCGTTTTATCAAAAGATTAAGTGCGACCCTTGCAGATAATTGAAATAATTTAAAAGGTGGGTAGGTTTTATTATTATATGGTTTATGGACCCATTTTATTATTATATGGTTTACCTCCTGAGCCCGTAATTACTCGATGGGGAACATGGATTAAGGCCGCGATATTCTACGCAGACCATTTTGAAGCCATTAAAGACATAGTTTTAGATTTAGAAGACAATTCACAGTGTGTAGTGCAAGGTCAAGCAGTATTCAAAAATGTAAATTTAGCTAAGGAACTTGTTTCTATTAAGGTTAATTTTAGTTTTATACCAGATATATTAACTCCGTTAGAAAGTAGGAATATGAGTTTAAGAGAATCAATTAATGTTGTTGAAACTTTTTCCGACAAATGCAAAAAAGTTCCCGGTGATGTAGGAAATCAAGTAAGAAGTAAACTCGAAGTTATTGTGGGAAAGAATGAAGGCTTTAAGTATTTAATGGGAGTCAAAAATATATTTGATTCTAAACCATCCAACGAAGTAATACCTTGGCCTCATAACTTACTACCCAAATTAAAATATTGCAAGATCACATCGGTAGATGTTGAGAGATCTTTTTCTTTGTACAAACATATTTTTACAGACAGAAGGCGAACACTTTTATTGGAAAATTTTGAAAAATATATCGTTATAAATGCATTTTATACTATTTCAGGTTACAAATTTTACCTACTATATTTTTCTTTTAATTTTACTTAAAATAAATAATTTTTGTAACAATAAATGCATATTGTTGCATATTTCAAAGAAAAACTATGCATATATATGCGCATATTTTAACTGAATTGACGTGCATATATTCCGCCCTTTACTTATAAGACTTCTTCCTGAAGTTAACCTGAAGTTTATCTGAATAGTTATAATCATGGATTCTTTTCGATAGGAGATAGTTCAAAATTCAATAAATAATATCTATGTTTATACTTTTCTGTAGCCTCAAGTCCCTAATAAAGGTTCGTGGCTGTATTTTCAGAGAGGAAGACAGTGCATCTGCGAGTTTTACGGTTCATTTAGGTGGCATTTTCTTCATGGTGGAAACAACTAATATCAGTCGAGCAGTTTCATTTTAAAGTTCGAAGTAGAACAGATGAAAACTCGATTCCGCATTTTGACACAAGAAATGAACATGAAAACAAAAAAGGTCGAAAAAAAATCGGCAGAACCGATTTTCATGATTTGTTTTTTTAATCGATTCTAGAAGACATTTAAAAAAAATTTGTACAAGTTTATCTTTTCATGATACGACTTTTAGCATTTCAAGAATCAATCTACAACAGATAAGTTTACAAGAAAAAACAACAAAACCAATATCGTAAAACACGAACTTCATGTTTTGAATTATCCATTAGAAATATTATATAAATACAAATCAAGTAGGTTTTAATATTGGTATTATTATTATTATTGATTCTGAATCCAGAATCTTGATCAGGGCCCCGAAAAAAAAACCAGAGACGAATTTGGTTGCATTTCAGAGCATATTAAAAGCTATCCCTGGAGAAGACCTAGGTCACCAAGATAACCTGAATCCCAGGTGACTATTGAGGCTCATGGTCACAACCGGCAACTTCAAAAGAAGTTTCATACCATTCCAAAGGACAATTTGACGAATTTCCTGCAGACGACTTTAGTACCAGGATACCCTGAGCGCCCCAGTTGCGTCATAGTTTGAATCTGGCACCGGAATCGTAATCATTGACCTCAAAACTCCCCGAGAACGATTTTGGTTGCATTTCTGAGCATATTAGAGAACAGGAGCTAGTTAATCAGGATATCCTGATTAACTAGGTCACCAGGTGACTATTGAGGGTCATGCTCATGACCGGCAACCTCAAGAGAACCTCTTCAATAAGTTTCACTCCATTGCAAAAGATATTTTCCCGAATTACCTGGAGTCGACGATAGTACCAGGATGTCCTGAGCCCAAGTGCGTCGTAGTTCGAATCTGGTACCGGGATCGTGATCAGCAACCCCAAAAACCTCGAGTAAAAAATTCTGGCCTATTTTGGCTATATTTGACAACTTTTTCAACATTCTTAATATCATCTCCTGAAAATGCATTCAAAAAGATGCACTTCCCTCTGTAGAAATGCTTAAATGCATATCATGAAAAACAAACGTGTAGCACTTTTTTAAATGACTTCTAGAATCGATCTAAAAAGAATCATCAAAATCGGTTATGCCGATTTTTTTTTCGACTTTTTTTGATTTATTCTCTCGACTATTCTATGATGTATGAATAGTGACCGAAAACTCAATGGAAATATACTATTCGTTTTATAAATACCAATACATGAATATACAAAAATGAAAAATGTGTTGCTGTAAAAAATAATATTCCACAGAAGAATGATTATAATGGAATAAGGAAAGTTCAGTCAAAAGGAAAGAATTAAATTGAAAAGAAATAAATTTGAGAATTGAAAATGTACTAATTTTCGTAGTCAGCAACTTCACAGCTTCACATGTCATAATACTTTTTCAGAGAAATTGGTCCTAGTAGCATCAAGAACCATAAGAATACTGCACTTTTTGGTGAATAAAAACTGCATCGAAAATTTGACTCTTGAGTTATTTATTGCTTGAAAATTATATGCTTGATGAGAACATGGCCGTGAAACCCTAAGTTGAGTGGTGAAGATGTATTCTGCTCATGATATAGTTGACGGTAGTTTACTTACGTTGATCAATCGATAACTATTTAATCAGTATTGAATTCAATTCATTCAAAATCAATCTCTTATTTGTAACTATACGAATATCAAATTGATTCTTCAAACAATCAACAATGATTCATCTCTCGGCATTTCAAGAAAATGGTGTTTCCCGTAACTTTGTTACCAAATATGGTAATTTTTTTTGTTTGATAAAAATTTTGGTATTAAGAACTGTTACTCCATTGTGGAACCAAAACAGCACCCGCGAATTTTTTATAACTCCTGGGAATATTAATAAAGTAAATAAGGTCTACTTATCCTGAAATATGTAGTAGCATTGCGACTCGGCAAAATTCAACATTTGCGTTTCTCTTTATCATTCAGAAGAAGGTGTTCAAACGTTTGGAAATATGCTCAAGAATATTGCTGTTTTCCTAAAAGTGCCTCATTCCGATGAATGCAGAGGCCACTGTTTCAGAAGGGATTCTTCACTAGCTGATTCTGGTGTAGATCTTCTCAATGTGAAACGTCATGGTGGATGGAAAAGTGACACTATTGCTGGAGGGTATATTGAAAATCCCCAAGAAAATAAGAAAAAGATTCCTGCAGCTATTATTGGCGGAAAGTGATAAGCGATATCCTTAACCCGTGTTTATTCGGCACAAGGAACTGAAGATGTCCAAGTAAACAATCAAAACAATTCAAATATTTCGAACATTTGACATTTCGACATTTTTGAACATTTTCACGTTACATAATTGTAAAAATTGTGTTACAAATTTTAATCATTAAATTTTGTTATTTGCTCAGTATTATAATGAATTCATTAGAGTCCCTAAAAGTATGTCATAACGATGTCATTGTGAGACTTCAGAATATAAACAATATTATATCGTCAAAGTTCCTGATTCTCGCATATCGGTCTTCGATTTGGAGGACGGTAATCGAGGAGGCAAATTGGCGAAGGTCATGTGCAGACGATTGGTCAAAAATAATCAGCCACTGTACGGAATTAATTGCAAGAGTATGAAATGTTAGCTGCATATATTCATACATTGCATCTCACTGTTATTGAACCATTCTTTGATTTCATATCCATTAACTGCAAACTTCTAGAGCTATAATTATGATTCCTTAAAGTGCATTCGAGCATATCCACAATACACACGGATGTTAACGCTGTAAACTACGTTTGCCGACAAAATAAACACAGGTAAGCTTTGTATTCCCACGAACGCACTTCAGTTCGTATACTCAAATAAAGATTTTAATCCAATTTGTAAACCACTTTGGATACAACATGAACTGAAACTACGGCTCCTAATTACTTAGTGGCACAAAACATCTAGAATCGATTATTTTAAAGTTTTGGATATTTGAATAAATTTGGCCCGAACTACACACTACTACAATAACCACTATTATCAATTATGAAACTCTGATAGAATACAATAGCTAACGTTCTTGATTCTAGCACATCGATATATAGTCCAGGCAACGAACCGGAAAATAAAAAAAAGACATGTAGGTCAGAATCAACAAATTTTCGTGAGATTCGATCCGTGGGGTTATCAAGATCAGTCATAACACATAAAACCTCACCGGTCAACACCAACCAACCCCCCCTCCCCCCTGGTTGCTAGAAATGGCCAAAACTTGCCGATTTTAGGCCCAGAATTGATTAAAAGTAAATCTGACGTCAAAATCGTGATCAGTGACCCAAAAAACCGCCTTGGTGGATTTAAAATCCAAAAATAATGTACATTGCCAAAATAATCTATTAGGGTGCAAAAATATCCAATTTGATCGATTTTGCACCCCCTGAATTGATTTCAAGTAAATCTGACGTCAAAATCGTGATCAGCGACTCAAAAAAAAAACACCTTGGTGTATTTTTAATTCGATATTTCCCTTTCGTGGGCCATTTCTAGCCTCCCGGGGGGGGGGGGGTGACCGGTGAGGTTCTATGTGTTAAGAATGATCCTGATAACCCCATGACACGAATCCCCAAAAAAATTTTCGATTCTGACCTACACGTATTTTTTTAATCATAGCTGAAATCCCTGAATTAATAATGCGAGCTTGAAGCTTGAACTGAATCTATTGTTTTGGTAATCGGAAATGCCAAACCCCATATTATGGTTCCTAATTTTAACGACATAACTCCAGAAAATAAGTTCAGGTTCCAGTTTGAAGTTGGAGTGAATGATAATTCAATAATTCTTTCATCATTCAACATTACAACACTTTTTCAGCAAATGACTTATCATAGTTAAAAATACACGTGATATGTTGGGATAGTACAGCAATAAATACCTCTAATTTCAAAATTGATGATATCGATGTAACCAATCAAGATATATATGAATATACATTAATTTTTTCCGGTTTGCTTTTACCAGATATTGATAACCTCTCTCTAGCTTAGATCAATCAGTAACATTACAAACTTATAGTTCTAGACAGCTGTTTCACTCTCATAGAGCTCATCAGTGCAACGAGAAAGTTTGTGATTTTACTAAACGATCATTCTGTTGAAGGTATATATATAACAGACTGATAGCATGATAGGAAAACCAAATTATTTAACGCCATCTATGAGAAACTGGCTCACCAAGGAAGCAAACAATGTACCACATTAACTATGGAATATTGTCCAACTAGTGCGGATTTATAATAGCTAGTTTCCGCACGAGTTGTACACTATAATTAATAAATTAAATTAACCTAAAATTTAGTAGCTCAGTGAAACTCACTGACACTATGATATCATGAATATATTTGTAGATTTGTCATCGTCTCAGCTGCCTGTAATTGAGTGAATAGATCGATAGATAGATTTATTCACCATTAGCACAACAAAATAGTACAGTGGTTTCTTTTTGTTCCCATGTAAGAAAAAATATATGCTGGAGATGAATAACTAAGGACAGTCACAAAAGGATTTGGTAACCCTTGTGCGTGAGATTCTCATTTTTCCCTAGACAGATAAGATGATAATGAAAATATAAAGTTTACAATTTATCAAGCTTAAAAATAGGTAAAATGATGATATATTATATCACGAACAGTGGAATTTTAATAATAATGAAAATAAACGTTAACGTGTATGTGGTTAATGGTTACAATGTAAGTGAAATGATAATATGATGAAATATAATAGATAATATGGTGGTGAGGCATATGAAAATGACGTAGTAACAATATAGAATGGTTAGATTGAATAAAGGTCAATCTAATTGAGTAGAGAATATTCGGAAGAGTTTTTATAAATATACAAGATAAATTCATATACTATACGGACTTTATTATATTCAATTATTTTTAATATCAGTCCAGTTACATATAATAAGTTTTGAATAACTATCGTTTTAATTTGTTTCAGCTCAACCGGTAATTGACTATATACCCAGACATAAGAAAGATCTTTGAAAAATAGTTTTTTCAGGTTTGGGCATAGCGTTTTTATTTTGTTTCTGCCTCGTAATATAATTATGTACGATGTCTATGAGTTCGTATTGGTGATTATATAGCCAGATAGTGGTGGTGTTGCAATACATTTGCCTTAAGCCTATAGCAACGTGGAAAAGCTGTTCTGAAGAGTAATTATATTTTCTTTTCTAAATTATTTTGAGAGTATATTTTTGTATTACTTTAAGGTCTTTCAGGCATATTGCAGCAGCCACTCCTCAGGAAATGATTCCATAATACAAAAAAATTATTCGTAACTGACGGATACTAATAATGTTTTCGATGTATTTTAGTTTGGGTAGACATCTGATTTTATTGTCATGTATTCTGTCCATTTATCTTACTCCAAGTGGCCATCAATATAGGTTCCTAGATATTTTATACTAGGTACCTTCTGATTTTATTTCAATATTCTGATTCTCATTATCATAATTGATACTGAGCTCTTTTATAAGTTGGTAGACCAGATTTATATGCACTGGAAGGTATGAAATGAGTTTTCTTTATGTTCATAGTTCATAGTAATTTGCTGTTAAAGTAGGTTATGATTGATTGAAAAACTGATTCAGTCGTTCCCTTCAATTTTTCCCAAGTTTCTTTTCAGTATATAATTGCAATATCATCTGCAAAGCTTATGATATTTCCCTTTTACACTTGTTGGAAAGATCTTTTATATATAACGTGAACAGAATCGGGCCGAGTATTGTTTTTTAGGTGCTCCGTATTCTACTTGTGTGTATGTACTTAGGGTGTCATTTATGTGCACACATTGTTTCCTGTTATTTAAATAACTCTAAAAATGTTTTAGCGGTATACCTCTTATACCAGCATTTTTCAAGGTTTGTAGCAGTAGAAAATGGCTTACTGAGTCAAAGGTTTTGGCCAAGTCGTCAAAGATGCATATTGTGGTTTTTTCCAATACAGTTCCTGATAGGACCCGACTTGCCCAACTTAAGGCCGAATTGTTTTTTGAAGATTAACTGTTATTTGTTCAAAAATTAAATCAATCTCAATTTCAGAAGCTTTTGAAAAATGTTTGCAATTGTTGATATCAAGGAGATTGGTCTGTATTTAGTACTGTTTTATCTGCTGCCTTCCTTTTCATACACTGGTTTAATGACGGCAATTTATAAAGAACTTGGAATTTTCCTCTTTTCGAAACATTCATTTTCAAGAAGCAAAGCGAAGTTTTGATTTGATTTTGTCATGCCCTGGAGCTTTTCTATTATTTTTCAAAGCTTCTATGGTTTCAGCCACTTCGCTTTCAGCTATCTTTGTTAAAGAAAATTAGTTTTTGTTACAAAATTTTTATTTTGATTATATTTTTAGGTTTACTTTGTAAAACGTTTTAGGAATTCGTTTGAAAAATCTTTTTCATTGTATAATGTATTGTTTTTGTATGTCCTATTTCTTTTGGAGCATCTTTAATTGTTGACCATTAGTAATTTTGGGGATTTTCAGTTGCGAAACTAGTTTATTGCTATAAGTTTTGAAATTATTGATATGCTCAACTGTTGGGTTTATTCTCATTATCTCTGATACAGTTCATGTTTCCTTCTAGTAGAATTCACTAATCGATCAGTGATCCAACCAGTGGCGGCTCGTGAATTTTTGAGAGAGGAGGCTGGACATAAAACGTTTTTGTAAAAATATTCTCTATTCACAGTCTTTTAACCTTTGCACAGCGACCGTACCAGCTACTTCAGTGACAAAATTAATTGTTACCCAGCAAGAACCAACGTGGAGGTATAGAGTTTCTCTTGCCAAAAATTTTTTGTGTTCGTTTTTTGTCTTTTATTTATTTGGATTTTTATTATTTTTTCTTTTTTTTGGAATTTTTCATATTTTGTTTTTTTTTATTAATTTTATTAACTTTTTTATATATTAACGGAATTCTACGATCTTTAGTTTGCGAAAAATTATCAATAATATTATCAAAAAATGTATCATTTTGTGTTTTACTAAATCTTTTCCAAAAGATATTAAACTAACATTGTATAAACGATTTTGGCCCATTGTACTTGGCATGTAAGTTTTAATTCGTTTGAGAGTAGAAAATGATCTCTCCACCGATGCCGACGTGACAGGAATGGTGACTGTCAAACAAAGTAGTTTATAAAACTGAGGTAAAACTTGTTGCAATTCATTGTCTATCATATATTTTATCATATCGGCGTGAATCTCGTACTGGCCTAAAATATCTTTATCCGAGTATATAACGCATAATTCATTGTGCAGTGCTATTTTATCAAAAAATTTATATTTTAGAACTAAGTTATACAAAAAACTTCAATTCATGTAAATCGGAAAATCGAATCTCAATTTGACATTTAATAGTATCTAAAATTTCATATCATGTCTACCAAATTATATGTTTTCCTTCTTTAACAATATTCTGTTTACCGGTTAATTTAAACTTAATACTCGATGTAATATGTTCCTGCGATTTTTCATGTCTGTCTATACCACGAGCTGAATTTTTCAAATCATCATAACCCGAGTGCCCCCAACATGAAGTTGTATCAGATGTAAATAGCAAGCAATACCAGCAATATAATTTATTGTGTACCTCAGATCCCCATAAATATTTTTTACAATTATCAGTATCAAATCATCGATTTTGAAACATACCTGTCATCAGTAATCTTTTCAGCAACTAAATCACTACTCAGTTTAACGTTTAATAACCAAAGAACTCTTTGTTAATAACTCACCGAACGACCGAACAGATAAATTATAACTTAACCTTACATCGCTTCGCGAAACAAAAACAACAACAACTGGCAGAGCACGTGTCGAAGTTGGCAGCGACGGCAAGTAATCGTATTTCATACGACCGCCGGGCAACGAGGTCTATACCTCGTTGCCGCCGGGAGCGTACGAGAAGCTAGCCTCCATAGACTGTTGCCATATTCGCTGTTTTACCCTATTTGTGAATTGAACTGGTTGGAAAAACGGCAAATGTCTTGACCACACGTATTCAGCGTTTGAGATATATAGAGAATCTAGCCTCTGGCCACTGTTGCCAGATTAAAAATAACTACTGAGAACGGGGAATTAATTGTAAAATTTAAAGAATTATCAGAGAAACAGGAGATAAAATGGAGAATGATCATTAAGATAAATTGGTGAGGAGGCTGAGCCTCCTTAGCCTCCTTCGAGGAGCCGCCACTGGATCCAACACTTCCTTTTTAGGTCCTGTGTTCTTATTCTTGTCTTTACCATATATGCATCTATGTGGTCTTCCAATTTAGAAATAAATATATCTGTATTCTTTTCCAGTTGCTCATTATTATGAATTTCTTGCCACGATTCTTCTACCAACCTGGCTTTAAGCTTATTGTAATATATATGGTATTTGAACCGTGTTTCAATTATTAGTTTGTTATTTTCAGGAGAGCTAACTTTGAGAATAACTGGGTATTGGTCAGTAATGCTAACCTGAAGAATAATTAGAGTGATGGTAAATAATAAAATTAGGAAATACGTAATTTTCTGCGCTAAAACATAGTGCGGAATGATACTTTTTTCAGACAGTTCGTCGGAAAATAGATTTCTCGAACTTTTAAAGTTACAGGCAATGCTGAAGTACTCGAGTGCGTAAGATAGCAAGACTAAACCGAATTGATGTAAGAATTGAGATATAAATAAATATATTGATACATTCGTTTATTCCTTGTTGGCTTTTGCTTTTACTAGATATTGATACGATCTTTCTAGTCTACATCGATCAGTAGGTTTGACGGTAAACAACATTTTTTGTAATGGCGGCAAAGTGGCTGCTCAACTGACAGTGTGTAATGGTCACATTGACTTTTGTTCCTGAGTTGTAGAAAATTTTCATTTTTCTAGTTCTTAGCCTTGGAGTACTCCCTTATTATATTCTTTACTAAATGAATGAAAATAATGTACCTATTGTATTTGCCAGGAATTAAAAAAATATCAAAAATACACATCCAAACAATTCAATGTCCTACGAAATGATGTTTTTCTTCCGAATTGCAGTAATTCTCTATATAATAATTATTCACTACATGAACTATCCCATGAGGGCAATAAGCCATTTTGCAGGTTTGAAGTCAACCCCATTCCTACCTTACAAAACCACTATTTTTCGAAATTGAAAATGATATGGGGTTATAGATTATTCACAGTTGCTGCAGATATAATTTTTTCCAACAAGGTGGTCTCGTAAAAAAATCATTTTACCTCAGGGTGGAGAGAAGGGTATTGAGTAGAATGGCAGGGGGTGCACTTGCTCTAGGCTCAAGTAATAGGGGGCACCAAATTTTGAAGTATTTGTTGAATTTTGGATAAATCTGGTACCCTTAAAATTTTCCTCAAATTCGGCGAACTCGAACGTTATGTTTAATTTGTCTGGTTATATTATTCAACAATTTTAATGTATAACTTTTTTTTAGTCGTCAATTCTGAAGAGAGGGGTGCAAATTAATAATCTCCCCCTGGGCGCGAATTGTACTCGCTATACCTCTGAGGGTGGCCAATTTTCCCGGCCTTCCCTTAATATCTATTGTCACGAAACTTTTGTCAGTACGTATTTACGATATATCAACATAATCATTCCGCCTTAATTCATTTGCGGAGTTCCGGAAACTGTTGACCCCATTCAACGTAAAATTAATGTCCAAACAAATTAACATCATCAGGTGCCATGATTTCAGTTAGTATCATAATTCGTTGCTTATTATAATTTAAAACATCTCGAATATTTCAGACTAACGTACAAACATCAGTGCACCCAGTATGAAATATTGGATGTTTATGAATATCGAGACTTGTTGTTATAAGTACTTCCGGTTTGACCAAAAATTGCATGTGATTCAAATATTTTCTTACAACATAATAACAATGTTTGTTGGATCTATATTTGCGTCATATTTTTGACCTTAGGGAGTGTAATAGCCACAGAATAATATCTGAATGAATACCTGTATTTGCTGTTGACCCAACTAATGGGAAAAAGTTTGTAGTTTATATATAAATAGAGTAAAATAAACAGTCTAGCTCATTTTAGACACCCACAACTTATTCAAATGAACCTTTATATAATCAAAGTATTAATAACATAGCCAGACAGACTAGTATGATACACCACATTAAGTTTCAGTTTATTTCCACTGATGGGAATTGGTATCGTCGAATTCTCTTGCTTCTCTGAATAGTTTTATTATGAACATCTCACATACTGTTCAATACATTGAATCTTCATTATGTTTATTTTACTGCGGATCGATTCCGTCGTTATTTATTTATTCGTACTGAAAGGAAAGTATTCTGCTTTCAATTCATGCTCGTTCACTTTGATTATGAAAATTGTAATACGTATCTTTGATGAGCATTTGGAAATCCAGAACTTGTATCTATTTCTGAAGATTCTCGTCTAAATTCTGGGAGATGCAGATTCGATTAAAGGACAAAATGTTTATTTTACCGTTCAATAACATTCATCAAGTTAGTATCTGGACACCCATAATAACTTCAGCTTCTAGGATATTAAGATGTCATTCCAGCAGCTATTTTGAAATATATCAAACATGTAGTTTTGAATGATGGAATATTCAGAATGTATTATAGTCTAGGAGCTAGAGCGATACGGGTGACTGAAAGTTAAACCGATGGCAATATGGTTCATTGTTAAAAGACGTTTCAATGATCAATTCATATCAAAGACCGAATCTTCGCTCCCAAGATACAGCCTCCACAATTTTTTTTACTGCAAGTTACTGCCATTCTTATACACTTCCACCACGTGCCACCATTTTTTATTGTGTCCGTTTATCGTACTGGCCAGTTAAAATGGTACCGACAATGAACCGCAAGTTAACCCTCCCAAACCAGATGGAAAATGTTTATTGGTGGTGGCAATTGTTAATATACCATGTCATCAAAAATTATTGGTTCATTTCAGGGTAATCGGTCATTATTTGGCTAGAAAATGGACATGTATGCCATTTTGTTGCTGAAACTTACGGATTGCAAATTAACATGATGGCAACGTGTCAAATACATTTCAACCTCCCCACAACCCCAAAAACGCCCCCTCCCCCCAAGTCAGTAATTCCGATATTTAACCGTGTCGGAGTCTTAATAATTGAGTTATTTATCATTATATTGGTCTGATTATTATTAAATTTACACAATAAAAAATGATGGCACATGATGGAAGTGTATAAGAATTGTATGGTTTTCAAGAAACCGCAACTTGACTAAATTGCAGTCAAAAAATTTAAAATTTGCGGAGGCTGTATCTCGAGAGCGAAGATTCGGTATGTGAAATGAATTGATCATTGAACCGTCCTCTAACAATAACATATTGCCCTCGGATTAACTTCCAGTCACACCGTATCGCTCTAGGTATTAATAATCAATTGCAGTGTCATCATATTTTCGTTATTCCTATCACACAGTATTTCCCATACCTGCCTATACCCTAATTTGAAACCTCATTATATTTTATATAATCTCTGTAGATATGCAGTTAACATCTCATTCTGGGGCCATCAGTGTTTGTTGATATAATTGTTGATATATTATTATTGAAGTGTAAATTTACTGAAACGCAAGAAATATTTTATTGTAAGGATACCAATTGTGAATCGGCTCAAATTGTTTGTGATATCACAGGGTAAATATGTATCAAGCTATATATCAAGCATTTTCATTCAGTGCACATTCGATTAAAGATGTATTTTACATGTTTCGACAAAAATAATCTAATTTATTGCTGTTTAATCTTACAAACCTGATGCTTGTTACGCCTATGATCCTGGTAATTATAATATGACATCACACTAGCATGTTCGAGATTCCAAATACAATTAAATATGAGTCGAACCATCATGATCATGTGAAATATAATATTTTGGTCTGCATCCTATCTTGTCTTTGAACATCCACAAGCTGCACAACTAACCCTAATTGTTGTTTAGAGTTGTATCATCTACGAGCGTTTAAAACACAAATTATATACATAAAACCAATAAGTCGCTTGTAGTCGCTCAAATAGGCGACTTTCGTAGAATTTATATTACACATCTTTCCTAAGATTTGATTGTCTATGTCTGGAACAAAAAGCTGACAAGTCAAGAGCCGGAATATAGCTACATTATTGCTAGACAGACACGCAACTCCAAAAGACATGAAAGCTAAATATCGTATTGGAATACCACAGTGTGATCATACCCATGATGACTTATACATCTTTGCTACGGCAGATTGGTGGACAAAAATAACACAAAAAATAACTAATGACTTAGTCGATCAAAGTACAAAGGCTGATAACAACAGCAGCTGTGGTTGTAATATTGGACATACCCCAATTCACTTAACGATCATTGGAGAGTAAGAATGGGACAACAGAGTAGCAGATTGGGACATAATAGAACCAAGAAAATCGCGGGAGCTAACATCCTTGAAATGAAACCAACATACCGCAGAACACCGATGACAACCCCTTCGAAGTTATCATACAAGGTCAGCGGAAGTGGAAAGACGACAACACAGGGCAATTCTGGCAAGAGGACTTAACACACAAATGTGTCCAAGACAGGGGGAGGAACTGGGCTTCAATATACAGTGAGGTATACAAGCACTCAACTCAGTATCTCACTGTATTCCAATCGTAAATGTACGTGATCCTGCAATGAACAAGAAAAAACCACAAAAGGAAGGTGCAGAATATGCACAGACTGCCAGGGATCTCTGGAATCACCAAGAAATGCCGAGTAAAACTCATCGCTCTGGCAGAAAATAACAAAATAACTATGTTGTGAGTCCCAGGGTACTGTAGCTCACTAGCATCATATATTGACTCAGAATCTGCACAAGGAATAACAAAATAAGACGTGAGCATGCGTTCTGAGTAATGTACCCCAAACAATGACGAACGTCTCAGAGGCCATTCCTGGAAACTCAAAATAGAAACATTCTCAACAACAACGAGACAACACTTTTTGTTCAACCGTGTTTTCGAAGTCTGGAATAATGTACCTGCTTTTGTAGTGGAGACCACTTGTGTAAATTCTTTCAAAACCTCGACAAAATGGAATAACATATCATCAGTGAAATGAGTGGCAATAATGATTGTTTTCAGTCATTGTGAACAAGTTAATAACTGCCTTAAGGCTACTGTCTAGTTTAATATGTTCTTTCTGCACTCTCTCATTGTAGATATACTATTCAAATTGTATCTTTTCCCCAACCGAGCTTTATAGGTTAGCACCTCAGCTCGGATCGCTTATTCGTTATAATAATGACAATAATACGAGACTGAGTTAAACTACAGTAAAGAGAGCGCTGAAATGAAGCTCCGCGCATGTACCACGAGGAAATATCCATTGAAGAACCATCGAGAAATAGAACTGAAGAGTAGCTGCTCTACATTCTATCAGATCGGGATAATAACAGGTCTCCATACTGACCACAGCCAATCGGTCATCTGCAGTGCAATGAAGACATATCTTGTAGACCTTTGCGGGAAAGGGACATATATCTACTGCCGAATAAATACAGTCATAATGCGGGGCATTAGTTCGTATAAGGCAAACAATCTTCGGGAAGCCCAAGCTACCCCCTATAAGGATGCCCCTAACGAATGTATTACCATCCTGTCAGTTACGTCAGCGTGATGCCTCCGACATAACCAAAGTGCACGAAGTTCAAATTCATACAAATGTGAACACGGAAGGTATAGCGATGACGTCAGTTTACTGTAATGTAATCACATTACAGTATAGGGAAATGGCCATCTTCAACGATTATTTCTTAATACCATTATACTCCCGAACACTACAACAGCCAACCGACAAGAAACTGATGAGGATCTTCATAATTCACCAAGAGCATGCTTTGCACTCCCACTCGCGAAAATCAAAACTGCAACTTCGTTCTCAATTTATAGTAGTATTAGAATAGACACCTGAACCTTGGAAATTTAAAATATCCAATTTAATATAGAATATTTTGATCTAATATCCTATTTGGTTATGATTTTTGGAAATTCAAGAACGGAAGGCCATTCTAAGAATCTAAAAATTACGAAATATTTAGGAGCACAATAGACTTCAATCAATCAACGGACAAGTCCGGAGTACTTAGACCACTTAATTAGGTCCATTGTGCGCCCCTCAATACAAGAATCACTCCAACAGGCCTAAGGCAGTGCCGAAGGCTAAGATTTTGCATGGACTCTTATGACTTCAATTGGCATTATGTGTGCTGCCGAGGTGTTGTAGTCTAAAAGAAGCCAGTGCTGAACATTCTGCCAGCATGTGAGAGGCAGTTTCATCCACCTCTCCACATCTACTACAAGTTGGATCTTCAACTATGCCCATTGTGTGTAGATGTTTATTCAGATGACAGTGTCCTGGGAGGAGTCCTGTCACCTGTTTAAGGCCTCTCCTGTTCATAGAGAGTAGGGTTCTGGAGAGTTCAGGCAAGAATTCATGCCGGGGGCACCACGCCAGACCGAGAGCCGCTGTTTATCCAGTAGTTCCTTGGAGGCCTGGAGCCCGGTGGTCGATGGAATAAACAATAGACCTCGTTCATGTTGTGTCAAAATTAGGACGTTGCATTTTTGCATTCGATATTGGAATACATGACAAATTTATCGTGGAGCGCTGATGCTGATTTCAGCAAATAAAACTCGAATTCAGCGATGAAGCTCACTTTCATTAAAAAGGCTTAATGAATTGCCCATTTCCATGTAGTGTAGTTAAAATTGACATATATTCAAAAAGAATCAATATATCTGTTGTGAACGAAACCGGCAAGACTGTTACTGTAAGGGGTACGCTTGCGGGCGAGGGTTCAATTCTACAATGAAGAAATCATCGATTCGAACTTGATTGACATGTTTCCAACAGATTGGAGTCACGCCGCATGTGGAATAGTCAATTCACTTCCAAACCCAATTTCCTGAAAACGTTATTCCTCTGAGTGGTGACATTGATATCTTCCGATCTATCCCCATCATACTTTTACTCTGAAGTAGAGGGGGAACAAAACAATTCCAGTGGGAAAAGGGAACATCAGAAGAACTATTGTATTGTTGAAATAAACCGCATTTATAATGCATTATAAAAAATTTTTATAATTGTATCCTATCAGTCGTCAAATGCATTTGACTGTCATCATATTCCATACCTGAATTATATTTCTGTACTTTATACTGATTTGTAATTTTAGGCGATTGTAATTATTTCGTCAGGATAATAATATCATATCTGTTATTCTGATAAACTATATTCAACAATGATGGAAACATTTTTGGTATGCGAACGAAAACATGATTTAGAATTATATTTATTCCTAGGCCTAAAGAATAGTCTTGTTTTTGTTAATGTTTTGTTGCGCGAGTGTTGAATAGAAACCTAGGCAATGTGGATAATTACATCCTGATCCATTTCGATATATGATGTTGTTCTTGAATGTTAGCGAATAAGAGCTTCTCGAAGTTCCAACAAAAAGTGACACACTTGTAGACGCATTCGCACCATATGTTTTATCGACGCTTTTATCTATATTTCGATACCCAATTAGTAATGTTTGTTGATATTGTGTCTGGAGCGAAGAACATTATAAATGGTTCGATGGTGAATGACGATGAAATATATAAGTACTTTGAAGCTTTTTTTTTTACTTCGAGGAAGTCTCTTAAATATTAGTGGCAACTCCAGCGTTATTTCCATCTACAAATGTATGTGTATCAATATCAACATGTCAAGATCAAGACAATTCAACAAAGTCGGATTAAGAATAAGGAAACCAAACAACTCATTCTCATTTTCCATACGGTAACAATCAAATTGAGAGGTTTTCTGTGAAACATAGGTATATTTGAATAAATAAGTATCCATACAATGTTTTCATTTCAAGACAGCGCATGAATGTCGCATGCAATGGAAATTGTACCAATGGAGTTAGAAAAAGTCTTTGTATTCATTCTTGGTATTGAGGTTCTTTAATTTCACTTGAAATAAATTTGACATAAATGTTATATGGAATATATGGTCAATTATTGAATTGATATTTAAAATTATGATATGGATTAATTTTGTCTTAATTTAATACCTGATAATGCTATTTCATTATTTTAGTTTTCTACTTTGTTCAATATGGATTTGATAACATTTCTATGAAATATTCTAATACTACACTTCTAGATACATAATTCTACGGATTAAACTTGAAAGATGTAAAAATTGAACCATCCTGATTGAAAATTTACTACATTATAGGAATCTATATTTGCTTATTGTAAATTTACACAGTGCTACTAACTTTATTCTAAAACCAAAATCCCCTTTCTCTACATTGAAGGAAACCATATATCTTATTTCGAGTAGAACCATCATTTCCACACTTTCTATTCCATTAACATTATTTTAAATAAGAGACTTCTGTGGACAGCTATTCTTCAAAGTTTTTGAATATTGGATTGATTTCGTGTAATAGTCGAATAGATTTCATCTTTGCTGCTGTAAACAGAGTATATTGCCAAATCGCTTCATTGATTTAAGGTAAAGGATAACTTGAGATTTTATCTTTGTAATGGTTTTCCTTTTCAACATTCAAACTAATATATTTGTATGTACCTCTTAGAAGGTATGTATTTACCCTTTGGTATGATTACAATTTTCATATGGCCGAATAATATTTCCACTGAACGCATTTGGACATAAATAACTATTGTACTTCCCATTGTGACTGGTAATTTTCAGAATATATTCATAGATTCATGAATTCCATAATAACATAATTAATTTTTTAAGCTGGAATGTTGTTTTGAAATTAATAGGGTATGAAGCTTTGTAATGAACATTTCTATTGAGCAACGAGAGAGAATCTATTTCCGTAGAGCGATAGGTGTACGCATCTACTTTGATAAAAATAATATTGCCACTTATAGTTCATTAACTCTGACCCCTATTATGCAACTTATTTCGAGTAATGTCATAAACTTAGCCTTTGTACATGAGTTATATATAGATTTTGTTTAGTAATTTTCCATTTCCTTGCAATTTTAATTGATCATGTTAATGTTTCTTCACATGAAATGTTGTTTCACGTATTATGAATACAACGTGAGTATTTAATTAAATTTGTAAATAAGAAAGGGTTTGGAACGAATATCTCGAATTTGTAAGTAACTTCTTTTTGAATTTAGTTCAATTATATTGAGTTTGGATAAAAAAATATTAATTTGCAATTATATAATTTCTCATTCAATTATATACTTGTTTATTTTTGCTTAATCTGTATCTAAGTATTGAGCAACAATAAATTCAGGTGATCGTCATACATAGATTATAATCAGCAAATCTTCAATTCCGTTTAATTGTTTGATAACTGCAGGAAATCCAGAGCCATAAGTGCAAGTTTCATAAATCATATGGGATATAATCAAAATAACTGGCTGATTATATATCTCGAAGCAATGTACTACTATTTTGAGAATAGAGGATCTGAATGATCTTATGTGCACTTATTATTATCTTCTTTCTCATCCAGCTTAGGGAACAATTCAAGGAGATTACGATATGAATCCACAATTTAAGTAGATTCGAAATGAATTTGAAGATGATATTCTTCGAGAAAAGATAAATTAATCGATATGATTTGAAAACTAAAATTATTTGCTTAGAAGTCATCAAATCCCCAAAAAGCAGATGATGCTGGTAATGGCTTTGAATCTTCAGACGACTGCCTCAATTAACAGACCATCATCATCGACAATGGAAGGGGACAGTTAACCAGCTTATTCTCAATCTGACTGATGTTTCAGCTCTATATATCCATCTGGCGTAAGGTGCATGTGGATAAGAAATCTATATTTGATAAAAATCCAATTGTGGAAGCCGTTACTTTGTGATAGTTTATCATTTTAACGGAATAATAAATGAAACTACTTTGTTTTACTATCACTGATATTTAATATAGTCGTTACTATAGTTTCAACACTAAACGTGTCATCTTCAGACGAAAAATGAATGTAACAAATATTACATCTACTATATATAGGTTAAAGAAGGATTTCAAAAAAATTTTATGTAAATAGTTCTAGGAAAAACCAGAGAGGGGTAAGGTGATTAGGTAATTCCGTGAGGACATTAGTGGTGCGGGTATATTTACTAACAGACTTTAAATACTAAAATCAGTTTATTAATACATTGAAGAGATTACTGTAATATAAATCTAGTTGATCGTTTAAGATCTTATTATCATATATCTTCATTCCTTTGAAAATTTCCATTGACTCTAATATATTTAGTTTTGAAGTTTTATCTTGACTATGTAAAATTTGGACATTATTCGAATTAGGAAAGGTATGGCCTGTTTCTAAAATATAATTTGCGAATGAAGAATCGGTTTTATTATTTTTAAAGGAACGAAAATGTTCTTTATATCTAACTGCTATGTTACGGCATAGAGTATAATTTTTCGTCTTTCCACGTCTTTAGCTCTTTCTACTTATCAGAAATATTTTTATTAACAATAGAAACTTGGGAATGGAATCGCGGCGGCGCAGCCAACGCTTTCTTCTACGGCTATTAGCTGTTTCTGCGGGCGTTGCCACAATGAGTCTAATTGTATGATTCATAGAAATTTAGGTGAGTTAGATTATTATCTTAGTTGAGGTATTAGTGGTCCGGTATACTATTCAGCAGTAAGAAGCTCAGTATGAATATTCGTACTTCTACCTATATGTTTTTTCTTGTTATTGGTGATGCAATAATATATTTTTAAGCTATTGCATATAGTTTTTATCGCGGGCTTTGAGCGCAGCGACCGAATCAAGAAAAAAAAAACAAAAGACAAATACCGTAACGAAAATCTAAAAAAACAAAAAACAAATATCGTAACGAAATATCCTAAGACCCATAGTCAAAGTATACCAGGTCTGCCGGAGCCTCCCTTCCATCGTTTCTCGAGCTGGGTGACGTCACCCAGTTCCTCTAATCACAGCCTTGTTCTCATCAGCTCGTCGCCGGCACGTAACAACATCATATCATGTCCTCGTCTATGACATTAAATAAACGAAATGAACGACCAATCAGATTGCACTAAAATTTTAAAAAGAGTAGAAGGGAGGCTCCGGCAGACCTGGTATACTTTGACTATGCTAAGACCCACCACTCCGACTACCATGTAGCTCGACCGAGCTTAAAATTGTCGAAATGTTAACTTTGAACCTTTTAAAAGGTCGTGATAGCCCCAAAGTGGGTCGAAAACTGTTTTGAATTGGTTAATTCTCGATAAATCGAATGACGTTCACGTGAGAAGCGCGTAGCTCGCGAGTTAGAAAAGTGAAAATTTACGGTACATAGAACGTCTTAACGAGGACTTTTCGCATGCGGTTTTCGCTCCATGTCGTTAGTTTATGAACGGGGCCAACTAAATAGCATAGTCTCGGGCCCCAAAATGTCGATTAAATAGGAAAATTTAATTAAAACAGTTTGAGGTATTCTCAGCTGTCACCTACTAGCATCTGACATGCGACGTACGGAAGGGAATTTTCTAGCTACTTAAATATACCGAAAGCGGGTAAAAGCTAGCGGCCCATAGCCCAAAATACTTTATTACAACTGGCGCCGGCCGCACGGGGTTCGAAACGGCCCCAAATTAACAAAATTGAGGTAAAATATATAAGCTCTAACTTACACGCAGCGAGCTCCTCGAGGATATGTCAAAATTATTACGTTCGTAGCTAATTACATAAGACGTCTGGCGTTCATGCAATTGTGTTTTTATCTAATTCCGATAGGCCACGTGAAAATCCCGGAACCGGAAGCGCTATCGAGATCTGAACGTTAAAACTTTCGTATAAAATTGTGTTTACAAGTCAACTGACACTTGTCACCATAGATAACTCTACTACCGGTAGTAGAGTTATCTATGCTTGTCACAGAATACTCTTCATAGAGATCAAGATGATACTCTTTTTTACTCATAATTCGTGAAGATTTTGAAGTGGTAGTGGATGTTTATCTGCTCAACTTTTTCCAGTGGCGTAGTGCTATGCAATAGCTTTACCGCGGCAGTCACCGAGCGCGTTTAATTTTTTTCTTATACTTTGACTACATGAGAGGGAAACCTATAATGTTCGAAGAACATCGTGTAAGTCAGCAGTGGAATGTAGGGAGAGGAGATAGGCGTTCGTATATTTCTTGAAGGTTTGGAGGTTATAGGCATAAGGGAAGATCTCACTAGTTGAAGAGTTCCACAACTTTGCTGTACGACAAAAAAAATAAGTCTGGTAGGAAGAAGTTCGGCAGGTCTCGAGTTTGACAGTGATGTGGTGGTTATAGTCCTGAGTTAACAATTTTCTCTTCTAATTCTAAATTGAGCAATCAAAATTAGTCTATTCATAAAATTGTCTTGATTCAGTATTTTGAATGCAGGTGGAAACGACGTAGAAATTGAGACCAATGTATTACATTGGCTACAAAATTGATGGAAGTAATTGGCTCCGAAAAGTAAATTTCAGCGCCACGATCGTTGAACCATTTTATTACGTTGCGGCAGACTCAATACCAACAAACATCACTTTACTAATTAGTCAACTGAATATATTGCATACAGAAACATGTGGTAGGAATGTCAGATCTCATAACTGGCAGAATGCGATTTCGTTCCAATCCATGACAGTGAATAATTTAATATATGGCAATGGTGGTAATTCGATGATACCAAATACTATAGCGGTAAATTTTTGCTCTATTTCTTCACTCCATCCTGAAAGATCGTTTAGGCGATGATAGTTTTCGTGATAGTTGCTGTCTTAACATCAAAACTCGGTACTTGCTATCGCACAGCGTTGACACCATTCTCACATTATCTCGTTCGTAGGCCTTTTAGCACAGGTCTATGATCTCGTTAGACTGGACCACGGTCGTACATACAGGTCTGGAAACTCTATGTTTGACATGGGTCTCTTACGCGTCGCCAAACTCGTAGTCCCTCGCTCAGCCACCAGCTAGCGCTTGGATCACGAAGTAAAACGATTTCTTCCCGGAATCGCAAGCAGTGTTACTAAGTATTCTGATTTGAGAGAGGAATAGAACTTTTACTCTTTTCAGAATGTATTACTCACCTTGAAAATAACTTCCCCTTTTTCGCACACATAAAAGACTTCGTTAAAACACATTCTCCCCGGAGTATGTACTTATTATCTAAGGCTTTTTTTGGTGGTAATTTAAAAAGGAAATGTATGAAAATAATCGATCGCATATAAACATTTTTTTAATTAAATTAGGATTACAATCAAAATACATGTATACTAGTTTGGTATGTTGTCTTTCATTATGTTTACAATCAAAATACATACTAGTTTAGTATGTTGTCTTTCAGTATGTTTACAATATATACATTATACACTAAAACCTCCGGTACTGTACACTCGACGGGTCCGGAAACCTCGGCTATGTTGACACTGCCAATTTTTCTCGTAACGCAATATTTACTATTCTGATTTGAGAGAGGAATATAACTGTTACTCTTGTCAAACTCACCTTAAGAATAATTTCATAAAAGACCTCGTTAGAACGATTTCTATCCGGAATCGCAAGCATCCACTTTTTTCGCATTTCCGCAACTTTCGGCACTTTAAAAACAGAAGTTTCTCGCTTCACACTTTTGTACCCCGTTTTGCATTTCGGCACAATGCACAATTTCGTAATTTGTTTCTAAAAACGCAAGTATTCCTCGTGTTGACAAGTCAACTGACAGTTGTCAGAGAATACTCTTACGTGGCGTCTTTTGATACTACGCGATAGTCGACGCTTAGCGGACCCACTTATCACATAGGAAACAACCTCGAATTTCCAGACCTGTATGTACGACCGTGGACTGGACAAATGACAGTACCTTTGTGACCGATGAGAAACTTTCATGTCTACTGTCACCGTGGCAACAAAACTTTCACTATACAGTGAGTTTCATTTTCTGAGATGTTTTCCTTGTTTGAAAATTGTTGTTGTTGGAGTACCGCAATGTTAGAAACGGTCCCATAGTTGGTTAAGGGAGATCCCTCGATACGTGGTCGATGAGGAAGGTATATAGAAGTGCGAGGAAGGCAATAGGGGAATTACGCATTCAGCATAAGAGAGTATCAGACGTATTATTGACGTAATTAAGATTGTAATTCTTTTAGAATATAATTAGCTCTTATTTGATGAGTGTTTCCTTGAAAACTCTAACATTGTGCTTAAATGGGGAACGGTTGAAATATCTGACTTTTTGGAAGTTTTCCGATTTTGAAAATAGTGTTAGCGAGACCATACCGAAGAGCTTCTGCTACCTTTATCGCGGCTCGCTAAAGTTGAATAACTTGGGCAGAAAATTAGGAGCATTAGATTATTATATGTTACAAGAAGTGACTGAATGAAGGTAGTCTATAAATACGATCTAGTGATAGTGATGTGTATATACCACAACTAGCATAGTTCACCCTAGCTGATAGTTTTTCACTTGTTTTATGGTTATTTCTATGTTTAATTTTCATAATTTTCGACAGCACCTATCGCTGAAACCACGGTCGTACATACAGGTCTGGGGACTCGAGGCTGTTTCCTATGTGAGAAGTGGGCCCGCTAAGCGTCGACTGTCGCGTAGTACCAAAAAGGATGGCGCAGTAGTCGAAATTCTCTGACAATTGTCATACTTGACTTGTAAACACAAGGAATACCCGCGTTTTTAGAAACAAACTACGGAATCGTGCATTGTGCCGAAATGCAAAACGGGGTACCAAAGTGTAAAGCAAGAAACTTATGTTTTAAAGTGCCGAAAGATGCGGAAATTCGAAAAACGTGGATGCTTGCGATTCCGGATAGAAATCGTTTTAACTAGGTCTTTTATGTGTGCGAGCATGTATAACGAAGAAGGGGAAGTTATTTTTGAGGTGAGTAATACATTTTGATAAGAGTAACAGTTCTATTCCTCTCTCAAATCTGAATACTTAGTAACACTGCTTGCGATTCCGGAAAGAAATCGTTTTACCACTTCGATCCAAGCGCTAGCTAGTGGCTGAGCGAGGGACTACGAGTTTGGCGACGCGTAAGAGACCCATGTCAAACATACGAGTCCCCAGACCTGTATGTACGACCATGGCTGGAACTACCTCAATGTCAGCCATTACAGTATAGTCATCGATAATTCAATTCTGCCAAGATAATCTTAATCGAGTAGACATCACACTTCCATGATGGTTCTATGAGGCGACTGACCCTTTCATGAAACTAGTTTCATCATGAAAACGAACCATAAGACATAAAACTATTTATTGATGAAAGACGCTTTGTCGGTTCTGCGTATTTGACATTTATCACCAGGAATCGCTTTTGGAATATATCGTTGCTCACACTAACTTCTATGATCTGTGGAATGCCTCAGTATAGCAACTTCAAATAAAACAATGATAATCAATGATTCCGTACATGCACTTTCAATACGCCGCAAGAAAGTATCATGATGTAGCTGACGTCCACTTCATCATCATTTCCCTTGAGTGTTATTTGTTGTCCAGAGAGTGTCAACATCACCTTACCTTACTATTGATCCCATTCCGGAGTTCAAATGAATAATGTTGAGTCATTTTTCCATCCCCAATTGGGCAATGTCGTGGAAATTATCCATTTTCCACAATGTTTATCCAGAAATCCAGGTCAGTATAACAAAATAACAGTTGCGTATGTTTTTGACACCCATCCTTTTAGGAAATGAAAGAACTGGATCAATTTTCAGACAGCTGAGTGCTTAATTATTTACTTGACAAAGAGATTTAAAAGATAGAAAATAATCAAAAATTGAAAAGGTAGATACTTATATCGAAAATTTCTTGAAATTCAAATAATTCGTATCTTTTCATTTAGATGTAGACGGTACAATTTAGTCCATTTTACTATCAAAATTACATATTCGAATGAGGTAAATAAACTGAATTACATTATTTTCTCAAAACGTGTTGAAGGGTTGTAACTCGTAACTATTTGGACTATTCAATCCAGTCGATTTCACCTCCAAAAATAGTATTGAAATGTGGTTACATAATTTCAATGAAAAATTCAATGATTCAATGGTGGAAGCCATTACTTTATGACAGTTTATCATATTGATATAATAAAGTAAATTACTTTTACTTTGTTTTCTATCACGTATATTAGAGAAACAAATTGTGACTGTAGTTCCGACTCTAGCGTGTCATATTTACAAACGATACTAATAGTCTAGGAGCCAGAACGATATTGATGGTCTGAACATTAACCCGATGGCAGTGATGGCACTATGATCTATCGTTAGAGGACGGTTCAATGACCAATTCATCTCAAAGACCGAATTTCCCCCGACTGCTATATCTCGAGATACAGCATCCGCATTTTTGTTCTGTTTTAACTAGAGGTTAACCCTTTCTAAGTTGCGGTTACTTGAAAAGCATGCCATTCTTATGCACTTCCACCATGTGCCATCATTTTTTATCGTGCTCGTTTATCAGGCATACCAGATAAAATTGGACCGAAAATGGACTGCTAGTTAACCCTCCCAAACCTGGTGGAAAATATTCATTGGTGTTGGTAATTGTTAACATATGCCCTCAAAAGTAATCGGTCCATTTCCGAGTAATTGGCCATTATTTGGAACAAAAATGTTTATTTTTTTCATTTTGTGGCTAAAACTTGCAGGTTACAAAATAACATGATGACACCATGTTAAATAACTTCATTGGAGGTCAAATGAAGATTTAAAGTTATTGCCTTCACTCCTTGCCTATTTAAACCCCCCAAAATCCCCTAAAACCACCCCCAAAAAAATATGAACAATGAGGATAATATGACCAAATTTATCATAAATTAGTAAATTTTTGAGATTCTGGCTGGGTTTAGTATCGAAACTGCAGTTTTTTTGGGGGATGGTTCTAGGGGGTTTGTGGGGTTTGAACAGGCAAGGAGTGATGGAAATAATTTTAAATCTTTATTTGACCTCCAATAAAGTTATTTAACATGGTGCCATCATGTTATCTTGTAACCCGCAAGTTTTAGCCACAAAATGAAAAAAAGAAACATTTTTGGTCCAAATAATGGCCAATTACTCGGAAATGGACCGATAACTTTTGATGGCATAGGGTATGTTAACAATTACCAACACCAATGAACATTTTCCACCAGGTTATGGAGGGTTAACTAACAGTCCATTTTCAGTCTAATTTTAACTGGTCGGCCTGATAAACGAGCACGATAAAAAATGATGGCACATGGTGGAAGTGCATAAGAATGGCATGCTTTCCGAATAACCGCAACTTGCAAAGGGTTAACCTCCAGTCAAAACAAAAAAAAATGCGGATGCTGTATCTCGAGATCTAGCAGCCGGGGAAAATTCGGTCTGTGAGATGAATTGGTCATTGAACCGTCCTCTAACGATAAACCGTAGTGCCATGGGGTTATTGTTCAGACCATCAATATCGCTCTGGCTCCTAGACTATAACGTATGAAAATATGAATAATCTTGGCTATTTATGGTACAATATAAGACACAGGTATCAAGTGGGGTTCCGGTTCGGGAAATACATTGTTAGGATAGTATAATTGATTTTGCGTAATGAGGTAGAGTTAATATTTTGATGAGGAAATTTCAATGCGGAGGTATATTAAGAAGGCGCAAGAGGATTATGAGAAATTTTACGTTTTCAACACATTTTATTTTATTATATCGGATTAAATTGAAAAAATTAATTGAATAACAATAATAATATATGAACACATTGATTCTTGACGGGATTTACCAAAATACAGGAAACTTCGTATAAATCTCATTTCTAATATATTCAGATATATTGTAATTATGAATGACCCAGTCATGAGATACTGAATATGCAGTAGTCATCACATAATATGAATGTGGCTCTCATAAGCATTTTTTTTAGTTGTAGGAGTACAATAATAGTTATTTATGTTATAAGGATCTTAATAACGATCAAGCCGTGAATGTTATCAGACGAAGTGCAACAAGGCGTGTACCATAAAGATCGCTTATGAACCGAATTACATACAAAACTTCATATTCCGGCGTGAATTTTAAATGAATTTCGATTGCAGTCAGAACCTCTCTGATAGTAATTATTTTCAACTGATGAACTATGAAGTGTGTTAGTTGCTAAGATACTGTTTATGGATTGTTTATATTCACGTCATAATATCTCTTTCTGAAGTTTTCTTGACTGTTTTTGGAAAACATGAGCATTTCTGGAAAGTTTGCCATGAAAAACTGACTGAAAACGCAATTTCTGCCCTTCTTCGAGAAAAACACAAAAACGTTGAAAAAGTTATGGCCGGTACGAAGATTGGTGTTATCAAAAGATCGTTAATAAGATCACATATGAAAAGATATTGGTAGCGTATTTTGAGGAATTTTGAGGGATAAAAGATTTTCAACTTCATGGAGTATCACTACTCGATGATACGGAGTATGTTGTTGAGTGAAAAAAATATGAATTGAGTTAATATTTTCGATTAATAGCTTTTTCAATGCGAAACTCAGATGCATAACGGTAAAATTTAAAATACTGATTGAAAACCACATCAACAGCCTATTTGCAGGAGAACGAAACATTTTTTCTGATAAAAGTAGTACAGGTAATTGGCATAAATGGTGCTTGTGCAATGATAGAATTGAAAAACCTAATGACAGAAGATGTTCACGGCGAAGGTTCGGTATTTAGAATTGTTATTACCCATAGTAACCAAAATATCGGGTGAATTTTTTATTACTTCTGGGAATATTAATGAAGTAAATTCAGAAACATTCGCGTTTCTCTTTATCAGTTAGAAATAATAAATGTAGTAAGCAGCCAGTAGGTATTCATACTTCTGGAAATATGCCTAAGAATACTGCTGTTTTCCTGAAACTGCCTCATTCCAAAGAATACACAGACCACTGTTTTGGACGGTGTTCTTTACTAGCAGATTCTGGTGTAGATCTCCTCACTGAAAGGCCATGCTGATTGGCATGGGCGCCGACTCCATGGGGCCCGAGGGGCTCGAGCCCCCCAATGTTGTGGGAAGAGGGGCTCAGCCCCCCAATGTTCAGAGAGGCAGGCTCAGTCCCCTTCCCAAAAAAGTACCATTCAAACCATAAACAAACTATTAAAAACTGTAAACAAACTTTCGTATCTATATTTTGTTTAATAAAAATGATTCACTTGCACGAATGAATACATAATCTACTGCCTTTGTAATGTAATGAAGAAGTTTTGTTGTGGAAAACAATCGTCAAGCAACTTTGGGGGAGTCGGAGAATTTTCAGTTTGTGCGTAAACGCACCATCACTGGGAACACTGGTACAAACTAGGCTACTGTGACTACTGTTTTACTTCCTGTTCTATGTGTAATTATTTTATTCAATAAACTTTTCTTAGAGGTGTTCTAAAAATGTTATGAATGAATAAAAATGAACCGTAATGTCATTAGTAATTGTAGCTTTATTCTAATTTGTAAATAAATCTTAAGAAGTTTAGCAATACAAAACCTAAACTGACAGTTTCCGTCCTCTTCGTCCTTTTAACCATAATCAACAGTTTTAAATTGTTGATTATCGTTAAAAGGACGATTCAAGTAAAATGTTCAACCTTGACCCTTACCCCCCCCCCCCATCAATCACTTTTAGGCCCCCCCGATAAATTTTAAAAGTCGGCGCCCATGCTGATTGGAAAAGTAATGTTGTTGCTGGAGGATAGATTGAAAACTCTCAGGAAACTAAGAAGAAGATTCCTGCAACTATTTCTGGCCAAAATTAATTAGCGATATCGTTACTCCATGTGAACAATCAAACCAATGCAACTATTTCGACATCGATGAACAATATCACGTTACGTCATTCTGAAAATTGTGTTATAAATTATAATCGTTAATATAAATTGTTATTTGTTCCAAATAAAAATTTGATATTTTGCCTAATTTAATGTATGTAATCAATTTATTCCATTATAGTACTCATTCCGCAAAAGTGTGCCATTTTGAAACTGAAAATGACGTCTATGAAGATGTCATTATGAGACGTCAGAAGATAAAAACTAATACGATGTTGCGCATTCTGAGGAGGTACTAAAAATCAATTTGTTGCAAAAGTTCTGCGAACTCAATGTTGTTGTGTATAAGTTTACGCAAAAATGTGATTGAGGCGATAACTACAATTTCCGTAAGCATGATAATTACATTTATTGTGATCACAATTCCTTCGGAGATAGCTACTATCGATTGATAAATAGATCTAAGTATTTTAAAAACCTTCGCTTTAAATCTATGTCTCAGAAAATATTAAAGGATACCCTAAATTTTTATTTTTTCAACTCAGACGTTTATGTTCAGCCTATTTTACTTTTATGCTGTGGTACTTACTGAAATGTCACTTATGTTTTTCATAACTGATTCACATTCAATAAAAGAAGTAGATAGCCAAATGATAACATTTTCTGAGAGGAGAGGACCATACGCAATAATCGGAAAATTCATTTTCAATTCATTTGGACATTTTTAATGATGTCATGTACATAGAATGATCTTTAGGATGAATTGAATGAATAGGAGACTAGGGTACAATAACCTAATTTAATCTAAGAAATATGATGATTTCAACAAAGTTAGATCTTTTAAAACAACATTACAATTTGTATGTATTCAACAACACTATAACCATATACACGGTGTTTATTTAGTACTTGTACAAACTTTAGGGGGAAATAAAAAGGTCATATAAACATGGGTCCGTAACGGCTTGTTTCTGGAGATCTGAAAAAAAATTTTATCTCTTTTTTTTGATTATATTTTTGTTCAGTAACATGGCAATTTGACGAAATTCGGGATACTGGCAGTATTAATGATGAGAAACTCAAACATTTACTTGGTTTTTTGTTTAATGTTAGAGGGCGCTACATACAGTGTTGTACCTGGATTGAAATAACCATAATTTTTTGTGTCATTCTGTATGCTATTTTTGACTAAACAGACTTATTCTACATTTAATTCTGCATACAAAAGGTATTCTTAGTATTTGTCGCTGAAAGCAGCCGTTTTGGTAAAAAACTGGTTTAAGATTAAACCTATGTTGGAATTTTGTAAGTTGAATTTTGAAAAATAAGTGATAAAATGTGTCTTTCAATGATTGTATTATGAAGTGACTGACTTGAATCACTTACAAGACTAAGAAATACTTCTATAAATAAGATACTAATATTTACAATAATTGCTGAAAATGACCACCGCATACATCAATTCGCCTTAACATCGATTGACGAACTCTTTCGAATGTACCTTATGTGTAATTAATGATGTCACACGAGTCAAATATCCTGTTTCTTAGATCTTGTTTATTTTGGATTGCGCTTTAGTTTCATTACGTGCCGATTTTTGGATAAGAATTACCCGAACAGTTGAATAGGAAGAGCGGGACCGCCAGCCTGACTTCCCAGATCACCTGATTTGAATCTTTTGGATTACTTGACGTCACTAGTTTACAAAATTCCAGTCCAAAATAAACATAATCTAAGAAACAGGATATTTGAATAGAGTTCGTCAATCGATGTTAAGGCGAATTGATGCATGCGTTGCAGTAGCCGGTGTTCATTATCAGCAATTATTGTAAATGTTATTAACTCATTTGTAGCAGTAGTTTATCCTTAGTCTTGTAAATGATTCAAGTTAGTCACATCACAATACAATCAATAAATGACACCTTCTATCACAAATTCAACTCACAAAACTTCAACGCAGGTTTAACTGTAAACCCGTTATTTTCGAAAACGGCTGCTTTCAGCGACAAATATGTAAAATTAAATGTACAATAAGTCTGTTTATTCAAAAATTACATACAGTGTGACACAAAAACACTATGGTTACTTCAATTCTGGTACAATACTGTATGTAGCGCCCTCTAACATTAAACAAATAACCAAGAGAATATTTGAGTTTCTCATCATTAATACCAGTATCCCCTATTTTGTCAAATTGTCATGTTATTGAACAAAAATATAATCAAAAAATGAGGTAAAAATTTTTTTCTGGATGCCCTCCCTGTATCTCAAGAACCAATGCGGACGCATGTTCATATGTACTTTTCATCTTAAAATTAGTCAAAGATTCACCGTTTAAAGTTTGTAAAGGTACTTCATAAAAATCCTGTATGTACTTAATCAAATATGTGGTGAAATATTGAGGATACTTATCTCTACTCAAATGTATTACGTGTGAAGTTAATTAAATGAGCGGTTGCTGTAAAAAATCGGAATGAAAATAATCAGGTTGGCAAAAATTATTCATGGATGATTTATAGACGTATCATCTCTCATAATTGTTACTCGGTAATAATATTTCAACATTATTCAATTATAGTCTTGCTCCTGTGTTCCTTTTGATAAAATAGTGCCTACTGAAATGTATTTTTATACAAAAACAAGCTATTATCTCAGAAGATAGTCACTAGCATGAAACGAAAAGACTTACATAAATTATGCTAATTAAATTATACCTTAACAAACACTATAAGAATTCCATAATTTAATAATGCTCATAGTATTAATTCATTCAGTTGGAGACATATCTCAAATTTAATGCATGTAATTATGTGGTTGATCAAGATAAAAATCATCTAAGAACCTTACATGAGGTTCACCCACGTTGACTTCCATATTATAAGTATAATTTCTATAATTAATTTGGTGTATTAATAATTTATGAGCATTATGTCCACAGTTGTTTAAGTTTATAAAACGGGTGCTGTTAATTAAAAAAATTCAGTAAAATTAAGCTCTATTTTTAAACACGCATATGTTACAAATTAGGTTGAAAATATTAAAATGAACGATAGCCATTTATCAGTATTACTCCTACCGAAATATCTCACAAGTGAGTTCAACAAGACCACCATATAACCCTGATGTCAGAAATACTTCTGACGATGTTGCTGTACAACGAAACATGTTAAGTGAATATATCAAAGTATAATAAGTGTAATCCAGTTCTTAATTATTGATTAGACGGAATAATATCGAATGTCGTTGAATCAATTACTGAGTACATAATGGAACCATTGAAATATGTCATGAATACAATTTTCGAAACAGGTGTATTTCCAAAATTTCTGTAAATAAGTCCGATGAAACGTCTTTTCAAGAAGGGAAACAAGAAAACAATTGAAAACTACAGGCTCATCAATCTCATAGCCAAAATAGTGGATAAAAAGTGATAAAGAATCGAAAAAACTCATTCATCACAAAAATAAAATAATATCGGATAGGCAATTCTGCTTCAGGGAGGGACTATCAACAGAACACGCAGTGATTGATCTTACAGACTTTATGATGACTTAAACAACAGTTAAGCTACAATATGCTTATTTTTAAACCTGGCCAAGGCCTTTGACAAATTAGAACACTTCTACTTGTTCTAGAAGACTTTGAATTCAGCAGTTTGGCACTTTATCTGATGGAATCCTATTTGAAACAAAGGATATAATACATCCAAATTGACGATACCATGAGCGAGCCCAAAACATCGGGTTTTGGCACTCCACAAGGCTCCGTGCTCGGTCCAATACTTTTCATAATGTATATAAACAACTTGCTTCAAACCAATTTATTGGGCTACATTGCATCTTTCGCAGACGACACGCTATACAATACATACACCATTCTTGGAGGAATGTTGATATAATGGCGGAGAAAGACTTGGAAAATCGCAAAAAGCGGTTTAATGAAATGAGTCGCACCATCAACTTTGAGAAAACTAAATGTATAGCATTCGGCTGCGGAAACCCAATAAAAATTCAAGAAGTAGATCTTATACGCTACCTAGGCGTCGAAATAGACCGATTTTTGGATTGGGATGTACATATTCAACAATTAGTCGAACAAATTAGATTACTAGTCTATGAATCCAAACAACTCAAAAATATACTCAATATAACTAACCAAAGAATGATCTACTCTGCCCTGGTTAAATCGCTTCTACAATATGGCATAACAGGTTGGAGAGGTTTATATAAGAACCACTTAAGAAGCCTAGAAACCAACCAAAAAATAATGTTGAAAAGAATATTAAATAAAAACAGAATATATCCAACGAACCACCTTTATAAAAAATCTGGAATATTAAAGCCCAGACATCATTAGATCTATAAGGTCATACTGATGTAACACAAAATGAACAATTCCCTGACAAGTATTTCTCATAGTTAGTTATGAAACCCGCTACAAAAAAGACCATATGACTACAACGGTCCGAGTTCACAAAAAATTGGGACAATGATCTTTCTCCTACATAGCTACTTACATACATTGTCTTCTACCTTATAACATAAAGGAATGTAGAAATGAATTTAAACTTGAAAAATGTTAAAAAATGGCTGAATACTCCCCAAATTACTTATACTATGGAAATAATCCAAGATATTCAAAATATATATTATGTTAGTTATACATGGTATCTCAGAAAGACCTCCCGTAAATGTGGTAGACGGTAGATTTTACAAAACTAATCAGATTTTTCGAATAAACTATGGTCCTATCTATCCTATATTTCGTTGAAATCTGGTATTCGGGGGTTTCAAAGAACGCCGAATAAGATGGATTGGTTAGTTTCAGATTCTACGAGGCGCTGAGTGCGCGACTTTTCAGCGTTTCTTTTAGCCTTAATTTTATTGAGAATAATTTTTTTTTAGCTTTGCACATTTTTCTGGTTTACAATTTTATTTCAAACAAATGATGTACTCCTGTTGAGTGTCTAAAAATTTCACCGTTTTCGAGAAAAACGCGTTTAAATGAACATAACAAAAACTCATTAACAAATTTACTTACTACCGAAATCGCGTATGTTCATTTAAACGTGTTTTTCTCGAAAACGGTGAGATTTTGAGAACCTCAACAAAAGAACTTTATTTGTTTGCGATAAAATTGTAAACCAGAAAAATGTGCGAAGAAAACAAAAAAATTATTCTCAACAGAGTTAAGGCCTAAAGAAACGCCGAAAAGTTGCGCACACAGCGCCCTCTACCGCATAATCTGAAACTAACTGAACCATCTTATTCGCCGTCCTCTGAAACCCCCGAGTACCAGATTTCAACGGAATATCTGTAACTACACAGGGGCTACAGCAAAATTACGTTTAAAAAAAATTAAATTGTATCTCCGAAAGGAAGGAAGATAGCACCATAGTTTACTCGAAAAATCTGAATATTTTTGTAAAATCTACCGTACCCTGCATTTACGGGAGATCTTTCCAAAACACCTTGTATATTATATTAATTATAATGCATTCAAAATATCTATTTCTGTGAATTATGAAATTATACTATGCACGAATCAGCAATGATTTCAGTAGGATATTTTTATTTCCTGTTCTTATGGATGTATCGATTTATATACTATCTCTGGAAATTAATTATTATTATTATTATTATTCTATTTGTAGATATTTACCTACTTTTGAATCTTGTTTTTATTTAGAAAACGTATTTATACCTAATTATCTATTCAATTAATATATGGCAAACTTATAGCATTCAATCATCTATATGCAATAACACTCGCAATATGGACGTTTGGAGAGGAAACAGTAATGAGAGCTGCCCAGGATTGATAATTATTGAGTGCATTGGCATACTAACTTATATCATTATGTAGATCGAAATATTTTGTGTAATACTATTGTATGTTCTCATAGAGTACTCACTTTAAATAGTTTTTCCAGTCTATACTTTTTCGAATTATACTGAAAGGAAAAATACTATTGAGAAAATTGAGAATATTGAATCTAATGAATTCAATTCTTCTATTATAGAACAATAATTATCTCTTATGAAAAAAGGAAATTTGATTGTGCAACTATATTGTACAAATGAATAAATTATGTATTCTTTATGCATTTTCGAAATGTTATTACAATACTGGACAAATCAGTTCTTCCAGAACCTATCATTCTCAATCACATGCCTAGATGAATAATTCAGCATTCATCATAGAGTGTTTGTGAAAAAACGGTGATCTTATACGTCTTTTTAGAAAATCTATCAAAAATATGTTGAAATCGAAAGCACACCAATTTAACATAAAATATTATTGATGCGCATTTGAGTACAACAACATCATAAAAATTCAAACCGTTGCATACTAACATCTCTGCACTTTAGTTTACTGGCAATACTGGCATAAGTCACGTGATTCCATTCACAAGTCTGCGGCCTACACATGACAAGCTTCTTAAAAATGCCATTGAAATGCGTAGGTGGCTTGTTTCAACCTGAATTTATGATGTTTTTACGCCTTTAATTTGACGATTTGTCCTCATCTAGACTGGTTTGTCTTGTTTACCTTTTAAGTCGTATTTACATTTTAAACAGTTACTTTTGAATTTGACTTTGCTTCCTGTGAGTGACAAATAACAACCCATCGATAAATAAATTAGAGGTTTGAAGATCTTAATTAAGATAATGTGATAGAAATAGCTTTTTGGATTGAGATGTGATATAACTATATATCTGGAGAAAAATGAGGGAAAATTGTTTCCTTTTGTGGAATATATCCAACCTGTCTACACTAAAAATTATCCTTCGGCAATGAGGTAGAAAATGATTTTTTTTCTGATGGGAGCTTGTTCACAACAAATAGAACTCCATCAGCAATTAAAAGATGGGAAAAATGGTGTACTGACTTTGTACTGTTTCTTAGGATTTCACTTAACCAATCATGTATTTCACTTTTTTTTGAAGGCGGTTGTAGCCACTTTATTCATCACAGTACCGTGCAGTGGCGCAGTAGGAAAAAATTTCGGGGAGAAATACGCTGAAAAGAAAGTAGAATTGGGTTCAAAATTGAATTATAAAGTATGAAAATATTTCAAGTATTGCGCAGATTGATAATTTCTTACTAAGCCACTGGTACTGTGATAACCAGTTTTGACCAGTACAATACTGGGATGTCTTCTAAATTCATCATTGTTACAACCTTTTTTTTTTGTTAGCAGAATTATTCCTTTTCGGCCACTTCTGCGGGTTTAATATATGATCGTGACACTTGTCTCACATGTCTATGTTTCATATATATACTGTTATATTTTGCTGTAAGATGACTCGTCAAATTCATCAATTAACCTCACTTTCACCATAGCATAGAATAATTGATTCAATATATAACCAATATGAACGGCGCAATCATCTCGATAATGGGTTACGCACATACAGACATAATATCAATAATAGTGTAGAGCGATTGAAAAGACTCTAAACGGATGTTCCGCCTGAATTTTATGCTTATCACAATAAAACTATCATTACATTATGTATAGTGAAGGGAGTGAAAACCACCTGAATTTTTCATCAATTCCGTTGTATCTCCTCAATTGGAAGATCTCTTGAACACAAATTCAATGAACTTTATGCTTTTCAGATTTCGAAAAGTAGTAACTAACAAAGAATAAAGACACAGCTATTGCGAAAAATCATTTTTATTCCAAAAGTAATTCACTTCTCTGGGATATTCTGATCAGATGTGAGTTAATTTTCCTATATTATTACATCAAATTCCTTCTAGTATTCATCTGATATTTGTTAACTTAGGTTTCGCTCGGGTATGGACGTCGAGTTGATGTATTTATTGTTGGCTTTTTGTAGGGTGTAATTTCTCCGTTTTTCTTCACTTTCCTTACTTCTTACATATTTTGTATACCTATACTACTATGTAGATACTATGGAGGGTGTCTCACCACGAACTGCATCGATCGATATCTCAAAAGTGAACTATACAGGGTGTCTTACGCGAACTGCATCGATCGATATCTCAAAAGTAAACATAGAGTTTTTTTGAAAATCTTCCAGCTGACTAAAGTCAATGAGTCAATATTTTCAAGAAACGGCACTTCCGGTTATACCGGAAGCCGATGACAACTTCGTTATTTCAAATAGAATGTCATAATTTATAGCAGTTTTGGATTCTACGGAAAATTCTACGTACATTTCATGTATCATGTCCTATACCTCAATCAAACCATTTCTGACAGAGACATATTATGAAGAAAGTTTCTAATCTTGTACAGGGTGCTCACAAAAAATTATTGAAATGTAAATTCAAAAAATGCCAAAAACTCGAAATTTTCAAATGAAATGTTTTAAAGTAGCCGCATTCAGCACATGTATTGAGGGCAACTCTGTGTGAGGTTCTCTATCCCTAAATATTATCGTTTTGGATTTATTCACAAAATACTACGTTTCCACCTTTGTCAAGCGGGCGTTGTTAGGTTTGATAAATCTAGTTGGCCATGGCTAATTGTACGACTGTCAGAGAATGAATAAATATCATTTAGTTCAAAATTATTGTAAACAATGCCGGCCCTGTTAAATTACACAAACGAAGACTATTTAAATTTATTTATTATTTATGGAGAATGCAACAGATATAGCAAGAACGTGTTATACATTTTCTGCTCGATATCCCGGAAAACAGAAACCATCTGCAAACACTATGTATTGTTAAAAACAGAAAATTTTGCAAATAAAAAAATTACTTCAATAAATGTTCAAAATTTCTCTCCTGAATTTCTACACATTTTTCGCATCTATACGAAATCATTCAGCATGTGTCGCTTTCTTGATTGATTCTGAATTTGAATTATCGAAATCATTTCTGACTCTGCCCATGCAATCTTCTAGGGTGGTTAGCGGAATGCTATAAAACAATTTTTTTATTGCACCCCAAACAGAATGATTCTGAACTGACAGATCAGGGAACGAAGCGGACATAGGAACGATCCTCCATTCGCTATCCACTGGTCATAAAATACTTCCTGCAACATTTTTTCAATCAAGTAGCCATTGTGGGGAGGTGGAAGCTGTTAAAAAATATTTCGATGTTCGTCCAGAGGTAATATTTGTAAGTATTTTTTTTTCCAAAATTCCGTGAAATATTCAAACATCCTTTACATGAAAAATTATGATTATTCAGATGGTGGATAAATGTAGCCTGTTTGCTTTTACCATTTAAATTTTCTCCGAAGAACTGTAAAGCTACTACCCTATCATTCTTGATCACACAATACACATTAAATTGGCAGTTTTCTGAGAAATTTCTACATCTAAAAACATCGGGTGAGAATTGTGATGTTTTAATGTAATGAGGGCTCAGTACAGGTCAATTCTAATGTTAGAAAATTAAAACTTCATGTAAAATTGAAAAATATGTAAAAGCAGAGATATTTCAGTAAATTTTGCTTCATCTGTCTAAATGATATTATTCAAAAATGATCCATCCTCTTGAAACATCGTCATAATAAATTCTCCAAGATTCACTTCCTTTCGGAAGTCGATGAGTTCCGACTGCTGAACCATTGACATTGATTACTGGTGAAATTCATGTCTTCGTAATATTCTGTTAATTGAACATCTTCATATTCCTGACTCTACAGAACACTTTTTTATAGATTTATTTGGATATGCCGCGACGAACCCAATACGGCAATTTTATTATCGGCATTGTTTACAATTGACTTATTCTTTTGTATTGTTGCCTTGACGGAACCGAAATTCTTCAAGTTGTGTATTATTCGCTGAACAGTGTTTGCTGTCATTTTCCGTTTTTCGAAATGCCGAGCAGCAAATGAATATAATACGTTCTTGCAGTCTTCATAAATGATAAATAAATTTGAATAATCTTCATTTGTGTAATTTGACCGTTCCGGCATTGTTTACAATAATTTCAAATAAGAGACATTTCTTCATGCTCTGACAGTCGTAGAATCAGCCATGGCCAACTGGATTTATCAAACTTAAAAACGCTCGCTTGACAAAGGTGGAAAACTAGTATTTTGTAAATAAATCGAAAACAATATTTAGGTATATGGAACCTAGCACAAAGTTGCCCTAGGTTTTTTGTGCTGAATACGGCTACTGTAAGACAAATGGGGGTTCTCATTTTAAAAATTGTGAGTTTTTGGCATTTAGTGGATTATTTTTTCAAAAATTGTATGAGAGCACCCTGTATAAGATCGGGAACTGTCTTCATGGTATTTCTCTGTGCTAAGTCCTTGACTACAAAATGCAAAAAGCGCGTAACAACATATGCAGCTGTTATGAAAAAAACTCAATTAAGTACGGTTCAGCATCTGTAATTTTTTCTCTAAAATTGCAAATATCTCAAATGGTATAAGACAAAATGAAATGTACGTAGAACTTTCCGTAGAATTCAAAAATGTAAGAAATTGTAGGGTGTTCAATATAAAATAACGGAGTTGTCATCGACTTCCAGTATAACCGGAAGTGCATCATCTTGAAAATATTTTAGATGAATAGTACTCATTAACTTTGGTCAGCTCGATCGATGCAGTTCGTGGTCAAACAACCTGTATAGGCGTGTTAAGCTGGTATTAAATAGATAAATAAAATAAATATGTAATACCCAAGAATACGAAACAGATGCCCGAACTATTTAGTGTCTAGTGGTGTCACTGATTGATCTATAGGGATGTATGTTATGTTTATTGATTACATTATTTATTACTCAATTATTCACTTTTAGGTAAACGTTTGCACCTGATACGATCCTTCAAATCGTTAATATTCGAAAATTTGCCAGAGAGATGTTTGTGTTTCCCATAACATCCCAAGGACATTCAATTGAACCGAACCAGTTTGGATAGAGCCAATAAGAAAATGAAAAAATGTCGTTCTGATAAAACTTATCAATATTGTATATGGAAATTGGTTATTTCAAGTGAGTTATTAAACTATAAAAGAGTTCACACTGTGGATACACTAAAACACTATAAATGAGAAATAAACATTCTTATCGACTAAAATAGTATATTAAAGAACGAGTTTCCTAAGACTCGTCTTAAAGCACGCATTCAAGTTTAAAAAACGAGTGGCGAAGCCACGAGTTTTTTTAAAGAATGAGTGCTTCAAGGTCTTAGGAAACGAGTTGTTTATACTATTTTTTGTAATTTGCCCTTTTTATGCCGTTTTTAAACAAAAATGTTCAATTTAGTCCATTTAGGGATTTTTATGGTGGTTGGTAACATCTTAATTTTGAAAGTGAAAATTTGATTTAGTGGTTCTGTGATCGCTTTCTTGAGTTGTTGACGCTCGACACTGTCATTTAAACTGACATAATGATGACAAGATAATTCCGCATCAAGCTCGCCAACCTAAAAACTTTCGTAAAAAGTTCCGTGCTTTTTTGGATATTAAGACATGGCGAGTGATGACGTTGCGTTCGTTAATGGGTCAATTAGAAAATCAAAATGGAGGCAAATTACAAAAATATTTTTAAAGTACCTTTCGGATAACAAGTCTCCAATCAGTTTACTCTGATAATGACTACTTAGTAGCCGAAAGGTGCTCAGTACTTGAAGAGCATTTTTAGTGGATAAGGTGATTATTTCTCATTTATAGTGTCAAGTGAGTTAATCATAAACGAATGTTTATTTATTATTGTAGGCATTGATAACATTTGTAACTTGAAGAAACTGGAATATTCGAAGCTTACGAGTTACCAGATGTAAGCAAACTCCATCTGCTTTTGCTGTTTCCACGTTGCACGCGTCTAACAGTCAAAAATGCAGCGGCGTAAATGGATTAGTGTGATCTATTTTTAGTTGAACCGATTAGAATCAATAGACTTCATTTTGTAATTAACGATTGAATATTTTCAATACACATTTCTCAATCCAATTTATTGAAGCTACTGTTGAAATTAAAAATTCAATGTGCCTAATGTTTTAATTGGTGTTATTCAATAATAAACAGTTCTTTCTCACATTACATCATTCTCTTAAATAGGTTTATAACTAGATTGGAGGAATGAAATGCCCATTGATTTATAGTATCTGGAGGTCAACAGATAAATTAGATGAACCAATTACTTCAACACGAATCGGTTTAAACTGTTTCATTGTGCTATCTGTTTTATTCATCATGCTGCAATTGACGAATGAAATTCGAGCTCAATAATCTACGAATTAGTTTTGCGAAATTATAATTATTATTTGTGAAAGTTCGAGTTTAAGGCGTACCTTACACGATCAATATTATAGAAGCAATATTATTGACGAAGTATTGGTAAAAAAAACGGTAGCCCTCATACGATCCAATAATATTGATCAATAAAGTGTCAGTTTCAATTGTGCAGTCAGGGAGGATGTATCTACCGGTTCTAATCGCGTCTGCTTTGGTGCTCAAGAAGAGGAAAAGAGGAAGGCGAAGAACAGGTGGACAAAAAGCTGGCTAAATAGACGTACGAGTCATGGATATGGGGAATTGCTTCGAGGACTCAACAGTGAGCCAGATGACTACAAGAATTTTTTAAGAATGGATGAACTGTTTCAACACCTAGTTGCATTGGTTTCGCCATTTATAATGAAGCAGGATAACATTATGAGAAAGGCGGATCGACTTGCAGTGTGACCGCCTTTCTCGAGAAAAGATATGTTTTCTTCTTACACGGTTAAGTAGAAAGTTGTCACCACCGGGATGAGTGATCCAGGGTCGTATATTTCTCGTTGAATGAAATCTGACAGATATGAATTGATTGATTCCTCACCAATAAAACACAGATGTTTATATACAGTTTATATACAGTTTATTAAAGGAAATGATGGATTATCGAAAATATATGTACAAAAGAAAATAAATATTTACACCTACTCTAAATGAACCACAATTTCATAAAATTGCTTTACTAGTCGGGATAATTCGCAACAATTAAATAATCGGAAGTTTATAATATAATTCAAATCAGGATATCTATTCGCGTTGTTTACATCGAACAGATAGTCCAAAAAAAACTTAGACACCAAGTAGTGTACGTTTGGAACGTTGACCCGCTATGAGAAACCAGCCGAAATAAGTTAATAGTTCTTTAGTATCTGTAGCACGGTCGACACAGGTGGTGGATTCATTTCGAATCGTGGTAATTTACGTGATCGCTAATAATATTCGAGTTCTTTAAGGATCGGGTCAATTCCTCAACACAAATAATAAATTATTTGGTTTTCGGTACTTGAATTTAGGAAAAAAACACACAAACAACTCTTAAATAAATAAGACACTCCTAATAGTACAATAAATAGAAACAACCCCTACCGCGTCTTGAGCATGATTAACGTTTTATTTGCACATATGGCAATATACTCCTCACATGTGTCAATAATATTGACGCCGCCTCAATATATTTACGGGCTTTCAATAAAAATCGAACTGATTTTATTTTCTTCAATATTATTGCCATCAATATTATTGTTTCAATATACTCCTTACACGTTGCATATATTGATCAATATCGATATTGCTTCAATAATATTGACCGTGTAAGGTACGCTTAACACTGGAAATTTTTCATGGAATTATTCTTTGAATGGGTAATTCAAGAATAAACTCAAAACTCACATAAAATTGGTTCAGTTCGTTGAATAAAGTCAAACATGAGATGAAACTTAATGGAACACCAAAAACAGTAGAACTTATTACAGGACTCGGCTGACTAAACACATGCACCAAATGTTCTATGGATAGAGGCTGTGAAGAGAAAAAAGAAGGTCCACCTAATAGTATCTTTTATATGAAAAACGCAATTTCATACCATAAAATGTGTAAAAAAACACAAAAAATGACAATTAAAAAGTATACCTTAATTTATGTCATTCGGAAACCACGCATCTGGCGCAGTGCCCAAGAACCGATAATACCGAGTCATTTGGTGAGAAAAGATTTATGAAAAATTTTCTGGAATCAATATTTTGTGAATATATGGCATCTTTTTCTGGAAACACTCAGAATAAATGTGTGACGTAGTTCACTTGGATTTTTTTAATTTGTCCTAATATAAGAACTGTGAATAATTATTGAGCAATTACCTCGGCGGATATTCAATTATGAGGAAAATATTCATGAATGAAAAAATATTATAAAATAATATGCATCAAGAAGAATTATGATCAAGTAAAGTGAAATACACAAAGTTCATAAGAGTTAATTTGTTTCAACAATTTGATATGGAGTAGCTTCATACTGAATGAATATTTTCAATATACACAGATATCTTTCTTAAATATGTTATACCACGAAAAAAAGTGGGCAGATATGTTTGAAGTTTGATAATCAAATATGTAGCAATCTGTTAAATAACAAATACCAAATTTAGGTCAACAATATTGAATGAGTCTTTTGTCGATTTAATATTTTTCGCGAATTCCGCGGCTTTATGTTGAAATTTCTCGAAAGAGTTATGATTCATATCGATATAAATCTAAAATATACCTTATAACAATTCATCATACATCGGAACACAATAAATAGATAGAGTACTTATGTTGAAGACGATGTTGTTGATTAGTACTAATTCAATATTTCTCTAAGACTAAGTCTGATATTAGATAAAACAGTTATGTACATAAGTAATGTAAAATAAGAATATGACAGCAATGAAGATTTTGAGAATATTTCAAGAACTGCGAGAGAATCAAAATGGTATGCAATGTGAGCTATCGTAGTTTTGTTTGAATTAATTCGGAATGTTACGTTTTCATTCAGTTAGGGTAAGGTTATGTCGTTTGGCTGTGATTGGTCATTTAAATTTAGGGAAAAATGCGCAATTATCAACACATCGAGATTCATGGCGAATGGTAGACCGTGTAGTCGCCATAACTCTCACTTGGAAGGTCATTAGTAAAGGGCGGAATATATGCAAAGTGCATATATTTGCATATTTTGCATATTTTTACAAATTTCATAGAAAATTGCATATTTCGGCAAAACTAAAATTTGTGTGCATATTTTTATGTTTTTCGTTTTATCAAAAGATTAAGTGTGACCCTTGCAGATAATTGGAATAATTTAAAAGGTGGGTAGGTTTTATTATTATATGGTTTATTGCCGGCATTTATTGGATGTTTAGGAATTTCCAAGTAATCAGCTTGCCTAATTCACCGAACAGAAACAAGACAAGAAGGTTCACTTGAAGCTCCACCCCCAATGTTGTCTATTTCGCTGGCAGACTTAAATAATCCCTGGTGGTGCCAAGTCGTGTTCGGTGGTAGTAAGTAGTGTCACCGAACAGAAACTTCTGTTCGGTGCGCGGGGGTCTAGTTGGAATGCGGCGGCTTGCTTTCATAGTTCGGACTTCAAAGTACCGACGCCAAGTGAACCTTCTTGTCTTGTTTCTTTTCGGTGTCTAATTGGAGAGCAAATGTGGTCTCTTCTCTTGTATTTATATTGTATAGTTTACTTTGTCGATAGTTTCCAGTGTGAAAAGAGTGATTTCGAAAATATTTATTTCAAACGCCTAAAATGCCGAAAGCCGCTTCGTGGATTAAAAATTTTCCTGAGTTGGAGTTTAGTGGGGATAAAGTGATTTGCAAAGTTAGTGCCAAAATCATTGTTTGTGAAAATGAGTTCCAAATTGGTCAATACTTGAAAACAGCTATGGATAAAGCTAAGTTCCAGAAAAATAAATCTGTGCCTGTTCAGCAGTGTGTGCAAACCGCATTTCAAAATTTCAAACCAAAGAGTGAAAAGAAGGTGTTTCATCAAGACTTATGCAAAGCTTTAATCGCAGCAAATATACCTTTGAAGAAACTGCAAAATACACAATTCAGAGATTTTTTGCAAAAATATTGTAATCAAAACATCCCTGACGAATCCACACTTAGAAAGAAGTATGTGCAAACAGTATACGAAACTGTAATGGAAGAAATTAAAGTTTCACTGGGCAATGAACATTTTTATATTATTGTTGATGAAAGCACAGACTCATGTGGTCGATATATCGCACATCTTATTATTGGAGGGCTTCAAGAAAATGAACCAGGGAAGCCATATTTGATATCTTCTAAACAGCTAGACAAAACAAATAATGTGACCGTAACTCGATTTATTCAGCAGTCTCTATCAAATTTTTGTTTACCAAATCCATTCCAGTAGAGAAGTTTTTAGTGTTTTTGTCTGATGCAGCGCCGTATATGGTTAAAGTAGGCCAGAACTTAAAAATATTTTATCCCAATATGGTACATGTCACTTGCCTTTTACACGGGATAAACAGAGTTGCAGAAATTATTAGAACAGCATATCCCTTGGTGAACAAATTAATTTCAAATGTAAAGAAAGTAATTACCCGATGGGGAACATGGATTAAGGCCGCAATATTCTACGCAGACCATTTTGAAGCCATTAAAGACATAGTTTTAGATTTAGAAGTAGTATTCAAAAATGTAAATTCAGCTAAGGAACTTGTTTTTATCAAGGTTAATTTTAGTTTTATACCAGATATAATAACTTCGTTAGAAAGTGGGAATATGAGTTTAAGAGAATAAATTAATATTGTTGAAACTTTTCCTGACAAATGCAAAAAAGTTCCCGGTGATGTAGGAAATCAAGTAAGAAGTAAACTAGTTATTGTGGGAAAGAATGAAAGCTTTAAGTATTTAATGGGAGTCAAAAATATTTTTGATACTAAACCATCCAACGAAGTAATACCTTGACCTTATAACTTACTACCCAAATTAAAATATTGCCAGATCACATCGGTAGATGTTGAAAGATCTTTTTCTTTGCACAAATATATTTTTACAGACAGAAGGCAAACACTTTTATTGGAAAATTTTGAAAAATATATCGTTATAAATGCATTTTATACTATTTCAGGTTAAAAATTTTACCCATTATATTTTTCTTTTAATTTTACTTAAAATAAATAATTTTTGTAAAAGTCGGTGTTTCTTTATTTCCATTTTTCCATGTTATATTCAAGGCATATAATGCATATTGTTGCATATTTCGAAGAAAAACTATGCATTTATATGCGCATATCTTAACTGAATTGACGTGCATATATTCCACCCTTTAGTCATTAGTAAACCGCGCAACTGTCAACACTGAAATGTATCGCAGCTAGTAGACATCAGATCGCCGTATTACCATCGGGGTACTCCTAGTAGAACTTATTCACATCACAAAAGTGACTTTAGACATAGTGTCGAGCCTGTATCCGTAGTCAACTCTAAAGTCTCTCGCATCCATGACGAAATTTGAAATATTTTTCAAATTCCGTCATAGATAAGAGTGACTATATTCGTATTTCGGCGTTTCGCGCCATATTGGATTAGAATCAGACCTCAGAAACATGTCAGCCACCGCACTGGCATTGGTTTCACTATACCGAAGTTTATATTGCGTGGGTATTGTCACCTCGAAGAAGAATAAACTTTATGTGATCCCCTTGTATTCGGCCTTGAATTACACCATAGATATAATTCAACTTTCATCGTTGACAGTGAATACACGTTGACCATTCTAATTCTCCAAAGGCAAATTAACCCAAAGGTTAACAGTTTCAATTATTAATTCACAATTTAGAATTCACTGATAATTCTGTTTATTTCTACCATTTATGTTTGAACTCCAGCTGAATAATAAGTACGTACTATTCGATGTTACTAAATATTTCTACTATCTCTCTTTTCCATATTACAACGAATAAGAGACAGTGTATCGAAAAATCTAGCAAATTAAATAGCCAGTCGTTGATGTAGGGATAACAAAAATGTCATATTATATTATACAACTGAAGTAAATCAAAGGCTATTTTCATTCGGAATTATAACTTTGATATGAAGTACGATGAACATTTTGTTCTGCAGCTTATACAACTTACTATACATGCTTGCGTATATTGAGTTTAAGGCTGCTAGGCGCGAGGTTGTTACGTATCTTACAAACTAATATTTTATCGATTTGGTCGCAATGACATGTTGAAAATTATTATTATAGTTTACTTATCTACAATATCAATTTATAAAGAGCTCTGAAAGTTTTGAATTGTGAATAATTCTTTAACAACTAACTACCTCTCTGGTAAATACGTCGACGGGTAGAATTGTGAAGAATTCTTGAACAACCAAGTAAGTACCGCTCTGGGCTCTCTGATAAATACCTCGAAGGGTATTGAATTACAAAGAATATATTCACTTGGAGAAAACGTTACGAATATTTATTAAGTTAAACTCAGATCAAGGCCAATGATGTGAATAAAGATGCTTACAGCTGTTTCTACATATCAGAAGTCGGTGGGGACTATTGGTTACATTCTGTTAATACGTGAGACTACCTTTAGTGAGTTATATGTCATATTCGTTTTATGGCATGCAGCCGAAGATACATATCGTTGATGAATCCATATCTATAACATTCTAGTCTGGTCATAAGACCCTAAGCTGGAACGCAGGAGCAACGGAGACTACTTATCTATAACATTCTAGACTGGGCATAAGACCCGAAACTGGAGCGCAGGAGCAACGTAGAGTACTTGGAACAAATTGAAGCTACCTTGGTTAGAGAAGAATCGCTCCCTGAAACAACGTGGTAGTTACATAAAAAACGGCTGCCAGTATTCAACCAACCTAACAAGGTTCAAATATTCAACCTGATGAGTAGCACACTGGCTACCCTTATTGAAGCAAGGATTGACACAATAGATTTAAGTAAATTTGAAATTATTTGAGAAAATAATCTTAAAATAATTGTTCATCGGGTGAGAAACGAATGAGAAAATCCGGATATAGTATTGTCCAATTCGAGTGGTTGCTAAACCGTTTCACTTGCTGCACTCGCTGTTTCAGTCTAGGCTGAAACTAATTTCCTAAACAGAGCGCTGCGCGAATTGATAACCTCTTAAGCAATGAAATTTATTGACATGCCGGAATTTAGCGGATGCACTTATATTTTGCAGATACGTTCTAAATTCATGTGAACGATTCACTTTAACGATGAAGAAAGCGTCGGCAAAGATCCAACTGTTAGCATGCACGTGGAGCGCTTTACTGACAAAACTAATATCTCTGGCCACATATTGAATTTCAAAATTCCAGCATTTATATTTCCTGAAATTAGATGGAGAAGTTATATAGAAAAATGAATACTTCACAACATAACCGCCCCTTCAAAATTCTTCATATTTAATGAAGTAATATTGGAGAGATACTAGTTTTTCAGCCCCTAATATTTCTTTCCAACATAATTTTTGTTAATTTGTATTCTATCTATCATTTTATGTTTGTTTGAAATACACTTTTGCGTTTATATATATTTTTGTTAGCCTAACGATGAATATTTGTATTATTTCTTTGTGCTTCAAATATTGAAATAACATATATTATGAAAATTATTGTTCTTAACCTACCACAAAGCCATGTTTGTTCAATCCTAATGTTAAATACAAATTTCTCATGTCTCCTTAGATTGGGTATAAGGTGAAAAAGCCGGCGAAAACAGTGGCCCACCCAAACAGACGGTAGACTTGGGACAGCCATTACTTTTTTATTGTTAAAGTGGAAGGTCCCTGTTGCTCCCTCTATATGTCAATTAATATTCTCAAGCATTTGGTATGATTTCCTCAACTTTGATATCAAGTTTTCACGATCAATCAAAGTTCAAAATCGTGCCAACCTACCCAAATATACGGCATACATTTCAACCAACAATTTCAAATATATCCATATTTTTTCAATACTGACATTATGCATAATATTGAAGTTTTCATGTTCACTTGCCAGGTTTACATAACATTAAAGCCTTTCAAATCACAAAAAAAAATGATTTGAAATTAGAGGATTATAATTATAACTTCTCAACTATAAATAAGAAGAAAAGTTGAGAAATTGAATATATCACAATCAATTGAAATATCAACATCAAGGTCAATTATGTATTAGCATATAGAGACTTCTGGTTTAAATCAAAATAGATATAATTGGACTCAAATTGTGGATATTAGGTTCGGTTATTGCATCTTTTAGGTAAACTTTTTCTTTTGTTTACTTCCTATAACAATTTATTTAAAAGTCCTTAGTGGACAAATCAAATATCTCGGTGATGAGATCGGAACATGGGTTGTGGCATTTGGAAGATTTCTCAAAATTGCATATTTTAGTTCGAAACTTATCGCGATCCGATAGGTACAACCCGAGATATCGTACCGAATGTGTTTGTATCCATGAATCCGCCATTTTGATTTTGTTTTCCTCAACAGTTGATTCGATGTAGAGGGTGAAGCCATACTAGCTTAAGTTCAAAATACGTTACGAGATTTTTAAATTATATTGATGGATATGGACAATTCAAAAAACGTATAAAACACCATGCAAAATTTCCTAGGATTATCTCTAATAGTTTTTATTTTATACCCATTTATCGATAATTTAGTATCTAAAACGTAGATATAAACAATGACACGGGCTTGAGACATTTTTTTACTTGTAACGAACAGGTTGCGTTACGGGATTATATATAGAACTGTTTAAAGAACAGAGTAGAATTCTTTTCGGGTAGGAAACTTGTCATATGATAGTTAAAGATACCTGCCGGTCAATAAAACATAGATTATTGATACTACCATTCCTGATATGAGATGTCACTATATATCGCGAATTGGGAGGTAGTAAAACGGAAGTCGAAGAGAACGCATTGTGGTGTTAACCTTTAATAGGGTAAGTCGAGTTATATTTCATATTCTTTACATACATTTTCTTAATTTTTGCTTCCGAAATATGATGCACATCAGGTTACAGATAATTTGATTTAGATTGTTATTAAACGTCCGGATGTAAAGTACCTGAATGTAATTATATTTCGGAGGAAGTTTCTCGACTTATTCTAATAAAACACACAAACAGATTTGCATTTAGCATGATCCCAGGTATATCATTTCCATCATTACCGGGATTGTTGTAGTAGTTGTATAGAATTACTCTGACGAGTCGTGGGCAGTTGATGCAGACAATATTTGATTTCCACCTTTTTACTTGACCCTGCAATTTGTGCACATGGTAGTTGCGCGATTCTGTAGATCGCCATTTTGTTATCCTAGTACAAGATACATAGGATGGTCTTATTAGACCAACGTGCCGTAAAGGTTGATAAGGGTGAATACGAAACAAATAACCTAATTACTGCTTATTAGGTATACATATATTTATGACACTGTCACGCCGTTAGGGAGTTAATACAGTTTACATTATCAATCCACGTGTACAATTCATTTCAAGCAAACCAGAATTTTATGCTAACTAGCAAATTTTCAACCTTTCAAATAATATTTTTTCAGATATAATTTTAATTATTATTCTTTCAGTCACATGTTAACTTTTCGCTAATTTCAAAAATCAATTTTTAATCGTTTATTTCTTTCTGATTAAATTAAAACTTTGCCTAAATTGATATCTCGTCAAGATATCTATTTTGTACTAGTGTTTTCGCAATTTGGGAAAGATAACATTATCGGTTGTGGAATCACCTGGTTATTCCAACCGACAGTGTTGCTTGTCCTTTTGATCTCAAGTCAGGTACTGTTCGTTCTTTGAATTTACAGGGTTTGAACGTTTGAGGTTCCTCACCCCTTCACTCCAAGGCGGTTTAGTGACTTTCCTGACAGGATCGACTTCCAGTTCCTACGAGTTCCAAGGAGGGTAACATTTTCTTGTTTGAATGACCATAATTTCATTCTCTGATTGTGTTGTTTATCCGAAGTTGTATACCACTAATTTTTATAGAATCATTCGAGGTCTACTGTAAGTCCTCTTATTGGAAATTTCGTTCTTTTCAATTTAATAATTGATTTAATTTATTAATTGTTTTCTTAAAATTCAATTTATGTTACAAACCAATTTAATTTAATAATTGTTTACTTAAAATTTCATTTATGTTACAATTTGATTTAATTTAATAATTGTTCTCTACGAATTCAATATTATTTATATTTCCAATTGGTATTCTAAAAATTTGTAATTTAAATTTTGTTTATAATTCAAATTCTGTTCGAATATACGAATTGTTAAGTTGAACTTGTATTGTTTTTCTGAATTTCCATCGACTGTTAAACCATCTCGTAGTGCTTATATTCTTGACTGTGAATTCATTTAGTTTTATAGTTTCTTTTTCAAGCAGTTGGCGCGCGGGCAATTCACCAGTCTTGAATCACAAGGCACGTTTCACTACTAGCCCTGAGAGTAATTAATTTAAATTGAGCTAGCTGGGCCAATTAAAACCGACCCAAAGCGGGTCCGTTTCACTGGCGCCCAGTATAGATGGGCTGCCGTTTCACCATCGTTTTCAGCTCCAGTTTTTGCATAACAACAGACCATACAATCGGGTTTGCCTCAAAAAAGTATGTTCGTCGACTTTTGACCCTATATTGTGTATTCGATATAAATGTCAATCTGACTGTAATGAAAAGTAAGGCTTCCTTTCAGTTTTCTAAATTCCTGAATTTGTTGTACCTCGATACGGATCAGGACAAGATACAAAACATTAATCACCACTTAGAATTTTATGAAGAAATTTTGATGTATACTACCCCCGCCCCACCTTAACAAGATATCAAGTAGGTAACGAAGAATGATTACTCAATTATTTTTTTCACATACTTAATGTGACTTTTCTTTTCTCCAACATGCATGGAATATATTTCACTTACCTTTGCACCCATCAATGGAGAATCCATAATGCAAATTTTGGCAAGCGTCGCAATGGAAACCCTCGACTCCAGGTCGACAATCGCAAAGTCCTGTATGTGGATCGCAGGTACTCGATGTCGATCCAATCAAATTGCAAGTGCATAGCGGACAAAGAGCCGTGATGTTTCCATATCCTTCCTACAAAGATGGAATTTATCAATTTATTTATTTTTTCTTCTACACTTTGACTACACGTGATGGAAGTCTATATATAGTGGTGGAATGTTGGGATAGGGATAGGCTTTCAAGTTTTTTTTACAGGTTTGGAAGTTTTAGGCATGAAGAAATACCTCACAACTTCGTTGCTCGATAAAAATGTCTGGTAAGAAGAAGTTGGGCAGGTCTCGAACTTGGCAATGAAGGGGTGATAAGCTTGAGCTTGTCTAGGCCGCCTATCTGGAATCTCTCGCGGTGGAATAACAAACGAGATTTCTGAACGACAGTGGGAATATCTATAGAAAAGAGAAAGATCGTCCACCTTTCTACGATATTCTAAAGAGATCAATGCATTCGAAAGTGTGACACCATCAATCAAACAAATAGGTCTCTTCTGAATAGAATCCGAGAGCTTCAGCGTATGTTTGGCAGCTGAACTCTAAACATGTGAACAGTACTCCAGGACGAATCTGTGGTTTGCAGATTATGAGGAGATCCTGAGATGAAAAGTGGCTCTTGGCACGGAATAGAAAACCAACATTTTGTGGAGCGGTTTTCGCAATGGACCTCACATGATCATCCCATGGAAGGGTACTGTTGCTGGTGATCCCGAGCATTGATATGAAAGACTGCGTGGGAATGATTGTACCTGACATCATCATAATAGCCTTCCTCGAGAAGAAGCAAGCTTAAGTTTAGGTTGCATCAAGCTATACTAGATTATCAGTTAACCATCTCTGCCTCGCTCTTCTGGCTTTATTGGATAGTATAGGAGCTCTAGATGAGAAAGCGATATGAAGTGTACCATCATCAGCAAAGCTGTGGGCAGATGGCCACTTCCAGCAGATCTGCTCCATATCAACATATGGAGCAGAAACATAGTTGGTGCCAAAACAGGTCCATGTGGAACACCAGCATTGATAGCGATTGTATCGAAGAACATTCCGTCAACCAACACATGTAGTGATCTATCTGTGAGAAAACTCGATAGTAAGCGACAAAGTTGAAGCGATAAACCATATGACGGAAGTTTCCCAAGAAGGTTTTGGTACCAGACTCGGTCAAATGCTTTGGAGATATCCAATGCTACAGCTAAAGATTTCCTATGTTTTTCAATAGATTTCTGCCATGCATGTGTTGTGCAGGCAAGCTGGTCTCCTGTTGATCTGTGTTGACTAAAGTCATATTGCCTGTTATTCACGATTTTGGAGCTCTCAAGAGAATGGATGAGCTCAATGTTGATTGCTTTCTTTATCACTTCAGAGTTCACAGAATAGTGCAATAGGTCTATAATTATTAAAAAGGTGCTTTTTTTTTGTAATTGGTTGGAATCTAACTGTCTTCCAGCTGGAAGGAAAGACACCAAGTTTGTATGAAAGGGTAAGCAATTTGCAGAAAACTGGTGTTAATTCAGGCGCACATTCCTTGAGAACGACGAGTGAAATTCCATGTGGCCCCATATACTTTTTGGTATTGAGATCAAGCAGAATTCGCCTAATTGTGCCCTGATGAAAGACAATTTTGGGCATATGGCTATCGATTGCAGCAATATTAGGAAGGTTCTTCCCTTGATGATTGAGAAACTCCTGATCAATAGTGAAACAAAATACACAGAGTAGGCAAGCTAAGTTATATTGAGTTGATGATCTAAGACATCTTAGACAATGGTGCTTGGAAAGTGTTATTTTTAAAGGTATACACTTCTTTCATCTCATCGACAGGTTAAATGAGTTGCAGATTAACTCTAAAGGACTTAACGTAGCATTATACAATCGTCCAGATCTGTTTCAATGATTGCTAGATCACATGTTAACAGTTTTTGCTATCCAGATTGAGTGAGTAGCATTGGTAGCTTCTTTATTTTTGTAACTACGACTTCGTTCAGATCAACAAACTGGTAGGATTTTTGTTGGCTGATTACAATCGTGAAATCTGAAGAGCCATTGATCGTCGGGTTTTTTAGTTTTTGAACTGAATAGTAATTTTCTAAATAGAACGTTCTATATGTGATATTTTCTTATGATAGCTATTGGAATTTAGAATAAGATATAAACTGTTCGCTATAATGAAAAATGACGAAGTTGTAAGGTCCTAAACTATTTCGGAACTATCTTATGAGGCTACGGAATCAAATGGAAATAATTTATAATGGTGTTGAGAGGATATGAATAACTAAATTCTAAGAAATACGGTACACCACTTAATTATTAAGCAACAAAGAAAATGAAACTGTATTTCTTTTGAACCCGCTAAATTTACTTCGAACCTCCTCCTCATTTCTCAAGACATGTTTGTTGGTTTGTTTTAGGACTTTGATAATCAAATGGTATACCATATTTCTTCAAATAGGGATCCTTCGTATTCTTCTAACTCCAATAAAGTTCGCCCCTGTCCTGGCAAAGTAATGTATGCGACATTTAGATGTTACTAATCAATGAAAATTTCGTTTTTATTTTGTAAGCGATACTAAATTGTTACACTATTTACTTGATATTTCTCGATATCAGTCAAAATGAAAGAGGCTTGCGTTATTTAAAAATTATATTTTGACTCCTCTGGAGGCTACAATATTCTTGATGTTGCTAAAGATGATTTTTTGCTCAGTTTCAAATACCATTTTTATAGTAATTTAAGAGCCAAAAGTGTGATTGATACAGTACTGCGAACTATAGAGATATTATCAAAAAAACATATACTATTTGATATGTTATCTGAATTGTAATACGAAAGAACCATTAAGTACTGAACAAGAGATGTATTACATGAAAACGGAAGGAAAATACAAAACTTATATTGATAAACTTCATCCATCAATTTCATCTTCTTTATCTGTATCTGGAAGTACTGTAACTGTATTGGAATCTGGCACAGATACATACTGGGCATATTATTAGCTTAGAATTGCTGACGTAGCACAAATCCTCATCAAATCTTTGTATTTGGCAGAAGATATTAGTAATATTATCAGTTTTTGTCATCTTCTTCGATAGCAAATGATACTTCGGGAAAATCATTAATGTAACTGCACCTCATGATCATGTTGGGACATTAGATTCCATTTCAATAATTTGTATTTCCGAGATGACTTGTTTTTGATCTGGATTTTACTTGTTTGCTTTCCGCTATCTTGCTAACATTGCTCTTGGCTATTTTTCAGATTCTGCTGGATTATTTCGATTGCTAGATTTTTAGTGACTGATAGGTTTGGTATGGTTTCTCCGATTGTCTAATATCAATCAAAATCATGGTAATTAAATGAATATACAGAATGAGGTCCTGCATGAGACCACATAGATGCATATCTTTGATATGAATGATTCTATTGTAGAGTGTATGGAATCGACGGGTATGTATCTGTGCCTTGCGATTAAGTAATTGAGTGGGAAAATCAATGGTAGAAGGCGTTACTTTATGGTAATTTATCATTATTATTAAATAATAATTCAGAAGTTGGAGAATAAAACTCAAATTTTACACAAAACTTTTAACATTTAATTTAAAAATGCTGACAAATTGTTTCACCACACTGTGGCATTATCAAAGCGAGGAGTTATCAACTAAAGCTAAATCTAAAAATATGACCTTAAATATCAGGGATCAGAATGTGGTGCAAATTGAGGGATGGGGGTGGATAATGGTGGGAGTGTGTTTACAAAATTGTTAACAAGCGGTGAATTATATGTGTCGATTTGATCATTTAATATTACATTATTATTGTTTTTTGCGTGTTTCAAAATTTCTATGGATTCTAATATATTAAGTTTATGTCCTTTTTCCTGAATATGTAGAATATCAGGATTAAGGGTGAAATTGTGGTTATGTTCTAACAGGTGATTTGCGTAATTAGAGTCTTCTTTTTTGAGCCTGTAACTTCTCAAATGTTCATTGAACCTTACTCTGAAACTGCGTCCAGTTTGTCCTATGTACAAAGCACTACAGTCATCACATCTCAGTCTGTAAACTCCAGATTTCTTTAAGTTATCTTTTTTAGATTTCGAGTTATTAATATACGAGCATAGGTTATTTGTTGTTTTAAAGGCGACGTTTTTATTCTGTTTTTTAAGGAATTGAGATATTTTTAGTGAATGTTTACCTAAATATGTTAGACATGTGAAATTTGATTTTGTATTATTATTAATTTGCGGATAAATTATGCTTAAGGCTTTTTTATTGAGTTTATTTTGGAGTATTTTATTGATTATCTTGACATTATAACCGTTATTTTTGGCAATATCTACGATTCTGTTTAATTCTAAATGGAAATTATCTTTACTTAATGGGACATTAATTAATCTATGTATCATACAATTATATGCTGCTAGCTTATGTGATTGTGGATGTAAAGAAGTGTTGTGTATTGTGGTATCTGTGTGGGTGGGCTTGTGATAAATAGCGAAAGAAAAGTAATTATTTGTGTGTGAAATTGTCAGATCTAAAAAGTTTAAGGACTTGTTGTTTTCCATCTCTAATGTGAATTCTATATTTGGGTGTAAGTTGTTGATATAGGTGAGAAAAGAATTTATTTGACGGTTACTGCCTGTATAGCAAGCGATTACGTCGTCAACATAGCGATACCAATATACAAACATGTGCTGAAAATTGGAATTTAAAATCTTAGTTTCCAAGTAATTCATAAATATTTCTGCTAGCAACGGAGATAATGGCGAACCCATGGGGAGTCCGGTGTTCTGTTTGTAATATTTATCGTTAATTGTGAAATAATTTTGGTCTATGCAAAGTGAGATTAAACTTAATATTTCCTGTGTTATTGCCGGTAAAGTATTATTGCGGATTAAAAGATCTTCAATTAGAGTGATGGTCAATTGTGTGGGAATACTTGGAAAAAGGTTCTTGACATCAAAAGATACAAGTTTGATATTTGTCTTTAGTTCTACATCTTTTATTTTTTCTATTAACTGGAAAGAGTTTTTTATACTGTATTTAGGTTTAAAGTTTGTATATGTTGATATTATGTTGACTAACTTTTTCGCTATTTTTTGACAGGGTGCATTGATATATGAACAGACGGGTCTTATGGGAGTATCGTCTTTGTGAATTTTTAATAAACCATAAAGAGAAGGTGGTTGAGGATTCATGTTCATTAAACGAGGCTTTTCATATTCAGTCGTTTAATGATAATTTTATGGTAATTTATCATTATTATTAAATAATAACTTTCAATAATATAACATGTATCTGTTTGATAATGGCACTTCGGTATTTGAAACTAGAGTAAAGTGTTCATGTTATTGTTAAAAGTGGTATAAAAAGAAAGTAATTGTTCTTTCATTTAACTATAAGTAAGTGAGATTTTCTTTATATGGATCGTTTTTGAGAAACGTGAGAATCATTGCCCGAACGTTTGTGTTTTTATTTTGGCCGCTGCAAACATAACAGTAGGGCGACAGTTCCTGAATTTCAGGTAACGTCCTTCTATCCAGATTTTCGAGATACATGTTTAGGGCTGTGCATACTTCATTCGATTCTTTTTGTACTAAGGTCTCGTTCCAGAGGTAAAAATGTCCATTTTTTGTTCCGGTTTCATACACCGTAAAATTGGATAGCTTGCGAGCATGAAATAGTACGCTGTCTCTGTGAGGTGTGGTTAATACTTTCTGAAGATCAAAAGATGCGCAAATAAAATTTTTGTTGAAATTTTCCATGTCATGATTCTTCAAAATCTCCACATTCTGACGTGGATACTTTTTATCTCGGGGTTCTAAATTATATTCGCCAGTGCTTTTGACTTTTTAGCAGTGACTGCGTTTATCATTTTTAGGGATATACATCCCGAAGTCTCAGGTCTTGCAGATTCTCCAAAAACATTGTCCTTCTCACCGGGTTTTTTCATTCCGTGAGAATCAAGGACACCAAAAACACGATTTCGCCAAAATGGCGCTTGATTTATTCTACCTGGACATGGACGATTTGTTTTCATAGCCTCCTAAGTTAGTTCAGAATTTGCTTAGATCGTTATAATTTCATTATTTTTTATTCTAGCCAAAAACGTATGATCACTAATCTTATTCTGAATACCAATATCTTCCGTATGGAAATATAATGAAGAGGATGTTCAGTTTGAAAAATTGTTATTTTGTTCAAAAACTCATGAATGCTATGATAATGAAGATGTTACCAATGGTACACACTTAATTCAGATCATCCTGTTTCGTAAGGAGTCCAAAAAAAGTTTTCAGGTTGTAGGCTTTAATGAAGTATAAAATGAATTATTTTGTTCCGAAGAATATTATACCATCATTTATCAAAGTGTCAGTCAGCATGTTGTTGTGCTTATGTATTACCTCACAAGTTCCACAAGTTCTTCCTGTAAAATGTTGTTTACATGCACATTGTCCAGTTTTGACATCACATTCTTTAGAGTAAGAACCCACAGAGTCACATAGACACGGTGTGCAGTTGGCAGCGTCGGCATCTCCGTAATGAGCAGACTTGCATTTATCACACCTCCAACCTAAAAATACAATAATAACACCAACATGTGAAAATTGTTTGCGTTTGGACCTGATGAGTTCATTACCTTCCGTGTTTCCTTTACAGCTTAAACATTGACCCGTGGTTCTGTTACAGGGACCACCGTTGCAATCGCAAGGATTGCACGTGCCACCAATCTCCAGCGGATTCCCAAAATAACCGTCATCACACCTGAAAATATCAATTCAAAATGAATAACTGGAGAAAGCCAAGTCGTTGGACTTCAAACCGCAATCAGTTAGAATAGATAGATTAACATAGACAGATACATAGATAGATTTATACACCATTTTTTGTATTTGTTTGTTTCTTGTTTGGTATTAAATATTAAGTTGCTCAGATTCAAGCCGCTAGAAAAAAAGTTGTTAAATTAAATTTTGAAAAATAGTTAGGTACTCATAGTGTTAAATAATTCGCCAACATCACCAATACATGCTTATTTCTTTTCTGATGTTTCTGTTATGGAATATAATAACTGCGAAATTTGTTTTTGTTCTTTACGATTAATGATTTGATCAGTGAAGTGAATAGGAGAATATTGTTACTTAAAGCTATCTATTTACTTCTACTGAAATCTTCCTCTTATAGAGGGATAGAAAAGGCTCGGTGGATCATTGAATTATAAGCTACTAAAAACCGTTCGCTACAGTCACAACGTCTAAATAATTTTGTTCATTCGAAACCATCGATATGAGATGAATAATAGATATATAAACTGTCTGGTTCTACTGTTACGAAGGACGAAACATTGATGATATGACTTCATCTTACAAAGAGTAATAAGTAAAGAAACTGAGAAAAAATTATATTTCATTATATTCTGTAAGCTCTCTATACATATTTGGTTTTACAGTTTTTATCCATGAAAAGGAATGCATGAATGGTTAATCCTTCAACACCTAGTGGTTTTCGATATGTACCACCCATCACAAACTATTCTCGACTTTAACAACTTTTAACGTTTAACGTATTATTTTCGTTACTTCCTTCAATTATCGATTGCAAAGCGAATAAGAAATTTCAGTTCATCCAAACATGCCATGTCAAACATGTGGGGTACAGATCACAGTCTGAATTCATCGGCAAATGTATCCATCGAGTGTTGAAACAAGAATTTCGATTTAGCATCTTAAATATGAACAATCCAAATATTCATAACCAGATACGGTTTAAAAAATTTCTAGTAAAAACGAAAAAGAACAAGAATGTTCAAGTTTCCTTCGAGCACACATAGAATATGTAAAATATCGGTTACATTATTCAGGAAATGCCAGAATGTTTACACCCCTTGATATTTTTTCGCTTGCAATAAGATTCTGAATTTTATATCGTTGAGTGCAAGATAAATCAATAGGTAAATTATTATTTGATATCGACGTTGGTGATGGTAGTTTTGGTTTATTTCGGTGCCGGTTCAAGATTGCAACTAGTATTTTTACGCCGATTGACAATAAGATACTAATTTCGCAGAAAAATGAAAATCAGCAAAGTATCATTTTTACTGCCTAGGCAGCAAAATATTTGGGCTCCATGGCATGTTTGAATAATCAGCGAAAATATTATATGTCCAACTCAGGAGCAAAGCAGGTTCATTACCTTGGCTTTGAACACCAGGCATGCAGTGAATCTACTACTTTGCTGCATAGTTAAACAAATAACTCACTATTCTTACAATTGCAACATTACATCCGTTGCCATTAGCGTATTGAAGAAGCTTGGTTTAGAATAATTACACCAGGCTAACTCAATAAATTGAGATTGTTGATCAAAATAACGAAGTCCTCAATCAAACTATAAAATCTGATACAAAATATGAATTCAACCGGTTGTATAGAAATATAAGCATATCTGATAAGCAGTAAAAAATTCTGTCACAGCTGACCCTAGCTTTTATTTTCCACCAAAGAGTAACAAATTGAAATTGGGTTTGAATAATCAATATTTCCTCAATACATGATGGAGAGAGCACGAGCAAGTAATGAGTAGGAATTTCAGTGATTTCGTTTATTTGAAAATCATTGGATAGACCCATTTTTTTTTTACTGAAATGTAATGGATTGTTTTTATGATGTTGGTTCCTTGGATGAATGGAACATCATAGCTATAAGCGAACATAATAATAATAATAGTTGTCATGATCATAATTTAATTCCCAATTTTCTTAAAATATCCCATCTTATAAATTCACATTCATCCATGAACATTCTTGAACGCGCTAGTTTAGCTTCGATTCGGGAATGAATCAAGTATACTAGACGCGAGATTAATTCCATCAATATAACCCTCTTTGGCCTCCACCTTGGAATTTCAAATACCCTTTCGGCATCCGATTGGTTGAGTCTCCACTGAATTACTGATGATCAAGCCGATCCAATTCGTACCTTCAATTCCAAACGTCATATTCACATACCGTCTCTAAAGCCGAACAATCATTTCAATATGCAGCTTCTAATTTTGTTTCCGCCCCCAAAAATATTCCTATGACATCCATTATTCCTGCTGTAGAAGCATTCCTACATAACGTTCCCCATCTCGCAGCAAATGAAATTTGTTTCGTAGCTGCTGGAATTCTTCGTCATTCCAACATTCCTAAATCAAATTGCTCTAAAGCTTCAATCCAAGCTCTTAATCTACTCGCATCAAAACCTGATTTAGCTATTTTAAAAGATGATAAAGGAAACTCCACTGTTGTTATGATTAGTTTAGATTATGGTAACAAAATCCTGCAACATCTTCGAACTAATTCCTATAAACTTCTACCGGAAGATCCCACCACCTCTATAGAACGTTCAATTTCACAAATCATTCGTCAATCTCCTCTTCCTGATCCAGATGAGAAATTTCTCATCCACTTTGTTCAAGAAGTTCCTATTTATATGGTTTGCCTAAAATTCATAATCCCTCAGTCCCCCTCAGACCAATTGTCAGCACTATCGGATTCCCTACTTATAAACTCTCGATATCTGTTATCTATTCTCAAACCTCTTCGAGGTAATTTCAACAGTCTTATCCCAAATTACTTTTATTTCGTTGAAAATCTCCAAATGCTAAAAGTTGACCCAGCCGATTCGCTCGTCAGATTCGTCGTCGAATCACTCTTTACCAATGTTCCCATTCCAGACACTCTTTCCGTAATTTCTCAACTGTTGCCGGCCAAAAACATTTCAATATACGATGGCAAGTTTTACGAGCAGTCCTCGGGAGCTGCCATGGATTACCCACTTTCTCCGGTAATAGCTAATATCTTCATGGAAACTTTTGAGCAAGATGCTTTTGACTCATCTGTTCTCAAGCCGAAATTTCGACTCAGATATGTAGACGAGATGTTTGTTATTTCGCAACATGGCCACGAAAATCTTGTTCTCTTCCTCAATCATTTAAATTCATTACATCCCAATATCATTTTCACCGAGGCATTTGGATCGAACCGTTCACTCCCGTTCCTAAATGTATTAGTTAGTCGACAGACTGATGGTACTTTAAGACATTCTGCGTATCGAAAACCCACTCACACCGATAGATACCTCAATGGCCTTTTCCATCATCACCATGCTCAAAAGCAATCTGTCATAAGTTCCTTGGTCCACAGAGCTGTCAACTTATGTCAACCACAATCTTTAAAATAAGAATTAGAAGATCTTTCATCTGTCTTATTATCAAATAATTTCTCTCATTATAACATTCAAACATCCATAAAGAAAAACACTTCGCCTAAAATTTCGAATCAACCTGAGCCAAAAACCCCTCCGCCTGCTCCATCCACTGCTAATCTTCCACATATTGAAAATATAATGCATCGCATTCCCAAAATCCTTAAAAAACTTGATGATCTACTCGGTTTTCACACTTCCAAAACTACCTCAGTTTTACAAAACTATCTCAGTTTTACAAAACTATCCCAGTTTTACAAACCTATCAAAGATTCCCTTCTTGTTCTTCATTTGAAAGGTGTTCATAGCATTTCCTGTTCTTGCGGTGAAGTCTACATTGGTGAAACAGGTCGTACAGTAGCTACTCATGTGAAAGAACATGACCGCTGTACAAGGCTTCGTGACACCAGTAAATCTGCACTTGCGGATCACAAGTTTGACACTTATCATCAAATCCTTCTCGAAAATACTAAGATCCTAGCCCGAGCCCCAAACTTCTAGCAGCGAAAAATCCTTGAAGCGATAGGATTCCAAAAACAACCGAATAATCTCAACCGTAACTCAGGATATTACCTTCCCAACATTTGGCAACCCATCCTCGAAAATGTCACTTCGCACATGATCACACAACGGCAGGGTCAGGTGCCGGAACGGAGTTAACCACCGGAATGAAGGCAGTGAACTGAGTAGCGTGAAGGATTTCTTCCTACAATGAATAGTGCTACAGAAACTAGTAGAATCAGTTTCAGTTCAAACCTCAAGCCTGCCCCCGAAGATGTCACCCATAGTGATTGGCAAAATGTCGGCATCAAGATTAGCTATCCGCTGAAGTCTACTATTCAAGATATAATAACAATAATAAGAATTGCATAGAAACATACAATCAGTTAGGAAAGGTTTTTAAAAATGATTACGTTTATCAAACTTATATTCACTTAACATGTTTTGTTGCACGGCAACATCGTCAGGAGTACTTCCGACGATGTTATTGTGCAACGAAGCAAACTTCATCAAAAATATTTCATACTATATTGGAGATATCCTAAGAAAACCAATAAGTAACGTGAAATGAACTGCCACTGTCTCATTTGATTGATATTCCGGCATGAAATTTCATCGGATTTCAATCAGTTCCTAATACATTTTCGGCGAACTACCTACCGTGAAAAAAGAGTAGAAAAATAAATACTTACACATCACAATGATCCCCTGTGTATTCTTTCGGACATTGAGTACATACATATCCGCCTTCATCCTCTTCCCGTTCAGCGAAATAATCGAGTTGACAGCTGGGACTAAAATTATTATCTGCATTTTCCAAGGGACAAGCACAAGGTTTACAGTCTTCCGATGTACCTCGAAGGGGATTCCCGTAAAATCCTGGTATGCATCGTTCGCATTTTTCTCCGATCGTGTTATGCTCACAGAAGCATTCGCCCGTGTCGGAATTACATGTCGCAGAATGACCATTACAGTCGCATTTTCCGCAGAAACTTTGAGATGGATGGTTAGTGACATTGGCTATGATACGTACGAAACCGAAAGAACAAGTTTCACAGGATATTCCAGAATATCCTGACGGACAGGAGCATTTTTCTACACCGCTATAAGACTCCGTCTCTTCTATGTCACCTTCAAATTAAGACAAAAGAATTGAATCAGATTGGAATAAATATGTTTCACGTCGAACAGAATACGAATTAAAACATGAATAACAATATATTGACAATTGTTTCGTCAAAAATTTGCATCTCCGTGGTCAGTGAATATAACATAAATAATAGACATTATTTTATTATCCTTCTGTTTCAGAATTTGAATGGAGCTGTCTGTGACTTTGTGATATTACATTTTTACAGATAAAAACAAGAAATTTAACTTTGTCAAATATCAAATTATTTAAATGAAAGTTGTTCGAACTGTACAGTTGATTATCAGAACATACAATTGTAAAGTTTAAAATTGCAATCAACTTTATTTCAAATGAAGTAATATTTAACAAAGTAACATTTCTTGTTCTTATCTGTTTTGTTTCAGATGAGCTCCAAGAAGTTGAGATGCCACTAGTTTTGGTGATACTTTATTACTATTATTATTGGTACATTACAAAAATGTACTGGATCAAATAAGTTAGGAATGATCCTGTTTGATGAATTAAAAAATTTGATTAGTTTTGTGGCCTGTTGTATGAAAATCATAGAATATACTTTCATTTTGAATTGTTTTTATTTATCTATTAATTTATAATACATACATTGTTGAACTCTAGAATAACCAATATGCCTCATTGGAAAGGGCTTAAAAATAATCAACATATATCGTACAATATTATGTAGGGAGACATTCGTATTTTTCTTGAAGGCTTGGAGGTTACATGCATAGGGAAAGACCTCACTAGGCAAAGAGTTCCACAACTTCGCCGTTCGATGAAAAAATGAAGTCTAGTAGGAAGATGTACGACGGACAGGTGATCACTCCCAGCAGATCGTTGATATGAAGCAGAAACAAATTTGGTGCAAGACAGATCATTGTGGAACACCAGCGTTGATTGCCGTGCATTGTGCCGAAATGCAAAACGAGGTACAAAAGTGTAAAGCAAGAAACTTCTGTTTTTGAAGTGCCGAAAGATGCGGAAATGCGAAAAAAGTGGATGCTTGCGATGCCGGAAAGAAATCGTTTTAACGCGGTCTTTTATGTGTGCGAAAAAGGGGAAGTTATTTTTAAGGTGAGTAATACATTTTGACAAGAGTAACAGTTCTATTCCTCTCTCAAACCAGAATACTTAATAACACTGCTTGCGATTCCGGAGAAAAAATCGTTTTATCACTTCGATCCAAGCAGCTAGTGGCTGAGCGAGAGACTACGAGTTTGGCGACGCGTAAGAGACTCATGTCAAACATACGAGTTCCCAGACCTGTATGTACCTACGACCGTAACCACATAACACATAACCTAGATATCTCTGTCAATTGAAATAAACTTTCACATAGAGTAAATTTTGAAGTCTTTCCACGCATTCAGAATTTTCTACTCATTTGAGATGACATTGTGGCAGTCGAGCCGATGCCTAAGCTTTTCTATGGGTGTTCGACAACAGCTTAGTGTATTAATAACGTAAGAATTTCAGTATCCAATATTATTCAAAAATTTCAGATTTGATTAATTCACCATATAGGTTGAACATTTATTTCGGTCGTATATATGTAATCAATAAGTTGGACAGTAAAATGTCCCTTTAGCCTAACAGTCAAGGACGACTTGGGGTAAGAACATCATCTAAAGCTTGTTTTACTAAAAATAGGAATGCTATATCTGGTAACTTATTGTCTGAGGACATTATGTTTGTACATAAAAATTGAATGGTTGAGTTTGTGATAAGATTTTGCCTTATAAATATGAACTAGCTTAGGAATTGAGTCATAATTTTGAAATAACGATTAAAAGCTATTTATAAGCTAGTGAAAATGAGACAGTTACTTTATTCGAGATTAAAATGAATTTCCATCACGTAATGGCTGATTCCATTCAGTTTCATAATCATGGTCTAATCTTGATCATTTATCGTGCATTGTTCCAATTTTAATAATTGAATAATCAGCATGAGAATTAGAACAAATAATTCATGCGTAATTCAGTATTGATCGTATAAAACATTTGAATAAGATGAATATTGCACATAATTGGTTAATTTTGTGTTCCTGAATGAACACTACTGTTAACCGCTATCGTGGTTTCACTTCAGAAATGTAAGACTCAATATCACGGTATCGTACCTATCTTCTCGGGATATGAAAGTGTTTCCATAAATATGGGTATCCGCCGAGGAAGTTTTGAGATCTAACAACATCCACTTTATTCTTTATTCATTACAGCTACCTTGGACAGTCGATGGTTATTGCTATTATTCTTTTTATTAATATGTCCATCGAGTAGCTTCCTTGCTTCAAAATTCATTCGATTTTAACACTCAAATCAGAGGGGTGATTTTTGCATTTAGAATTTAATTATTCCAGATCCGCTATGCTTTTAATTCCATTAAAGTTCGGAAACTTCGACATCTCTTGTAATCAAAATTTCAAACATTTTATAATTCATTCCTTGTAAGTCATGAATTAGATATACTTCCGGTGTGAAACGCCAAGTGGTGTTTCATCATGACAGTTGCCTTGAAATTATAATAAGCTTTCACAAACGAAATTACGAAGAACGGAAAGGGTCAACATAATTCCAGGAAAGGTCAACAAGAGCAAAATTAACATTGGCACGCTCTGTCTTATTTATATATACGTTATTTTTGAAATACAACATTTCTTCTATCTTTATTTTTCTATACTTTGACTACACGAGAGGGAAACCTATAATGTTCGAAGAACATCGTGTGAGACAGCGGTGGAATGTTGGGAGAGGAGATAGACATTCGAATTTTCTTGAAGGCTTGGAGGGTATTAGCATAAGTAAAGACCTCACTATGCAAAGAGTTCCTCAACTTTGCTGTTTGAAAGAAAAATGAAGTCTGATAGGAATAAATTCGGCAGGTCTCGAGTTTGAAAATGGGAGTGACTAGCTTGAGCTCGTCTAGTCCGCCTATCTGGAATTTATCGTGATGGAACAACAGAAGAGATTCCTGATCAACATCGACCATAGAAATATCTATAGAAAAGGGAGAGAAAGCCCACCTTTTTACGATGTTCTAGAGATAAATGTATTCGTAAGTGTAACATCATCAATCAGACGAATAGGCTCTCTTTTGGATAGAATCCAAGAGCTTCAGCGTATGTTTGGGAGCTGAGCTCCGAACAGGTGAACAGTACTCCAGGACAATTGGAATATATGCTTTGCAGAATATGAAGAGCTATTGGGATGTAAAGTAGCTCTTGGAGCGCGATAGAAAACCAAGTTTTTGTGAAGCAACAACTTTCCAACATTGGAAGAAAATGGATTATCTTTGAATGTGAAAGATACTTACTTGTAATAAACTCAATGAGCATTTCATTAATATTGCCCCAAACTTAATGAAATTAAATGAAATTGAATCTGATCCTAAAAATATTAGTTTTGTCAACGATAATATTACCATCTGCGAATCTACAATATTTTTAAATAACATATCTGAAACTGATATTCTCAAAGTTGTAAAGAAATTGAAAAATAGCACATCTCATAGCCATGATAACATTTCGAACTTTCTGTTAAAAAAATCTATAAACTATATACTGGAACCATTAAAGCATATATATAATCTATGGTTCGAAAAAGGAGTTTTTCCTAACAAGTTTAAAGAAGCCATTGTGGTCCCTCTATTTAAGAAGTGTGATATAAATTCGATATCTAATTATCGTCCAATTTCCATTCTTTAAAGTCTACCTAAGGTTTTAGAACATCTCATGAATGAGAAAGTAATTTGTTATTTTAATCAAAAAAATCTTTTCTCTAAAAATCAACACGGTTTTCGAAAAGGATTATCCACAGACACTGCTTTAGCCACCTTTACTAATTTCATATCAGAAGCCCTGGATTAACGATTTATTGCAATTGGGCTTTCCGTTGACTTATCTAGGGCCTTTGATTGCGTAAATCATTCTATTCTCTTGGCTAAGTTAGATAGATACGGTATAAGGGGGGTTGCGGGAAAATGGTTCCGTTATTACTTAGAGGGTCGGAATCAAAAAGTAAGGCTTATTGATAGAGGAGAAAGAATAATGTCGAAGGAAGGGTTTCTAAATTTTGGTGTGCCCCAAGGTTCGATCCCGGGCCCAACATTTTTCTTATTTTTTCCAATGATCTCGAATCTTATATCACTTCTTCAACAGAAAACAGTATATTTGTATCATATGCTGATGACTCTAATGCAGTCATCAAAGGTGCCGACGTATCCGGCATATCTAATGACTTATCTTCCATATATGGCAAGCTAGAAGCGTGGATAACTCGAAACTGCCTGTCCATAAATAAAGACAAAACTGCATGCGTGGTATTTAGGACCTCGCAATCTAATGTTACAATTATTGATTCCTTCATAGATATGAGAAATGAAACTATAGATATATGTGAATCTACAAAAATTCTTGGTGTTGAGTTTGACTCAAACATTCAATGATACACTCAGATAAATTCCGTCTGTGCTAACTCTCTAACATATGTTATGGGCTTTCTTTAATATCAAGGCATTGTAGTCCACACATTGTTAAAACTATGTATTACGAAAAGTTTTACCCTATAATGAAGTATGGAATAATGTTCTGGGGTCGTGGATCTGAATCTGAGAGAGTATTTGAACTTCAAAAACGGGCACTGAGAAAAATAGCAGGTTTAAGAAGATATGATAGTTGTAAGAACGTCTTCGCTAAACTAGAAATACTGACTTTTTTTGATGTATATATTTTTGTTATTTTATGTTATGTGTTTGATAATTTTAATAAGTTCATTGCCGATAATGTGCCTCATACTTACCCCACTAAATCTCGAACAAACATTTTATTGCCAAAACACCATTCTATCTTATATGCAAAGGGATTTTATTATACTGGTTGCAAACTATATAATAGTCTCCCTAATTCTTTTAAAACGATCACTAACAAGAAAAAATTCAGAGCTGAAGTTAAAAGTATTCTTTTAAAATGTAATTGCTATTGTTTAAATGACTTTTTTATTTTTTGTAATAGTCTTATATCAATCTATCTATCTAAGCGGTTTTCGCAATGAACCTCACGTGATCACCCCATGATGACACGAGAGGGTGCTGTTAGTGGTGATCTCGAGAATTGATATGGAAGACTTCATAGAAATAGTAGCTTCAGTGTTGGTTACATTACACTATACTAGATTATCGGATCTCCATCACAAAAGCATTGCTAGATCTCCATCTCGATCTGTCTCTGTCTCGCTCCTCTGACTTCATTGGATGGTATAAGGGCTCTAAATTGGAAAGCGGTATGAAGTATACCATCATCTGCAATGCTGGCTGTAAACGAGACAGGTAGTCACTTCCGGCAGATCGTTGATATGGAGCAGAAACAAAGTTGGTGCCAAGACAGATCCCTGTAGAACACCACCGTTGATAGCCATTGTATCGAAGGATACTCCGTCAACTACCACATGGAGCGATTTATGAGAGAAAACTCGAGAGTAAGCGACAAAGTTGAGGTGGCAAACCATATGACGGAAGTTTCACAAGAAGGCTTTGATGCCAGACTCGGTCAAATGCTTTGGAGATATCCAATGCTACATTCCATAGCCAATGCTCCATTTCATCCGGTAGTGTTGTAAAAAAAATGTGAACACGATCTGAAGAAACTGTGTCCCGAACCTATTATAATTCATGGCAATAATCTAGATATTTCAGCAACCGATTATCACTATATTAGGAATCGACATATTTCAATAGTTTACTAATTTAGTAGTCATGAATTTGTAGTAGAATCCTTGCTTCCCAAGTTTGAAATTTGGATAACTACACTACGTATTCATGTTTTAGTAGTGTAGATAATATATTGCTATTAATTTTCTATCACTATTTCTTCAATACCCGGATTCATAGACTTTCCACAAGGCAAGTAAAGTTCTTCTCACAAAAAATGATTCTGACTTGATGACTGCAGTGAAAGTTGTCTATGCATGAGCTTGGCAATGAACAAGCAAATAAACAGAGGGTCAGAAAAAATATTTATTGTACTTAATTTGGGAAGAATTCCGAAGAAAACAAATATATCATAGTCGTATGATATGTTTATATTAATTCAATCATATGAAGTATGCTTAATAATATAACGTTTTATTATTTATTATAGCGTGCGGTCTACCTAACTAACCTAGTTTCAAATACTGGTTATTTATTCACATTTTTACATGTTATTCTATAGCTAGTTCTGTTTCGCTGTAGCTATCCTCACCAACATTTATTATAATCGGTTTAATTACATTATGATCGAGAGTGATATAATAACTTTCTTCTGTTGTCACATGGCAGACTGATTTTTTCAAACTATCTGATATAACTCACACATTTTCTTATCGATTCTACAACAGTACCGCTTAAAGCCGAAGAAATATTTTCTGACCAAACGCCACATATGCTATATTGGATAAAAATACAATAATAGTGTGGGAGTCGTAGCATTGTTTCCCCCATCACCTCTGTCAATGCATCACAAACATAAACTTTAAAACTTGTAAAAGATCACTTTTTGTATAAGGTTCTTCAAAATATATATCATTCGTTGCCATGTAGTTTTGAATTTCCAATTTCGTATTATTTGAGCTTGGAGCCTTATGTAATTGGCGTCCATCACTATCATGCTATTAGGAGGAATGTTTGGTACGAGACAATTCTTGAACCATCCTTCAAAAAGTCCTGCCTTTGTGTCTACATGGTAGTTCGCGAAGGAGTCTTTAATATTTTTCGCAGAAAGTCAGGAGTCATTTGGAACCCAACCGTTTTCTGACCACGTATAAAATGATTATCCTTTTTTCTTCATTTTACGGAGCTGCTGTTCCACACTTACCGAATGAATCGGACCACCCAAAAGATCTTTTGGATGGTCCGATCAAACCATGTCTCGTCAACGTAAATTTTGGGATGGTATTTTCTTATCGAAGTTGTATGCACATAGCGACATTTCTGCAATCGATGAGATTCCATAAGTGCTTGCCTTTTGTCGCTACCTTCTTGGTTTGATGAGATTTAACAACGATTATTTTTACGTTAGTCAAAGGTATCTTAGTCAAAGCACATGTTTCAGTCACCGCAGCACTAGCGTTAAATCCCCTGTTAAGTAGAGAACTACATACAGTTTTTACAATTTCCCTAGCATCGGGGGATGATTGCTTTTTCTTCACCGGAAAACTAGGAGAAGCTTTACTAATGTTTAGCCCCGGACGCCACATAATATTGCTGTTTTATACGTGAGAAAATTTTCTAAAATATTAAAAATTAATAAATTGAATACTTCTTGCAAATAATAAGGACTGTTTGATGTTACGATGAAATTAAACTTTTACCTGCTATGTCTTTATGCTTATTTACAATTACTCAGTCCGGCCCTCGCAACTATTATTAGCATAATCAATGGTATTTATGGGCGGTAGGTTACTGCAGCCATCAAGTTCAACAGTGAAAAGAACTTTAGCCATTATTTAATTTTTATTGCAATACAATATTTTTTTTTGCCACGATATGGTTTATGACCTGTTATCTCGACATTAACTGTCACCCGCCCATCGTCAAAGCTTACATTTATTATCTCGACATTTAATATTATTGATGTTGTATTTGTGCACCTGTTTTATATAGCAAAATCATTCCTATAGCTACGTTTGCAAATTTCAAACGTGTAGTGTGACGCTACAACCCCACTTTTCACTATCATATATTCAAATTCGTATTTTAAACCTTTATCAAATCGGTCTTCTTTTCAATGAACATTGTGATGATACAGGGTCTGTTGAATAATGGAAATTGCACAAATTGATGTTTAACAAAATGCCATATTGGGATATAAAGAACGTCAAATACTTTCGGAGATATTCGCACAAAAACGAAATTTCACAAAATTATTTTTTTTATTATTGGCAAAGATATTCTAGAACAAATAACACTTTTTCATTGCCACTTTCCATGGTCTACAAGATGCCATCTTCAACTCATTTTTTTCTTTAAATAAGGACTTCCTGTAGTTCATGAAAACAATATTATACTATTTCTAAAATAAATTATTTTTTAATACTGATTTCTTCAATTCAGTCAAAAATGATGAATATATAAAATGCTGACGACATTCTATTAACAGCAAATCGAAGCGTTCGAAAATCAATCAAGTTGTGATGAGTCTCAGCTTTCGGGGAAATCACAAAAATGAATTAGTGATGACTTCTGAAAGACGAAACATCCCATTTACAATTTGATAGGGCCATCAACTCTAAGTAGACATATATTTATTGAAGCTGAATGATTTGCACTTATTTTGACATGAAACTGTTTATATTTATTTTCAATTCAAAAAAAATAACTTATCCTGTCGTATTGCCAGTTGATTCAAATATATACCTTTGCATGGGAAGTTCTTGAGCATTTTTAGTGAGAGAGAAATTATATAAAACCTTTGAAAGGAAAATAATACGGTTTTTCAAAATTTCCTAGGGCGATAAAAGTCAACATAAAAGTATTTTTACGAAACAACTCGAATATAAAAATATATCAAATTGAATGGTCAAGATGAGTTTCAATATTCCCTATTCTACCTTCCTCGCGTAAAAAGGTAATAAGTCGGCGCGATAAATGATCCAGCTATTGAGCAAACATCGGCAATATATATACATTTACATGTATAAACTAGTTCTATTGCAAATTTGGAAAACAAAGGGTATCTAAAATTTATAATTTATTATTAAACTCACTCAAGATGTCATCAAGTGTTCCTTTAAGTGAGTGCCTAACCACTTTTATTATTAGTTAACAAGTTGTAAATGATAAGGCCGACATTGAAACTCGGCTGCCGATTGAGGAAGGAATCTCTATTTATCATCTTGTACAACTGTCAACAACTGACATTATTGCATCTCTATGAATACGTGAACCTCTTCTTTCTCACTTTGAAAAAAGTTTTTTTTCACCGTGAAAATGCTCATAATAAATTCTGCTTGCCTGCTCCGCTGCTAAATACATCTTCTCGATGATTCAAGCTCTATGATAGCCGACATAGATTCTAGAGAAATTTCTCTTACAACACTATTATTGTAGTGAATAGTGATGCTATAATACTATAATATTGTCAACATCAAACTGTAATAATAACATTTCTCGTTAAACTGTACTGCTATGGCAAAGCCATATTAATTACAGAATATGGTAAGTCAAACTATTTAATTTTATTAAACTATTTGAAGGTAGTGACTGTAATTGGATTAATTAGTTGCTTTCCAATCTCCTTTTATGTTTGCAAATTAAATTATTGCTCAAAGATTTGTCGTATGCATTGTTCAACGTTATTTGCTGGAATTTCTCAACTTCGCTGGTTCAAAGGGACGTTACATAATCCATGAACAAGACTATTAAGTGGAGCTGTTTTATAATTAATTGATGTAACTGAATCCACATGAGTACACCTATTTGTTTGTGTCGTTTTATATATATGTTGAATTCCATGCTATTACCATCTTTTATAATAATGTTGATATCAAGGAAAGGAAGTTGCTTATCTGTTTTCATTTCGGCAGTAAATTTCAGTTAATCAAATTGGCTATTGAGCATGTTCAAAAAGGCATTCAAATCAAAATATTTACTTATAACACATTGTCGACATACTTATACCAAACTTTTGGAAACTAATTTGATTTTGATTTTAAGGTTTCAAGTTCGCTTTGAAAAATATTGGCCAAAAAAGGAGAGAGTGGATTGTCTATTGCACATCCCCTTGTTTGCTTATAGTAGTTTTGGTTAAGAGTGAAATAATTTTGCTCCATGCATAAAGTCGTGAGGATCACGTATTCTGTGCAGTTTGCAGTTTCCATCAGAGATATTAATATTTGGCAACCATCGCTTCAGAACGTTTATCGACTCAGGGATTGAGGTATTTATAAGTAGTGAAACAACATCAAATGAAACAAGAGTACCACCAGATTGAAGTTTGCAAACTTTCAATTTTGCAATTAGTCCATTTTACTTAGATACATTTAGTGCCACTTGGAAGTTGAAAAATGAGAGAATATTGCCCATTGCACATCCCCTCGTATGTTTATAGTAGTTTTGGTTAAAAGTGGAATAATTTTGCTCCATACATAAACTCGGAGGATCAGGTATTCTGTGCAGCTTGCAGTTTCTATCGAAGGGTCCCTGGAAATGTGCTCACAGGGGTCACCATTCAATAAGATATCAAGGGAATTGTGATAATCCTCATAATTACCTGATCTGCTTTCAAGTGATAACAGTTTTAATACAGATATTATAATTATTGGATCTACTTTTTTAGGATTTGTTTGTTCAAGAATTGTCTTGCACTTATTATAGTCTAGGAGCCAGAGCGATATCGATGGTCTGAACATTAACGTGATGGCACTAGGTTTATCGTTAGAGGACGGTTCAATGGCCAATTCATTTCACAGACCGAATTTAATTGAATTATTAATCATAAAATTGGTCACATTATCCATATAATTCTTATTTTTTTGGGGGGTGGTTTAAGGGTGTTTTGGGGGGTTGAAATAGGCAAGGAGTGATGGCAATAATTTCAAATCTTTATTTAACCTCCAATAAAGTTATTCAACATGGTGCCATCATGCTTCCTTGTTATCCACAAGGTTTAGCCGCAAAATGAGGGAAAAAAACATTGTTGGTTCGAATAATGGCCGAATGCTCGGAAAGGGACCGATATATTTTGATGACATAGGGTATCTCAACAATTGCCAACACCAATGAACATTTTCCACCAGGTTTGGTAGAGTTCATATTCGGTCCAATTTTAACTGATCAGCCTGATAAACGGACACGATAAAAATGATGGCACATGGTGGAAGTGTATAAGAATGGCATGCTTTTCAAGTAACCGCAACTTGACAAAGGTTAACCTCCAGTCAAAAAATTAACAATTTGCGGAGGCTGTATCTCGAGATCTTACAGCCGGCGAAAATTCGGTCTGTGAGACGAATTGGTCATTGAACCGTCTTCTGACGATAAACCAAAGTGCCATCGGGTTAATGTTCAGACCAACAATATCGCTCTGGCTCCTAGACTATTACTAATATACCGGGTGTCCCAGTATACCTGTTCTAATAGATTATCTCAGCCATTTCAGAAGATAAAAATTTGAAAATTTCATGATCTCCAATTCGTTCGGAAGTGACTCCAACTTTTTTATTTCAAATAGCACCCTGCATATTTTTTGCAATTTTTGATTTCTACTCAAAATTATCTTTCCAACGATGTATCACACTTTGTATTATACATTTGATTTGATGGAGCAAACGTCAATTGAAATTTCAACTTGAAAGAATTGCAGGAGGCTACGACATTTTGTGTAATCTTGATTTTGACTTTAATAATAATTGATAATTTATAGTTCAATGAAGTTTTGTTTTTTGCATGAACGCAGAAAAGGAAATATTTCTCACTTATAATCGTCATCAATAAAGATACCTTCCTCTAGTTGAATTCAACTATGTATTTTACCGAACGTCAAACAAAGAATGAATAGTGAAAGTAACAAAAAAATACAAGGGGGCACAAGAATATGATAACTAAAGCGTATGTTCAAAATGTTGACCAACTGCTTCTACACATCTTTCAGCTCGGTGGAGTAGTTCACGCGAAGTAACGCTTCTCAACACCTCATCATCAAGGGCTCTACATTCATTCCTTATTTTGTTTTTTAGATCTTCCAAATCAATAGGAGGAGTCTGGTACATATGATCTTTCAAATACTCCCAAAGGAAGAAATCCAGAGGTGTTAAATCTGGAGATCTTGCAGGCCATCTTATCGGTCCGTGTGTGCCGATCCAACTACCTCCAAATGTTTCATTTAAATGATTCCTTATAGCTATAGCATTGTGGGGGGGGGGGGTGCACCATCCTGTTGAAAATGAATGTTCCTACGCATATGTAAGGGAATATTTTCAAGAAAATGAGGAAGTTCATCCCGAAGGAACTCTAGGTACATTACGTAATTTTGGTCCTGAAATGAATCCATCAATCATGCCGCACCATACATTGACTCACCAGATAACTTGAAAATTAGTTTGTCTTAGCCAGTGTGGATTATTTTCCGACCAATAATGACAATTATGTCGATTTACAGTTGAATTACTATGGAAACGACTCTCATCTGACCATAATATCGATCTAATAATACCATCTTCACGTGCCGTAGCTAAGCACGCAAGGAACGCAAGTCTCCTCTCGTAATCTGTGGGTATCAATCCTTGATGCAGATGAATTTTAAATGGTTTGAGTTTGGCAATTTTGAGAATGCGCTGAATTGATGAACGAGAAATACCGCTCTCCTGTTCTATGTTTCTAATAGAGGTATGGGGATCAACAACCACTCTTCCTAAAACTGCAACAGTAGGCTTTTGGTCCGTAGCTATTTTTCTTTTAAAGACAGTACGCTTTCTATGAAATGATCCACTTGTTGCCAAATTCGAAGCCAAGCGTGTGAAATACATAGCGCTTGGCATTCGTCTATCAGGGTATTTCTCTCTGTATGCACGTAGGGCATCCCGACGATTATTTTTGCATTTTCCATAAATCAGTATCATATCCAATTTCTCTTGATTAGTGAAGTTATCATCATTTTCACGGTTAATCATTCTTGAATGTTAGTTTCTCTGACACGCACACAACTATTGAGAATTATTAAATGTCAAAGTTACAAAGAAATGTATTCAAATGTTTCCATGGAACACTAAGGTTTTCATTCAAGAATTATTAATTCTTCCAGTTCTACTACAATTCCAATAATTTGAAATTTGACATTCTCTTCATCATCTCGAATGCAAAATTGTTCATGAATTATTAATGATTATTGAAGTCAAAATCAAGATTACACACAATACCGTAGCCTACTGCAATTCTTTCAATTTGAAATTTCAATTGTCGTTTTCTTCATCAAATCAAATGTAAAATACAAAGTGTGATACATCGTTGGATAGATAATTTTGAGTAGGAATCAAAAATTGCAAAAAATATACAGGATGCTATTTGAAATAAAAAAGTCAGAGTCACTTCCTGTCAAACCGGAAGTGATTTTCAATTTTTGTTTACCTTAGTTGAAGGTTCCTTAAACGAATTGAAGATCATGAAATTTTCAAATTCTTATCTTTCGAAATGGCTGAGATAATCCATTGGAACAGGTATACTGGGACACCCTATACAAACTCGATTTTGAGTCGTGTTCAAAATGCTATGTGGATCAAAAAGGAAGGAATATTCTAACTCGGTAGCGAAGAACATTTTGCCGATATTAAGAAAGATAATAATGAAAAATCAGCGTTAGCTGAACATATTTTGAATACAGGTCACACCGTTTCTCATGGTCATGAGAGATTATTACTTTTAAAACACAGTACGGGCAAATAACTAGGTAATTTAGGCGGGATGGAATTGTATAAACGAAAAAGCTATCTATTAAATTCCGATTTATCTCCAGCTGAGGGTAACCCATTGTTTGCATTATTAATTTCAAATAGTATTTAAACAAGCAAATTCTGATTCCTAATTCGGTTTACTCTGATGACGGCTGAAAGGTCATCAGTACTTTAACAATATTTTTAGTGGATAAAACTGTATAACGTTAATATTCAATATCAGTGAATGTAGTTTAGATATAATAAGAGTGAATACAATATTATATTTGTATGCTTCCAAACTCAAAAATAATAGTGGTTTCTTAAAAAAATATTTATGAGAATTAAGCAACTACTACTAAACAACATGACGTAACTTAAGTACATAGGATAATTGAATATTCCAGGGAAGTTTATAAAATACGAGATTCTAGGATCATTTTGTATTGGTGTAAATATAATGCTACCGTATAATTAAAATAAAATTTAACATACCCATTATCATTGTAGCTTCTTCAAATAGGGCTTCAATTTGATCAGTATGGAAACTCGCTCGCAGAAGAATATGCTTGACATCAGCCAGAACGCTCAAAAATTGTGGTCGACTGACTCTTTCTCCTTTATATTCGGTTCGCTTGAGTCTAGTGACAATATCTTTCACTTCATCAGGAACATGGTACCAGCCAATTTCGTTCAATTTTAAATTAAACGTCATGTTTGAAGACGCGAAGATTTCGTTTCCATAAGCGATTTTCAAACCGTTTTGTCCGACGATGATGATGCTAGGACCTGTCGTTGGTTCACCGCTGGTATCTCCTCGCATTATTACCCAACGGACTTTGAAAGTGAATATTGAACTGTAAGCTTCTAATATTTTGCCTGTGTACTCTTCTGGAGCTAGCCAGTAATATGCTTCTATATCCGATAGTTCGTAACTGCCGACAGAAAGCAATCCATGATCATCCACAGTAGGTTTGACTAGAGTTGAAATTTTGATATCAGTTATGAACCAGTCTCTTCTTGTTTGAATCTACAAAAGAGAAAATATAGTCCGTCAACAACATAGCATAAAAACCATCATTATGAAAATTGTTATTTCAGTATTGAACTCGGTATTTATTGCATCGATTGGTGTGTTTTCATTGGCTCATTGTAAGTATGTTAATTCTCTCGAATGTGCCATCAAATAACTAATATTACAAACGAAATGCAAACTACACTTTTTGTACAACTTTAAATTTGAATTAGTATCTAATAAAGTCCTGACTTCATAAATATATATTTCCTATAAAATTTCGCAGCACACAGATAACTTTTCTGTCATTCATATAGTTTGTTCAAAACCAACTGGCACTAATTGTACACAAGAACACACGCACGGTAATATTCATCGAGGTTGCACTCAAGCTGTGGTTGTATTGAATTGATATTTTCTATCCAAAAAAAGTAACTTACAACCATGGTAGTAGTTTGGTAAAGCAAATAATTATTCAAACAAAACACGAATACATAAATACAGGTAAATAGAAATCTTGACCGAGCAAAGTAACCTAGCGATATTGACGTTTCACAATTGATAAATCATTTGGAGTGTATAAAACATTCAAACTAGGGAGAACATATTTTCGACTCTTGTATTCTTTTTGGTACTATTTGAGTTTGAATACTTCAACTAGAACCGATGTAGCAAATTCAGCATTATCTAATATATTACTTGCCAAATCCAAATTAGTGTATGTGGCCAATTCTATGAATGGTGTTTGCCACGAGGAAATGTGTGGAAACGTATGTGTAAAATGTGTCTGTAAATGTCGAGGAAGATGTGCTTATATACTATTTGAGCAAAAATGGAAAATTGTAAAACCTTCTACATTGTATGTTATCTACCCAATGTTGAAAAGTACATTGAATATTAGAGAAAATGTGACATAAGGAAGTTTTAAAATAGCTATTGATGACATTAAACATGCTAAGTCTATATTGATTGTTAAAATATCGGATACAAAGACATATTTACTGTTTCAAATTTTGATTATTTTCAGATACACCGAATAGAGTTACTGCTCCCATACACTCAGTAATTCATCATTTTTAGCATATTCAAGAGAAAACATGTTAACAAACATGTGGGGATGAATAAAATAACAGAAATTCCCAATTTGATCACAAAATGGCTGAGAAAAGACCTTCGTAATAAAAGCTACACAGGCCATTGTTCCAGAAGCTGTGTAACTCTATTGGCCAATGCCAACTTGACTTTCAAAATTCACCTTCCGATGATGATTAACCAGTCTTCAGGCTATATAACCCACAACTAAATCTTGGGTGCTCTATACAGAATGGTCCACGAATAATTTTATTTTGATTAGTTAGAAAAAATGAAAGATATGGAGTTTTTTCAAAGTTATGTTTCATCAATAAAAAAACCGTGTAGCATTGGTTCAAATATATCATTAAATACAGAGCATTGAATGTAAAATTTCAATTATCTGCTATTTTCTAATACAAGCAGCAAGATTGTCCGAAAATTTTTAGAGAGTAACTAAAGTTCCAGATCTCCATGTTTCATAGTTCTTTCACCGTGAATGACCCTGTATATGGAAGTTCACCGAAATATCATTTTCATGGATGTAACGCTATTATTTAAGTACATTATCTTTCAAAATTTACATTTTCTAGCATTGTTTCATCGGACTAGTACTATCCTGTACGTAATCAATTCATCCGAACCTAATGGAATCAGGATTACGTATCAAACACTTTCGTATAATCAATCGGGAATGATCTAATCTTTACTCTAATGCAAATTAGAGTGGTAACTTCATTGATGTGGATAATAGGTGAACGCTAGCAATCCTATTACCTTGATATCGATTTTCTAATTGATATACCTCTGGCATCAATTTCGTCAATAATGAATAAGAAACTTTATTGGATGAATCGTACTATGATATAATGATTTGTTAACGAATAATATATACCACGCCATATGAAAACATGGAATATAATTGAAATATTTTCTTGTTTGTGAACAAAATTAACGAGATCTTGATGGTAGCATCAAAAGCCGTTAAAGCTAATTACAGTTAGGGGAACAACTTCATTATCGTTTCACACCTGCGAATGAAGAAAATGAAGAAGAATATCTGATAATATTGCACCTTGACTAGACTACTTTGCCAACGAAACATTTGAATCACGGGGGAAGTTCCTAATTTGAATTTTTATCTTTGATTTAGTATTATACTTACTCATCATTCTAAATGTGAGAATACATTCCAACATATGTGAAAAAACAGTTGATTCAAATCCCTAACGTTTAGGTTTATTTCAAGAAAGTAACCATCGCTTTCCACATCATTGATTCGGATTCACATTATCGATTACGTTTCTGATAGCTTTTATACATTTGAAAATGGTTTCGTGAACATTTGATTTAAGCTCTCGACTTTTAATTTTATTTCATAAGAGGTAAGCATCGCTTTCCACATCATTGATTCATATTCACATCATCCATTGTATTTCAAATAGATTTTGTACAAGAGAATATGAACTTCCATGAACAATGATCCGATTTGTAATCGAAATTATATAGTAGGTGACAAAATGCACTCTTTTAGAGTTAACAAGTAAAAGTTGACTGTTTGTATCGAACTAGTGAATTCCATATAATAAAGAAACATTAGAAAGTAAGCATGCCAGAATATCTAGATAATTTGTTTTGTATAACAGAAACGATATGTTTTTAATCGTGAAAACCAATTCAATCATCGCGTTACCATTTCTGTTGTAACTGAAAATTAATAAACTGCAGTGTATTGTGAACATAAGATATGACACAATATCATCAGAGTTAAAATCAAGTTCTCAACAGATATCGATGGTTGAAAAGAAGAACTGTTGCCGCTTGAAACTTTATTTTTCAATATGCTCTTATCGCTATATGTATTTTACTTACATATCATTACAAATTACAGCAAGAAATTAAGGCCAAGAAGTATAACTAATAAAAAAAGTTGAAATAATCCAAAATTAAAAGTATATCTTAAGGCTATGTTTAGTTTCTTTATTATCGTTCATTACAACAATAACAATTTCATACTTAGGAAGAAAGTGAAGATAAAATTGTAGGGTACATAAAAACTTAAAAATGCGTTCCTTGCTGCAAATATATAACAAGTCCTAAGATAATACAGTTTTTGAGAGGGTATGTATAACCCTTATTTGCAGTCAGCTCATTTATTGCCATCATTTGGTACACATTTCTTCAAAGCAAAAGGTGATGCTGTTTCTCATTATGATACGAAAACTATGTTTTATTGCTCCGAGAGGTGACCATAGCTGATGGTTTTACAACCTGTTATAAAGAGCTGATTTTCAAATTTCTTATCGTGAATTTAAACGGCCAAATAAGTGTAACTGTATGTATTATGTCTACAGGAAATAGTTTATTATTATTTATATGGGTCTTCCACGATTATTTTTTTCTTCTAGAGCGTTCAAAATATACATGGATCTCCAATCCTTATATTTCTTGTATGTCTAGGATCTGATTCTTCTGGTAACACACTGGTGAAATCAAACCAGCTTAGCCTCTATCTTGTTTTCCCAATATTTATCATCCTTCTCAATAATTTCCACCATTAAACGAATGTTATTATTAGTGTAAACGCAAATGCTGTTTTATAATTTCTTAATTTCCTTGAATCTGGTGAAACCAACTATGATTTGTCATTATAGAAAAATCTTTTTTGTAAAATGCAAAATAGCATTTTTGGAGAATATAACAAAATGTTCACCAAATTTACGGAATTTTACTCTGTTGCAAAATTTGAAGAAGTATTCAAGCCAAACCTAGCTGTCAGATTGTAAACAGTCTCTCTTTCAAAATAAATAAGGTCGTCGGGATTCCTTTCAACACTATTCATGAATATTTTTTCTTTTGTTTCAATTCTTATTCTCCCCTTTTTGACAGAAAATTCTATAACCAGGATCATCATTGTTTCTATTTGTACTTTTTGTAATACAGACTATTCTTGTTCCATTACATCGCTTGTTGCCTAGTACTCTTTCCACTTTTCTCTTCCTGATGGTGTTTTGTTGAGTAGAACATTATTCAATTTATAGTGGGAACGATATTTTGAAATGAACGAAATCAGCGCCCTGAAGCATCTTCACAGGTAAGAATTGGTTTTCGAAAAATTCCCCCCAACAAGTTTAACGTTAATAGAATTAAACTGTTCTACAACATTATGAATAAAAATCACACGAAAAACAAAATTAACCCAACTAGACTGAAAAGTCGCTACGGAGATGAATGACATCCGAGATACCTGTGAGCAGTGTAAACCGACTACGTCGCCGGTCGCTAAACCGTTGAAAATGACTTTCTTACATTATTTTTGTTTTATATCTCATTACATTTTTGTTTATAAAATATCGTTCAAATATAACCACCTTCTAAAAACGGACTCAACTTTTCTACACAATAATTGATTTTGATTTATGTCCTACTAAGAGAAGAACGTGAAGGTAAGTGAGTACGATTTCTGTTCAAGATTACTACTGAGATATGTATCTTTTCAGCTGACTCCACATCCATGTATGTATAATATGGGACTCGGAGTGTATTTCATAGGATTATAGTACGGTGAGATAGATAAGTCCCATTCGCACATCCCATTAGTACCCATTGACCCCTACGACACAGTCATGGTTAGGGATTCCTTTTAATGAAAATTTCCAGTCACTTTCCAGTCAAATGCCGTTCAAAAATTAATAAGACAGACTCCCCTGAAACTTATAGCTACATGTGTTTTAATCTATGACGTCCTACAATTTACTACCGACTACTGACTTAAATTTATGAAACCACACGCTTAGTGGAAGAAAAAATAAATAATAATACATACCATAAAAATATAAATTTTTAGGTATACTTAGTACAAAAATACAGTAATAATCTAACTATGGTATTATAATTAGTAATAATTCTGGTCTATTTTCTTGAACAAGATTGGATTCTTTGCAATTATCACAAATAAAAACGCCGGTATTGAAATCAGCGCAAAATCCGCTGACAACAAATATTGCATCTGATCCATTCTTCACGAGATGCAGAATCTCCAAAAGTATCATTACAGACAAGACACGGGTACCGATTTCTTATCTGGATCGACTTTTCTATTGGCGGCTTTAGCATCTCCATATATTTAAATATATTATTATTACAGCGGTATAAATGCACGTAACCGTGGAAAAAGTGAGGTTATATCTTACCATGTTGATGTACCTACTATGCCAAAGTAACTAAATATTTGAGTTTACGGAGAGTGGATTTTTTACACCATAGGCCTCAAGGTGGCAGTGAACACTATTCTGTGATATTGAGTCTTCAATAAACTTTATTATATTAACATCATCTGGCGAAAATCCTTCCGCGCGGCTATAACTCTGTCTGACTAAAGACATTGATACCAGCTTTGTAAGCATATCACACTAGAAGATATTAGTATGTGACAAAATGGCGAATGCGCAGATATAGTGACTATTATTCCAGAACAACTTTTAGCTCATCTTCTACCTCTCCAATCAATTATTGGATAACCATCAAATTGATGTCTTATGGCAGGCATATGATGAAAAGGTTCTATTTCACAAGTAAATTGAAGTTTGCAGTGGAAATTATTAAATTTATTAATCATGTACTGAACTTTATTATTGGGAACACACATTAGGCAATCATCTACATACCGTTCAAAGAATATGGATTGAAAATCAAATAAATTTATTACAGATTCCTCTAGAAATTCCGCAACTAAGTTCGCAATATTAGCTGAAATAGGAGATCCCATTCCGAATATTTCTTAATAGGTTTTTATAAAATTTTTGATAAATTGTAGGTAGGCGCTCCAATATCACTATTAATATGCAGCTTCGGAAGAAGAACATAGACTCATGTCAAAACAATTTCGATCCCTTGTGTTTCTGTTCGTTTCGGCGACGTGGGCATTTCAAGTTAAAATTTGTACTCGATACAATTAGTTTTAAGAAATCCCGATTTAGATATTGATACGTTTTCTGATGATGGTCGTGAAAAGTACTTGAAAACCAAAATAAAAAGCATTTGTCTTAGTGTTACCTATTTCTCGAAAATTTATATAAAACTACAACGTAAAAATAATTAATGAAAAGTAGAGTTGACAACACATAAAAAGGTGTTAGCTGGGAATTTGAACTTACCTTCCTGGATATCAAAACTGCAGATTCACACAGTGTGGTTACTCCTGAACAATAACAAGAGGCACAACCTTCAGGATAATCACTCCTCAATCCAAAATGTCCTGGTTTGCAACGATCACAATATCCACCTTCAACATTTACCTGAAACAATTTCCAATAAAAAACTGGAAAGAGAGCGCTTATCACTATTTCTATACTATACTATTAGCAACTTTTCTTGCCCTTGAAGCCAATCTTCCCAGAGAAGAAAAATTTCTTTCGGATAAGGAAGTTCGCTGAACGAACGTTGAAAGAATTGTGTCACATGGCAAATGTATTATTCAACACCTTCTAAATGAAAATATATGTACATACATAGGGCCATAAATAAGACTTGGTAAATTACTAAGTTTCGGCAATTTTACCGATTGTCAAATTGACTAATGCTTGCAGTGTTAATACTGACGGATATTCAACTCACTTTGCATAAGCAGTCTCCTTCACAATCTGTTGATTCAATGAGTCCCTTGGAATCACATGGACAAGTTTCACATTTCGGGTATCCTCGATAACCAAGAGCGCACATGCTACATCTGAGACCTGTATAACCTTCAAGGCACATGCATTTGCCTGCTTCGTCCCCTTCTTGGATACAACTCACTTTAGAACCTACAGGATCGCAGTCACATTGCAAACACGGTTTTTCTGCATCTCGTAAAATCTCAGATGGTCGAAAATATCCAGGTAAACATTTTTCGCAATTATTTCCCATTGTGTAATCCTAGAAATTAATTGAAAAGTTTTTTTGATTATGTCGTCTCAGTCAAATTTATTGTTGCTATTGGTTATTAATATATGGGTTTCATTATACAGCATAATTCATTCATCTGTATTTGCTTAGTTAAGGTTAGTAAAATAGTATGTATCATTTGGAAATGTAATTGAACTAGGGCCCGCAGAAGCAGTTCATACGTCATTCCCCGACCTTCAAGAGTTAATACATAATATTTCAAATCACTAGTAACAGCTACAAGGGGTAAGACGTACATTATACATTATGATGAAAGTTATTGAAAGACATCTATGTTATAGAATGATTTGTCACGAACATTATATCGTTGGTATTTTATCAGCTGGCTGTTATGTTATGTCTGTTACCTGTCTTGCTGAGGAGTCTTATCATATCTGTTATAGATACTTTGAACTGTGATAACGATCCATTAAAAAGTGTATCTACACTCTATAGGTGCCATAGCTGACCCCAATTCCAAAAATTGAACCCAATTAGATCAATTTGTATTGAAGCCGGAAGTTTCTATATGCTAATAAACAATTTATTCAATTTGTTATTTTAGTAGAAAATATGAACAATTGCGTCGCGAAAAAAATATGGTGTAATCGTAGTTTGTGACATGTTTTACGAAACGAATGTGCAAATACGTTCGGAGAAAAAAGTTGCTTATAAACACCATTTATTTGTTAATAACCTGCAAGATCTCCTACGATTATCTCGAATAGTTTTTATTTTATACTACTTTTTCGATAACTTTGCAACTAAATCGCGGATATAAGCAACAGCACAAACTTTAGACTTTTTGCGTAAGATCAAATACTATTTTCGTCGATTTTCGACCCCCATACTGACTAGCTTAAAAAGCGGAAGTGCATTATAGCTGAAATGTGAATTGTCATGTGTAGTGAGTTAATTGAGTAAACAAACTTGTACTAAATTTAATAATATATTCAGCTGAAAGTTATCAGTTTGTCCATATTTCGTGAATACTCATCAATCCGAAGAGTATAAAAAGTTTATAAATGAGTGAGTGGAATGGCAATTAACGCTGTCACATATAATGTAATTCATTTTACCGTGCAGTTGTCACAGACGCCACCTCCTTGATAGTTGCCGCGGATGTCCATGCTGAGTCCTGCTTTGTCAACGTTCACATCGTAGTGGCAACCCTGAGCGTGTCCATGACAGTTACAAGGTAAGCATTGTCTGGCATCCCTGGATGTTCCTGGCCCCCACAGTCTTTGATTATACATAGGACAACACCTGTCGCAGTTAGCTCCGCAGGTATGATGACCGCACTCACATTCGGGATGCTGAAACAACAATAATTAATTATTCCATAGTTTGTGGTGTTGTTCTATGTTCAAGATAGGCATGCTCTGAACCAAACACGATAGGTAAGATGGAAAGCATAATAGTATTTGTAGTGTATTCAATATTTCACGATGTTTTTTATGTGAACATCGGTATGATAAGGATGAATGTTCGTTCAACACTCAATTGAAGAACTTACAGTATTAATCATTGTCTACTAGAGAATGAAACTTACTAGAGTATCACGCGCCGGCACCATCTTAATTATCAGTAGCTAAAATTGGAAGGATGATTGCTTTCATGTTTACGAAGATTACAAAGCTATGGTTACGAGTGAATTCAGGCCTGAGACGGATAGTTTAAAGAAAAAATTATTTTGTATACAATACACACCTTGCTCTGGTTCTACTAAGGCTCTACATGGGACTCTCGTCCGCCATTTGAAGCCAACAGCAACAGTACAATTATAATACTCTCACTTTTAGTCCAGTCGTCCTGCAATTTCGATTGGGAATCTCTATTTTATGATTGATATTTATGTTTTTTGGGTCGCTGATCACGAATATGGGGGTTAAAAAATCGTAGACTCATGACGTTCCGAAATATTGGCCATTTTTGACCCAAAAATGGCCGTTTTTTCGAGTTTTCGTCATTTTTGGCGATTTAAAGGAAAACAAGAGATTTTATCGACTAAACAGTGATAATCAAAGATTAGAGAAATGAAAAATGCGTCGAATGGTCTCTAAGTTATTCGGGGCCTGATATAAGGCCCATTTTGTGTTTTTTTTCGGTAACATAAAAAATTGAATATCGTAAAAAAAAACAAACGCGCTCGAAACCCAAGCGTCGGTAAGGGAAATTTCAAAAAAAATTCAAGTTATTGAACATTTTCCTTTTCGTTTTGAATATATTGTTTAGACTGAAAAATGAAATACCATCAATGTAATAATGAATATCTGATTCATTACTGATAATTTTCATGATAATTAAAATAATATCTTTTTTTTACGATAATGGTTTTGTTTAAGGTACTATTTAATTGAAAAAATGAACAATCAATAAACTAATGATGAACATGAATTTTATCATTGACAAATTGGAAAATAATTATAATAATAATAATTATTATATCGAACCATTCATTTGTTTTTTCCATGCTTTTAGTGGATGCGGCACAACATCCACTTTTTACAGGCAGGGTAAAAAGAAAATTTTCAAAGTCAATTTTTCACCAAACGATTTAAATGAATTTTATGAAACTGAGCCAGATTTTGAGAAATTATACAGAACTGGTAGAAGTATTTTATATCAAATATATGCTCCTACATTACAAAAACAAAATATTGAAAACCTCGGTCACTTACGCTTTATTTCTTATACCAATAGCGTTCAAAAGTCGGCATGTGAACTTGAATGTTCGCCACCAACTGATGATGCAACCAAATTACACATTTTACGTGTTTATTATCAGGTGCAGCTCTGGATAGGCAATGATAACATTGACCCAACCAAACGGGGTTGGAAAAATACAGAAAATGGTCTTGAGCCTTTTCAAACATATAAAATAATTTCATGTGGTTGCAAAGCCAGTTGCAGTGGCAAATGTTCTTGTAAGAAAGTAGGTATACCATGCAAAATTCTATGTAAGCACTGCGAGGGTAAAGACTGTGCAAATAGCGCTGAACCGGAAGTTACATTATTAGATGATAATGAATTTGCAATAAATGACGATGTCGATGATGATGATGATTATAATGATAATAATAACGTTAATATCAATAATGATCATATCACATCAGCAACTTGCTACGAAAGTGATGAAGGAACTGAGGATATAACATCAACAGACTCGACTACGACCGATATTGAAGATAAGCATCGCACCTAAAAAGCGTAGAGTATAAGTATCATATAGTATGATGTTATAGGTTGTTAGTTTAATAATTATAAGAATTAATTCTTATTTATCCTAAATTATAATATCTGCCATGTACAAATGTATTATTGATAACTCTATTTTTTTTTAGATAAGAGATATATAATATTTATAACAATGTCACTCATAATTAAATTTTTTTTTTCTCAAAATTTTCTTATCAAAAAAAAATACAGAAATTGCTATTATTATAATTATTTTTCAATTCGTCAATAATAAAATTCATGTTCATTATTAGTTTATTGATTATTTTTCATTTTTTCGATTGAATAGTACCTTAAAAAAAACCATTAACGTAAAAAAAAATATTAATTTAATTATTATGAAAATTATCAATAATAAATCTGAAATTCATTATTACATTGATAGTTTTTAATTTTTATATCTAAACACAAGTATTCTAACCTGAAAATTAAAAAAAAAATTATGACCTTGATTTCTTAAAACGGCATTTCTCCATTTTTCATTCAAAGTGCTTGGATGTTGGATATGTTATAGGGGACATCAAACTCATCAATTATCATTTTTGTTTGGGTCAAAAAATCCATTTTAACGAAGTTACGAGTATACTGAAAGCGACCCAAAAAACATAAATATCAATCATGAAATAGAGATGTGGAAAAAAGATCATTTTAAGTGTAGCTCAATTGCAGGACGACTGGACTATTTATAATATCCTGATTTTTACACGCGAAACGAATTTCACCTATTTTAGAACTATTTTATTGTGTGTGGATTGTATCCGTAATCCATACAATTTTCTATATTCGTTCATCGTGTGCATTTCAAACATAGCTACTTGAAGCTGCAACAACAAGGTGAGAGAGGGGTTATTTTTATTGAAATTTCTACTATACCTATATATTGTATTGATTTTGTAATGCATGTTACACTAATGTGCACTGTTAATTTTTTTCTTTCAATATGACACGCAAGAAGTTAAAAATGTCTTATGTTAATCACAATAATACAATGAAGAATGATTTGTATTATCTTAGAGGCAAGATTAAGGACATAGAAATTCGGAAGTTATCATTGACGAACTTCTTCCAGCTATAATAGGAAAACTCAAGGTCCTGGAAATGCAGAGAGTTTGATGGTAATTACGCTGTTACTTCATTTTAACAAAAATGTTGACATTTGATATTAGAAATATCGATGTCGAAACAATAATATATAATTAATATTGAGGCCATCTTTCTTTGCATGTGTAGGTACTGCACAATATACACAATCTCTTCACATGCATATTTTTTTGCTACATTTCGTAGTCGTCGAAAACGAAAAGATAACCTTTATGATTCGATCATTCTTTTGATCATCAATCTAAATCATCACTATTTGGGGGTCGCCGCCACACGCTAACAGCCTTTATCTCTTTTTTGTGGTCATTGGACATAGTTTACCATTATCAATCTTCATCTCTCTCACAAGCAAATAATAAAGGGTTGTTAACTATGACCAGTATTTAATAATCATATAGTATTGTATTGAAATATTTTTAATAATATTTATTTTGTGTTCTGGTATAAAGAATTCTGTAGATTCATTTTTGTTTATATTCTTATATTTACAAATCACATATTGCTAATAACGTATGAGCTAATAGACTTACTCAGTTATCAACCTAACACTAGAAGTAGCTTAAACTGAAATTCAAATATTTTATCGTTATTTAATTTCAGATTTAAGGTACCTTCAATAATATAAACTTGCCTTGCAATACTTTTAAGCCACATCTAATAGTTTGTTTGTTAAGACGGAATGAGCGTAGTGAACAAAGTCTTTTCTTGAATCGGTATGTTTTCGTGTATTGGCTAAAGTGTAAATACAATTGACTTGAAATTTTGACACAACTAGATATGATGTTCGACAATTACTGGCATAAAAATTCAGTCGCAATTTGACGCTATATGCTCTGTTTCATGCGCCTTTCTGTGCGATAATTATCTGACTAATATAGCGAGAAATAGTGGCGATTGATACACGTCCTCTACAAAGTACGGGTGGCCGTTGAGAGAACTAGGTTTGCCAGATGTTTGCATGTGTGTCAAAGCCGCTTTCTTATTTTGATATGCCAACTGTTTCATTTTCATGAACTAGTAGCATACTATAATATACTATCCACTTCCAAGATAGAGCGCAGAATACATCTAGATGGCTATAAATATGAATTAATCGATCATTTAACTAAATGAACTATAGTGATCGTTCACTGTATAAATCATCACAAAATTTGATTAATCAAGTATTCAACTCATTCAATGTTTCAAAAAATAATTCCATTGCAATCATTCTTCAAGTAATAATAAAATATCATACATACTACACAATTCTAATCAGTCATTGAAACACAAAATTTGTATGACATTTGAAAGTTGCTAAGCACAATTTACAACCCACTGAAACTTTAATGTCGATTGTTTTCTAAAATATCCATATTTCACCATTAGGATGACGCATTCTCATGAGAATCACATTGAAATGTCGAAGAACGATTTTTGGTTGATTTCCAATGACTAAAGATCAAATCCATACTAACTACAAACTAATAATCTCACTGATAGGGCGAGTTTAAGTTATCACTGTGAGTGGCGACCGACAGATTTTTATAATAATTTGGCGAAGATATCGAAGAAGGTAAAATACAGAATGGCCCAACTTAAATAATTTGGTATATCTTTACGAGCAGTCCTCGGGAGCTGCCATGGTTTCCCCACTTTCTCCGATCGTAGCTAATATCTTCTTGGAAACTTTTGAGTAAGATGATATTGACTCATCTGTTCTCAAGCCGAAATGTTGATTTACATATGTCGACAATACTTTTGTTATTTGGCAACATGGTCGCGAAAATCTTGTTCCCTTCTTCAATCATTTAAATTCATTCCAATATCCTTTTCATCATGGAAGTTGAATCGAAAGGTTCACTTCCGTTCCTAGATGTATTAGTAAGTCGACAGACTGACGGTACTTTAGGACATTCTGTCTATCGAAAACCCACTCACACCGATGATAGATACCTCAATGATTTTTCTCACCACCAACCTGCCCAAGAGCAATCCATCATAAAATCCTTGGTCCACAAAGCTGTCAACTTATCTCAACCCCAATCCTTGAACTCAGAATTAAAACATCTTTCATCTGTCTTATTATCAAATAATTTCTCCCATTACAACATTCAAAAGCCATAAAGAAATACACTTCGCCTAAACTTTCAAATCACCCTGAGCCACAAACCCCCCGCCTGTTTTATCCACTTCCTATCTTCCATACATTGGGAATATAACAGATTTAATTTCCAAAATCCCTAAAAACATAATATTTCTACTCGGTTTTACACACTTCCAAAACTATCCCTGGTTTACAAACCTATCAAAGATCCCCTTCCTCCTCTTCACTCAGAAGGGGTTTATTGCATTCCCTGCTCTTGCAGTAAAGTTAACATTGGTGAAACAGGTCGCACAGTAGCTCCTCGAGTGAAAGAACATGAGCGCTGTACAAGGCTTCGTGAGACCAGTAGATCTGCACTTGCTGAACACAAGTTTGAAACGAATCATCAAATCTGAGAACTGAGTTAACCACCGGAATAAAGGCAGTGAACTGTGTAGCGTGGAGGATTTTTCTGATGATAAGTACGGCTACAGAAACCAGTAGAATCAGTTTCAGTTCAAGCCTCAAGCCTGCCCTGAAGATGCCACCTGTAATGATTTGCGAAACGTCGGCATCAAGTCGTGCTATTATGAAGCGGAATCCTTCCGGAAGCCAAGATGTTTCGATTAGCTATCCTCGGAAGTCTTCTATTCAAGATATCAACACTTATGCTTTATATTTCCGTCTTAAAGACGAAAATATAAAGCATACGTCTTAATAATAAGTCTTAAAGAAGAAAATATGAAGCATAAGTGTTAATGTGACTTGCTTCCCGGGAATTTACATATAATTTGAAATATCAAAGATGCAAAGAAAGTGTACGTAGAGTTACGTACAATAACCATAATTAGAGATTTTCGATTCCATTCTTGAACAAACAATTTACGAGTATGTTGAAGTGTTAATCCTTTCACGTGAATGTTGTATGAAAAGTTATCGTCCACGTCAAATTATCATTTAAACAGTTTAGTTTAAATTACGGAGAACGAAAGAAGTAGTATCATTTCTGGAAGGTAGCCAAGATTACTTAATGTTATACGTTTAGTGAGAAATCAGTGAAACAGTCAACATAATACATTTTCTCGAACAAAGACAAAACAATGCGTGGAACTTGTAGTTACAAATCACGGTATTGCTTATTATGCACGTTCTATTTAAATTAGCTCTGCAGGTAGAATAAATTTATTGTTAAAAATAATTGCTTATATAAACATCGTTCATGGTATTATATTTCAGGGATAACGGTAAACCACTTTTAATGTAGTTTAAGACCGCCTTGGAACAATTGTGTACATTCAGTTAAATAAAGAGTGTTCAACTATATAGGTACCGGAGAAAATAAGGTTATATTTATAATTTGATGGACACGCATACGTTGTATGAGTTACGTGACTAGACGTTTGATCTATCTTCTGGAAACCCCATAATCTTACCTGCCTCTGTATTTGTTACAGGTTGATGGAATTAACACATACATACTATTATGATTGACTAAGTTCCAAGGAAACAACTAAGCCTTCTCTCGGACAGCTTACTCGATATGAAATATTTCAAGAAATGGATTGAAAACAATGTGAAAATAACTTAGAATAAGGGAATGTAAAACCAAGTGAAATATAAGAAAATGAAAGGTAGAGACACTAGTGAAATACTACGAATGAGTAGAATCGAAACTTGAAATTCTACAGTTCAAAGTGCCATAAAACTACAAAGTGAAGAAGATGAGATAGATATAATATGGTTAATTAGAACAAGGTTCTGTATTAGCAATAGTAGAACTAAGAATGATATATGAAATTTAAAATCAAATGTCATGGAAATAATATAATTTGGACTATTATAAACTTCATCAAGAATGCATCAATTCCTGAAATAATTACAACAAATTGAAGAGGAGCAGAAGCATAATAGAATTCCAGATAATAATCATAGCATGAATTGGATTTAGTATCAAAATCGATCAAAATAACAATTTAGAGCTGTCGAAATGAAAATTTGAAAAATTGAACCTAATAAATTCTAAATCATGAAGAATCATATATCAATTTAGAGAGAAGAGTTCAAGGAATAAAATGCAATAAGTAGAGGAAAAAGAAAAATCAAAATAGGATCAGGAATTGAGAAAGCATGGTTTGTTTAGAATCCTTCATTTTCATTGGCTGAGGTTATACAGT